>CM062921.1:120554531-121199809 GCA_031878705.1 Tapirus indicus
AGCCCAGGAGATGCACTGAGAAGAGTTTTTGAGTGCATTTCTTCAGGGATTATTCTTAAAGGTAAGTCTTTTATTGTTTGTTTGATAGTTGAATAAGGACTGTTCTTTCTTTTACAAATGGATAATGCGAAAGTTTTTTTCTCCCTATGATGATTGTTGTAGGTAGTCCTGGACTTCTGGATCCTTGTGAGAAGGATCCCTTTGATACCTTGGCAACAATGACTGACCAGCAGCGTGAAGACATCACATCCAGTGCACAGGTACCAGTGTGTTCCTAATCCCACAGCTTTTTTGGGTCACTGCCCTTATGGTTTTGTTTTTTTATAATTGTCCTTTAGAAGAAATCGCTGTATAGATTTTGTTCGTCTCCTTCTTTAGTGAGTGTGCCCTTGGTGGGGATATAATTTAAAATAGATTTCACTAATATAATCTTAAATTTTATTATTTTAACTATGTGTGTGTTTAATTAAGTGTATTCTGTAAATATAAAAATACAGCAGTATTTTCAGTGTCTCATTAAATCTGGGTATTAGGTTATATATCAAGATCAATAGAGAAAACTATGTGCTCTGATTGTACAGAAATGATGTACTGTGTTGTTTAAGGTAATTGTTATAATTTAGCCTCTCCCTCCACTAGAAAGGGTATCTAGTGCAGTAATTACAAGTGTGGTCTCTGGAGTCAAGATTCCCTGTTTTTGAATACTAGCTCTGCCAGCTCATCTATAAAATGGGGATAAAAACAGTATCTGTCTCAAGCAGGATTGTTCAGAGGATTAAATGAGTTAATATGTGTAAATATAACAGTACCCAGTATATGGAAGTATCGTGATAAATATTAATTATCATCATCATTATCAGTTATCAGTCCTATTGGAAGAGCAATTATAGAAAAGAAAAAATATCTGAACCTAATGAATGAATGAAAAAAAATCAGTCAATCAATCTAAAACTGCTATAGCTTTCCTCTTTTGATTGCAGATACGTACTAACAGGAGAAAAGGCTACTAGCTGTGAACAATAATAATCCACTTTAAGGCAGTTGACATTGTTGGCCTTAACATCTTGATTTGTTGTAGCTTCTGGCACGGGTACTCTGGAATTTGGAAGATTTCAAGGTTAAATTGTTATGCCAAAAGTATATTAAGGAAGAGTTGATAGTAATAGAACATTATGAATATATTACAGACTCACAAGATTACTAGTCGTGTGTATTAGACAAGTTTTATTTTTATTTCTTTGGGTTTAATTTTCTAGGGAAGAAGATAGTTACCCTAAGTGGCTTTTCTTTCTTCCTTGGTACTTAAAGAATTATTTATTTATAAATTAAGGGAAAGGAAATTTAGCATTAGGAGCAGGGCATTCAAAAACTTAGTAGAATTCACAATTGAAAGGAAGGCTATTTTTTTTTCAAGGTGACAGAAGAAAGTGGTCTGGTTTTAGGAGGTAGTTACAGAAGTGGGCACCACAGGCCACCAAGAAACAAACTGAGATTGACATGGTTACAATCCATAGAACTAACTCAGATTTTACCAGTTATACGTGCACTCATGTATGTATGTGAGTGCAGTTCTGTGCAATTTTATCACATTTGTAGCCTTTCATAACCACCATCAGAGTTAAGAGAATTATTTTCTCTTCCTTCGTCTGTTTGGGACTATTCCTCTTTTCCTTCCATAATGTTTATCTTTATTTTTGTATGCCTCTATATGTCTTATTCTCCAGTTGATTCTGTAAGATAGAGCCTTTGTCATTTATCAAATCCCTTCCTATAGGTGTACAATAGAGCAACATACCTTTTAAAAGGTACATTTATAAAATTAGTCATCCCCCTCAAAAAAGGAATTGTAAAGTAAACCTAAGTCCTCTTTGATGTTGTTTAAAATTTTCAATATATCTTTTTTGGGGAATTATTTCAGTATTCTCAAATGTCATTTGCTGCTAAACAATTGCCAATTCTATGGTAGAATTCTCTCTTCTTGTCAGATTTTAGAAATACATACAAACCACATGGAGAACAAGAGATTATAGAGTCCCCACTTTAGCCTCAGAAGCTATCTTAGTTTTTCTTATTGGAGTATTCCTCTGTTTAGGAACTCCTAATATTAGAATAGACTGGTGATCAGTAGCAATGTCCCTGTGGTGGGAATATATTAATATTCATTATTATACACCAGATATGTTTGGATATTTTCTGTTAGTACAGAAAACATTATTCTGCTTATCTTTGGGAAGGACCTTTTATGAGTCTCTCTCAATAAAGAATTAGTGTTCTATTATGATAAGTATTCTTGGTTCTCACTTCAGAAAGTTACCAACCTTATAGCTTAAATGAGATTTTAAAAAGCACTCAGTACTGGCAAAAATCCAGAATTACAAACTAAGTAGAATGTTACATCAAATTGTGAATGCAGATGATTTTAGGACTTCCAGGATTTGAGAAGCTGATATATGAGGCAAAATTCTAAGGAACTGGAATCATCTAACCTGGAAAAAAGTTTTAGAACAGTAAATTGTCACACAGATGATTGTAACCAATAATTGTATCTCAGCCAAAGAAAATAAAAGGGATTAAAAATTGTCTAAACAGTAGCCACTTTGGAAAACAGTTTTGACTCCTAGGTATATGCCTAAGAGAGTTGAAAACGTATGTCCGTATGTCCGTGCAAAAACTTGTACACAAATGTTCATAGCAGCATTATGTATAATTGCCAAAAAGTGGAAACATCCCAAACGTCCATCAATTGATGAATGGATGGATAAACAAATATGGTGTATCCATACAGTGGAACATTATTCAGCCATTAAAAGAAACAAAGTAATGATACATGCTATATAGCATGGATAAACCTTGAAAACCTTATGCTGAGTGAAAGAAGCCAGACACAAAAAGCCATATATTGTATGATTCCATTTATATGAAATGTCCAGAGTAGGCAAATCTATAGAGACAGAAAAGTAGATGAGTGGTTGTCAGGGCCTAGGGGTTGTAGAGGGATTAGGGAATGACTGTGGCTGGGCCATAGAGTTTCTTTTTGGGGTGATGAAAGTATTCTGGAACTAAGAGAGTAGTTATGGTTAAACAGTTTTGTAAGTATATTTTAAAAACACTAAATTGTACACTTTAAAAGGTTGTATCTTATGATAATGTGAATTATATCTCAAAAAAAAGTCTAAACGGTTAAATTGAAGGTTATAACCATATAGTGAAAGTTACCATTTAATCAAATGACTATAGAATCTCCTTGAATTAGTTTAAGGGATATATATTCCCAGAAATTCCAGGAATAGATTAAATTGTCTCAAAAGTCCCTCTAATTTCAAGATTTTATGAAATCTTTGTGACATTGATGCCTGACATATTCCTGTGTATTCACAGCCATTGTGAAAATCTTTTTTTAGTTCACAAAGTAACAAGTTGAAGAAGTGTGATCCCCTTATTGTAAACCTGGGGAAGTGTGTGTGTGTGCGTGCATGCATGTGGCCCGTGCTGAGCCTGCACACATGCACATCCACAGAAAAAATGGGAAAATATGTGAACATGAACCAAAGAGGGGCTTCACTCGAAGTGAGACACTTTTTCTTTTGCTGTATATTGTGTCAGGATTTTTTCAAATGAACATAATGCTTTTTTTTTTTTTTTTTTGCTGAGGAAGACCAGCCCTGAGCTAACATCCGTTGCCAATCCTCCTCTTTTTGCTGAGGAAGACTGGCCCTGGGCTAACATCTGTGCCCATCTTCCTCTACTTTATATGGGACGCCACCACGGCATGGCTGACAAGCAGTGCATCGGCGGGCGCCCAGGATCCGAACCCGCGAACCCTGGGCTGCCAAGTGCGAACTAAACCGCTGCTCCACCAGGCAGCCCAATGCTAAATTTTTTAAAGATTTACTTTTTAACTTATGTTTTAAAAACAAAATAGCATGCATACAGGAAAGCCTGAAAAGGAAAACACCAGAACATATGGAGTATTTCAGTTGTGAAATGAATATTGTTCAAGGTGTTTCTTCGATTAAACATGCTTTTTTATATTGTTATATGGGGATGTAAACCTAATAAGAATTAATACTTTGGTTTTGTTAATTAACTCCAAATTCTGACTCTTTTTGTTTCAGTTTGCATTGAGGCTCCTTGCATTCCGCCAGATACACAAAGTTCTAGGCATGGATCCATTACCCCAAATGAGCCAACGTTTTAACATCCACAACAACAGGAAACGACGAAGGGATAGCGATGGAGTTGATGGATTTGAAGCTGAGGGGAAAAAAGACAAAAAAGATTATGATAACTTTTAAAAAGTTTCTGTAAATCTGCAGTGTTAAAAACAACAGGTGCCCATTTGTTGGCTGTTTTTCATTCATAATAATGTCTACTTTGAAAAATTTATCAAGAATTTAAAGAATTTCATGGAAGAACCAGGTTTTTCTGTGACATTAAAATCTTGTACAGTGTTAGGTATTATATGAATGGAAAGACACTCAAAAAAAATTGTGCTCCAACTAGGGAAAAAACAATGATACAGATTTTTTTCCCATTATTTTGGTTTTATTTAGTGGTTGCCCTAGCTCCCCCTATTTTTGTGTCTTTTATTAACTAGTCTTATTAAACCTTTACTGTATTTATTGCAGTATTTGTGCTTCAGTTGCTATGTGTATTTTGATATTTTTATTTAGACGTTTTGTTTGCTCTTTGACACTAGTTGTTACTTTGTGTTATAGATGATATCCTTTGCCCCTCCTTAATATTTTACAGCAGTACGTTTTTTTTGTAACGTGAGACTGCAGAATTTTTTCCTTTTGTTTTGTTATTCTATATGTGATGGGTTACAACACAAAAAGTTATCCTGCCATTTAAGTGCTCAGAACTGAATATTTCTGCAGATCTTGTGGCATTTGTCTCTCTAGTGTGATATATAAAGGTGTAATTAAGACAGATTTCTGTTAATCTAATCAAGTTTGCTGTTAGTTGTGCATTAGCAGTATAAAAGCTAATATATACTATATGGTCTTGCAACAGTTTTAAAGCCTCTGCATAACTGATATTAAAAATGCATGACATTTTTGTTTTTAATAGACTTTTAAAATTATAATTTTAGGTTTGACACGTAGATCTTTGTACAGTTGACTTTTTGACATAGCAAGGCCAAAAATAACTTTCTGAATATTTTTTTCTTCTGCATAAGTGGAAAGGGCATTTTTCGTATATAAGTGGGCTAACCAAAATTTTCAAAAGAACTTTATCATTGTGCAACTAACAACAGTAACTAGCCCTTAATTATGATGACAGTTCTTTATTGGTGTGTGTGAGATTACTCTAGTGACTGTTAACAGTATAAACAGTTGAATGATTCCTCCCCCCTGCCTCCACACCCCATCACCCAGATAATTTACAGCTCTATTAACAGGTTGATAAAGTATTACTGATAAAAAAAATTAAGATTATCTAAGGAAAAAAAAACCAGAAAATTATTTGGTGTGGCCGTCTTACATGCTTATGTGTCCTACAAAAAGCTAAATATTCTAGCAGTGGTGTAATGAAAAGTTACATCTTACTGTTATGTATGTATGCTCTGGTACACAGATGTCATTTTGTTGTCACAGCACTACAGTGAAATATACAAATAAAAACTTAAATTCATATAATGACTTAAATGTATTATGTTAGAATTGATATCATAAACTACTTTTGCTTTGAAATGACTTATGCTTCAGTAAAACCATGTTCAAATATTGGATACTTACATCTTGTTATTCCTGACAAATGTTTGTTGCCTGAGCACATAATTTCCAGAAAGTTTTGTAATTCAGTATCATATTGGTTCAATTTCTTTCTTGGGTCAGAATCTTCCTCTGGACTCTTAAAGAACCAGGAGATGGTAGGGGACAACCACTGGGGAACTAGAACAGGACACTCAGGCTTTCCTCCCAGGTTTGTCACATACTATCTGTGTAACTTGGGAAAGCCTTTTTTTTTTTTTTTAATCTTTCTGGATCTCATATTGCTTTTTTGGGTAATTAATCACCCAGTAAAATTTTGGAATTTTGTTTCTTACAGTTCTCTTAAGAGAGAAGGAGAGAACTGACATCATGCACTAGTGACAGACATCATAGTAGGTCTTTTCATACCTTTTCCCATTTTAAAACTATCATAACAATAAGAATAAGTGAAGGCGCTACATTTCTTATTTTTCAAATGAGGAAATTGAAGCCCAGAATGGCTAACTATTAAAGACCACACATCAATTTAAGTGACAGTTGAAATTGAGAGTTAAGTTTCAAAGTTCATGCTCAGCACTTTACCAGGCTGCTCCCTTTATCTGGCAATTATGTTCTAAAAATGTTTTCAGCCCATGTTTCAAAATTTTGCATTTGGTTTGAGTGTCTTCATCCAGATATACAATTGGTGCCATTTAAATTTTTACTAAAATTATTTCAGTATTATTTATTTTTTGCATGGCTTAATTGTTTTCATAGCTGTGGCTAGACCCACATTAACTATCTTGTATGAAATAACTTGGATTGAATATTCGTTACTGTCTTTTCTTCTGCTTTGATAATTTTTAAAAAAGAAAACTATGAAGTATCTAGTCAAAGCCTTGGTCATCACCCTGCTAATGCATTCTTGAACCTATTGTTTTGGCAACTAATTTACTTACCAGTTCTTTGCATCTCAGACTGGCTTTCCCTGTTATTAAACATACTTATGTTACAGTAATTTAATGATAACCCAAATAAATTTATTTTTCTCATCCACCCCCAATTATGTGATGCATTCCAAATTAGAATTTTCTTTGTCTTCACTACTATTATTTTTTCTTTTTCTTTGAATAAGCTAGAATTTAAAATACAAAATTGCATGAACAGCATTTTTTTTAAGTCAACAGTATTTTAAATCATTTTTCCTGTTTATTGACAAAAAGGATAAATCTTTTGCTTGGTCATGCTATTTTGTTAATATGTTATGAATTTAAGTTATAAACAATTCCTTTAGTGGATCCACCAATTTTTATACTGAATTTGACAGTTATCAGATTTTTAAAGTTTTCCTAATAAAGGGCAGATTTTATAGTGTCATAGAAAGATAATTACGTTCATAGCCATGGTTTGTCATGAAAGTCGTCTGGGAACGTTCTAAAGATTAAGATTTCTAAGCCCTAATTCCAAAGATTCTGACTGAGGAGGGCCAGGATAAGCCTGAGGATGTGCATTTTAAGATGGCTTTCTCTTGGTATTTGAGTGGATGGCTCAAACACATGTTATAAAAGTCAAAAAGTGTAAAGGAGTATATGGCATAAAATGTCTTCTGCCTCCTCTTGCCTTGCCCCTGCTCAGAGGCAGAAAGTGTGATCCATTTGTATATCCTTCCACACATGGTCTGTGCACATATTAGCATGAATGTGGGTGCCCCTTTGTTCTTTATACAAATAGCTGCATACCGTGCATGCTGTGCTGCACCTTGCCTTTTTTTCATTTAATATATCTTGGAATCTTGGAGATTGTTCCATATCAGTACACATGGGGAAACTGCATTTTTAACAATCGCTATAGAATCTTTCTGAATTTGATTTTTTTTTTCTTTAATTGTAGGTGGTTCTCTTGCAAGTGGTACGTGGATCATGCTTTGATAAATATGCTTTATAGCAGTGACCATAATGTACTCGAGTCCAAAACTAAATTATATTTTTTGATTTAGTATTAAAGGTATTTTAATCAGCCACACATATATAGCAATGAGTTAATTGGGATATTCAGCAAATCATATTATCCCCATTCCCTAAGCAATTTTATTGATTAGCTGTAGTCTGTAGGTAATTTTAGTCGTCTTTTCTTGCTTGGTGTAATAATTCTAGACGTAAAGTAAAATCTGAAAATAGAAAACAGTTATGTAACTAACTTAAAGCCTGAATAATATTTTTGAACAATACTTAAACTGGTTCCATGTTAAATGCAAAGCTGCTATATTCACCTTATCCTAATACGGTCCCAAGTAAGAGTCGTCAGTTTTGAGAGGACTATTGAATCAGTTTAGTTACTAATCTAACCTAATCCAAGATGCTTTCTTAAAAAGCAGGTAATCTGTTAAATGAAAAGGCAACTAAATTGATCTCAACTGATTAGTTTAATCATTCTTAAAATACATGAAGATTTAAGAGTTCAGAAGTCAAAAGGGAGAAGAGCAGAGAACATACCTAGGGCTTGGATCAGTGGGAGCCCTATATTAAAGAAATACAGGATAATGCAGTGTGACAGGTTCCTGAAGAGAACAAGTTCAGAATGTTGTAACTTACCTCAAGCTTTGCTATGAGCTGTTTAAAAAGAGTGAGCTGTATTTCAGTGCAGTTTAGTGTGCATTATAATGTAGACCAAAACAGAAGGCCTGCCTTTTGTTATTTCATAGTGTGGGGGATTGGAGAGAAGTTAAAACCTACATTACCAACCATAACTAGTGTTTGTGAGAGAGCATTAGAACCCTTTTAACAGAGGAGTTTTCTTGTGTCCTTTGTCTGAGTGATATCCAAAATGAGAGATACATGGTCCTCCTATACTTGGCATTGGTCACACCATATCTGGAGTATGGTGTTCAGTTCTGGGCATTGGTTTTCAAGTGATATTCAAAAGAGAGTGACCAAAATAGTGAATTTGTTCAAAACCATGCCATGTAGTTGGAACCACCAAGCAGGAAGGACAAGAGGTGATGTGGGAGAAAGGATAAGTATCTTCTAACATGAATAGCTATGGAAAAAATATCAGTTGAAGAAAGAGCTTTTTTAAAATATTAACCGCAACAGTAAAATGGATGCACTTGCAAAGAAGTTGTTGCCCGTGTTCAAAATTATAACCACCTGTTTTAAGATTTTGGTTAAAGGTACTGGCATTAGGTATGAAAGTATATAAGATGATCAGATCTTTTGCAAGTTTAAGATGCTGTTATACTGTTAGTTCATGTACCTAGTAAAGATCATTTGAACAAAACTCATGGCCAGTTGCCTCCAAGTTGATAAGAATTATTTCATGGCAGCCAAAATATGGGCATAAGTAAGATATGGGAAAAATCGGTGCTGGTTTTCCTACATGTTCTTAACTTTTCCCTTGTTTTTCTTGGCACTGAAGTTCTTGGAGTTTTTTTCCCATACCTCTCTGAACATTCCTTCTGTGCTTCTGCTGCTTCTAAGTAGAACTTCCCACGGTTCTGTCATCGGCATCTTCTGTATATATACTTGCTATTAATGATCTCATCATCATCCAAGTTTTAGATACCCCTTTGTTAAAATTATTTCCAAATTCTGTCTCTATCCAAACTCCAGTCTTGCTTTTTTTCTTTCTACCTCCAGTCTCTGCTATTTACTCAGCCTACAACCCCCAATTTATTCCTCCTAAAGCATCTGTTTGATCATGTCACTGCTACTCAAAAGACCTTTAAGTGACTGCACATCACTGTGCTAAACACTATATTATTTCATCCTCATAATATTGTTACATGGTAGGTATTCATTACACATGAGCAAACTATGGTTTGAGGTTAAGTAACTTGCTGTAGCTGTAATAAAAGATCGTTTGAATGATATAGTCTTTTCTTGAATTGGGTCAGATCATCAGAAAGCTAGATACTTGGAGAGTTCTGTTGACTTCAAAGCCTGAACTTTTAAACTTTATGCCATGTACCTCCTACAGATGTGTCTTTTAGCCAAGCCTCTTTTGGTAGAATTTTAGTGCTTAAGTTATGGTGTACGAATAGATTTTAAGTATCACAATTTTTGTATACTCCAAAGGCTTCACCGTCGGCCTTTTTTTCCCTTCTTCATTCTAAAGAACTTAAAAAGCTTATCTCTTTCAATGGTCACTGGTTAAGTAAGGATAGAAATAAAAAAGGGAATTCCATCTCCTTTACTCTGCATTTTAGCCTTTACCTGAGCCAGAAGTCAGGAATGATGTCTTATGTACTATATCCAGGATATAGCTGTGTCTTATTTGGCCCAAACACTGCTAAAAACTCTGAGCCAATATTAAAGATTTCACATGGAAATCCCAATTTGACTTCTCTTGAAAAATTGGAAGATCTGATGACACAGGTCATGTGTTTCTACATGGTAACAATTAGCTGAAGCTGAGCGTAATGGCCACTCCCTCTAGAGGATAAATTGAAGACAGTTCTGGACAGTTTACCACAGCCTCTACCATTCCCTATTTTGTCTTCTAGGCTGGTCCTGTGGGCGTTTGATTTTATTACATCTCAGACCCTGGCCATTTTACCCATGGACTCCCAATTTTAGTATGCAGTCACATCTGTTGAACTAAGGCACAATCTCTAAAATTACTCTCAGTTCCAAAATTCTTCAATCTTGTGATCGTGTTTCTCTCCTATACACTGGGATACTTATTGTCTCCCACACTTAATGTAAAGGACAGTCATAAAGAAACAGTTGATGCACTTCATTTATTCTTTCAAGAGAAATGTCGGAAAGGAGGCCTGAAGTTTAAGCAAGCTACAGCCTTAAGGGAATCCTTTATTTCAGAGCAGAGACCAAAATCTCTTTCCTGAAAATCTCATAAGAACATTGGAGCAGGCTGCCAGTCTTCCTGTCTGCTATTTGGTTGGACTAAGAGAAAGAGATAGAAGAAAAGGCTGTAGGAGTTGAAGAGAACAAAAAAAGGGCTAGAAGAAAAAGGATTTTCTAGATGACAAAATTCTTAATTGTATGACTTCTTAAATGTTTTTCTTTTTATGAAATCTTAGTGTACATTGAAAGAGATGAAAAGGAGAGGGCTTAGTATACAGTAAAGTGGAAGGGAAGCTATAACTAAATCAGTTATTAAAACCAGACTTATGAGTTCCAGTTCCCAATAAGATGAAGTACCCTCCTCCCTGTTTCTCCTTCTGAATACAACTATAAAATCTGGATAAAACGCGTAGAACAGCAATTTGAGCACTCTGAAACGTAGTTAGTGGCAAGCAGATTGGAGATGACCAGAACTGAAATATCAAACTGACAGTTTGCCATGTTTCCCCCCACCCAGAGTAAAACCCACTGCCTAGCCTCCGGTGTGAGTACAGTCATAGAAGTGTGTGGCAGGCTGCAGTAACTAAAGCCCCAGATTTCTGGTCAGAGGATTGAAAAGGGGAGTCCCAGGGGCCATACTGGGCAGATTGGGAAGAAGGAGGAGCTAGGGTAAGTGACCCCATAAAGTTAGTTAAGAACAATTTCATAACTTTTTTCCAGGGCTCTGCCCCAATTTATTTTGTGAGGCCAGCATTACCCTGATACCAAAACAAAATAAAAACATTGAGGGTATTATGCTGAGTGAAATACGTCAAAGGGAGAAGGTCAAAAACTATATGATGTCGCTCATAAGTAGAAGATAAAAATAACAACAAACACACACATAGAGACAGTGATTGGATTGGTGGTTACCAGAGGGAAAGGGGGCAGGGAGGAGGGAAAAAGGGATGATTAGGCACATGTGTGTGGTGATGGATTTTAATTAGTATTTGGGTGGTGAACATGATGTTATCTATGCAGAAATAGAAGTATAATGAGGTACGCCTGAAATTTATACAATGTTATAACCAATGTTACTGCAAACAAAAATAAATTAAAAAAAAAAACAGTTCAAAGAAAGCTCAGACCAATATACCTGATGCAATTAGATTGAAGAATCCTTAATAGATTTGTCAAATCACATCCAGCAATGTAATATATAAAGAATAATATACCAAAACAAAGTGGAGTTTATCTTGAGAATGGAAGCCTGGTTCAATATATAAAAATCAATCAACATGAATTTTACTACTAAAAATATAAAACTGTATCCTAGAATAAATAAAATTTAAAGACAAATAACTGGAGAAATAACCATTACCACATAATGTAAAAAAGAGTTGATAGTAATATAATAGATGTTCAAATCGTTTGAATGTGTTTCCACTAAGAAAAGAATTGAACAAAGACATAAAGATTTACTACCTAAATAGTCAAGCATTGGAAAAATGGGACATTCATGTAGTGGATCATTACAAATAATGATGTAGCTGTGTATTTATTGGCATGCTGAGATATTCACAAATAAGGTATGTAAAATCACTATCTGTGTAAGAGTCCACTTGTGCAATACGTACATCCACATATGCACACACACATAGAAAAAGTCCTAACTCAAAACTACGAACATTGGTTATCTCTGGGTTATGAGATCCTGGATGACTTGTTTTCCTTGTGAGCAAGATTAGCCCTTAGCTAACATCCACTGCCAATCCCCCTGTTTTTGCTGAGGAAGACCAGCCCCAAGCTTACATCTGTGCCCATCTTCCTCAACTTTATGTGGGACACCTGCCACAGCATGACTTGATAAGTGGTGCAGAGGTCCATGCCCAGGATCCAAACCCACAAACCCCAGGCCACCACAGCAGACCGCATGAACTTAACCACTGCACCGCCAGCTCGGCCCCCTGGATGACTTTTTTAACTGATTCGGATGATTTGACAATGAACATGGAATATTTTGGTAGTAAATAATAAGATATAAGTTTCTTTCTTTAAAAGGGTAAATGGGCAATGTACATTGGTGGACAATTCTCAAAAGAAATATATATTCTCAAGTATAAATGGCTGATAGCCATATGAAAACAAATTTTCAACCTTACTAATAATCTAATAGACACATTTAGAAAAAGTTTATAGGGGCTGGCCAAGTGGCATAGAGGTTCATGCACTCTGCTTTGGCAGCCCGGTGTTCACGGGTTCAGATCCCGGGCGCAGACCTACACAATGCTCATCAAGCCATGCTGTGGCGGCATCCCACATACAAAATAGAGGAAGATTGGCACAAATGTTAGCTCAGGGCGAATCTTCCTCACACACACAAAAAAGTTATAGACTTTTTGTCAACCAGATTGACAAAGATTATAAAGATTGAAACTATTAAGGTCAGAGCTAGTAATACCAAGATCTCAAAGGCAAAGGCAAGGGACACTAGCTCAATAGACATCTGATTTATCTTTTTTTTTTTAATGCAAATATACAGATAGAGAGAGCCTTTGACCCAGCAACTGAACTTCAAAGAATTTATCTTAAAGAATTAAATCTAATCAGATAAGTATACAAACTATAAATTCAAATATATTTACTGAAGCATTATTGGCAAGGGTGTAAGATTAAGAAACAACTGAAGTGTTCAATAAGTATTTTAATGAAATACAGCTCAACTATCTAAATGATATTATAGATCAGTCATTCTAAAAGGGTGCCCCCTCCTTAAGAAGCACTCATTCAATGCCTGTTATTCATGAGAGGGTGTCACCTCTCTCAGGGATGTTGAAAAAAAGTTGAAAATAACTATGTAAGAGAATAAGACATGAAGAAATTTACTTTATAATATTTAATGAAAAAAATCAGATTATAAAACCATGAGTAAAATATTATCCATTTTCGTTTTAATAGATTAGCATATATATATACAGACCATTCTTTCCCAAAATGTTTCCAGTGGTTACCTGTGTGTAGTATGATTATGGTTTGTTCAGTTTGGGGCTTTTATTTCTATTTGATTAGGTTTCTGTAATAACTTTTACTACATATTAATAAATGAGTACTTAATTCTTAATTACTACACAATAATTCTTTCAAAAGAAGAAAATGGTGTAAAAATCCTCCAATGGCTCCACTTGCCTAAAGATAAATTCCAAAATCCTTAGCATGACATTCAGGGCCCCATAAACTGTAGCTGCAACCTGTCTTTCCAGCCTCATCTCCTACCACGCCCTGTTCTAGAACCTGCAGTGTAACCCTGAGAGCAAAGCCCTTGCTCTTACTCTCCAAGCAGTGCACGCCCTGCTCCCTTGGAGGTCAGCCTCCTCGGCCTATGTAGGGGGCTCCTTTTCTGACCAAGAGGACAGAGCCTTTCCTTTGGGATGGGGGAAGGTGTTGCCCTGGCACACGAGGAGACTAGGAGAGAAGTAGAGCAGAGAAACTTCCTTCTAAAAATGAATCGATTACTTCTCTGACCTTACGTGGTTCCAAATTAAGTTTCTCTTAGTATTTTCTCTTCAGTTGATGTTGTCTCACATGAGGTGAGATAATGAATGATTTTTTTTCCCTTCTCTTTCTGGCCCCCCAGTTCAGCTGAGCCATAAAACTTTTTTCAGTCTTCTTAAACCCGTGTAAGATATTTGCAAAGTCTGAGATTGCCTTGCTTAGTGCTTTATTTGGCTGCCCTCGGAATCTGTTCCAGAGACCAGGTGAATGAATGGTGAATAGACTCCAGTGTTCTGGAGGGAAATAGGGAAGCGGGGAAATGGCTGATCGTGAATGGTACTCAAGCAGAAAAGTTACGCTGTAAAAAATATTGCAGTGTTTCTTTGCAGCTCAGCCATTTCTATTCCTTACATTCTCTTTAGGCCTCTGGACAAAAAGGATTTTTAAAAAACAATTTTGATTACATTTTAACTTTGGGACACATGACTATTTCGAACATAAGACAGTGGGCCTTTCACAACCTCTGTGTTCTTTTACAATCACCTGAACAATAAGCCTTTCAGGTTTTCAGTGGGTGGGAATGGGTTAGCCAAGCTCAAAACAGGCCTGAATGCACTTTGAGCAAAGATCAAATATCCCAGTAGGGAGGCATGCTTGGCCTGTTTTTATTTGAAAAGGTTCTCCCAGCCCTTATGACAGCAACAGATTCCTTCTTCCCTCTAAGATCATTAGGCTGCTAACACCAGTGGCCCTCCTCTGTGGGTAATTGGTGCCCTCCTACAGTTCTGCTAGATTTTCAAAACAGATTTGTGCCCGAGCAAAACTCAAAGAGAAGATTCTCTCAGTATTACTTTCCTTCAAATTAGAGAATAAACAGCCTGGATGCCAGCCCTCACTTTTCCCCAACCAGCTCTGTAGTACCAGAAATTCTAAGATCTAAACTTAATGCTTTGATCTCAGTCAAAAGTCAAGAAGGAAGAGCATATTATTTTTATTTTGTGATACACAGCCTTCATATGGTTGGATGACACATAAAGCATTAAATTGTGTCAATCTTAACGATTTGAGACATCAACAAGCTTTTTTCATTCCTCTTTCCTGGAGATCATCTCTGGATCAGATGCCAGATCTTGACTTCTATTATCCTGGAATGATTCAAGAGACATTTGAAAGAGAGCCGACCAAAATGACAGGTTTTTCTGCCTGCTGCTTCCTCCCTCCCACCACACACACACACACACACACACACACACACACACACACACACACACTCTTACACCAGGGCTCTGAGCTGGGGAGACAGCTAGCTTAAGAGAGAAGGAGCCGAGTGAGAAGCCGGGAGTGTCCCTGTACTTATCCTCTGCCCCACAGTTACCCTATCATTTTAGGGAACTGAGAGAAGAGTGGGCCCAAGTCTGGGATACCTGTGTGGGACTTTTGGAGCATGGTAGCCCTGCTAAAGCTCTCCTTCCCCCACCCTCAGGCATATAGTAGTTGAAATGGTGCATGGCCTTTCCAGGTGCTGGAGAGCTTGCAAAAGACCATTGACCCTTCTGTGTCTCTCAAGGGGGTTGGAAATGATCCACAGTTTTCCATAGCCCCCAAGTGAGACCTAGATAGTAAGGAGAGAGTGCTAAGGTGCTGCTGGGAGGCCTCCTGGCAGAGGAACTGGACAGACCCATTCAAGGATAGGGCACAAACCACCCCAGGGATGAGGATTTAGCTGCATCTCTGGGGAATTGCCATGCCACCCAGGTGCACAGGGGCAAGTCAGGGTGACTGCAGGCCCAAGTTGGCACCCTCTGCACTAGGCGCCGTCCCTGCCCAGGAACACACAGGACAGGCAATGGGACCAGGTCAGGGAGATGGGCAACCTGCCCCGGCCCGCCCCAGGTCCGGCTGGGGCTTCGTGTGTCCTAGAGCCTTCAATTCAGCCCAGAGAGTAGGGGGAGAAACATGGAAGGGAGCTCTGAAATTGATTGTGATTGGCTTAGATCTGAAGTGACAAAGATAAAGCTCAGAAAGAACCAGATTAAGTTGCCTGCGTCAGACCACTGTGGCTTAGAATTCATGTCCAGAAGTCAGATTGTGTTACAGAAATGAGTCCCAGGGCAGCACTGACCGCCAGTGTGATCTTGGGCGAGTTGTTTTACTTCTCTGGGTCTTGTGACCTCCTGACTGTTCAAAATGAAATTTTTTTCCAGCTCTGGGTGTAGTTCTTTAGCCTCTAGGGGTGGCTCAGCAGCTGAGTCAAGCCGAGCTTCTACTGCCCGCTTCATGTGACTGTGGACCCAGTAAGTGTGCCCAGAGGGGGCCTGGTGAAGGAGGACAGGGAAGGAATGGGCTGGCCTCCTCCTTTGTCATTTTCCTTTGTCCTGTGCCCCAGCTGAGGGAACTCCCCAACCTGTGCTGAGAATGCCTTCCTCTATTACCACTTTTTCAATGGTCCTGTAGAGGGCAGAGTTTCCTCATCCCACAGGCTTCCAGGGTTCAGGAATGTTCAGCGGTTCAGGCAGGTTCTGCAGGCTTTTCCCGTCCATCTGATAATCTCTTCAAAGCGGTGAGGACAGTACTGTAGGGAGCCTCAAGAAGCATAGGAGGGCCTCCTCTGACTGTGGGAAGCTCCGGGCATAGTTCTAGGGAAGAAGACAAAGATGTGGACCTATTGCAGTGGTTCCAAGATATATTCAAGTTCACTGCCAAGGCAGCATACAGATTCAGGATGCTTAGTGATTCAGAAGAGGTCTGGACTGGTTCCAACAGTCTCTAAGGAAGGTGTCAAAGAGGTGATGGCATTGGGAACAGACCTTAATGGAGGAGATGATGTGGGGACCAACGCCAAGACAAGCAGAGACAGAAAATGGCAAGGTCTTATTAAAGCCTCTTGTTTTTAAATTAAAATTGAATGTACTTGAATTGTTCACTTTAAAATGACTAATTTTATGTTATGTGACTTTTGCCTCAATTAAAAACTACATGACTTACAACTATACACAGCTATGTACTGGGGCTTTGGGAGGGAAAAAGGAAGAAGATTTGCAACAGATGTTAGTGAAAGGCGAATCTTCCCCTGTAAAAACAACTACATGAGACAGCTACATATATGTGTGTGTGTGTATATATATTAAATTTTCAATTTATTTATTGTAAGGAAAGGTAATAATTCTCATGATTCAAAATCCAAAGGTAAAAAAGAGCATACAGTAAAAACTCTCCTTTCAATCTTTCTCCCAAACACCCAGTTCCCCCTTCTAAAAGCAACTAATGTCATAGTTCTCTTTGTATGTATCCAAAGACGTTCCATGTGTATATAAAGAGATAGGTGTATATAGTCTCTATTTCCATCCTCTTTTACACAAATGGTAGCCTACTCTGCACACTGTTCCATGCCTTGCTCTAGTCACTGAATATATCTTGGTTCTCTAATCCTCACAACAATCCTATGTGGTAGATGCCATTATAATCCTCATAACCCTCATTTTTATAGGTGAGAAAATTGAGGTCCAAGAAGATAAATGACTAAAGGTCACACATCTAATATTGGTGGAGCCAGGACTTGAACCCAGGCAGTCTGACTCCAAAATATTTGCTTCTAATCACTAAATTTACAGCCTCTGCCTAAAGAAGTTTCTCATTCTTTTTTTTACAGATGCATAGTATCCCATTCTATGGCTGTACCATAATTTATTCAACCCATTCCTATTGATGAATATTTAGGCTTTTTCCAATCTCCTGCTGTTACAAAAATTGCTAGAGTGAGGAAGCTTGGACATATGGCATTTTATACATGTAAGAATATATCTGTAGGAGAAGTTTGAGAAGTGAAATTCCTGATAAAATTTGTGTGTGTGTGTGTGAGGAAGACCAGCCCTTAGCTAACATCCGTTGCTAATCCTCCTCTCTTTTTTTTTTGCTGAGGAAGACTGGCCCTGGGCTAACATCGTGCCCATCCCCCTCTACTTTATATGGGACGCTGCCACAGCCTGGCTGACAGGCAGTGTGTCTGCAGGTGCTGGGGATCCGAACCCGTGAACCCTGGGCTGCCAAGCGCGAACCAAACCGCTGCGCCACCGGGCCGGCCCCCCTGATAAAATTTTTGATGGATATTGCAAAATTGCCCTCTCTCTTGCCCCATTAATTTACCCCTGGCCCCCCCCCCCCCAGTAATGGATGAGAATCCCTGTTTCTCCTGTTCTCACTGAGGGCTCACTTAATATTGCAGCGCCCAATGCTACAATATTAAGTGAGCTAATTAAGTGAGCTAATTGCATGGTCAGGTGCTAGTTATAAAGGAGACCATCCCGCCTCTTGAGAACTTCCAGTCCTATTGGGAGAAGCTGAGAGATGAGTCACAGCAGACCATCGGTAAAACTTTATTTAACGAATAAGCCAATCAGGCCATTACCTTGTGTTTTGAAGAAGACAGAATGCAGATGATAGAGTAGGCTCATTAAGTCCCCCACCACTTGACCAGTTTAGGTTGTGTTTTGTGAAAACAAAAACAAAACACCATCAGGAAGTCCTTGTTTACAATTGCTGAGTCTCCCGAGCAGGCCCTCATCCTGTGGCACCACAAGACTGAGAACAATCCAAATGCTTCTTAGTCCAGGTCTAGTCCTCAACATCTTCAGAGGAGGGTTGAAAGACCCATGGTTGCAGTAAGAGGCTAAGGAATTTTCTATTCCCAGTGAAAGAAGAGGGCAAGTCTTCAGATCTGGACCATTTGCTAAAATTGAAGTTTGGCAAATGGCCATTAAATAACACTTGCATTTTAGTCCTTGACTATTTTATATACATATTTATACAATTATATTTGTTTATTATAATAATATAATATACATATTGTTTAATTATTTTCAAATCAGTTCCTGGTTTGTAACTGAGCGATGTAAAAGTACAGGCTCTAACCTGGATGCTTTCCCTGCTTACTAATCAGTCAATGCCCAGGATGATTTTCACTTAATCCCCATTCACTCACTCACTCACGTGCAAATATTTATTGAATTTCTACTATGTGCCTGGCACCTGTTAGATAAAGATGAGCAACACATGGGGCCTGGCCTGGTGGCGTAGTGGTTAAGTTTGCGCACTCTGCTTCGGCAGTGGGGTTCACAGGTTTGGTTACTGGGCACGGACCTACACCACTTGTCGGCAGCCATCCCGTGGTGGCATTCCACATGCAAAGTAGAGGAAGATTGGCACAGATGTTAGCTTAGGGCCAATCTTCCTCACCAAAAAAAAAAAGATGAGCAACACACACAAGTAGTCTGCTTCAAGCAGCTCCAAAGAGGAGCCAATGCAAATGGCTAGGCTTAACTGTCAGCCAGAGGACAATGCTTCCCCCATCTGGGAGTGTGCTGTGGGTTTCAGTTGTCTGTGGGAGGAAGCAGCACTGCCTTTGGTCTGGCACTCATTTCTATGTGAGCTAAGATTTGTTCCTATTTATAATTCTCCAAGAAAGCTTAGGGTGATGTTAGAAGAAAGGAGTGACTTTAAAACTATTATGTGTAAATTAAAATATTTCAAAGTCTAAGGGCTACCATCTGTGTTTATTAATAGATGGAGAATTATTTGACCTCAGCATGGCAGGAATTTTTCAATCAGTTGGGAGAGACTCTCCCGAGGAGATTTGACCCACACCCTGAAGATCCAGTAAAAATATGATGATAGCTGGAGAACCTTAAGAGCAAGATAGAAACAGATTTTAGGTTATTCTCCATCCTCATTCCTTACTGCTCCTTAAAGAAAGTGTGGGTTTTCATCACTGAGTCAAAACTGCCCCTGAAAGCAGCTGGCCTTTCAGTCTTTAAAAACTTTCCTCACTTTCTTGCTAGAGTTTTCTGAGAGTGTATAGATGGAGTGGTACAAGTTTCCAGAATCATCGCATTGCAAACCAACTTGACCACAAATGGATGCTGAACAAAATGAAGAAATTATTATAATTTGAAGAGAGGGAAATTTGGTGAGGTGGATTAGAAACAAAAGCCATTATTTCTAGTCCAAGGATTGGGCCAGAAGTTAAAAACAAAAATAAATAAGCAAACAAAAAAACCCTCTATGTTAAACAAAGTCCCTCAGCTGGTTATTGGGAGAAATCACTTTGCTTCTCGTTGTACAGTCTCTGAAAAGGAGTAAATTATGTCCTGCTTGGTGGGATTGTACTAAGGACAGCCATCACCTATTTAGTTCTTGCTGCTTACTAGGCATCACCTGGATCATCTTTAATCTTCCTAACAATCCCCAACCACTTTGAGAGAGTAATGATTGCTGTTACTATCATCCTGGATAGAAACAGAGAATTGAAGTAACTTGCTCAAGGACAGAGAGATAATAAAGGGCATAGGCAGGGCTGGCTACATGATTTGCAGGGCTCAGAGCAAAATGAAAATATGGGGTCCTGGCCAGAGGCAGAGAAGTCAACTCCCCTTCCCAGCAGCGTATGGGCAACCCCTAAGGGATTGGAGCCTCTGCACCTGGCCACATTCTATATTTGCACAGGGGTGGACAAGAGGCCCCGGCCAGTTGCCATGGCACTGCCAGCCTAGGGCAGGGATAGGTGCTTACCCAACTCAGAGACACGGGATGGGGTTGGGGGACTGTGCCTCACCCTGATTATCTCCTAGTCAGTGCCCAGGCACCCATGGGGGCAAGGGTGGATGGCAGTGGCAGAACATAAGACTTCCCCTCACCCCTCTCTGGCAATGAGACACGGTTGCTGCCCCAACAGAGGTCAGCAGCAATTGTGGGATTGGCTGGGGAGGGCGAGGGTGCCAGGGGAGCGGGCACCTGAGAGGAGGTGGGGAGAGCATGGCAGGCGAGACTGAGCAGGAGTTGAGGCTCTAAGCCTCCTGGGCTTGTTCCATCATCCTATCAAATTTCACTTAAAAAAACACAAATTCAAAGATAAAATGATTAAGATTTTCTAGGCTGTGACAGCAGAGCATTAAATCCCACGCCCTTCTCAGTGCAGGCCCTGCGTGACTGCTCTAGCTGCATGTTCAAGAAGCCAGCCCTGGCCATAGGTACCCACTCTAACATACTGACTATGGCGGAAGATCATGGAAATTCAAAGTCCTCTGAAAATTAAGAAAATAAAAATTTGCTCAGACTGTATCTGAGTCTGCCCTGCTATTTCCCTTTGAAAAGTAAAAATTGCTGTGAAATATAAGGTAACATTATTAGTCCCAACAAATAACTTCATTCTTCCTTTTTGTTAGGAGTGTCTTTCCGAAGCCTGACTTGGCCTTCCCAAATAGAATTGACCACTCTTTCATTGTGCTCCTTCCTAATGTGTATAGTTATAATGTTAAGAACTTCGGCTTTGGAAGCAAACAAACCTGGGCTAGAATCCCAGCTCTGTCAGTGACTAGTTGTGAGGCCTGGGCAAATTACTTGCATCTGTTTTCTCACCTGAAAACTGGGATTCACTCAGCGGTGGCTCCAGCGCGACTGTACTAGATCAGCTTAACGATGGCAGTCTAGTTGGAAATGAGGCTACAGGGCTTCTCCTGAAGCTATGTTTGCAATGCACACTGGTTTTCTCTTAAATGCAAATACTTAGTTTTTTTCCACTAGACTTAATTTCTTCAGAGCAGGGTCCTGTCTTATTCATTTGTGTCTAACACAATGCTTAACGCCAAATGTTTAAATAATTTAAATTAAATAAAGTAAGTTTTCTTTGCAATCTTCACTAAAAGTGAGGGTTTTATAGGTAACTTGGGAGACTGGATTAAAAGTCTCTTAAGGGCTTTTGATATTCTGTTAGAAACAAACAAAAAACAGTTTGGGAAAATGAAGTCGACAAGGCCTTTCAAGATCAAACATTCTAACCTATTCCTAAGGGCCTGTTAACACTTGGTTTGTCTCATTTTTCTCTACATCTAAAATAATAAACTTGAACGTCACTGATGTGGATTTGTAACTCATACAGCGAGATTCAATGCACCACACTTCTGGAAGTTTTACTACAAAACGACAAGGAAACAAGATAACTGCAGTGAACCACCGCTCACAACTTAGCGACCGCAGGATCATTGGACGACGGAGACATTCCTGCTATCCAATCGCCGGGGAGTCCGGAGATAACGCTCTCTGGATTGGTCAGAGGAAACATCTCTCCGGGTTCATTCAAGAAGGGGTTTGGCGTGGGGCTCAGGCGGCAGCACGTTCTGGCCTATCAGAGAACGCATGGGGGCGGGCTTTGCCGCAAGAGGGTGGTGTGGAGCCTATCTCGGAAGGCGAGTCTCCCCAGTCAAACCCGCCTGTCGCGAACGGAGGGGGCGTGGCCTCCAGCCGCGAGCCACCGACGCCCTGGGCCAGCGCGCGGAGTGGGCGGGGCCCGCGGGCCTGGGCGGGGCGAGCGGTGTCAGCGGCGGAGCCGGATGCGGGCGGCGCCGCGACCGCCGCGGCCCTGGGGATGGGCGGAGCCCCAGCCGCCAGTGCCGGTGGCCGCCGCTGCTGGAGCCTGAGCGGCCGCCTCTGTTCCCGCGGGTCGCTGCTTCCCAGGGCGGCGGTATGCTGGGCAAAGGGGTAGTCGGCGGTGGCGGCGGCACCAAGGCGCCCAAGCCCTCTTTCGTGTCGTACGTGCGCCCCGAGGTGAGGGGGCGCCGCACGGGCGGGGCGTCGGGCTGGAGCGGCCGGGGCGAGGGGCGCCGGTTGCCCCTTCCTCACCGCGGGGAGGGCCGCGGGCGCTTCCTGCCCGTGTGCGGGAGGGGAGCCAGGCGCGGTGGGGCCCGCAGGGGCGCCCTGGGCCTCCCCGCGGGCCGAGGTGGGGACCCCTGGCGCGGGCAGGCAGGTGCCGGAGCGCAGGGCCCGGCTCGCTGGTGGCCAGGTGAGGGGGCCCGTGCCGGGAAGGTACCGCGGCCGGGGACGCCCCTGACCACATTGGAGTGGAGCTGGGGTTCTGGGCACCGCGGGAGGGGAAGGGCTGGGGGTCCGGACCCTCGTGGGGGCCTACTCAGAGCCTGCCACCCGGGTGGGTCTGCCCTGCCCCTGGAATTTCTCAAGGAGTCTTCAGAGCTCGCCGGTCTCGGCTGCCTGCCTCTAAGAGTGCTATTCGATGCCGCTGGCGGGATACCGCGCACCGCCGCCTGGCATCCCTGCAGGGAGAAACTGTGGGTCAGCCCCAGTGTCAGCCAGTCTCTACCTCTCCCTTGTGAATTCGCCTCTGTCGCTTCTTCCCCCTTTCATTTCAGCCGCTCACCATCACCCTTTCCACCCCCTCTTGCTTTCCTCCTGGAGTTTTAATGTTAAGTTCATTCATTCATTCAGAAAAAATTTTTTGAGCTCCTACTCTGTGCCAGGCACTGTTCTAAACGCTTGGGATATACATCACTGAACAAAGATCCTTGCTCTCCTGGAGCTTATTTGAGTGAGAGAGGAGTAAATAGTAGATAAAGTCGATATAAGTAAATTATATGCTGTATTAGGTGATGAGTATCATGGGAAAAGAAAAGGCACCTTTTTCCTCCTTGCAACCGTGGCATTTGAGCAAAGACTGGAAGGATGCTTGGGATCTGAGGGAAGAGCAGTGCAGGTAGAGGGAAAAGTCTGGAGTATTGGAGGAGCATCAAGGAAGCCAGACCTACAGAAGCCCAGTGGGTGAGATGGAGAGTCAAAGGAGAGGAGGTTGGAGAGGTTACAGCCTGTAGATCATGCTGAGGGTCTTGAGCATTAGCTCCCAATCCAAATGCCTAGTTAGAGCATTCTCGTTTTCGATTCCTGAAGGTTTTTTCTGCTCCTCTCTCCAGCACTTTAATCAGCAACGCGCAAAAGCCCTACCAAACTCGTTGTCTTAGGGTGTCTTCCCATCTCTGTAAAGCAAAGGCAGATGGCTGTGGATGAGAGGTCTTGATCAGGGACTGCTTCTATAAGACCACCTGAAGCCTTTGCACATGTATTTTCAAATTCGAAATGTGTGTTTTCTCCACTGCAGAGTACTCCTGAAATGGGTCTTAATTTTAAAATAAAAACCACTTCCCCTGTAAATGCTTGATAAGGAGTCAGGGTCATCTTGAATTTTCAGCAGACTTCCCTTATAGTATCACGGGTAAGTAATGTGGTCAGTTTCTGTTTGTATTTTTTTTTAGTTGAGCCCTGGTTGAAGTACAACTGAACTTTAACCTTTCCTCTTCAGTATAATTAAACTACTAGTGGAAAGTCCTCTGAAATGTGGCCAGAGTTCAAGAATGTTCAAATTTTTCATCCACCAAGTGCACATGTTGTAATTAGACGTTTTCTCTCTTTGCCCACAGCGCCTGATATACTTCCTTTGAGGGATAATTAGGGAAGGGGAGTGGTTCAGCCCCAAAATAAGCTCGAAATGGTCACATTTTTCAGATCCGTATAGCTGGCAGTTTTGTTTTCTTGAAATAAAACAATGCTGTGTAGACACTATGCTTCTTTGTTGTAATCTGTCTCTAAAAATATTTTGTAAGAGAGGATAAGGCTCTGACCTAAATTGTGAATGGTTTTTAAAAGATAAGGGACTGAAGGAGTGAGAAAATCTGTTTTAAAATATATAGCTTTTGCTAGTGATCACATTAGAAATGCATGTGAGCAGCTTTGAGGTGTAGCTTCTGTGCCTCTGAGAGCAGTAGGTCTGATAACCTTCTCTTGGTTCACTCAGGAGGCCCTAAGAACACTTTTCTGAAGACTGTCATTCTGCTCCTTTCCCTCATATTGCATTCATCTTTACTGCCTTTGGTGTGTCTTCCTATCACTTACTTCTTTGTATGCGCTTTTCTTTTGTTAGCTGGGAAGTCTCAGGTGTCTACCTTTTTGCTGGTAGATCACTAGCTGCCAGAACAACCTTCATGCCTTACGATGTAATGTGTCTTATGGTACCTGTGCCTGGTGATGAACTTGTTCTTGGCTGATGAGATTTTGGAAGGTTCAGCAGTGCTGCCTTCAATATGCCAAAGAATCTATCAAGAGTCAGCATTTTGTGTTAAAAACAGAAGTGCTTAACTGGATAAAGTATTTGAAAATGATGCTTTTAAACGTGGTGGCTTATTTTTCTTCTTGCGATCAGAAACAACTGGCATTGGACAGCCTAAAAGGAGGAGTAGTAGTTAACTCCACCTTTTAAAATTGGATCGCCGCCAGAGTAACTTAAGGCTGTTCTGTCACTGATTCTCCTAAATCAGTGAATGTGAAAGTTAAAATCCTGGACTGTGATTTAGGACTTTTGGTTATGTTTTGTGAACTCTGCCCAGAGGGTTACAAATCAGTAAAGCTAGTAAGTGGGAAGCTGATGGCTCTGGGAGTTGAGGTGAGCAGGAGGGAGAGATCTGGGCCTGTCTTGGTACCACCTGATGCCTGGTACCTAGAAACATCTCAGCACCTCCACCTCAGCTTAGCCCCTGGCACAAGGTGCAAAGGGTGTCACACCTCCATGCAGGAGAACCCCTGGGCGCTAAGCTCTATGTCAGGGAGGCATTTGGTTATAGTTTGGGTGCCAGATCCATTTTTCTTGTTAAATAAAGCACCTGTTTGAATTATCATTGTTTCAGAAGCCATAAGTGTTCATTGTAGAAAAGTGAGAAAACACGGATATGCAAACAAATTTTTTAAAGAAAAATTATAAACTTATTAACACCTTGGAGTGTATCCTATTAGATATGTGTGCAGGTGTATGTATATGTTTTTTACCAAAATGGGATTAATATTGCTGATCATATTATTTTGTAATCTGCCCTTTTCATCAGAAATGCATATTGTAAATGTCTTTCCATGTCAATTCTTAACCTATAATGTCATTTTAAATTAGACTCCTTTTCCTCAACAAACACACAGTGTGATGGGGAGATGTTTGGTAGCACAAAGATCCAAAGAAAGTAGAGGGATTTTTAAATGGTTTTCTAATTAGTCACCTTCTCTGGTGCTGAAGGACAATTCTGATGCTTCAAGACTGTTAGTTCTCTGCTCAGTTACCTTAAAATTGTAAGCACTGGTTTGGTAGAAATGCTTAGTGTCTGTACCAGAAGCTTGTCAATAAAGAACCATTAGGTGGTCCTAAGAGAAAGAGAAAGTGGTTCTGATTTAGTAAGTGGTCCTTCCAGTGTGATAAGGAAGTTGAATAAAAGCTTCAGGGTGCTCATGTGTTGTTCTCTAAAACTGAGACCAGGGAAAATCTGCTTTTAGAGTCTGCAGTACTTGTGCTCATATTTGTGTGGTATTCCAAGTATGGCTAAAATGTACTTTTTAGTAGAGTTTAATTAGGTCAGTACTTGACTCGAATGTACTAATAATAGTTATCAGTTACTTATTTGTGGAGTTTTAGATTTGGAAGAGAATTTAAAGATAATCTCCACCACTGTACTCTTCCTCTGTTATACAGATGTGCAAATGAGGCCCGGGGAGGTTAAATGTCCTGCCCGGGGGACAGCAGTATTGCCGAACAGAGTGAAGAAGTGTCTCCTAGACCAGCAGTGCCAGTGGCTAAGCCAGGCCCACAGGAGCTCAGGAAAGGTTTTATGTAGACGTGGGAAGAAAAGGCAAGAAGAGAGGTGAAGATGGAGAAGTGTCAAAAAAATCCAGACTTAAGAGCTGATTATTTTTCTTTTGAGTTATCCCTCAGGGAAAAGAATGCATTCGATTGCTTAGTCTTTATTTAAGGCTATTTCTTTTGGTGGGGAGAAGTGAACCTGTGATCCTATATTCTTCCCAGAGATGTGACTGTGGGTATATATAAAAATAAAAAGCGATTCATTACTGATAGTAGTCATTTCTTGTGTCCCAGGAACTTTGCTTATCTCATTTCGTCTTTTCAACTGTCTTATGCAGTGGATAGTACTATTACGTCCCTTTTTTGTGTTTAGATGTGGCAAGTGAGACCCAGTGAAGCTAAGTATCCTGTTTAGGGTCATGGCTGCAAGGGTTGGTGCCAGGATTTAAACTGTGGCAGTCTGACTCCAGGGCCATCCTCTTATCCTTATATTTATGGATGCAGGGAATATTACTAGTGAAACATGCTGATAGTCATGATTGGCGTTTGCACCCTAGAGTGCTTTCTCATTCGTGTTCTCTTGTAGTTTCTTTTCTTGACTTTTAGGTTATCCACCAGGTGACTGTGAGTGGATACCAGGCCCCTTTGATACAGTTAATTCATTCAACAGATATTTACTCAGCACTTGCTAGTACCAAGCGCTGTTCCAGATGTTGGGGATACAAAACAGGTGGAATGACTGAGATTATTTTTTGGTGGAACACTGCTGTATTGGACTACTAACTTTGATGACTTTGATGGATCAACGACAAGAAAAGATTGGCTTGTCCTTAATCAGACTTCATGCCTCAGTTCTAGCAATAAATTACCTTTAAAAGCAAAATCTAGATCCATTACTTTTTTTTAAGACTCTATAACTTTTTCTCCATTCCAAACTAATTTTTTAATGGCAGAATTTTCTCATTGAGCTTAGAGGTATTGATAATGATTTAACAGGCCACTAAAAGACATAAAAGTTTCTTCCTAAAATGATCACTTTCTTAGCTGTGGCTTTAGCCTGATGATCTGTCCGAAGCTTCCTCTTTTTTTCCTCCTGCGTGTGCTTCCTGTGGCGTCTCCCTGGGTCATATCCAACACCACACAACTTCTGCAGATGGAGCATCAGAAGATGTCATGAGGCTATGTCAAGCAACACTTAACTGCAGCCTGATCAAGCAGCTGCCACATGGACAGCCACCGTCTTAGGGCCGGACTCTCTTCTGCATCCTGCTTCCGTCTCTGGTATTAGAACTAGGGCTACTGTCAAAATCTTAGGCTGTGGGGAACCTGTGCTTAGAAATTTGAAGTTCTAAATCCTTTTCTGAACATCCTCAACAGGATGTTTGATGTTCTTGGATACTGCCACATTAAACCATCTTGTGTGACCATGTGCTTTAGAAAGAATTAGATTTTCAGGGGCCAAATTTTTTTTTTTATCGCTGTAAAAGACATATACCTTATTTTCATGATAAAGACAATGCAAAAAAGTTGCAGAGTTTGAAAGTTAGAAAAATAAGGTCACCCTTAATTAGGCTACCCTAACCAAAGCAGGCTTTTGTTTTCCAGGCTTTGTCCATGTGTGTGTGTCTTAAATGGTTGCAATGATTATGTGTGTAAAAATTTATAAGCTGTGTGTGATTGTCATGTTCGAAGATGGTACTGCTGATCCATGTCAGTAAAGCATATACTTGGAATTGTTTTCACTCAGTTTCTCATCAAGTTATGCTTGTGACTTCTGATGTGCTTTGTTGAGACAAGGAGAACACTAAGTTTGCAGTTTAATGAATCATTTAAAATAAACCTGTTGAGATAGATTGGGAGGTAGGATTGAACTGGAATAATTCTTTTTTTTTTTTTTTGAGGAAGATTGGCCCTGCACTAATATCTGCTGCCAATCTTGCTTTTTATTTTTTTCTCCCCAAAGCCCCAGTACATAGTTGTATATCATAGTTGTAGAGTTGTAGCTCTTCTTTGTGGGACACCACCTCAGTGTGGCTTGATGTGTGGTGAGTAGGTCCGCACCCAGGATCCAAACCGCTGAACCCTGGGCTGCCGAAGTGGAATGTGTGAACTTAACCACTATGTCACTGGGCTGGCCCTGGAATAATTCTTATAACCTCTAATCTTCTGTTGCTTTGGGAGGAAGAGGAGGGGAGATAAAAATGGAGAGGGACTCTAGGAGGGAGTGAAGCTGTCTGAGAGCAGAAGGACCCCAGGGCCTCACCCTTCCTTTAGTCCCCTGTCCCCTCTGCATACATTGAGTGTTGCAGCTCAGCTTGAGGGAAGGCAAACGCTTGTCAGTTGCTCTCCCTTGCTAGCTGTGAGTAAGGCCAGTCCTTTAAGCCTTGATTATACTTCTACCTGAAAAATGGGAAGAATAATAATGCCCATCTTATCTGATAGGTATACATGAACATTGATGAGTTATTAAAGGTGATTGTGCATGTAAAGTCCTTAGCAGAATATTTGGCACATAGTTAGCTTTCAGTAGATGTCGGCTATCACTGTTATTATTATTCAAAAGCTGTTGGTCAGAGCCACTTGGATGGTTTCCAAAAATGTTCAATCATTAATCTTAGGTTACAGAAATCTTTCCCTGGTAGGTATTAATGAAAGTGGAGTATTTAGTTGTTGTGGTTGTTGCCATGGGATCGTACCAGGAAAGTTCCCTGTGTGGTAACTCTTTCTTAGAGTATTTTTCACCATCTCTAAAAGTTTCTTTTCCTCTTTTCTTTGTTCCTTTATACATTTGAGAATGATTTGATTATATGTAAAATTCCAACCAAATGAGAACACTTAGTAGTTGACTTTTTTCCATGCTAACATTTTGCCTTTGACATTTTGCTAGTTTCATTCTGTGAACTTATTTTTCCTCTTCCCTCATTTCTAACAAGTTTCTCTATCAAAGGCCAGATTTTGTCCATTTATCACATCTGTTCAATGGTTTACTTAAGATATGAGTAAGTAAAATCAAATTACCCCTGGGAGTAATAACTCTGTTTATCTAATTCAAAGGCAGTGGCAAGACCATGCTGTTTTAATTTCATATGTAAATGCTTTTTCCTCCTGTGCCCCTGTCCTTCATCATTCCTTCTAGACCTGGCTTGTGGGCCTTTCGGAGTTGGCATTTAAGCTTTCAGTTGTTTGCTTTTGGGGAAGAGAGGGGCTTCAGCTGCAAGAAAAAGTGAGGCTTGTGTATGGAAGTCCTGGCCACGATGGTGAGATATTTTGAAGTCTACCTTTCCCTTTTGACAGATTGCCACCGCCTGTTTCAGACAATGGTCCTGAGCTGCTAAGGTTTTTGTTTTTGTTTTTTCTAAGAGAGTTTTAAAATTCCTGAGAATACCTTGAGGGGAGTGAGCCCAGGTTTTTGAATCAAAAATCTGACTGCGAGGTGCTCAATAAAAACTTGTCAAATGAAAAAAAAAAAAAAATCTCACTGTTCCCACCATTTCTCCAGATATAAAATTGAACTCCTGTTTTGCTTTAATCCCTGAGATCCACTTCCTGGTGTGACTTCAGCTATCCGAGACTTCCGTTCCTCCCCTGTAACATTGGATAACCATCTTCCCTGCAGGCTTTTTTTGAGTATGGGAAGAAATACCATGTATCCCCAGCCCAGGATCTGACACATGGCAGATACTCAACAACTGCTAGGTGCTGTTATTATTAAGAATAACTTGAAGAATTATTGTGTACTACCATTTGCTCAGCACTGTGTTAGAATTAGGAGTACAAAGAAATAGTCTGTGCACTCAGGAGGAACACATTCTGCTGGGGAGATGGCAAGTCAACAGATGGCTTTGACACATGGAGTAGGTGCTGCCTGTTGATGTGGGAAGAGTGCACAGGATGCTCTCGGAGCACAGAGGAGGGCCCACGGCAGAAGCTCCCGCGGCGTGTGGCCTCATTTGAAGGCTTTGTAGGACTTGGAAAGGGCAGCATTCAAGTGGGCTCTGGTGTGGGAAGGGGGTTGATGTAGCAGGCAGGCAAGAGGGACAGCTCAAAAGGCTCATCGGCATGTTGGGACTGGGTGGTGGGAGCATCTGTCCTAATCCCTTCTATAAGGCGTGTGCGCAAGGGTGTGCAAGGGAGAGAGAAATCCTGAAGAACAGAGTCAAGGGGCACCACTAGGACATGCAGGATTGTTTCTCCCTGTCTGACATGCTGCTTTACCACTGGGTCAGTCTGGCCCTTCATGAGCCTATAGGCACCTTCTCACTTGCCCCTGGTTCCTCTTGCTCCAAGACCATGGAAAAGCTTCTTCTCTAAGGCTTTTAGCTCCTCACCAGGTATTCAGCTGACCTAGTATTTATATAGCAGTTCTGGAGGAGGAGGGGCCGGGGGAGGCACAGAAGGCAATGCCATGTGTTTTCGCAGCTGCTGTTAGTCACATCAGTTAGTTTAAATTAGAAGTTTCTGACAGCCCCATAACTGCCACCTGACACCTTTCTTCTAGCACTTGTACACATTCCAACGCTACCCTCTTTACTTTCAGTGTAAGGTGGTGGCTAAGAGCATGGCTTTGGAATTAGAGCTATGCTACTTGCTGTGTGGATTTGAGCTGAGTGTTTACTTCTCGGTTTACTTCTACCTCGGTTTCCTGATCTGTGAAATAGGAATAAAAATAATAGTATCTAGCCCATAAGGTTGTTGTTAGTCTTAAGTGAGGCAATCCATGAAAGCTGTTAACACAATACCTGGCATGTAGTAAACACTTATTAAATGTTAATTGCTCCAAGTCACTATTACTCTTCATCCCTCCAGAAGCTGCAGTGACGTGTGTGTGTGCGTGCACATGCGCATGCATGTGCGTGTAGGACTTGACCTACATTCCTTTCCGTCGTTGTTCTTCCCTTGCACTCTCAGAGGCTTGTGTCTGGAGCTGGGGGGCTGTCCCTCTTGTAGGACTGTGCCATATCCACAATGGACACCTTTTCCGTCTACCAGGAGGACCTCCCTCTGGCATGGTTTTCTTTTTCAGTGAGTTGTTTCATGATTCCCCTTCTGTCGTCCTCTAACAGTATCTTCCTTTGTCTCGAGGGCTTCCGGGAGGACTGGGGATTTGGGCAGCTTGTTATGTCCTGGGCCTGTACCTCTAATTCACCTTGGCATCCCTCTTCTTAAGTCAGCCTTCCCAGCTGCTGCCAGTGGTCCCTCTTTTCCCAATCACCTGTACTCCAAACCAGTCAGAGTCCCCAGGGTGCCCTTTGGGGGAGCCTCTGAGCTGGTCTGTCTTCATTTTCATTGCCACTCTCCCTGTCTAGCATCTCTTTTTGTGTCTGGGACCACTGACCACAACTGCTTAACTGGTCTCTCCACCTACCACTGTTCCCTTCTGCACCACGCCAAGGCACCCCGCACACCATGGCCAGGCTCCTTCTGGATGTAGCTTTTAGGTGTCATTTTCCTACTTAAGAGTCCTTCACTCCCCCTGACCCTTCTACTGGTCCAAATCTTTTTTTTAATTATTTTTTTTAATTGAAGTATAACTGACATACAATATTCTATTAGTTTCAGGTGTACATCATAGTGTTTCAATATTTATATACATTATGAAATGATCACCATGATAAGTCTAGTTACCATCTGTCACCATACAAAGTTATTATAATATTATTGACTATATTCCTTATGCTGTACATTATGTCCCCGTGACTTATTTATTTTATAACTGGGAGTTTATACCTCTTAATCTCCTTCAGGTATTTTGCCTGCCCCAACCGCTTCCCACTCTGGTAATCACCAGTTTGTTTCCTGCATCTATGAGTCTGTTTCTGTTTTGTTTGTTTGTTTTGGTTTTTAGATTCCACGTATAAGTGAAATCAAAGGATATCTTTCTCTGTCTGACTTATTTCACTTAAAATAATACCCTCTAGGTCCATTCACGTTGTTGCGAATGGCAACATTTCATTCTTTTTTATGGCTGAGTAATATTCGGTCTTTTACAGAATTGTCCCATTTGCAACAACATGGATGGACCTAGAGGGTATTATGTTAACTGAAATTAGCCAGAGAGAGAAGGACAGACACCACATGATTTTGTTCACATGTAGAATATAAACGAACACGTGGACAGAGAGAACTGGTTGGTGGTTACCAAGGGGAAGGGGGTTGGGGGGTGGGCGCAAGGGGGGAAGGGATGCATCCATATGGTGACAGACAAATAATAATGTACAACTAAAACCCCACAAAATTATAAACTATTACAACATCAATAAAAGTGAAAATAAAAAACAAAAAAACCCCCCAAACAAACAAAATATTCTGTCTTTTATATATATATGTGTGATCTGTATATATGTGGTATATATATGTGGTATATATACGTGGTATAAACCACATCTTCCTTATCCATTCATCTATTGATGGGCACTTGGGTTGCTTCCATATCTTGGCTATTGTAAATAATGCTGCCATGAACATAGGGGTGCGAGTGTCTCTTCAGATTTGGGTTTTTGTTTTCTTCGGATGAATACCCAGAAGTGGAATTGCTGGATCATATGGTAGTTCTATTTTTAATTTTTTGAGGAACCTCTGTACTGTTTTCCATAGTGGCTGCACCAATTTAGATTCCCACCAACAATGTACAAGGGTTCCCTTTTCTCCACACCCTTGCCAACACTGGTTATTTTTTTGTCTTTTTGATAATAGCCGTTCTGATAGATGTGAAGTGGTATCTCATTGTGGTTTTGATTTGCATTTCCCTGATGCTTAGAGATTTGGAGGATCTTTTCATGTGTCTGTTGGCCATCTGTGTGTCTTCTTTGGAAAAATATCTATTCCAGTCCTCTGCTCAGTTTTTACTCTGGTGGTTGGTTTTTTTCATATTAAGTTATGTAAGTTCTTTACATAGTTTGGATATTAACCCCTTATTGGATGTATAATTTGCAAATATCTTCTTCCTTTTTGTTCTTTTGGTAGTTTCCTTTGCTGTGCAGAAGGTTTTTAGTTTGATGTAATCCCTTTTGTTTATTTTTGCTTTTGTTGCTCTTGCCTGAGGAGATTAGTCTAAAAAACATCTTGTTAACACTGATGTCAAAGAGCTGACTGCTTATGTTTTCTTCTAGGAATTTTATGGTTTTAGGTCTTACGGTCAAGTCTTTCATCCATTTTCAATTTATTTTTGTGTATGGTGTAAGATAGTGGTTTGGTTTCATTCTTTTGCATGTAGCCGTCCAGTTTTCCCAGCACCATTTATTGAAAAGACTGTCTTTCCTCATTGAATATTCTTGCTTCCTTTGTTGTAGATGAACTGACCATATATGCATGATTTTCTTTCTAGGTTTTCTATTCCCTTGACCTATGTGTCTGTTTTTGTGCCAGTACCATACTGTTTTGATTACTATAGCTTTGTAGTATAGTTTGAAATCAGGGAGCATGATACTTCCAGCTTTGTCTTCTTTCTCAAGATTGCTTTGTCTATTCGGGGTCTTTTGTGGTTCCGTACAAATTTTAGGATTCTTTGTTCTAGTTCATCGAGAAATGTCATTGGATTTTGATGGGGATTGAATTAAATCTATAGATTGCTTTGGGTAGTATGGACGTTTTAACAATGTTAATTCTTCCAATCCATGAGCACGGTATATCTTTCTTTTTATTTGTGTCATCTTCAGTTTCTTTCATCAGTGTCGTATAGTTTTCTGAATGCAGGTCTTTCACCTCCTTGGTTAAATTTATTCCTAGGTATTTTGTTCTTTTTGATGCAACTGTAAATGGGATTGTTTTCTCAATTTGTTTTTCTGAAAGCTTGTTATTAGTGTATAGAAATGCAACCAATTTCTGTATAGAAATTTTGTATCCTGCAGCTACTGAATTCATTTATTAGTTCTAATAGGTTTTTGGTGAAGTCTTTAGGGTTTTCTGTATATAGTATCATGTCATCTGCAAATAGTGACAGTTTTACTTTTTCCTTTCCAGTTTGGATGCCTTTTATTTCTTTTTCTTGCCTAATTGCTGTGGTTGGGACTTTCAATATTATGTTGAATAAAAGTGGTGAGAGTGGGCATCCCTGTCTCGTTCCTGATCTTAGAGAAAAAGCTTTCAGCTTTTTACCGTTGAGTATGTTAGCTGTGGGTTTGTCATATATGGCCTTTATTATGTTGAGGTGCATTCTTTCTGTGCCCACCTTGTTAAGAGTTTTTATCATAAATGGGTATTTTGTCTCCACTGGTCCAAATCTTAACATGCTTTCCAGGCCCACCACAGATTCTGCCTCCTGCTGGTTGATTGAAAGACCATTAGCTTGGATTTGAGAGGCCCTGGGCTCTGGCCATTTCTTTTCTGTGTGATTTTGAGGGAGCCCTTTTACTTCTCTGCGTATTGTTTCCTGATTTATAGAGTTTGATTAGGTGAGCGTTTTTAAACGTTTTGCGTAAGGAACTTCTTTTTTTAAATAGCATGATTCTTGGAGGAACTTTTTCAAAATACACTGTCCCAAGTCCTATTTTAGAGATTCAGACATGCCCCAGGTACAGGGAAGGGTCCGGGGGGAGGCATCTGCAGTAGGAAGCTGCATTTTTTTTCAGGTAACTATGATCTCTTTCCCCATCCCCTGTTGAGAGCTGCTATTTCAAATGAAATCATAGAGGAAACCCAAAAATAGAGAAAGAAAAGAAAAAGGGTGCTAGGAATACAGTTTGAAAAGCCCCAGACCAGGCAACATCAAAGGCCCTTGCCACTTCAGCCACTTTGCATTTTCAAGTCTTTCCTCATAACCGGCATTCTTTCTTTTTGTCTGTGATACAGGCTGTCTGTAACTCTGGATTCTTGGTGATGCAGTTGAGTATTTGTTCTCCCTTGTGTATAATTGCTCTATGTCTGTGGGTCTCATTTCTCCACCAGAACTTAAGCTCCTTGAGGGCAGGACTGTAGTGCCCACCAGTTAGTGGCCTGCGGAGCTCTAGGTGGCTTCTGAGAGGGCTGAATAGACTGTGGCCCCGAGCCATCCAGGAGAGGGCCTCAGAGGGTAGCTGGTGGGAGCATCAGTCGGAAGTCTTTTTAATTTGTCCTGCAGAGTGATTTGGGGAGTTGAGGTTGAGAACTAGTTAGGTCTTTAGTGTGATCGCTGACTTTCCTCTTGGTCTTTATGCCCTAAGAGTCAGCTTTGGCATGAGGTGCTTTGCCTTAAAATGTTCCTCTTAGCTGTCACTATGGCATGTAGTTTGTTAAATCAGTGACCTGCATGATGCCTGAAGCCGAGTTGTTCCCTGTGATGCCCTTTGCTACCTCAGGCAGCTCCTCATTCCAGCAAGTGAGCAGACCCTCCTTTTTGGAATCGAGCCTGCTAAATATTTAGTGAGGTTGGGTCTGTGGGTTTTGAGGCTTACACTGGTGTTTGCATCTTACCATTCCTTCTCTATCTTGAGGTTTTTTACTGGGGAGAGTTTGATAAAGCGTTTGGATTGTTTAAAGGCCTGGCGAATGCCTGTTAAGAGTGATTCTTGCTAAGAAGCTTGAATAGAACTTTCACTGCTGTTCAGTAAGTGATGAGCTGTCAAAACAGTAAGGGATTTACTTTGGGTCTTAGTGAGCAGTTACTTTTTTCCTTTAAAAAAAATCTGAGATAAAAGCAGTCTAAAGGTAAAGAAAGAATTCAGAATGGACATATGAGCAAGTATTGCTTAACTGTTAGGGTGGGGCACTGTCAAAGGTTGTTACCTATTTCTCTGTCCTGGAGACTTGTTACAGTTGAAAGGAACTTTATGGTATTGTTTTGTAATAGGAAAAAAGATTAAGATTGGTGGTTGTCTAGGGATAGGGAGGATGGGGGTAACTGCTAATGGGTACAGGGTTTCTTTTGGGGGTGATGGGAATGTTCTAAAATTCATGGTGGTAATGGTTGTACAACTTTGTGAATATACTAAATACCATTGAATTATACACTTTAAATGGGCGAATTATATGGTATGTGAATTGTCTTAAAGCTTTTACAAAAACAAAGCTTAAGAATCAGAAGTACTAAACTTTGTGTCAGAACTCCTGAGAACGAGTTGTGGTTTCACCACCTACTTAGCCATGTGAACCCAGGCATATTTTTTAACTTCTTGGAGCTTCAATGGCCTGATCTGTAAAGTGGGGATGAAAATCAACAAAAGGGTTGTTGTCAAGGTAAATGACATAGGACGTGTGAAAGTGGACATAGTAAGACCTCCAGCAGATTATATATTTATGTGTTTAAGTAAGACATATATTTTTGTGGATAATAAATGCTTAGTCTGAAATGCTCTTGAGAGTTCCCAACCAGCCCTGTGAAATGAACACTTATTATGGCTGAGAACTGATTTGCATGATAAGTAAATAGCAGAGTCCTTAAATACCAGGTACTGAATGGCTCTGTCTGTGGTCTGTTACCTTGAGTCCAGACATAGATTGCCAGTATGCCTCTTACTGCATGTCTGCTTCCCTGGCTTCAGATACTGTTTTCTTGCTTTATTGTCAGAGTAATTGTTGCTTGTAATTGCCAAAGACAGTGTCTAGTTAGTAGAGTCTAGCTGTGGTCAGAGGCAAAGCTGTTACGGTCATGCTTTCAGAGGGACATGAGCCTGTTAGGCTGGCTTGGAAGGGAGAGAACCCCTCTGGCCAGGAGCAGGGAACCAGCAGCCCTGGGAATCAGCTCCAGAAAACACATCCCATTTTGCTTTCTAGCTCCCTAGAACTGGACAGTGGATTCCTGTAGTCTCTAGTCTGTATCCTCAGTGGTAAAGCTTCAGATGTAAAGTCTGGCTCTGAATATGCCCCCGCCCTATCCATGAGACTAGAATGTATTTCAGAAAGCCAGCTAAAGGAGCATTGTGACAAAAGTTGAGTAACACCTGGCACTAATCATGTACTTATGTAGTAATTTTTAATAGAGTTGTTTCTTTAATCTCTTAAGAACTATGCTTAGGATTAAAGAATATTACCAGGATCAAGAATTGTCTGTTTTTGTGTTTTCATTTGTGCATTCTTTCAGCAGACTTTTCTTGACAGTTTACTATCTGTCAGGAATTATGTATTGAGTTGAGGCTAAAAATAACATAAAGGTACAGCTTCAGCCCCCAGTTGGCATCACTGGTTGGAGAGAGAGACAAGGTAAGAGATTATTGTAATACAGGAGGGAGGCTGGATCAAATGAAGCTTTACAGAGGACTTGAACTGTGTGGACAGTGGATTGGACAGTGAATTGGATGAGCAGGACTTAGGGACAGCAGGTTGGGTGGGCCCAGTGGGTGCAGTGGGGCCTAGGCGAAAGCAGTGCACCTACAGTCATGGAGCATGCAAGGTGAGCAGTGATGGTGGCCTGAAGTAAGAGAGCAGCAACAGGGGTGGACAGACATGGACAGATTCTGGAGCTGTTAAGAAAGCAGAGCAGACAGAATGTGAGGGACAGGCAGTAGTTAGGAATGACACCTGGGTGTTTGGCGTGGCTAGCTGTGTGCGTGGCGGAGCCATCCATTGAGCCCAAGTCCAGAGGATGCCTAGCAGCTTTGGTGAGGGGCAGAGGGGAAGTGACCAGCTAATTTTGAAGTGTGAAGTGGAGGATCTGAGGGACATTCCAATGTAGGTGGCCAGGAGACTGTTTGGGTGTCTAGGCCTGGAGGTCTGAAGAGAGGTCTAGAGGGAAGAGCCATTTGGGGGTCATCGCTATATTGTTGGCAATGACATGAGTGGGAGAGCTCATCCAGGGAACACAGGTCTTGTGAGGAGGACCCTGCCCAGAAAGGAGACTTGAGGAAGAGCAGCTGGAGAGAGTGTTGGTCGTTTAGCCTGGAACTCATTTCTGCTGATTTTCAGGTCTCAATATAAATGACACTTCCTGAGGGTAGCAGTCTTCTCTGACCTCTCTGAATGCTGTTAGGTGTTTCTGCTGCGTTGCCATCGCAGCCTGTCCTTCCCCTGGCGTAGAACTTTGCACACATCTTTATTATTGCTCGTACTGTGGTTGGTCTCCTGTGCACTCTGGGAGGTGGGGCTGTGTGTTGTGTTCACTTACGGTTTGCTGTGCTGGAATAGAGCAGGTGTGTAAGAAACGGCAGTTTAGTCGGTGAAAGAGTGTGTGAAAGGCAAGGGGGAGGAGACAGTGTCCCCGGGGAGGATGTGGTCATCAGGGAGAGGCAGTGGTATTGTAGTGAAGAGCATGGCTCTGGCCAGGTAAACTGCGGCTCGAGTCCCACTTCACTTAACCTTTACTGGCCTCATTTTCCTCATCTCTAAAATGAGAACAATCGTGAAAGTTAAAGAGTCGTGAGGACTATTAGATGATATGTAGAGAGATGTCTTTTGCAGGCTTCTAGTATTTATTGCACTGATTAACTGTGTTCCAATTCTTATTTTCTATTTGTCTGAACTTTGGGAGAGCAGAAGTCAATTCCTATTCATCCTTTATCCGCAGCATTTGGTATATAGGTGTTCAGGAGCTGTTTGTTGAAATGAATTGGTATATATTAGAGGTGGGTCATCTTGCAGCTTTGAGTAACCAGACATACAACTTGAGTGTTGACTCACTGGTTTCGCTCCTCAGGCTCATTGGATCCCTGTGCTTTGGGCCACTCCTTCTCAGAAATGTGGTTCTGAGAGATCAGATTGACAACTTTTTTTTTTTTTAATTTTTATTGATCTCTTAATAGTTTCTAACATTGTGGAGTTTTCGTTGTACATTATTATTTGTCTGTCACCGTATGGATGCATCCCTTCACCCCTTGTGCCCACCCCCTACTCCCTGGCAACCACCAACCAGTTCTCTCTGTCCATGTGTTAGTTTATATTCCACATGAGTGAAATCATGTGGTGTTTGTCCTTCTCTCTCTGGCTTATTTCACTTAACATAATGCCCTCTAGGTCCCTCCATGTTGTTGCAAATAGGACGGTTTTGTCTTTTTTTATGACTGAGTAGTATTCCATTGTATATATATACCACATCTTTTTTATCCAATCATCAGTCAGGGGGCACTTGAGTTGCTTCCACTTCTTGGCTATAGTGAATAATGCTGCAGTGAACATAGGGGTGCATAAGCCTCTTGTGATGGTTGATTTCATGTCTGTTGGGTAGATGCCCAAGAGTGGGATCCCTGGATCATAAAGTATTTCTATTTTTAATTTTTTGAGGAATCTCCATACTGTTTACCAAAGAGGCTGCGCCAGAGATTGACAACTTTTTAATGCTGGGCCAGCTGTATGATGTGGGTTCCAGTAAGTATGTCTACTTTGGGCCGTAAGCTTGTCTGGCATAGACATTGCCAGAATGGGAGTGCTTCTGGAGGTTCTGAGATGATGTGAGGGAAGTGGCAGCTGCGGATCCTGGGAACTGTTGATACTCACAGTGAGAGCAGGAACGGATGAAGTTCCTTTCAATCTCTGGGGTAAAACATGAGGAAACTGGAAGACTTGTTATTGATGCTCTTATCCTCTTTTTAAATTAAAACAAACAAAATGAGCAGCCATAACATTGGGGGAAATGTTGAAATAAGGAGTTAACACAAAAACCCCATCCCTGATCCTCCCACTCTGACAGAACTACTCTCCATTTATGTTCGTGCTGCTGTTCTGACTGAATTCAGGCCACTGGGATACCCTAGTTTTGAAAACCTGGACGTGCTGTGACCAGTACCAGCAGTCTTTGCTATTCTTTTGTGCCATAATAGCAAGATTTGTCCAAACTCAGATGGAGTAGTGTTTTAACTGCCGCATTTTTGAAAATTTGCTACCCACTTGTAAATGAGTTAGTTTTCAGGCGTCTTGCACAGAAAGGTCTGTCAGCATAACTAGTAGAACCAGGGCTGCTTGATTATTAAAGAACCATCCCTTTCTACCTTTTATTCCTGCACATTGAACATGGTAGTTAATTGGGATCAGTAAGGAATTTTATCCCCTGTTTCATCGCTCTGGGAGTAAGATTGTCACCACTTGCTGAGTAGGTAGCTGGGCAGGGAGTGTCAGAATTAGATAGTGAGATAGAAGGAGCAAAGGCTTAAGGGGGACTCTGGGTCCTTTGCTGAAACCAGGTGACGGTTTAAGAAGCTCCCACCGCCCAGAGAACAGGGATAGGACAGAGGCGGCAGTCACTGGATGCTGGTTAAGTTGTTTGCAAGATCCTGGGATGGTGCCAGGCCCATCCATGGCTGTTGTGCTCCTGGTTTTTACTGGACAGGCTTTATGACTTCCGGTCTTTCTGGATCAATACCACATACATGACAGTCTTTAATGGAATGCACTCTTTCTCCAGTACGTTAAAAGTATGATTAGAGCATTTGGTGATGGCATCCTTTTTAATGCCCAAACCTAGATCTTAATCTCCCATATGTTTCTCTGGTCACTGCTGGAGTATTTTTAAAGCTCTCACTATTTAAAGTCATTATTAGTTAAATTATTCAGTGAAATCTTTTGAGCACTTAGTGTGTGCAAGGCCTGTATTTGAGTCTGGGGTTATATGGTGATCAAACAACCAGACAAAGGACCTGCCCTCAAACAGTTTATAGATTGGTGGGAGATAGACTTAAATAATTAATAAACAAATGTGAAATTGCAACTGTTACAAGTGCTAGGAAGGAGAGATACATGGGGCTGTAAGAACCTGCTAACAGATCAGACGGATACACAAAATTCACAGGGCAAAGAGGGAAGGGAGAAATATTCCAAGCAGAAGGAACTTCCTATGGAAACAGCTCAGGATGAGAAGGAGCATGGCAGGTATGGGAGGGTGAAAGAAGGCCAGTGTGGCCAACATGCAGACTGAGGAAGAGGATGAAAAGAGACCAGACTGGACAAGTAGGTAGGGGCCAGGCTGTGCAGGGCCTTGTAGGCCATGTCAAGACATTGCCTTCATCTCACCAGCAATCCAAAGCAGGCTGTTCTAAAGGATCATTGCTGCTTTAGGGTGGAGAATGGATTAGAAAAAGGACAGATGGAAAGCTATTGCAGTGGTCCAGGGTGGGAGATGATAATAACTTGGACTAGGGTGGTGCTGATGGAGATGAAAGAAGAGCATGGATTCTAGCTATATTTAATAGGTAATATTGATGGAATTTGGTGATAGATTGGATATTGAGGGTGAAGGAGAAGAAGGTGTAAAGGGGGACTCTTAGGATGACGTCTAGACTACATGCTCTTGAAGGGAAGCACAGAGTTGTCCAGGCAGCACATAGCAGTGTTATTTGTGGTTGGAGCCTTTCCTGGAGTGTGGTGAATCAGAACATTCCCGTTGAACTCTCAAGGGTTGGTTGGGGGGACAGTCAGAGACTTATGCCTTAGAGGACTCAGTGGAGTGAGTTATAAGAGGTAACTCTTTCACCTGGTGTTGAAGAAGCCCCAAAGCTTTTCCCCATGCAGCTGGCCATTACTCCTGGGGGGTAGGTGTTTTGTGTTTTGCTTTTCCCTTCGGCCTACTTTTGCCTCTCCACAACACTATTAGGCTTTCCCCAGGCACTTCCAGTAATGCTTACTTTGATCTGATTTCAGGTGGGTCTAGCAGATATGTTCACTGGTCTTTCGGTCCTGTGTTTCCTTTTTTCCTTCATTCCCATAAGGAGTAGTATGGCATCATGTAAGAACACAGGATGAGCCAGCTACCAGGTTGACTTGCACCTCCACCACGTACTAGCTGGGTGTCTTCACCTGCGAAATGGAGATAATCGTGGGTATAATAACCCTACTTCAAAGGCTTACTGTGAAGATTAAATGAGTTAATAAGTATAAAGCCCTTTAAACAATGCCTGGCGTGTAAGGCTCAAGAAATGTTTGTTATCATTATTCACCTCTCAACCTCAGTAAGGGCTAGCCCTTGAAGTACCCACTTTGGCATTCTCAAATTGGATATTTGTGATTTCTGCAGTCCACAAGCAACACCTGAGTCATGATGTTGTAATTCGTAATGTCAATAAGGAAGAGATTGTATTACTCGTCCAACTGTAAAGGTCAAATTGGACAGACTTTAATCACTCCTCCAGTAAATTTGCTCACCTTATACATATTCCGAACACAGCATGATCAGGAGTAGGATGTACACTTAGGCATTTCATCATGTCCTGTAACCTACTTTAAGATCTGTATCCAGACTCAGCACATCCAGATGTGGGCGCTACTGTGCCCTTGTTGGTAACCACTTCACTTCTTCCGTTCAACCGTGTTTATTCTCCCTGGATCAACAAGCAACGAACGTTACAACTCTTCTCTTGCTCAGAAGCATTGAGGTATTATCTCCATATTTGTTAGGTCTGTCTTTGTTTTTCACATGGAGTTCAAAAAGCTATTGTAAAATTACAGGGGTGATGGAACTATAGGACATAGCCAATGAGTACTCTCCATTCTGTCTTCCCTACATATCCTGTCCACCACTCAAACAGCTTCCTATTAAAAGAAAAACTTCAATTTTTTGAGGGGAGAGTTTCTTTGTGATTCCTCTTTGTATACCCTGATTTACTGGAGTCCTCTAGGTTATTTCTCTTCTCAGGACTGGTATATATCTTGATTTGGGATGGGGAGAATGATGATGGTGGTGGTGGTACTTAATTTTTACCTGAGTTGATTATCTGTAAAAATTGGGTAGTATATATTTATAATTTGTTTGAAGTGTTAACCAGAGAAAGGTTGGATATTAGTGATGATTGCCTACAGTGTGATTCCTTAAATTCCGTTGCTCAAGTGCTTATGTAGGTTTTTATTCTCAATTTGTTGCCAGCTTTCAGCAATTTAATCTACTTTAAATAAATTCAGCCATTGAGAAAGCTTTTGTTTTGCAGGTCATGCCTGAGCAGCCCCTTCCTCAGATGTGGTGTTCTCTTAAGAAAGCCATTAGTCTGCTTTTTTGGACTTGTGGTGGGTTCAAAGTATTTTCTATTGCAGAAGATAAGACACAAAATGACCAGACCTAGGTCATTGTGGCTTGTAGAAAAATCCTATTAATAGAAAAATGCCATTTCTTTTATTTTTATTTTTATTTTTTATTTTTGGTGGGGAAGACCAGCCCTGAGCTAACATCAATTGCCAATCCTCCCCTTTTTGCTGAGGAAGACCAGCCCTGAGCTAACATCCGTTGCTAATCCTCCCCTTTTTGCTGAGGAAGACTGGCTCTGGGCTAACATCATGCCCATCTTCCTCTACTTTATATGGGACGCCGCCACGGCATGGCTGACAAGCAGTGCGTCAGCGGGCGCCCGGGATCCGAACTCGCGAACCCCGGGCTGCCAAGCACGGACTAAACCGCTGCGCCACCGGGTGGCCCCAGAAAAATGCCATTTCTTTTTCCACGGCTCCAGGTAGTCCTATACACGGTCTTATGGAATTAGGGCCAACTTGGGTGTTGCTAATTGCGGAAGTTTCTGATTCACAGAAAAAAGAATTGAGAGGCCTTCTGAGAAGAGTCAATTTAGTTTAATGTGGGAAACAGGATTGAGAGAGAAGTAGAACTTATTCTATCATGTGACAGAATCTTGAATAATTGCAACTCTTAAGTAGTATATTTGAATTCTTTGTTTACTCATCGAAGGAAAAAAGGAGAAAATGAAAGGAAATCAAGAGGAAACACAGAGACTGCTGTGTCCGACAATTATAACCCCTCCTATTTACTGAATATATGTGCCAGGCGTTTATACACATTTCTCTTCACATCTTTCATATTAGGTAGTGTTGTTTCCATTTACACAGGAGGAACAGAAGCTCAGTCAGGTTATATGACATACCCAAAGTCATGTCTGTAGGTACCAAGCTGGATTTAGGCTGCGGCCCCAAGTCTGTATTATTTTTGTTTTTAGTACATGCACAGAGAGAAGTTTGGAGAAACAAGGAGAAAAACAAAACTTAAATTATTAGTACTGTGCTGTATTAAAAATACAACTTTCTGCTTTAAAGAAGGTAAATGTCTTTCAGCCTTAGTTTCTTCATCTGTAAAATGGAGGTAATACCAGTACTAGAGTTATCCTGAGGGTTAATGAGATACCCATGAAGCATACTTATCTGGCACATGATAGAAGCTCAGTAAATATTGGCTATTATCATTATAGTTAAAAGCATGCAGGTAAAGTGAAAGCTGAACCTGACGGATTGTGGAGGGCTTTGATCGCTGTGCACAGACTTGGACGCATCTGTTTTTACCGCTCAGAAGTCTTTTTGACTTGATGGTTTTCAACAGTGTTCCAAATGGGTGAGGTTGCTCTGTGATCTGTGTCTTGGAATGAAGTCTTGTTATAATCTGTTTAGTGCCATTTGAGGCAGGGGCTCATGCATTTGATGATTAAATTGCTTTTTCTTGGACGCTGGCTTTTCAGCAGCAGTGTGTATTTTATTGTGTTACTCTGACCTCTCCTTTCCCTGTCTGCAGTGCTGAAGGAAGTCTGATGAATAGCAGCAATTTCAGTAGGAAGTTGAGCACTGTTAGGAATCTTGGTGGTTTTTCTGTCATCTGCTGCAATGTTGAAATTCCCACATGCTTCCTAATATATGTAGCTCCTCAATGACTTAGCCCACTGCTTTGTGTGTTTTCCCTCTTCTCATTCGGATCAATTTTTGGTCAGCAGCTTGTTGCCAACATCAAAGTATGTTTAACATCATTCTAGGGAAGAAGAGGAGTCAGTACTTTTAAAATAAAAAATGTGTACTTAGCTTTTGGGGCATTTAACCAAGATGAGGGTGAGCTGGAAAAGGTCTCCAGCCTTCTCCTTTTTTCATCCAGGAAATGCTCTAGTAGATTGACACTCATCCCTCTGAGAATGCAGTTCTGTGGTGTGACAGAGTGTTTTGGAATGGAGACAGCGGGTCTACAGGAGTCTTCCTTTTTTGTTTCTAGTAAGGGAAAGCCACCTAGGACCCTGCCTCCTTTTGGACACAAATACTCAAGCTCACTTCACCATCATGATTTCGACCTTGGACAAGTGTCTTATGCGTTATCTCACAAGGCAGGCAATACAGCTCTTGATGCCGTTCTTTTAGATGGGGACACTGAGGTCAGGACACTTGCCCCAAACCTGATATCTTTGTAGGCTAGAATGCACCCAGGTTCCTGATTTAGTCCTGTGCTTTTCCCTGGAAGACATTTATTGGAGTTAGCAAGTACTATGTGCTTAATTCACTCCCCCGCTTGAAATCCTTCATTTGCTCCCCACTGTCCACAGGATAAAGCCCAAACTCCTTAAAATGGCCTACAAGCCACCACTTGCCCAGCCGTGTTTCTCAATTCTCTTGCAGAATTACTTGCTTCCATGTCTTTGCATCTTCCCTTTTCTTTCCTCCTCTGTCTGCTTGTCCATCTATTGAACTCCTACACATTCTTTACTAGCCACTTCCCTAGAAGCACTTGCTTGACCAGTCTCCCTCTCCCCTCTCCTCCCTTTATTGGTCCCCCTACAGAGGTAGGTCCCCTCTTTTGTGCTCCCATCGCCCTGTGTCAGTACCTTTGTTATAGCATCCATCATATTGTATTATGGTTGGACAGGTGTGTTAGTATTGTCTCTTCTCCCCACTGGACCATGAGCTCCTGTTTACTAGCGCTTGGTATGGATTCATTTAAATTATCTTTGTTTCTTATAAATCTCCTTCTCCCTTTCCATGTACAAACCTCAACTATCTTCATCATCCTCTGCTTTAAAAAAAAATATATATATATATATATATACATATATGTATATACAAATGCATGTATGCCTTAGTTTGGAAATGACAAGGCTAAGAATGATGTGGGGGTTTTTTTTCTTGTTTTTTAAGTTAGTTTCTGCCTTGCTTGGTGTATGTGGCAGTGGGAGGGGGGTGTGTACCCCTGCATGCAGAGAGGTTATGTAGGGATTGTGGTGGCAGCAGCCACGGAAAGCCATTCAGGGAGGTTTTATCAGCTGAATAATGGCAAAATCCTACCAGGCTTTACAGTTTGGAGGCTTCATACATCCTCACTCCATGTAAAGCCCACACACTTGAGGCAGTAGATGCTAGTTCTGCCATTTGACTCCTTCCTTCCAATCTTATTCGTGAGGTGGTGGCTATGACATTGGTTCCTAATCCCATGGCCCTGGATGTATTATACATTGACGTGTTGCGTGACATGATTCTAGTCATCTATGGTTTCTCTGTTAATGCACTTGACCTAAGTCAAAATACCCTTGGTGACAATCAGCAGAAACCCACTGTAGCTATTTTATGTTAACAAGGAGATTTACTGTAAACATACATGTGTGGTTCCTGGAACTGTGGGCCAGAGAGGCAGGGTGTGGTTGGGCCTCACTAAAGCCTGGAAAGCCATGGGGGTCCAGGCTGTGATGGTTTGTATGTCTGGGGGTTGGGCATTCATCTCCACATATCCTCTTCATGTGTCTTATTCTCTGCAGAACGGCTTTTTCTGCTTCCCCATATTTGTGGCCAAATCTACAAGTCTGTAGTTTAAGCAGCCAGCTTGATTAGCTTCTCTTAGTTCTTCAGCTCAATTAATAGGAGAGATAAAATGATTAGCCCTTTGCAGAACTGCTGTCCGTTTCCCTATGCAGTTGATGGGAAGGAGGTGGTTCACTCCAGGACATTGTGGGAGCAGGGAATAGTTGTCTGGGGATAGGGAGTTTTGGGGAGCACAGAATCCTAAAAGGAGTCTCCTGATTGTTTTGTTTATGGAATGTAAGAAAAGAATCCACTAACCATTTCAAGAATTGATGTCGGAAGTTTTGGATAGTACAAATTCTTTATCATCAGAAGATAATATTTCTGTGGATGTAATGATAGGGTAATCTTCTCCACTCTGGCTTCAGTGTTTGTATTGAATTCCAAGCACTAGTCAAGGTGATCACTTGAGTTTTCTAACAGCTAATAGAGTTGAATGAATAGCTTTGCTCTCTCCTCAGAGAGAGATGATAGACCTGTCAAAAATAATTGTGCTTTAATTTAGTTCTTTGCCAATGACGGATGATGAAAATTCTCAACAAGAATTTCTGAATTACCAAAATACTTGTAGCGTTTACATATGCAAGAATAGTCCCTCTTGCGTAACCTGGAGCAATACATCACAATCATCTGGGGAGCTTTTTGCAAAACCAGAGGCCCAGCTGCATCCCTTACGCTGATTCCTTAGGCTGTGGTGAGGCCTGAGTGTCTGTAGAGAGAAAAAGCTCCCTAGATGTTCTGACAATCCCCAAGGTTGAGAAGCACTGCCTCACAGGGACTTGGTTTATTGGCATCTCCTGGGGTGGAAATTGTAGCCATCTCTAAACTAGACCGTGCTCAAAATGGGTTCTCTGAAACAGCCATGACTTTCTTCCTCAGCCTCAGTATGGGCTGTCTGATCTCTCCCTGCCTTGGCTGTACCCAAGTTTCTTTTCTATTTCCGTATTTTAATCTGGATTAACAATTTAAGAAAACTCACACCACCCAGAGTCTTCTGCCGAAAAAACAAAACAAAACAAGAAAATTCCAATTTTATTTGTTGACAAAACTGGTTGTGTCTTGTAGAATTTTTCAGTCAGGATTTGACTGTTTGCATCCCTATGGTGTCATTTAACATGTTTCTCTGTTCCAGTGTTTGTTATAAATTGGTAGATTAACATAGAAGTTCAAGCAGATTGAGGTCAGATATTTTGGCAAGAATACCTCATGGACGGTGTGGTCGATCAGGAGGCCCATCACGCCTCTCTTTTTATGTTAACGGCCATTTATAACTGTTGCTTTGGTCCATTAATTCATTAAGGATAGCTAATTATCTGTGAATATCCAATAAACACGGAACCCAACAGGGAGGCACTTGAAGATATTTTCACTGAGAAACAGTGACACAGAATCTGGCCTTGATTCCTCATTAGAAGTGATTGTATCCCGTGGCACTGTCTTGTGGCTTTAGGTCATTTAGGATGGGCAGTGAATGTTCCCAGCTGTCTTTACTGAGTCCTGGTATGCTACAGGGTAGATGGATCAGTATTGACTTGATACATTCACATTTTCCTGTTCTTACCTTCAAGCCCTTTACATATATCCATTTTCTCTCAGGAATGCGCAGTCTTCTTTTCCTTTCAATTCTTGACTCTCCCTGGAAGAAGAGGGGGAATCATTTTGTGGAATGTCGTCTGTTCTCTTTCTGACTCTGTTTGAGTTGCCTTACTTTGAGCTGCTGTGTGACATATGTTCCTGTAGATAGGGAATGCCCATTCCTGCCCCTCTGCTTGGGACAACTAATAGCTGTGAATCCTAAATAATTAGTTTAATACATTGAACTAATTTGTTGGAATTTTCTGTCTTCCTTTAGTTAAAAATACTTTTAAAAAAAGTAACTAGCTTGTCAAATAAACAAAAAACTCCTGAGGGTATATGATGGTTTTTTAGTGTGTATTCTGAAAGCATGGCTTTATGTTATTCATTTTGAGCCCTTAAACAAAGAAAAATATTACCCTTTGCTCTTCTCTTTTAGGAAATTCACACAAACGAAAAGGAAGTAACAGAGAAGGAAGTAACTCTTCACTTGTTGCCAGGTAACAGTCATGCTAGCATCGTACCTCTTGTGCAGCTCAAAGCCAGTGATAAATTATGTCATCCCTAGTATCACTATATATAAACTCCTTTGTTTTCATCCAGCATGTGACAGTAATGAGTTGGACAAAAATATCAAGGTCTTCAGTTCAATAACTGCACACCTGGGTCTGAGTATGACAACATCTGCAAAGAATTTTTCTTGTTTCCCCCTTCCCCAAGATGACAAAAATAAACCAGGGAAATTCTCACCTCTTTCATGAACAAACAAGACCTTTTCCAGGTTGCCTTACTTGGCCCCATCCAGTATTCTGGTCCCCGGTCAGGAAAATCCGGTCCCCCACAGAACCCCACACCCCACACGTGCTGGGGTTTACCGACCCTGGGCTTGCCCGGCTTTGTCTGTGGTCATCACCAAGGAGCCTGGATTGCTTGGTTATTTTTGAGATGCAGGACAGTGACTCTGTAGCTTAAGTCAAGTTTTGATTATTTCTAAAGTCAGAAACAGAAACTACTTGGTGGCGTAGCCTCTCCATATATGGGCATATCCTGTGAGCTGTGCATTCAATTCTTCTTCCACTTCCTTTTTTCCAATCCCAAAAAGCTTTTTTTTTATAAGTTTTTTTTTGGGGGGGGCGGTTTGGTGAGGAAGATTAGCCCTGAGCTGACATCTGTTGTCAATCCTCCTCCTTTTGCCGAGGAAGACTGGCCCTGGGCTAACATCTATGCCCATCTTCCTCTACTTTATATGTGGGACGCCTGCTACAGCATGGCTGACAAGGGGTGCGTAGGTCTGTGCCTGGGATCCAGACCTGCGAACCTCAGGCTGCCGAAGTGGAGGGCGTGAACTTCACCACTGTGCCATCAGACCGGCTCCTTCATAAGTTTTTTAAGGCACATTTTCCCAAAACAATGGTCTCGTTCTGGTACTTTTTATTTTATTCAGTTTATTGGGAGGATGTGAATATGTGCAAGTTTCTGACCAATGCACATTATTTGGTAAATATATCAGAATCCTTTAATTTTTTTTCTAATGTTTTTAAATTTCAAAGGATTTTTCTATAATAATGGCCTGAACCTTAATCCATATATCCTATTGTCTTTCCTTTTCTTGGGTTATAGTTCCTGAAATCAACTTTTATTTTTAGCTTAGTGTTCAATACATTTTCCCATCCCCTGGATTACCTGCCGGTCCCTTCTAGGTGTCCAGCTGTGAGCTCGTAGTTAACTTCTCTAAGCCCTAGTTTCCTAGACTAGATTAAGATCCTTTCCAGCTCCCACCTCCCATGATTGGAGATTCTATCTGTATACACAAGCTGGTAACTGTTGCTGGCATAGCACGCCATGCTTGCACAGCCTCACCTGGATGCTGTATTAGCCACTGCATGCCAGTTTCTAGTCTTTAGTGCATGACCACGACCTGAGACGGCTTGCCTGGTCTCGGGGAGAGACTCACTATTAAAAGCTCTTTCATGCTAGGAGTTGAAAGCACAGGAGGCCTTGCTCACATGTCTTCCACCTTGGACTTAGCTGAGGCACTTTTCCTGGGACTGTTTTAAACCCTAATGAGGCCTTGACTTTTGTTTCCTTCAAGCTCTGTGGTCTCTCTAGAGGCTGAGCCATCTTCTAATATTTCCTTAATAACTAACCCCTTGGAAGATTAAAAAAAATACCAATATGTGTCCCTTGATAGTCTTAGTGTCTGAAGTTCTTTGTTTTCATATTGAAAGTTAGACTAAATGAATTTTGAGCCAAAAAGTAAATTTAAAGACATTGATGGAGACATCCAAGGGGAGATTCAGAGGGGAAGATGGTTGTCTGTTGGAGAAGAAAATTCCTTTTCTTTTTTGTTGAGAAGTATCTACACTTAGTTTTTTATTTCCCCCATATCCTTCTCTCTTTCCTGCCCTCACCCAGACAGACATCCAGCCCTCACTGCTTAGCTACCCCTACATCCTAATCTTTGTGACTGTAAAGAGAAGTACTGTATCTTCAGGAAATACAGCTTCTCATGTGAGCTGGGTGCCTGCAGATAGAGCAGGAAAGGTGACACACTGAGAGGAAATACTCTCAACTAAGAAGGACAGGAAACAATTTTTTTCCCACAAACCTCTGACCTCCCTTTTCCTCCCATCCTTGTCTGCGGAGCCAGAGTGAGTGTGGTTGTGCTGCAGCCTCTGTGTCTGAGGAAGCTGCCTGAAAGCCCTCTGGCCAGGGAGACACCCGCTCTCTTCTCGCAATTCCAGAGTGAGAAATGACCCCCTCTCACAGGAAAGTGGGCTTGAGATCTACATTCTGGAGCACACTGGTGAGCCTTTCTGGCTTCTCTCATTTAGGATATCATTTCTGTGGAACATCTGTTTGGGTCCAAGTAATAAAAACACTCAGATCTATGGTTGTAAGTATTGTTGAGATCATTTCCACCCACTTGGAAACTTCCATTATTCATGATAAGAAGATAGAGAAATGCCTATGTGAAGGTGATTCTGAGCCATTTTGATTTCACTCATCAGTGGTCTCTACTCTGCTTCATCTTCTCCTAAGTTTTGCAACTCCTGCCATAGTGGAAAGTTCTGAAGTGCTGAGCTGTATTGTCCGTTTGTCTTTGTGTAAATAGGGCTGGGGAAGCTTTTACTGTTTGCATACTGTATGTTCCCTGAGGATTTATTTTACTTTCAATCAGGTGAACAGCTGCTTTGTGAAGCCAGCACAGTACTGAAGTATGTCCAGGAAGATTCCGGTCAGCGTGGGATCTATGGGAAACTTGTCTGCACAGACTTCAAGATTGCTTTTTTGGGTGATGATGAATCTGCTTTGGATAATGATGTATGTATGAGCTGCATTTGGCTGAGTTTGGGGGAAGCAGTGCAAATGTGGCCCCATTGTCTTTTTTCCCAGCTTCTCAACCCCCAACACACATAAACATAAAAGACAGAAGTCCTTCTCACCACTAGTCTGCTCTCTATCCTTTGGGATCTCTTTTCAGTGGAAGGACTGTTCTAAAATTTCCCACCTGTGCCTCATGTCATGCTGGCTTGAGTTTGACATCATCAACTTTTTCTTATTTTTTTCTGTATTTCAGCACAGTATATATCACTCATTGGAATTACGTCTCCCCAAATATACTAGTTCCCCATGTTTTCTCTGTACTAAACTCTTCCTCAAATTCAGGAACTGAATTTAGTTGTGAAACTGATGCTGAATGCAGCACTTAAATTTGGGTTTACTTTATGTTTACCCTGCACCGAGTAGCCATGTCCTTGTAAGACTTGTCCCTGCTTGTGAAGAATGAGCGGTGGAGTAAGGAAAGAACTGCCCACGCCGCTTGGAGAGCACTTGTGCGTCCCAGCCCACCCTTGGCACCACTGCTGTCTCAGAGGGTGGTCTTCTGTGCTGCTGTCTGCTATTGCAGCATGGTTCCTTGTCCCTGTACAAAGACAGTATTTATAGAAACTTGGATCTCCCGGTGTTTTCTTCTGAAACTGGGTTCACTGTCACTCGCCTGTTTGCATTTATGTGGAGAATTTTTTTTTTTTTTTGGCGAGGAAGATTGGCCCTGAGCTAACATCTGTTGCCAATCTTCCTCTTTTTGCTTGAGGAAGATTGTCCCTGAGCTAACATCTGTGCCAGTCTTCCTCTATTTTGTATGTGGATTGCCGCCACAGCATGACTTGAGTGATGTGTAGGTTCGTGCCCGTGATCTGAACTCGTGAACCCTAGGCCACTGAAGCGGAGCGTGCCAGGCCAGCCCCCTGTGTGGAGAAATCCTAACCTGTATGCCACTTGCCAGCACCTCTCAGGGGATCACATGTGGCATGGTGGTTTTGCCTGGGAGCATCTCAGGAATGGCATGATGTGCCTGGGTTTGAAAAATGAGCGCTCACTAGTGTTTCTCAGACACTTCATTACTTCATCATCCCTTTCCAAGGAATGTGGCTACATTTCCCTGTTTATTTGTTGTGTTTTTTTTTTAAGGTGTACACTCTTATTATTTTTCCAGTTTTATTGAGATTGACATATAACATTGCATTTGTTTAAGGTGTACAACTTAATGATTTGATATATGTATATATTGTGAAATGATTACCACAGTAAGTTTAGTTAACATCCATCACCCCATATAGTTACAAAATTTTTTTCTTGTGATGAGACCTTTTAAGATCTACTCTCTTATCAACTTTCAAATATACAATACAGTGTTGTTAACTCTAGTCACCATACTGTAGATTATGTCCCCAGGACTTATTTATCTTATAACCAGAAGTTTGTACCTTTTGACCCCTTTCACCCATTTCCTCCACTCCCTCCTTGTTTTTCTTAACGTGCAAGTGGCGAATGGTGATTTGCTCTGCCTATAAATGTCTAACAGTGCATGAAAAGGAGTCACAGTTGTTTCCTTTTGAATCTTTTAGGAAACCCAGTTTAAGAATAAGGTTATAGGAGAAAATGACATTACACTCCACTGTGTTGATCAGATTTATGGAGGTAAGTATCTGTTTTTCCCTGGGGTTTTGCTAGCCTTTGGAAGTATAGCTGATAAAAATATTTTTTGGGTCCTTTATAGTTTACTAAAATTTCTTCACATATTTATCTTGTTTAAATCAATTTTATGGATGATAAAATTGAGATGTGAAGTGGCTTATTTGAGGTCACTCAGCTGGAGGAGCTTGGACTTGAACTTGGAACCGGTTCTCCCTGATGCCATTATATGCTAGATGTTGATCATACTTTTTGCTATCAATGTTAGCTGTGTAGGTTTTACTTTAAAGGCTAGTCTGATAAAGGTCTGTTGTACTGCACTTGGACATCTTTTCTGCTTACTAAACAAGCCTCTCCCTGCTCCACTTCTCTGTTTTTGTGGTCAGAGCTTTTTCTGAAATCATTCAGCAGCCATTTATGATGCTTCCAACCCCAGTAGGTGTTGCGTCATCCAACCCCTGGGACAGGGAGGAAGTTGTCAGGAGAGGCCCAGCCATAAACCCAGGAGCTGACTGTCCCAAGAGCACATTGCTGGTGATATCCCGTCCATCTTTTGTAACCTCAGCTTTCAGAGCTGGGTTTTCTGAAGTCAGTGGAGTCAGTTCTGCCAACAGTGGCCCATCCGTTTTGGTCTTGTGCTTACCCTGGAGGAATGAAGAACCCTGACTGTTCTCAGAGAGCCAGGGCCCTGCTGGGTGGGGCTGGGCCCCTGCTGACAGTTACCTAGCAGATAGCACCTCTCCTCTCACTTTTGAGTGGTGTCCTTAGAAGTTCATGTCTACCTTGTTTCTTTAGCATTAACTTTTGTTACCTTAGAACATGATATCTCTCCTTGATTTCATCATTGATGTGTAGTGTTCGATGAGAAAAAAAAAACTCTCTTTGGACAACTGAAGAAATACCCTGAGAGACTCATCATCCACTGCAAAGACCTCCGAGTGTTCCACTTTTGTCTGAGGTACACAAAAGAAGAGGAAGTCAAAAGGGTAACTAGTTGCATGTGTTTTTAGGTTTTATTTCCTATCAGATTTTCCCCACTAAGTCTAGTTTTTGCCTACGTTGTACGAAGGTTGAGGGGAGCTTTTTCATTCTGTAAAGTTGAACTTGATTATAATCTCATATGCTTTGACTAGAATGGAGAGGTAATTTGAGAGCATGACGGTGTTATCTTGGCACATACTACCTTCAATCCTTCAGTTCATAATGTTTTTATTCCTGGAGCCTCTAAAGGGTGGAAGGTGTGAACCAGGGTCAGGAAGCAGTCGGGGAAAGGAAAGATGGAGCAGCTAGAAGCACCCTCTTCCCCCGCCTCTGACAGCCTTTCCAAAAAGGCAGAATTATGACCCCCAATTCGTGGAATGAATGGTTTTTTGTTGTTGTTGTTCTTTTTTTTTTTTTTCAAGTGCTTTTATTTTATTTATTTATTTATTTATTTTAATCTTTTTTTTTTTTATTGATGTCTTAGTTTATAACACTGTGGGGTTTTAGTTGTACATTTATTTATTTATTTATTTATTTTTTAATTGATGTCTTAGTTTATAACACTGTGGGGTTTTAGTTGTACATTTTTGTTTGTCCGTCACCTTGTGGTTGTAACCCTTCACCCCTTGTGCCCCCCCCACCCCCCTTCCCCTTGGTAACCACCAATCAGTTCTCTCTGTCCGTGTGTTCACTTATATTCCATATATGAGTGAGTTCATGCAGTGTCTGTCCTTCTCTCTCTGGCTTATTTCACTTAACATAATACCCTCTAGGTCCTTCCATGTTGTTGCAAATGGGACAATTGTGTCTTTTCTTATGGCTGAGTAGTATTCCATTGTATGTATGTACCACATCTTCTTTAACCAATCATCAGTTGAGGGACACTTGGGTTGCTTCCACTTCTTGGCTATAGTGAATAATGCTGCAATGAACATAGGGGTGCATACGCCTCTTGTGATGGTTGATTTCACGTCCATTGGGTGGAATGAATGGTTTTTATCTGGGAGGCAGTGGTTGCATGTGGAAGGAGGAGGAGGTACATGGGTCACACAGGCAAAGCTGAGCCACCAAATGAGCCTGTGCTTTTGGACACTTAGTAAACTTAATCTGGTTGCCACAGCAAATTGAGATTTATAACTGGGTGAACTGGTTACAGCTGTTTCTCTAATGAAGCTATTGAAGGTCTCAAACATGCCACTGTCGTGGTGAATTCGTCAGGGGAAACCTAGGGAGAGGCCAGTTTCTCTGTTGTCTTTGGCTGCAGTGAGTTATGCATACTTTATAGGTAACTCCTTCATTTTCTTCCAGGTAGTGTGGTTGTTCAGCTAGAATAATAAACACGACTCCAGTTATCTATTCTAAGCAGGAGAAGAATGGTGTAAATAATGGAAAATTCCCTGAGAAGCCAGAAACTTCATTTTGAATGATAATTTTAGTCATCTCTCCAAACATACTTTTGTTTGGAACTTCACACAAAAAGCATGATGGATTGATTTCTTTTCCTCATCTTCTAGAAGAAGATCCTAAAGGCCACACCAAGTAGATCAGAATAGCTAAGAGACTTGGTTATTATCTGATGTCAGCTGTACGTCTTTGACATGTCAGATTTTTGGAGCATCTGAACATGACCCTTCAGTTTTCTTAGCACTTTGTTTTTGAGAAATTACGCTACGTTTTAAAAATTTCCCTAGAACTTCAAAACTCTTAGAAAACCTGACAACATGGTTAGCATTCTGTTTATCTGGCGTTATTCCAAGAGGTAAAGTCATGGATACAGACCTCAGTGAGAGCTAGCATGACTGAAAACCTGAACACCTTAGTTTTTGTCTCTCTCAGTGTTTATCTGCCAAAAGCATGACTATATCCATTGCTTGGTTCTTTTCTAGATTGTGAGTGGCATCATTCATCATACCCAGGCTCCTAAACTGCTTAAACGATTGTTTTTGTTTTCCTATGCAACTGCAGCACAAAACAATACAGGTAAGTGTCTTCTGGCTTTTACTTTGTGAGGAGGCAGGACCCTTTCAATTTCTACCTGAAACGTGGGAGAAAACCCAGCCATGAGTTTTTTTTTCCTCTTCTCCAACAATTGGTCACCTCTTGCTTGGGTGACTCATTCAGGTTTCTTTGGGAAAAAAAGTTTCTATTTTTTTTCCTGTGATTTTTGTTGCTTTAACTTATCTTTTAGGTTGTTTACTTTTTGTGAGGGATTATTTCTTATGAAAGATAAAATCATATGTTATCACTGGGAATGTGAGTCTATAAAGAAACAAAATTGAGGCAAATTTAAAATAACCCTGTTTGTCCTGTGTTCTTTTTTCCACTTTAATATACTTGATTTCATTTCATAAGACTCTAGAAAATAAGACTCTTAACATTCTAGAAAGTTTTTAAACAGCTAGAACCTGCTTTTTAGCAAATATTTTGGGGAAAATGGAACAGTTGTACTTAAGAGAGCACATCAGAAAACTAGTTTGGTTAGAAAACTTAATATTCCAAATGTTTTCTATTTAGTTCACTGAAGAAGAGAGCAATCTTTTAAGTAAGAAACTTTGGTCATCTGAATTAGCTATTAATAATGTTTAGCACTGTGCAGTGTTTCCACAGATGCCTGTCTTCTTCTCTAAATCTGTCCCCTTAGTCTGTTCACTTGCTCTGCCCATTACTCTTAACACGAAGTTGATGTTCTGTGATCCTGTGTGCTGTGTGCTTTCCGTCAGGGACGTGGCATGTTAGTTTAACAGCATATATCAGGCTTTCTGGAATACAGAGTTACTTTGTCACTAACTGCCCATTTGGTAAAGCACTTATGGAATACTTGCTGTGTGTCAGACACTGGGGATATGGAGCCGAACAGGACTGAAGCCCTGCCCTCTAAGAGCATCAAGTCAGACAGGCAGCTGAGTGATGTGTCCTCTGGTGGAAGGGGCCGTGAGAACAGGAGGAAGTGCTCGACCACACTGAGGAAGGGAGGGAGGGCTATGGGAGGGTGAAGGCTGTGCCTGAGCTGATAGTGGAGGGTGTGGGAGTGTCTGGTAGGCCCAGAGGAGTATTTTAGGCAGAGGATTGTCATGTGCAGAGATGATATCTGAGACAGCAAGTTGCATTTTGGGAACTATGGCAATTTAGTATGAATTTCGGGGTCTGTCTCACCTGAGTTCAAATCCTTGCCCAGCTGCTTAGTAGCTCTTATAATCCTGGAGATGACACTTAACTCTTGGGGCCTCTGTTTTCTCATTTTAAAAACAGCAGTGTTAATGCTTCCCTTGAAGTTGTAAAGATTATGAATTGTTAAATGCATGGCACGTTGGATCACTAAATAGGGTTGAGAATATAACTACAGGTTATTCAGGACAGATTATGTTCAGAGAGTTACACTGACATAAAATATACTTAGTACTACTATTAGGCTGAACATAAAATGTGTTACTTAATTCAGTAAGTTCATCTTTGTGAATGACAGATCTTTTCACTGTCAATATATGTACAAGTGCTGAGTAACTGGGTGCTGGCTTACAACAGCTTGTTGCAATGTAAGATACATGAAATATGACTTCTTTGTTGATAACTATAATTTATATAAACATTTATTGGGTTTGCATTTGAAAAATCATACTGTGCTCTTAGGAGTTCTGCCTCTTCCTGTATCCTGATTCTTGGTCTGGACCCAGCATAGAACAGTTTCTCAGCTCACCAGCATATGTTGATCTGTGTGCCAAAATCCTTCCCTTGATCGACCCTGGCAGTTTCATTACCTTATGGTGGTGTTTTGTGCCAGAAGGCTCAGGATATGTTGCATTTCTTTTAATCTATTTTAATTCCATCCTCTTTTTCTCCTCCTTCCAACCTCCATTTTTTTTAGAAGTAAAAGTTATAGCTGATAGATGTGAATTGACCACTTAGCTTTTTCATTGAGTAAGGGTTTGTAGAGGTGCTTTGCAATCTGAACATCTTTAATTATTCTCAGGCTTAATATTGACACACGTGCTTTGGCTGAAAGATCTTGAATGCTTATGACATGGCATTTTAGGGAAGGACCTGTCTGTATTGCTAAGGAAATGACTTACTATGCTTGAATTGGAATATTATTATTTATGTCCATGGGGAATTTTTTTTGCATTTATTACTTTATGGAAATTTCCTTTACAGTTGCCTAGGTTTGAATTCCAATTCTACCACTGCCTAGCTGTGTAACCTTGGGCAAGTTACTTGACCTTTCTGTGCCACATCTCTATGATGGAGGAAATAATATTACCTACCCTATAGGGTTGTGAGGATTGAGTTAATAAATGTAATATGCTCAGAACAGTGCCTGGCATATACTCAGTGCTATATAAGCTTAACTACTGTTTTAATCATTATTCTTTATTATCATTCTTTTTACAATGATCTGGTTTTATTAAAAGGAGCAGGTGAGAGTTTCACCAAATTTTATTTTTCCCAGAAGGCTTGTTTTTTTCAGATGTACAAGGGCTTGAACTAACTGATTTGAGTAAACACTCAAGACTATTGTGGTGCATGTCACCCCCAGCAAGCAGTGCTGTGGCTTAGGAGAGGACCAGGGACACACATTTCCTCCTAATAGGTAGTAGCAGGGTATGGTTAGGGTCAAAAGTACCTGTCAGCATGACGCGGCTGTTGGTTAGCAGGCCCTGACCCTCACCATGGCTGTCTGATTTGTTTGTGACCTTTGGTCACCAGGTGTCACACTGGAAAATCCTCTTGTTGGCAGTACATCTTCCAACTGAAGGAGGATTTACATTCAGGAATCTGACATGCTATTCAAATGAGTTTGCCATCCTGTGCACACATTGGCAGGGCTAAAAGTATTTTATTATTTTAGCATTTGTGCCAACCCTGTCTTTTAGTGCTTCACAGGATCTTTTTATGTTGTATAAATTATCTCATGGTCAGATGACTGAAATGGAGCTATAAATTACTTTTGCAAGGAATGGAACAAGAACAACTTTCCTCCAGTACAAGAAGACAGAGCCTCGATTGTAGTTTTGGATTAATGACAAAAAAACGAAAAAAAGAACAAGGTTAGGATTAAGCAGTGAATTCATTCTGCTTTGATAAAAATGTGCTTAGTGGAGAAAATTGGGGCCTGAGCATCTGCTTTCACATCATTAAAATACCAGTGCTTCATGACAAGATTTTGTCTTTTTAAATTTGTTTTGTTAGCCACTGATCCCAAGAACCATACCGTGATGTTTGACACCCTCAAGGACTGGTGCTGGGAGTTGGAGCGGACCAAAGGCAACATGAAGTACAAAGCAGTGAGTGTCAATGAAGGCTATCGAGTCTGTGAAAGGTAAGCTTTCAGTGCTGTGCTTTTTTTTTAACAGCTTTATTGAGATTTAATTCACATGCCATACAATTCACCCATTTGAAGAGTATAGTGGTTTTTAGTATAGTCACAGGATTATGCAGCCATCACCACTGTCAATTTTAGAACATTTTCATCATCCCTAGAAGAAACCCTATACCCCTTAATAGTCACTCCTCAGATCCCCCCAACTCCTCCAGCCCTAGGCAACCACTAATCTACTTCTGTCTCTATAGATTTGCCTATTCTGGGCATTTCATTTAAATGGAATCATATAATATGTGGTCTTTCTGCTTGACTTCTTTCACTTAGCATAATGTTATCAAGGCTGATCCATGTTGTAGGATGTATCAGAATTTCATTTTTTAATTATTGCTGAATAGTAATATTCCATGGTATGGATATACCACATTTTATTTATTCATCAGTTGATGAACATTTGGGTTGTTTTCCCTTTTTGGCTATTATGAATAATGCTACTGTGAACATCTGTGTACAGGGTTTTGTGTTGACGTATATTTTCATTTCTCTTGGGTATATACCTAGGAGTGGAATTGCTAGGTCATATAGTAAGTCTGCATTTAACCTTTGAGGAACTGCCCAACTGTTTTCCACAGTGCCTGCACCATTTTACTTTCCCATCAGCAGTGTACAAGTGTTCTACACTTTCTCCACATCGATACTATGCTTTTTGAAGAAACCCTTGAAATGTTCCTTAAAACATTCAAAAGTGAATTTGTCTTTTTTTTCCCGTTATTGTATCTGTAATCTAAGTGTAAAACTTTTAGAGGCATTTCTGAATTTATATTGTGTATTTGCTTTCCTTTTATCAAGCACTGCATTTATTCATTCAATAAAATATTTGAGTGCCTACATGTGGCAGGCAGTGTCCTAGCTACTGGAGATGCAGTGGTGAGCAGAGAGCCCAGAAATCCCTGCCATCCTGGATTTTTTCTAGTGGGAGGAAGATGATGATAGAATACATGAGTAATTATAGTGTATTAAAAGGTAATAAGTGCTATGGAGGGAAATAGATCAGGCAAGGGGTTAGGCAGTGCTGGAGGTCTTGGCAGGGAGGGTTGGTCAGGCAGAGGGAACAGTAGGAGCAAAGGCCCTGAGGAATCTTGTCTGGCTTGTATCAAGAACAGTGAGGAGCCCAGGTGCTGGAGAGGAGTGAGCTGGGGACAGAGTAGTAGGAGGTGAGGCCGGGGTAGAGGGGGCGCTGGATGGTGCTGGGCCGGGAGGTGTCCGAAGAATCTACAGTGCAGTGAGGAGGAGCTTGAGCAGAGGCGTGATGTGCCCTGACCTACATTTTTAAAGGATGACTCTGCGTAATCCTCTTTTAGAAACTTGAATGTTATCATTTTGGAACATACTACCCAACACCTACCAACAGTTTCATGAAACTTGTGTTTTTGTAGAGCACTTTGTTTTCATGGTTCTGATGGGCGTCTTTAGCTCAGTTTTGATTTTGACCAATCTCAAATGTTTGTAAGGTTAACCTTCCTGTCACAGTGTGAACTGGGCTGACAGTGGGGAGGGCCTGCAGGGTGAGTGTCTGTATCACACACATCCCCACTCCCACTCTGCCTCTTCTCCCCTGTTTACAGCTTGAAAAGGGGAAGCTAGCTCTTGCTCAGAAAGAGGTTAGAAACCCCTGCTCCTAGGAGGGGATATTTTGTAATGTGATGTTGATACTGATAGAAGGCATTCCCATTCCCAGAAAAAAATTCCCACCACACACTGATTAAATTCACTGGTATTTGCATAGATGTCAGCACATTAAAATATACCCGGTAGAGAAGGCAGGGGGGAAGCTTTTAATTAGTGGTTGGTGGAGAGAATGGAGCTGTGGCAAGATTTTGGTGCTCGGAGTGCTCGGTGCAGACACGCTCTCCTTGGACTGTCCCAGCCGTGCACCTCTCACCCCCACTTTTCTGTCCCATGGGGCTGACACAGAAAAGCCGTGCTTTGTTTCTCACCTGGACCACTGTGGTAGCTGCCTGCGTGGACTCCCCTATCCCTGTGGCCCGCCGTGTGCACTCTGTCTAGCAGGCTGATGAGCATCTCCCTTGTGCATCTGATCGTCTTATCCCCTGCTTCAGTGCCTCCCGCTGTTCTTGGTATGTAGACAACACTCTTAATGAGCGCTATGAGGCCCTTAATGAGTTTGACTCCTGCCTGACTCTCCAACTGTGTATACCTCTCTCACCATACCGCACCCCACCACAGGCCTGGCCTGTGCAGTCTGGAATGCTCTTTTTGCTTCTAGCTGCACAAGTTTACTTACCTCCACTTCATCTGTCAGGTCATAGCTCAGGTATCACTTTCTTAGGGGCCTTCCCAAGACAGGTCAGGTCTCCTTGTGAGAGCTTTCACTGCACTGTAGGCCTCTCTTCACAGCACTTCCTGTGATCGTGAGTTTATTTTTATCTGTGTCACCATTTGGTTAATGTTTGTTTCTGCAACCTGTCCGCTCTGGGGAATCAAGCACACTGTTTTGTTCATCATTATGTTCTCAGAGCCAAGTACAGTGTGTGGTTTATAAGAGGTATTCAATAATAGGAGACAGAATGGATGAATTAATGAAAGCCCCTGTACCTAGAGGGGACTGCAGTCAGTTTGGATAAGAATAAGAAACAGAGTGTCTTTTCCACCTTCCCCCAAGGTCAGAGCTGGTTATTTCTAGTACCAGAGTCCATTCCTTCTTCTGAAAAGCCTTTCTCTCGTCCCACCTCCCTGTGAAGGCATCAGAGGGTCCAGAACCTGTAGGGTGTGTGTAACACAGAGGGAACCTGTGACTGGACTGACACTGCCACAGGAAGACATTGCTGGTCGAAGTTGTCGCTCTAGGGGTTCCTGTACCCTGACTAAGGCTGTGCCTGAGCGTATCATGCACCTTCCCTTGAATAAAGTCATCCCGTATTTGGAGATGCTGTTTACTTTGGATTCGAAACTCATCCTGATGACTAAAATCACTGCTCTCCAAGGAGCGGGGAGGGTTAGTTGCCTGTAGACACCGGAGTCTCATAGCAGAGGCTCCACAGAACCACCTCAAGTTCATACAGACAGGACAGGTCATCTCAGACTCCCTTCGCTGGTGCAGAGCTGTCCATCTCTGTGCAGCCTCCTTTCTTGAGTGACTGCCTGATGCATGTGCTAATATACTTGGTTCTGACTTTTTTATCCCCTCAGTAAAAGACTATAAGAGGAAATTAATTGGTTAACCAACATCGTAAAATATTCAACCTCACTAGTAGGGGAAGACATGCAAATTTTTTAAACCAATGTGGCGCCATCCCAGCTTTGTAGAATGAGCCTCTGGGGAAGGAGCTGAGACTCTGGTTTAAACAAACCCCACGGGTGACTCTCTTGTAAAGGCTGAGAAACAGACCACTGTCTGTAAGCTGCCATCTGGAACAGTGCTTCTCATAGTTTACTGTGCAGCCAAGTCACTTGAGGGGTTTGTTAAAATGCAGATTCTGATTCTGAGGTCAGGCTTGAGAATCTGCTTTCCTTATAAGCATCTAGGTGATGCTGCTGCATACTTTGAGTAGCAGGACCTTCTAGAACCACAGCTTTCTTCCTGATTGCACACCTGAAAAGCTTTTAAGCTTCTGATATTAAATAGTTCTGGGGTGGAGCCTGGACTTTGGGAGGTTTTTAGTCTTCCCACATGATTTTAATGGACAGCCTGAGTTTGAGAGCCATGGCTCTGTGAAGAGGTTTTACTTCAGTGACAATACCTGAAGAAGGGCTACCTTTTTGCCCACCCACTCAAGCATACATGTAAGAAAATATCCCAAGCACTTCAAAACCTCAAAAGCCAAATAATTCTATAAGTTTTGATGGTTTCAGGTGTCTTAGCCTTGACCAGTGGTTCCCAAACCTGGGTTTACATCACAATATCATGGAGGATTTTTTCTTTTTAATTATTTTGATGGTGTTTTGTTTTGTTTTGCATTTTTTACATTTTTTTTATTGAGGTCATAATAGTTTGTAACATTGTGAAATTTCAGTTGTACATTATCATTTGTCAGTCACCATATAAATGTGCCCCTTCACCCCTTATGCCCACCCCCCTTCCCCCTTCCCCCCTGGTAACCACTAATGTGTTCTCTTTGTCCATGTGTTAGTTTATGTTCCACATATGAGTGAAACCATGTGGTGTTTGTCTTTCTCTATCTGGCTTATTTCGCTTAACATAATACCTTCAAGATCCATCCGTGTTGTTGCAAATGGGATGATTTTGTCTTTTTTTTATGGCTGAGTAGTAGTCCGTTGTGTGTGTGTGTGTATGTGTGTGTGTGTGTATATATATATATATATATATATATATATACAATTTTATCCAATCATCAGTCAATGGGCACTGGGGTTGCTTCTGCATCTTGGCTATTGTGAATAATGCTGCAGTTAACATAGGGGTGCATAAGTCTCTTTGAATTGTTGATTTCCAGTTCTTTGGATAAATACCCAGTAGTGGGATAGCTGGGTCGTATGGTATTTCGATTTTTAACTTTTTGAGAACTCTCCATACTGTTTTCCATAGTGGCTGCACCAGTTTGCATTCCCATCAGCAGTGTATGAGAGTTGCCTTTTCTCCACATCCTCTCCAACATTTGTTATTTTTTGTCTTGGTGATATAGCCATTTTAATGGGTGTAAGGTGATATCTCATTGTAGTTTTGATTTGCATTTCCCTGATGATTAGTGATGTTGAACATCTTTTCATGTCCCTATTGGCCATCTGTATATCTTCTTTGGAAAAATGTCTGTTCATATCCTCTGCCCACTTTTTGATCGGGTTGTTTTTTTGTTGTTGAGTTGTGTGAGCTCTTTATATATTTTGGAGATTAACACCTTGTCAGATATATGATTTGCAAATATTTTCTCCCAGTGGTGGGTTGTCTTTTCATTTTGTTCCTGGTTTCCTTTGCCTTGCAGAAGATCTTGAGTCTGGTGAAGTCCCACTTGTTTATTTTTTCTTTTGTTTCCCTTCCCCAGGTAGACATGGTATTTGAAAAGATCCTTCTAAGACCGATGTCAAAGAGCGTACTGCCTATATTTCCTTCTAGGAGTTTTATGGTTTCAGGTCTTACTTCAAATTTTTGAGCCATTTTGAATTAGTTTTTGTGTATGGCGAAAGATAATGGTCTACTTTTACTCTTTTGCATGTGGCTGTCCAGTTTTCCCAAAACCATTTATTGAAGAGACTTTCCTTTCTCCCATTGTATGTTCTTAGCTCCTTTGTTGAAGATTAGCTGTCCGTAGATGTGTGGTTTTATTTCTGGGCTTTCAATTCAGTTCCATTGATCTGTGTGTCTGTTTTTGTACCAGTACCATGCTGTTTTGATTACTATAGCTTTGTGGTATATTTTGAAGTCAGGGATTGTGATACCTCCAACTTTGTTCTTTTTTCTCAGGATTGCTTTAGCTATTCAGGGTCTTTTGTTGCCCCACGTGAATTTTAGGATTCTTTGTTCTATTTCTGTGAAGAATGTGTTGGGATTCTGATTGGGATTGCATTGAATCTGTAGATTGCTTTAGGTAATTACTTTTAAGGTTTTTTTAATGGAAAATTTCAAGCAATGTAAAAGAAGAGAATATGAATTTCCTTTTACCCATCACCCAGCTTCAGCAGTTATTAACTCGTAGCTAATCCTGTTTTCTCTATGCCTCCATTTACTTCCCCCTCCCTTGGATTATTTTGAAATAAATCCCAGAACTCATCACATTTCATTCATAAACATTTCAGTATACATCTCTAAGAATTCAGGACTCTTTTTATATACATAACTGTAAAATCATTATCACACCTTTCAAATTTAACATTAGTCCCTTAATATCATTCAGTATGGTGGTCTAGTGGTTGAGATTCCACACTCTCACCACTGTGGCCAAGATTCATTTCCCAGTCAAGGACCCACACCACCCATCTGTCAGTTGTCATACTGTGGCAGCTGCTGTGATGCTGAAAGCTGTGCCACTGGTCTTTCAAATACGAGCAGGGTCACCCATGGTGACAGGTTTCAGTAGAGCTTCCAGACTAAGAGAAGGATCTGGCCACCCACTTCTGAAAAAATTGGCCATGAATAGCAGTGGAGCATTGTCTGATATAGCACCGGAAGGTGAGAGGATGGTGCAGAAAGACTGGGCAGGGTTTCCCTCTGCTGTACACAGGGTTGCTAGGAGTCATGATTGATGGCACTAACAACATCAGTCAGTACCCAGTCAGTATTCACCTTTTCCCCATTGTTTTATAAATTTTTTAAACAATTTATCTTTCATCTTTTTGTCTGTTTTATCATTAATGAATATTCAATGAGATTACTATCTTGCAATTGATTGCTAGGTCTCTTAAGTCTCTTAATCTATAGATTCTCACACCATCACCTTTTTCTTGCAATTTATTTGAAGAAACCAGGCTATTTGTTTCCCACAGTCTGGATTTTGATGATCACATCTCCATGCTGAGGTTTAAAATGTTGCTCCATCCCCCATGAATTGATTTGATGTAATTGCTTGATCACAGTCAAATTCTGGTCTCTTCAACTCAGAAAATCCATCTTTCCCATGACCTAATACTTAGGAGATTTGCTTCAAACGTACAATGTGCATACAAACACCATCTGCTTATTTTCCATTGTAGTTCTTACATCAGAGGCTCCTTCTTATTTCTCGTGCGGCTTTATTTCAAGCTTTTTGAGAGAAAGATGTTTACAGCTCCACAGTGAGAGAACTAAGGTGGTCTTATTAATAAAACCTGCATCTGCTAATTAGAAGAAGGGATGATGTCCCCGTCTATCTCTGATCTCTGCAACTCTGAAACCCTAACTTTCCCATGTCCTACTACTTAGCAGGTTTGTTATTTTTAGAACCTAAATTTTCTCATTAGAGACTGAAGTCATACTGCTTGGGTTCAGGTTCCAGCTTCACTAATGCTGACTAGTTGTATAACCTGGGAAGGGCTTTAGTAGCACTTTGTCTCATTTCTTTATCTGTAAAATGGAAATAATAATAACACATACTTCATGGGGCTGTTGGGAGGATTACATTAATAATTTGTGTTAAGCAATTAGAATAAGAGTCTGCTGTATAGTAAGTACTTACATGTTGTTAGAGCACTTGATAAAATGTCTGGGCAGCAGTTGTCATAATTACTGGTTTTCATTGCTAGTCTGACTGAAAGCAACACAGGTGCTTATATTGCCACTATATGATGAGAAAAATCACTCCCAATTCTGGAATTCATGTATTTTTAGATACCACATATTCTAGTCCTCTCATTTTATGGATGAGGAAACAGACCTAGAGGGGTGGGGTGACTCACCTAGGGTTACACATAATCAGAAGCAGAGCTAGGATTTGAACTCTGATCCCTGACTGATTTGGCCAGAGACAGTTCATCTACACTGGTTCTTCTTAACAGGGAAATGTGGTCCATGTCATACCACTCTGCTTAGCTTCCTGTGTTCACTGAAGTTGAGCTTTCATATATAGTGAATTAACTCTATTTGTGAAACTGATGACATCTCTTTCTTCTAGGTTGCCAGCATACTTTGTTGTCCCCATCCCTCTTCCTGAAGAGGACGTGCCACGCTTTCAGGGTCACGGCATACCAGTAAGCGCATCGGGAAACTCTAATAGCCATGGGTTGCTCATCGGCCCATCCTTGCAAATTATCCTACTTAAAGCCCTTGGCTGTGCTATGAAAGAATTTGTCTTTAGTCCAAGAGTGATCCAAAAATATCTTAGGGACTCCCTAGAGGGGTCTCTTAGACATGAGGCTCCCTGTGACAGAGTTCTAAAATTTTCACAGATGCCCTGGCGTTCTTAGCAGAGACATCTTCGAAAAGCTTTAAGAGGATTACAGATCAGGCTGGTGTTGAAAGCCAGCCTGATTTAACACCTAAATCATTTTGAGGCTGAGCCGACCACTCTAAGGGTAGTAGGGTTTAAGATTCTTTTTGGCCTGCACCGTTCATCTTGGAATGGGCGTGGCCATGTTTTCTCCCAGAGACAACATGGAGAGCTTACTTAGTTTTCACAGAACAGACTGGGATGGGAGCCATATTTAATGTGTCACTGATCAAAGAAAGCAAGACTCTGGCAATTACTCCAGTTTCTAATTGGTGGTTGGGAGTTGCCAAGCCTGCAGGGAATTTAGTAAGGAATGAGAATTACAAATAAATCCTGTGCTGAGCACATGACTGGTTCACCAAAAAGGTCACTCCTGTGTGGGAGGTGAGATGTTAAAGCAAGGGTCACATGCCCAGAAGTGCGTGCAGGCCGGGCAGGTAATGAGCGTGGCCCTTGCAATGAACCAGAGACCCTCTGCCTGGTCCAGGAGGCGGCTGCTCTTTTCTACCAGCTGGTTTGTGCCATGTGGGGATGTGGGCCTGTTCTTGCCAGATGTCCTGATTTCTCTGAAGATTTTTATGTGAGTTTTCCCGATTTCTAAATGTATGCAGCTGATTCAAATGTTCCAAAAATATATCTCTGGGGCCGCCCAGTGGCGCAGCGGTTTAGTCCGCGCTTGGCAGCCCGGGGTTTGCGAGTTCGGATCCCGGGCGCCCGCCGACGCCTGTCAGCCATGCCGTGGTGGCGTCCCATATAAAGTGGAGGAAGATGGGCACGGATGTTAGCCCAGGGCCAGTCTTCCTCAGCAAAAAGGGGAGGATTGGCAACAGATGTTAGCTCAGGGCTGGTCTTCCCCACAAAAAAATAAATAAATAAAATAATATATCTCTGGGCCAGAGTTGGCTCATGTCCCACCAGTTTGCAACCTTTGATTTAGAGCAGTGGTTTCAAACTTTCTGATATCAGGACTCTTTACATTCTTAAAAATTACTGAGGACCTCAAAGAGCTTTTGTTTATATGGTTGTGTCTATTGCTATTTGCCATATTAAAAATTAAAACTGAAAAATTTTTTAATGTTACTGTGGTAATAAGCTCATTACATGTAACCATAAAATATGTCTATGAAAAATAACTATATTGTCCAAAACAAAAAAATAGAATAGCAGTCTTTTACATTTTTGAGAAGAGAACACAGCTGCGTTCTTTAGTGGCTTCTTTCATTCAGTCTGTTGTGGTATGTTGGGGTTTGGTTGAAAGTACATGAAGAAAATCCAGCCTCACACAGATATGCATTTGGGAAAGGGAAGAATATTTACTAGCCATTCAGATAATTGAGAACATTGTTTTTGGATGGTACACCAAAAAATTGATGAGGTGGTTTCATAAAGGTTAATTGCAATAAGAAATCTGAAAACAGAATCAATGAACTTTTCACTCACTGCTAAATTAAAATCCATTGGTCTATCTTGTATTTTAAAAGGATCTTAAAATATACATGATTTTATAACATGATATAGTCATGCGTCGCTTAATCATGTGTCACTTAATGGAGATCATTCTGAGAATTGCATTGTTAGGCAATTTCGTCGTTATGCAAACGTCATAGGGTGTATTTACACAAACCTAGATGGTATAACCTAGTACGTAGTTAGGCTGTATGATACTAATCTTATGGAACCACCATTGTATATGTAGTCCGTCGTTGACCAAAACATCATTATATAGCGCATTACTGTACATTGGTCATTTGGAAAATATTGGTTCACTAGGTTATACAGATTTTCCAAATATCGATGTATTTCTTTATATAACATAAAAATCACATTCATTAATATCCCCCTGTGTCATCAAAAAAGTCTTTAAATATTGGGAAGCTGTCTAGCTAAAGAGGCAGAGACTAGTTTTCCAAAATTCTAATTTTTGCTTGAAAATTCAATTTTTAATCATTGGCAACAAATTGTCAGTTATTTTCCTTGAAGTGATAGGCTCACTTCATTCTTTTTTTTTTTTTTTAAGAATAAGTGTCTACTAGATACAAGTCTGAACACCCATAGTTTGTCTATTACTCATTCTTTCAATTTCATGAAAAAAGCAGCTAGTTCAGCTCTCAACTCAGTCTCATAAGTGCTTTTCCTTGAGACAGGCACTTACTTCAGTGCTTCCTTCCCACTCCATCACGCAGAATATAAAAACTATTAATATTAAATATTAATATGTAATGGTCAAGATTAATAGCTTTTAGTCCTTCATTAAGGACATTCTCAAGTGAAACAAAATTTTTTTTTCTGTGAGTGTGTGGCAGTGAAGAATACAGTGGCGACCAGTGCTGTTTAGCAGCAGGGCCTTGGTTGGTGCTAAGGCACCAGCAGTTTTACCCACCAGTGCTTTTGCATCATCCCTGCAAATGTCAACATAGCAAAAAAGACAAATTATATCTTAGTATTATCCTCAGACCACCTGAAAGGGTCTTGGGACCTCCCCGTCTCCTTGGACCTGTAGGCTACATTTTGAGAATCTCTGTTTTAGAAGAATGAAAATGAGGGTCTTCATCTTCTCATAGAAGAATCTAGGAAAAGAGGGTATGCTCTATGGGAAGAAACAAAGATGAATTGTCTACTTATGTGGGAATAGGCTGCTTCTCCATCCCGCCTTGTATGAAATTTCCATACTCCGTGTTCTAGCCAGGCCTTGGGGCTGAGAAGTAGAAAATGTTCTGATGAGGAGCTAGCAACATAACTTTGACAGAAACTGTAGGAAGTTGTTCTCACTTTATCAGATCAGCCTTAATTATATGTCCTGAAAGTCCTTAGTGGAGTTTGCATGAATGGACAGCAGAAAAATATTACATAAGATGGAATCTACAGATTTACCCAGGGAACACCGAGCTCTGGATACACGTAAAGTTTACCACTAGTGACATTTAGTGTATTTGCAATGTTGTGCAACCATTAGCACTGTCTAGTTCCAGAACATTTCTTTATCTCCATGCTTTTTTACCCTGACTTTTCACCTAGTCTGTTCTTTCTAGCCTTCACTTACTCCTCTTTGGGGAAGACCTGTGTCATTTGTAATTTCAGTCGTACCTTGCTGCCATCCTAGAGACTTTGGCCTCCTGGACCCTCTGCTGTTCTCCAGCCCTGAGCATTTATCTTTTTTTTTTTTTTTTTTTTTTGCTGTGGAGCTAATAAACATTGCTATAGATCATGCAAACCAAACAGCAGAGCATACTTAATGGGATACATGAAAACTCTGTTACCTTGCCTCCGGGGGGCCTTTGTTCTGTTCAGCAATCTGTTGTTTACCTCCTTTTGGTTCCTTTATCTTTCATCCCTGGGGCTGCTGTAAACATTTTTTCATTCTCTTTTTAAGTTTGCGATTCCATTACTTACTGAGGAGATGCCCTTTCCCCTGCTTCAGTGGGACCTTGGACAACTCCTCAGCTTCCTTCTTCCCCAGCTTCCTTCTTCTCTACCTCCTATTGTTTCTCGCTGTGCTCCTGTTTCCTTCATCCTGAATCTAAACCACTGCCTGGGCTCTTAATCTCATCTGCCCTTGCTTTGTCTAGCACCTGCTCCCATCAGCCTTCCGCCTTCCACATGTATCCTTCCACGAGTTCTACTCTCCTGGAAGGCATGCTCATCTCTCCCCTAATCCGAAGAAGCCCTTCCTTAATAGCCACTCTAGTCTTGTTCTCCTTCCCCGTACTGCCAAACATATTGAAGGAGTCTGTACTAATTGTCTCTACCTGCCTCTCTACTCCTCTCTTCTTGCGACATGACTTTTGCTCCCCCACTCTGCTGAGTGACCCTCCAGAAGGCATTGAGCCTTGCGTGGCCCTAGTTCTCCACATGATCTCTAGGTTTTGGCATTGATTACATCCTCCCTTTTTTGTCTTTTAAATTCCTGTCTTGCTTTGAAAACACTGCTGTCTTGGTCCTCTTACCTCCGTAATAGTTTCTTGCCTTGTTTTTTATACTGCTTTCTAGCCTCCAATTGTACAGGTTCCCCTAAAGCTCTGTCTTTGGCTCTGTTAAGAGAGACACCTAAAGATGTACCAAATAATGAATAATTTTCCCCTCCCTTTTTTGTAAGTAAATGAAATTAACAAACTGATTCTTATCTATTGTCAAATCATTTATGTTAAGAATCCAGACAGAAATTGTAGATATTACAATAGAAGAAGATGTGCTTTTTGCTAAATTCCTATGAGAAGTCTCTTTCTGACGAGAATTTTGCTTGTTTCCTCTATACTGTTTCAACTAGAGAATGGTAAGGGACTTGCCCCCTAGTGCCTCAGATGGAGTGAGACAGTTATGGTTGTGCCCTAAATAGAAAATGAGTTATGGTTGAATATCACCAAGAACCAACCCTGTCTGCCCCAAGATAGGAGATAAAAAGGATTAAGAACCCCTCATTTCTTAACCCCTATCACCCAGTCATGGCTAAGGATGCCTCTCCCTTTATCCAAGTGAGCTGCACCAACTAGGGGGCAGGACTGCTTGGTCATTCAGAATATTGCAGATGACTGAAAACTGTGTGGTGGTTTCTGCACATTGCTTAGCATGACTTTGGAAGAGGGAATAAGAGGACAGCAAGGGACCCTTTGATTTGTCTCAGTGTTCTAACGCTTTTGCCTCATTATGAATCTTAAAGAGTCAAAGTACGGCTTGGCCCCAAGTCCAGTGAGAGGTGAGTCTGTGCTTGTTTTGGCAGTCTTATAGCAGTTCTGTGTCCCTCTGTCCTCGCTCCCTGGGTGGGTTCATCTCTTCCATGTCAGCTAGCAGTTGGCTCCTATGTCCAGAGCTCCAGGCCTCCCTTCTCCTAAGCTCATATCCCTCATGGTGGGTGAACGTCTCCACACGGATGTCCTACTGCACTAGACACCCAGCATAACCAGTGCTGATTCCATCATCTTCCCCTGAAACCCCAAACCAATTCCTCTTTCTGACTGCCCGCCTGGATTGTGTGCTGATCTCTAATCTCCTGACCCAGGCTGCTGCTAGCATTTCCAATGTATGGTTTATAAATTGCAGATGGATGGCAAAATGGTGCCCCTCTGGGCAGCAGAATTACTAAAGGCATCTCCTTCCCCTAGATTTACCTTCGAGCCAGGGCAATGGCTTGGTCAGCAGAGTAGGGGCTGGGCTTTAGCCACTAGAGCCCTTAGCCAGGCTTTTATGGGGCATGAAGTCCACAGCTGTACTCACCTGCCCCAACCAGCCTTTCTTTCTCCTCCGTTCCAAGCTCCACTGGCAGCTTTCACTTTGCCCCAAGATCAGTTCTCGTCTCCTTTTGTTCCTGCAAAACAAAACTAGCAAACAAATGAAAACTCCCACTGTAGCCAGAAAAACTCCTGAATACCTGAACCTGTCATTTACGGCCATTCATATGATTTCTTCCTGCTGTGCCCTCCCTTGCTGTTCCTTGAAATTCTCTTCTGTCCTTTATCACATTCTACCTTCTATTATATTTGTAAACTTATTTCTCTTTTCAGAGTTGAAGCTCCTTGAAGGTAGACACTGTATCTTAGCCCTCTCTACATCCTCTCACACCCTAATGCAGTGCCTTGCATGTACAAGTGTGGTATCAATATATGTTGAAAAGCCAACTTCCCATTCTTTCTAGTGTGAACTTTTTGTGTGTGTGTGTGTGAGGAGTACCAGCCCTGAGCCAACATCTGTTGCCAATCCTCCTCTTTTTTGCTGAGGAAGACTGGCCCTGGGCTAAGATCCGTGCCCATCTTCCTCTACTTTATATGGGACGCCACCACAGCATGGCTGACAAGCAGTGCGTCGGCCAGCGCCTGGGATCCGAACCTGTGAACCCAGGGCTCCCAAGCGCGAGCTAAATGGCTGCGCCACCAGGCCGGCCCCCTCTAGTGTGAACTTTAATGACGGGAGCTCTCCCTCTGCTCCACCCCGGTAGAGCACAGCCTCTATAGTCAGGCTGCTGCAGCTTTCTGTGCAACTTGGGAAAGTTATTCAGTCTCTCTAAGCCTTAGGTTCTTGCTGTTAATAAAGTTAACAATCATCCTGTCTGAGAGTGTGACTGTGAGAATTGAGTTAATTCGTGTAAATTGCCTGACATCATAAGCTGCACTCCAGCGATAGCTACTACCCTACTAATAGTAATGTTGTCATCATCTAGGTTCCCAGCACTAAAGCCAAGTCAAAAGGTGTATGTTAGACTATAAGCAAGTCTGAGTGTGACTTCCCAGACCTGGTTTGGTTTTTTTAAGACTAACTTGGTCATTTTCATTGTGAGTAACTATTCCTTGGCTTAACAAAGTTGAATATATCCAGCCATTTCTTACTGGAATTATAAGTTTCCCTGTATGAGTTTAAATGCTAAGCTTACCCATCCCCTGTTGGATTGTGTATATTATATCTGGAAACTTTTATTCCCCTCTGCAGATATGGTGTTGGTCCTGCCACAGTGGATGTGCCCTTTTGAAAATGTCAGCACTGCCCAAAGAACAGGATGACAGCGTTTTACAAATCCAAAAGAGCTTCTTGGATGGGTCAGTACTCTTCTGCATTTTGTTATTTTTTATGTCAGTTCTTGTTTTCTAAGAAGCAGGAAACAGTTCTTAGTAACATGTCCATTTCTATTTACCTGCTGATAGCTTAGTGTTGTGAATGCAACTTGGAGTGGTCATTTTTAATTACTTTGAAAAGAGTCGTTGTAACGTAATCGTTAAGAATGTCAACTGCATTGTTTTTGGAGATGCACCCTGAAGCATTTAGAGGGAAGTGGCATGAGGTCTGTAATGTTAATAGTTGTCAAATTTAGGTTATGGTATATATCACTGTCCTTTTCTACTTTTCTGCATGTTTGAAAATTTCAAAATAAAAAGTGAAAGAAACTCAAAGTGGATGAATTAAAAACAAAAAAGAAAAAGGAGTAGACTTTGGAGCTAAATTGCCTTGGTTCAAATGTGGCTCGATCAGTTTATAAACTTCATAATCTTGGGCTGGGAAGTTCTGCTCCACGCACCTCCATGCCCACCTCCGATGACTGGGAGTGGCTGTCCTGTGGTGGTTACCTGTTGGTGAGGATTAATTGGGAGGATACCTCCAGAGCTCTTCACACAGATCTCGGCACATCGCAAGCACTCAGGAAAAATAAGCTGTTTCTAATTCACGTCTGTTCTTCTAATCTCGTGTTACTTTTTGATACCTAGCATTTACAAGACCATCCACAGGCCACCCTATGAAATTGTTAAAACTGAAGACCTATCAAGCAACTTCCTGTCCTTGCAGGACATCCAGACTGCATACTCTAAATTTAAGCAGCTGTTTCTAATAGGTGAGAAGAATGCTGAGCAAAAACTTTCTGTCAAATGGGGAAAGCATGCCACGTGGATCAGGTGAAACTTGGTGCCTTTTCCCTCTGTTCCCTGTGGTGGTGCGCACAGGCTCGTGGCCGGGAGGGTCGTGTCGTGGTGTGGAGGCTGCTAGCCAAGGGGCTGGCTGCCGTTGCCATGTTCCCCCTCCATTTTTCTCCAGGCTTTTGCCCCACTGTCCCTTCTTGTGGCAGCAAACACAGAGCCGCTCTTCCTCTTCTCTCCTTTCCCCAGTGGTGAGCACTGGGGCTTCTCCTTTAAAAGTTGTGGACCCGTGCAATACCTATAATCCTTGGCTTGCTTGCAGTGATTTATAAAGTGAATGATCTGTTTGTTTTCCTTAATGGCTTACTGAATGGACTTTTTCCCCTAAGTGAAAATATTTTCCTTTTTTTTTTCTGATTGAGTATATACATTTTTTAACAATGTAAAAAATTTCAATTAAATAGAAATATACAAAGTAGAACATGAAATATGCCCATCCCAGCCACCCCCTCTTCCCTGCCCAGGCTGTCCACTATGAATAATTTAGAAGTTGAATCACATTTAATCAAGATCAGTCACCTATTAATTCTCTTCATTCTTGAATGAGTCTTTACCCTCTGAGATTTGTCACATTTACAGGTAACTTTTCCTAACTTAGACTTTTCAGCCTAGCAAATTCTAACTAATTTAGGATTCGTTCATTCATTCAGCCAATATTTAGTGAATTTCCATTATATGCACTAACTATGCTAGGCATCAGAGATAAAGATGAATATGACACCATGGGAAACAGAATTGTACAACTCTAACTAGAACACGTTGTGATGCGTGTTATAAAATAGATTTATAAATTGCAGGGACCTGGCAGGGAGAGATACATAAATTGTACTAGTTGATACAGGACTGTGATTTTCCACTTTTGTTTTCATCATCCAGGACTTTCAAGGTATCTGCCCGTTCACTGATTTGAGTTTGCAACTTTGAAATGCCTTAGACTTCTGTAAAATGCAGGGCTCTTTGTAGCAAGGTGGGCTGGGGGATTATGTAGTGGTGTGCATGATAAATGTATTTGTGTATTTTGGATTCCAGAGGAAGCCAGATCTCCCCCTTAGGCCTCTGTGGCATCAGGATGTATCCTGTCGCATTTTCCAGTTCTAGGAGCAGTAGCCTGGATGTTGACTTGCTGCCTGAAGCGTGTTATTCTCCTTGTTGAGTTACAGGGTGGACTGTGGCTTTGTATACGTATTATACGGCACTTTTTAATTGAGTGATAGAAGTCTATTTTTGTCCCACACTCTTCCAAGGGCTTAGAGTTCAGAAACCATTTCAGCTGAGGTTTTGAAATGTCCTTTATTTAAAATGGAGACTTGTGCCTGGATTCACAGTTTCAGTCTAGGACTGCTCCTCTGAATTGCATGGTTGAGTAGCACAGGTTTCTTATGGCAGACAAATCAGCAAACGATGACCTGACTTCTTTACTCTTTTTTCTTTTTTCAGATAATAGTACCGAATTTTGGGACACAGATATAAAATGGTTTTCTCTGTTGGAAAGTAGCAGCTGGCTTGACATAATCAGGTATTTCAAACCATTGTTTTTGTTTTGCTCATGAATTTTATAGTTCTCTAGTTCAGAGTAGTAAAGCAAATTGACAAATGATTTAACTGTTTTATATTTCACAGTTAAATATTCTTAGATCACATGTTCTATTCAGGGCTCGGCTGGATTTTACATTTGTTATTTATTATTTCTGTGTACATTTGATCAGAATTTACAGACATGCTGTCTGCTCACAAAGAGATCTACTCTCTAGACTGTAGACTAGGCATTGAAGGACTACAAAAAGGGGGCGTGGCAACCCAAAATTCTAATTGTGGCTGTAGTGCTGGCCTCCAGGGAGAAAGCTGGGGATGGGGAAGGGGAGGGATGCTGACTTTTTACTGAATACTTTTTTGGAAGAATTCTGTGTCTTATATGTATATTACCTATTTAAAAAAATTTTTTTTAAATTTTTAAATCATGATTAATGTCAATTAGTCATTTTTCGTTTTGGAATTAGTTGAGATTCCTAGAGAACAGAATTATATTCCTTTCCTACTTCATAGTTTGAATAGCTCCTCTCTGTTGCCATTAAATAGAGGAGAGGACAAAGGGAGGGCACAAAACAGAAATGGTCAGGGGTGAGGAATAGCTGTGACCTTAGGGAGCACTCGAGGAAGGAGAAGAGTTCTTCCTTTTACCCAGCACAGCATTCTCTTTCAGTTCTGCCAGTGAGTTTTGTGGAAAGGAGCCCCAGCCCTCCAAACACTTACTAACAAATATGTTTTGAAGAGCCTGCTACATGTCCCATAATTTGAATATATAATTGCAGACAGTGATACATGTTATAAGAGAAAAGAACCTTTCTTTCTTTATGTGGGCTGGGCAGAGAAGGTTGAGCATCCCTAACCAGATGAAGGGTCGGGGGAGGCAGCCCAGTAGGCAGTGAACAGCATATATGAAGCCCGTACTTATATATAAATAAAGAAAGTCAGAGCTGCAAATGGTGGCAACATTCTCAAAGATAATATTGTATCGAGAGAGAGACAAAAAGGATTTCTGGGTATACTGGACCTTTTCAGCCACACTGTCACATTTGGCAAGTGACCTTGAATTAAACAATATGGACATGCAGCACAGTCTCCAGATGTGGGTGTTTATGGGTCTTACCAGGACTCACCCAGCAGACTCAGGTATGAGTTCTCAATAAGAATTGCTAGTTTATAAATCACCTAGGAGCATTTTTACATCAATTTTGGGATTTTCTTCTGAAAATTTTAAGTTTCTAATAGGCAGATGAGTGTCTTGCAGTATCTGAATAGTGTAAATGGAATTTGTTTCTTTTCTGGAGGATTTTAGCATGAAAAAATAAAAGATAGTCTGACTTCATTGTTAGTTTTCTATCCCTAAATTTCTTATTTATGATACCAAACTCAAGAACTAATGCCCCTTTTTCTTGTCTCTTTCCTATTTAGACGTTGCCTGAAAAAAGCGATAGAGATTACAGAATGTCTAGAAGCACAAAACATGAACGTTCTTCTTTTAGGTAATATATTTAAAGCACAAAGAGTGATTTCCATTTTCCTTCACTTGAGATTCAGTTTCTGTAGATGCAGCTTTATATAACTGGAATTGTCTTGTAAAAGGAATGAACTAGTGTAGAAATCCTTCCTATTCTTTTCTACCCTGACCTTGGAATCCTTCATATTGGATTTCAATGTTACCGTTTAAAAATAAAATCTTTCACTTGGAATCTGGCAGACCTATGTGCAACCCAAGAAGGAATTGTTTGGTATCTTTACCAAAGCTCACATTTCTTAATGTTTTGGATTTTGTTTTATATTAACTCAACTTGGTTAAAGTTAAAATCTTTGGGTAATCCTTTTTATATAAAGAGACTCATGGATGGTTTAATTGGTTTTTTTTTTGATGAGGAAGGTTAGCCCTGAGCTAGCATCTGTTGCCAATCCTCCTCTTTTTGGTGAGGAAGATTGGCCCTGGGCTAACATCCATGTCCATCTTCCTCTGCCTCATATGTGAGGCCTGCCACAGCATGGCTGGATAAGTGGTACATAGGTCCACACCCAGGATCCAAGCCTGCAAATCTCAGGCCACCAAAGTGGAGTGTGCAAACTTAAACACTACGCCACTGGGCCGACCAGCCCCTAATTGTTATTTTTATTTTTATTTATTTATTTATTTATTTTTCTCCAGTCACAGCTGAATTCTAATTTTTTTTTATTGTGGTAACATTGGTTTATAATATTGTATAAATTTCAGGTGTACATCATTATACTTCTCTTTCTGCCTAGATTACATCACGCTCATCACTGAAATACTAACTATAATTCATCACCACATACATGTGCCTAATCAACCCTTTCACCCTCCTCTTTCCCCACTTCCCTTCTGGTAACTACCAATCCAGTCTCTGTCTCTATGTGTGTGTTTGTTGTTGTTTTTATCTTTTACTTATGAGTCAGATCATACAGTTTTTCACTTTCTCTCTCTGACTTATTTCTCTTAGCATAATACCCTCGAGGTCCATCCATGTTGTCACAAATGGCTGGATTTCAGCATTTCTTATGGCTGAGTAGTATTCCATTGTGTATATATGCCACATCTTCTTTATCCATTCATCCCTTGATGGGCACTTAGGTTGCTTCCAAGTCTTGGCTATTGTGAACAATGCTGCAGTGAACACAGGGGTGCATGTATCTTTACATATTGGTGTTTTCATGTTCTTTGGTTAAATACCCAGCAGTGGAATAGCTGGATCATATGGTAGTTCTATTCTTAATTTTTTGAGGAATCTCCATCCTGTTTTCCATAGTGGCTGCACCAGTTTGCACTCCCACCAGCAGTGTATGAGGGTTCCCTTCTCTCCACATCCTCTCCAATGCTTATTGTTTGCTGTCTTGTTAATTATGGCCATTCTGACGGGAGTGAGGTGGTATCTCATTGTAGTTTTGATTTGCATTTCCCTGATAGTTCATGATGTTGAACATCTTTTCATGTGCCTATTGGCCATCTGTATATATTCTTTGGAGAAGTGTCTGTTCAGGTCTTTTGCCCATTTTTTAATTGGGTTGTTAGTTTTTTTGTTGTTGAGATGTATGAGTTCTTTATATATTTTGGAGATTAACCCCTTATCAGATATATGGTTTGCAAATATCTTCTCCCAATTGTTAGGTTGTCTTCGTTTTGTTGATGGTTTCCTTTGCTGTGCAGAAGCTTTTTAGTTTGATGTAGCCCCATTTGTTTATTTTTTCTATTGTTTCCCTTGCCTGGTCAGACACAGTACTTGAAAATATGTTGCTAAGACTGATGTCGAAGAGCGTACTGCCTGTATTTTCTTCTGGAAGTTTCATAGTTTCAGGTCTGACATTCAAGTCTTTAATCCATTTTGAGTTAATTTTTGTGTATGGTGCGAGATAATGGTCTGCTTTCATTTTTTTGCTTGTGGCTGTCCAGTTTTCCCAACACCATTTGTTGAAGAGACTTTCCTTTCTCCATTGTATGTTCTTGGCTCCCTTGTCGAAAATTAGTTGTCCATAGATGTGTGGGTTTATTTCTGGGCTCTCGATTCTATTCCATTGATCTGTGTGTCTGTTTTTGTGCCAGTACCATGCTGTTTTGATTACTATAGCTTTGTAGTATATTTTGAAATCAGGGAGTGTGATTCCTCCAGCTTTGTTCTTTTTTCTCATGATTCCTTTAGCTATTTGGGGTCTAATTGTTATTTTTATATCTTTGTGTTTGACAACCTTTTGCAGTTGCCATAGAAACTTTGTGGTCTGTGATTTCCTTTTCCTCGGTGGGCTTAACTTGCTGTATGTAAGGACAGGATATAACCATTCAGAATGTGTAAAAGCAAGTGTAACCACCATGCAACAAAGATTGTTGCTGGAATTGGTTAGATCTGAGCTAAAACAGTATGTCTGCTATTTAGAATATTTTAAGTTTATTGTAGCCCTATGCTTCAGATTAAGTCGATCGTCTCATGCTTTCAGACCCTCAAGCTTTTATCATTTCTCTGACACGCTCCCTGAGTACTGAGGTTTGGCTCTATGGGCAGACTGGAAAATGTGTCTGCCTGTGGCTTCTGTACCACCTGACCCTGGCTTGCTGACTTAGATTTTAATACATTTATTGAGCATGTACCACGTGCAGACCTCTATACTTGAGCCTTCTAGAAGTTTACAACCTAATGAGACAGTTCACCTGAGTATATTATTGAAAAAGACCTAACCAGCGATGCTAGCACAGAGAACTGAGTAACTGGTGACAAGGAGGAGGGATAAAGGTCAGGGGTCTGAGAGAGGGAGGTACCCAGGGCCAGACGGCACTAGTCACAGAGTTGCATGGAATGAAATCCGAGTCTGGCTGATGTGGCTCCTAGATGGACTGCTGAGTTGTCTCTCGTCTGAAATCTCATTTTGTAGCCCTGCTTCCTGTTACCCACAGGTGTACTATTAACACCCTCCGGGGGCAAGAAGGAAGATTCTCTTAAAAATGAAACTTGTTTCAAAAACTAATAACATTAGGAAGATAGAAATAAAAGTCAGTTTCTTTTAAACCCATGCATTCCCATAGTTGAGGCTTGTTTCCTGGAGGAGAAGGAGAAGCACAAGCATAGCCTGGCCCCATGGTGCTTCATGATCATGGGGTCAGAATGAGAGTTTCAACAGCGTGAACACCTCCCTATTTAGAATTCGTTCTCAAGTTTCTCTAACTCCACTGATACCAGCACCATCATCCTTGTGGACATTTTAAAATAGCAGCTTGAGTTACCCTTCTTTCTGTAAAGAGGAAATCCCGGGGATGGAGCTGTTTAGGATCGTAAAACTCCAAGACAAATGCATAGATGTAGATGGATGAGTCATGAGTGTTCAACAACTATGTGAACGGACTTGTCATCGTGTGGGTTTTGTACAGTGCACTCCAGGGGTGGGCACGTGGAAGTCGGCCGCAGAGAGTTTCTCCTCTAGGCTAGGCAAGAAGCAGCAGGCACCTCTGTGCTCTCAGACAGAATTGGGAGGAGCCGTGGAGCTGAGAATAAGAGAGCATTTTGGTGCAGTCCAAAAATATTAAACTTTCCCTGAAGCAAAGGTAGTGGAGAGTCAGGATTGGAGGAAAGGAGCTCTGAGGTGAGTCTGAGCAGCTGCTGGCCCTTGGAACAGTGAATTCCATGATGGAGACTGACACACCAGCCGGAAGGGTTTTTAGCTTGGTCTGTGGAGCCCACGGGTCGCCATTATGTGTATGCTCCGCCCTCATTGTGTGACACATCTGGCCGCCCACATGCTGACCTGGATTTGCTGTGGTGCATTTGGTCATCCAGTAAGCAAAACCATGTTTAGTGCCAGTGTGTGCTGGAACCTGTACTAGACAGGCTAGCAGCAGTTCGCCTCTCCCTCTGAAAACATTGCCTTTTTCCCCATTAGCCCTGGCCTTTAGGGAATTAGAGCTCGACTGTCAATAGCAGGCAGACCTTGGTGTTGGGATCCCACTATTAACTGTGCAAGTGCAGCAGTCTTTGCAACTTTTTAACACTTCATACCCTCCTTTTTGCACTGCTGCTGGGCCCCTCGTAGAGGAGAGCACTTCCGACCTCTGCTGCCTCATTTCCTCTCTGGTGCAAGTGATGATGGACCCCCACTGTAGAACCAGGGTTGGTTTCCAGAGCCTCATCCAAAAGGAGTGGATCATGGGTGGGCACTGTTTCCTGGATCGCTGCAACCATCTCCGTCAGAGTGACAAGGAGGAGGTGAGTGTCCTCCTCAGTCACGGGGAGAAGAGCCCAATCTCTTATTTTATACTTGTCTTTAGATGTGGGATTATTGCTCGCAAAGTGCATGCTGTACGAGTGCGCAGTTAGGAAAGCTGTGTTCAGTTCACTGGTTGATGACTTTGAATGCTTTAAACTGTATTGAAACCCTTCCCAGAGGAAACGGATATTAGCAAGTGTGTTCAGTCTTCTGAATTGTGTACACCAAGGGCGCATGTATATTTCGTGGTGGGAGTAATATTGATTTGTAAAACTTAAATAAAAATTAACTCAGTGAGAGACTCCTACAATTTCTGCTAAGTTAGTCTTTGCAAAAAAATGAATATTCAGTGTGTAAGTTTCCTACGGAAAATACATAATAACATGAAGTAATTTTCCTTGCACATAAACCTTTTCAAAATAAAGCACAGAGTTATGTTAATGCTGTCCATTGCCAGGGCCTTAGCAGTGGTGCATGTGAGCTGTGCACACAGCTTTCTCTGCCTTCTGGCTGTGTGAATTGCTCCAGGCCTGGACCCTGAATTCAGTCACAGGAGAGTTAGCGTTATAGTTCAGTTAGTGAAAATGAGCCCCCACATTGTGGTGTACTTGTCTCAGCTACAGCTGTACAAACTCCTTTGGCTGTATTGTTAATGATTATGGAAGGAAAAATGAAAACAGGTGAACTTTCTTTAATTAAATCACCTGCAAACCTACCGTATGCTAGCAGCGTAACTGGTGGTTTTTCTTACTCCAGATAATAAGCATGTTTGTCTGCAGTGCAGAACAGATTGACACAGCATGCTGTGGGGATAGAGGGCCATGGCTCTTGCCCGTAAGGACTTGGTGTGTTCCTGGGAGACCCAGGTCCCTCCTGCTAGGCCTGGAGGTTTATTTCAGGCCTGGTCTGTACTCATCTGTGTCCCATCAAGCTGAATGGAAATCACTATCTTTCAGTCTTGGAATGGACCTTGCCTTTCTGAGAAGCTGATTTGAAAGGTTGATTGGACTCAAATAACACGATGGGCCGAGAGCTAATAATAAATGGGGAAGAGAGTGTTTTGTATATCTTGGGAAAATAAGGACTGACAGGCACCATGTCTAATGGAGAAAGAGACTAAGAGAAGATCTGATCTGCTGTTTGCCCAGCCCTTGGAGAAGGCACCCATGCTCTCTGAGCCCCTTTCCCTGACTGTACAATGAGGTTCAGATATTTCTCACTCTGTTTAATGGTATTGAACATAAAATGAGGTGTGAAATAAATTTGCTATGTAAACATTTCTTAGCATCTCAACGACATACTGGAGTTTTGAAGGAAAATTGGTGGTCTAATTTGTGACATAATTGATGCAGCACTGGACTTCAATACAAGAGCTAGATTGTCAGCTCATGTCTCTGTGAGCTCTGTGAGACCTTGGACAGCCTCTGTAAGGGAGAGACTGTGCATTGCTTGTCTTGTCCACCTGACGGGGTCACTGGTGACTTAAGAAGGATAAGCACTTTGTAAATGATAAAGCACCCTAGAAAACTACTCTTTCTACTAATAAAGGGCTTGCCTCTGAGTAGCTAATAAAGAAGGCTATCAGTAAAAAAAAAAAATTTGTGAAAAAATGTCAGAAACTCATTTTTGCTGTTTCTGCCTTCTCTCCTGTCCTCTTTCTCTTCTGCGCCCTCGTTGCAGCAGGGTGGAGAAGGGAGGCCTCTCGTTCTAGCTCGGTCTCCAGGACCAACCCCTGACTTTAGTTAGTATGCAGGCAGGCAGGGGGAGTGGAGGTTTTTTCTTCCACAATTTTTTATTGACAAAATTCAAAATAATTGAGTACAGTTTTTTTGTAATACAGTGCTACTAATGAGAAGAATGGAATTCTTTTGGGGGAGATAACATTTCACTTAATTGGGGTTCAAAGTTAGTGTTCCCTATCATCAAAATCAATTGCACATGCTCATCTGTCAATGCTGATTCATGAGATTTTACATATTTCATCTTGGAAATTCACACAGGTAGGTACTGCCCAATACTGATATTAATCCATTAGCATGTGGTTTCAATTGAGCATACTTATTGCTTGGAATGGAGTGGAGTCTACTGTGTTTCCCAGAGAATATCATGCTCAGAGCGTTTATTCCACGACTGCTGAGATGGCTGCCCCTGAACTTGGGATGGCTGGTATTGGACTCCTGGTGCTGCTCCGTAACATGTATCTTATTTTCACGTAGGTTCCTGTGTTCCTGCTTTTCTTAGATTGTGTCTGGCAGCTGGTGCACCAGCACCCCCCAGCATTTGAATTCACGGAGACTTACCTGACTGTTTTGTCAGATAGCCTGTACATACCTATTTTTAGCACCTTCTTCTTCAATTCGCCTCATCAAAAAGATACTAACATGGTAAGAGTCCCTCTTAGGAACCTGTGTATTGAAGAAGCCCTGTCTCACAAGTAGGATGCAGTAAGATTAACGATAAAAATGATATTTATTTAACAGCGAAGATATACTAGACCCTATTCTAAGTGTTTTCTGGGTATTGATATTTAATCCTCATGGTAGCCTATGGGGTCTGTATTATTATTATCCCTGAGAAGCTGAGGCACAGAGGGGATAAGTAACTCGCCTAAGGTCACACAGTAAATATTGGAGCTGGGAGCAAGTGTTGGAGCTGGGGAATTAAGCAAAATTCAAGGCTGTCCTTTGTAAAAACAGTCAACCTTCCCTCCCGTGTGCCTGATGCCTGGAGTTACTCGGAAGAGAATGGATATGAGGCAGAGCAGGGAGGCTAGGTTTGTCCTTTCCGTCTTAAACCCCTTTAGCTTCTCTTGAGGGCATGCTCCTGGCAGTTAACTCTCTAACTGATCTCAGTGCTCTGAGCAGCCTTTGTTGGGTCTCAGGGTTTGCCTGAGCTGGCCCTCCTGGAGGGACTTCACCAAATCCCACAGCAAAGTGGGAAACACAGAACCTGGGCTTCCAGTCACACAGCCCCAGTTTCAGATCCCAGCCCTGCCACTCACCAGCTTCGTGACCTCAGCTTCCTGAGCCTCAGTTTCCTGAAATGTTAAATTGGAAAAATGTAACAGTGACCTCACAAGGTTGTTGTGAGAGAGCCCAGCACAGTGGCTGGCATATGGCCTGCTGGAAAATAACGTGATCTTCTTCCCTCCCACCCTGTCCACCTAAAGCCTTTCGTGAACAACTACTGACAGCTGCAGCCTTTAAAATGCAGTGCCGTGAATGTTTGGTCTCAGGGCAGCGCGGGAGCGCCCTTCCTGGTGCCTGTCTCGCGGCATTGTGTGTTTGCTTTCCTCAGCCCTCCCTGGAAGCCATCGTGACCTGTGCTTGTTTTGGCAGGGTAGGGAAAGCCAGGATACACAAAGCAAGCCTTTGAATCTGCTCACCGTGTGGGACTGGTCTGTACAGTTTGAACCCAAAGCCCAGACATTGCTCAAAAACCCTCTTTATGTGGAAAAGCCGAAACTGGACAAAGGCCAGCGGAAAGGAATGCGTTTCAAAGTAAGATGTGTGCATGTCTAACCCCCTTCATCTGCCCAGAGATCCCCCCATGTAGGTGAGGATGAAATTTACACATGGATTCTGGAAACAGTCTGCAGAGTTGAGATTTGTGATGGGCAGTTTGTCAGGGCCCAAGAGAATCCTTTGCTTTTAGGAAATCAGCCTTTGCCCTGATGAGACATGGCCCTTTGCTGAATGTCACTGGGGGGCTGCTGCCAATCAGTCATGTTGCGTGGAGTCATGCATCTTCCCCCTGCCTGGGTGTGTGGTTAGTAGAGTGAAAGGGACATTGTGTGGGCTTTGCTCTGTCTGTCCCAGTTCATGTCTTCAATAGCGAGACCTTTCTTCATGAGATGGACCTGTAACTTTTTCTGTCAAGGCCCGCACAGTCTCTGGCACAGCTCCCGCGCTCTGTTGTTGTAGTGCAAAAGCAGCCACAGACAATACGTAAGCGAATGGGCATGGCCGGGTTCCAGTAACGAGCACAGGCACCAGGCCAGATTTGGCCCGTGGGCTGCAGTTTGCTGATCCGTGCTGTAAACCACAAATGTCAAATTATTTGGGTTTCCCTTCAGATATTTGCTCCTGATTTTACTAGTTATTAAACCCCAAAGTTCCCTAAATGATACATGATTTACATGGCATTTCCTAGCTCTGTCCTCCTGGCGTGGAATTTCTCCCCCACAGACCCCACAAAGGTGAGAGCAGTGGTGGTAAATCCCAGGTCAGTGCGTGTCACTGCCTTCTCCACCCCTGTGCGTCTGATCCCGCCTGCCCCTGAGGGGTTCCAGGAGCCTGGCCAGTTCTGGCATGGGAGGTGGCTCCATTCTAAAGGGGCTTGGGGACCCAGGCGAGCTGACGCCAGCAGAAGATGCCAGCTGCTGAACAACTTAGAACTGCTGCTTTGCCCTTTCAAGGGTCCTCAGGCCCGGGGTGGATGTTTCCCCTCCTGGTTCAACCTCTTTCCTGCTGGCTGGACCAAAACTGCCCTGAGCTCCCGAACAACTTGGCCAGAGGTCAGTTTTTCTTCAGTGCGCTCTGCCCCCTGGTGGCTGCATGCACACATCTCGCCTGGTCAGGATTGCAGAACTGCCCCAGGCCAGAGGGGTAAAGGACCCCAGAGGCCATGAGGCCTAACCCCTTATTTTATATGGGAGGAAACTAAGGCTCCACCTTGTAAGACTAGATTTCATTTCTCTACCCATATCCATTTTTCTAAATGTTCCTTCTCCTTCTATGTAGGAGCAGATGGCCTAGGTTCCAGGAGCTGACTGGTGGGAGAGGTTTGAGCCAAAGGCTTGGAAAATCTCAGATTGTATTAGTGAAAGTAGAATTGGGCTGGGGCGACGAGGAATTGTGAAGCCCTTGGGTAAGAAGACCCGATGTCAGGCTTGGGCCGCCCTGTTGAGTGGACAGACGGCTTTGGAGAAGGTCTGTAGAGACTGAGGAAGCTGTGCTGACCAGCGTGGGGAGCGCTGCTCTGTGAATTACCATGCAAGGCTACGGAGTGTGGTCTCATCTATGGCCATACCACCCTGAATGCTCCCAGTCTCGTCTCATCAGATGTGTGGTCTTAACCTCAGCCCCAGGCCTTAACCAGGCTCTGGGCACGAGGTGCTGCTTCCACCTGGCTGGTCTTGAATGCTCCCTTCACTTAGGAGATGGAGAGAAGGGCATTCCAAGTCAATAGAGTTCTCTTAGGAGCCCAGGCTCTGGATCCAGACTATCTGTGTGTGAAACCACCCCTGGTACTTGGTAGCTCATGTCTTCCCTGATTTCTTAACCTCTGTGCCTTAGTTTCCTCCTTTGTAAAATGGGGCAGTAGTAGTGACTTTGAGAATCAGGTCAGTTGATGCATGGAGAGCACTGAGCACAGAACCTGGCAGGTTAGGTTAGGTTCCACCTGCACTCCTCGGTCCCCTGCCCTGCCTGACTCGCCTGGATTGCCAGGGAGAAGAGGCCTCCGACTCCTGGCCTTCAGCTTTCCCATCTGCACATGGAAAGTCAGAAATCCTGGTCATCTCTAAGTTGTGGTGTTGTGGATGGTTTTGCTTTCTTCTTTATATTGTTATTATTATTCCATATTCCATTATAAGGAAATACTTCCTTTATAATAAAGAATTTTTTTTTAAATAAAGAAGACCCTCTGGCAGAAATATGTTAGAGAGTTATAAGACTAGCCTGAAAATAAAATTTTTATCTATTCTTATTTCGCATGGATACCTCAGGAGCAAAAGAGTTAGGAGAAACAGCTTCTCCTCGCATTTTACCTTCTCCTTTGGGTGCTGGGGATCCTTCGTAGTCTTCTGACCACTGTACCCATCTTCACAACCCTTTCACAGTACATCCCAATATGTAACACCTTGCTTTGGCTGCAGGTAGAATTACTGAGGAGGAAAGAAATGTAAATGCTCTCATATTGTTCTCCTCCCTGCAGCTTGTCAGACAAGAACATCTGGCCAACTTAGCCAGTTCCTCAAATTCCTTTTGCTCCCACCTGTCTCTTTGTCCGAAAGAATCATTATGACTTAGACTTAAACCCCCACTGGACGCACAATAACCTCCAAAGTTATCTCATTAGAGGGATCGGGTCTTCAGGTAGTCGGCCCAGCTTCCTCACAGGTGTTCAGAGTAGTATAAAAGCAAACACTCGCAATTTCTTAAAGAAGCAGCATTTTGCTCCTTTAAAAATGAGTAGGCTGCACCTCACACTCGTACATCATCAGCCTAACCAAGTTAAGCTCGTTCTTCAAAAGTCCTTAGTGCCCTTTGGTGCCCCTATGACAGGGGAGAAGGGAGTCGAGAGTTTCCTCTCTGTGTCACAACTTGCCTTTCTGCACAGCTCCATAGGCACCTGGTTTCATCCATTTGTTTATTAATACAGTGTGCGTCTAACATTTGCATCATGGAATGAGCAAGAACCCCCCTTCCTCTCTGTATGTTATAGCATTTTAATGAATTTGCATTCACACGGCAATTCTGATGTTGCATGACTCTTGTTAAAGCAGGATTATGCCCGTTTTTTGATGGGAACAACTGTAATCATGGTCTCAGACTAACCAGAGATTTTTATTTGTGTTTTCTCTCAAAGCATCAACGACAGCTTTCTTTGCCACTCACCCAATCTAAATCATCTCCCAAAAGGGGATTTTTCAGGGAAGAAACAGATCACTTAATTAAAAACCTTCTGGGCAAGAGAATTAGCAAACTAATTAATTCTTCTGAGGAGCTGCAAGACAACTTTCGAGAGTTCTATGACAGCTGGCATAGCAAGCCCACTGACTACCACGGTCTGTTGTTGCCTCATATCGAGGGGCCAGAAATCAAAGTCTGGGCCCAGCGCTACTTGCGTTGGATTCCAGAAGCCCAAATCCTGGGCGGTGGCAGAGTGGCCACCATGAACAAACTCCTGGAAATGATGGAGGAAGTACAGAGTTTACAAGAGAAAATTGACGAGAGACACCACAACCAGGAGGCCCTCCAGGCGGAGGCCCCCTCCCTGCTGCGGACCTCTGCCCGCCTGTCCTCTCTGTTTCCTTTCGCTTTGCTGCAGCGACACTCCTCCAAGCCGGTCTTGCCCACCAGTGGCTGGAAAGCTTTAGGAGATGAAGAAGATTTGGCCAAACGGGAAGATGAGTCTGTGGATCTGGGGGACGTGTGACTTGTCTGTTCGGTGACTGTGAAAGAGGAATGCTGAAGATTGGGACAGGAGTCAAATGTGTTTGATCTCTGGATTGGTGTGTCCCGCTGAAGCTCTCTGCTGGGAGGGAGGGGCATCCGCCCAGTGCTCCAGAGGAGGAAACCTGGGCCTTCAGGACAAGAGCTGGTTCTCTTTTTTTTTTCTCATGGTCCTGAAAGACTATGCAATTAAAACCATATCTCTAGTAGTATTAATTGAAAGTAATTACTACTTGACCCATAATCGAGTTGTGGCCATTGTCAGATATGTAAGTATTATACAGAACCTGTAGTGGCTGGTTTGCTACTAGAAAGGGCTTTGGTAAGACATTCTTGGACTCGATACTTTCTTCAGATCTTTTCTGTGCCAAGATAATTTATCCAGTCATTGGGAATAGTGTCTCTCTAACCCATCTCCGTTTGGAGCAAGTTCTGCTTATGTGATGTGTATGTCGTGAATTGAAAGATTCAGATAGAGGTATTAAGACATATGACATTCATTTAAACAAACCATAGCATTTTTCCTTTCTGTGTCCTCTTGCCTATAAAAAGCTGGGGAAATTCCACCCATGTCACCCATCCTGCTGTTTCACACCATCCTCCCTCCTGTGTAGGCTACGTCACCTTGTGTGGGGGTGGTAGGCTAGCCAACCACACAGCCCTTTTGTGTGTGCTGACGGTCTCTCTCTGCCTGCCCCTTACCACTCACCGCCGTTCCTCCGTGCTCCCCACCTTGGTGCACATCGTCCCAGGATCTTGCTGCTAAACCTGTTGGTTAAACTGGGGGAATCTCTTTGGTTTGCCCAGAGGAGCTTCCCTTCTTCTGGAGGCCCTCAGTGTTTGAAAGGAATTGCCTTGCCTTTTTCTAATAGCGAGCCGAGGTTTCGGAGCATCGGTGACCGCTGTCCTCCGCAGCAGCCCCTCAGATAGTTTCCCCGAATTCTCTGTTACCTTCCAGACTGGTGAGTAGGATCACTTTTGAACGTGGCTTTCTTAGGGACGCAGTTAAGCATAAATATCAGGAGTGATGGTTATCACATAGTACCTCAGTGATTTAAAAAGCCATAGAAGAAACTTGACTATGCCGGGGTAACCTTCTTGGATCTGCTGTCTAAATGATATATATTTTTAAATGCAGGAAAGTACACTTTGTAAGGACCAGTTTTTTCATTCTCAATGGAACTCTGTTAAATCCTACAAAAGGAAGGGGAAAAAAAATCTCACCTTAGAATGTTTCATATGGAATGTTTGCCTTTTATATCTACATTTGCTCTCCATTATAGATCCCAATTTGAATATTACATGTTTAGAAAAACTTTCAGTTGCTCAAGGGCAAGAAGAAATTTTGAAACTGTTAACAAAGAAGAGTTTCTCAGTTTGCACTGAATCGTCCTTTGTACATACAAGAAACTGCTTTGCTCTTCTCCCCACTCCATGTTGGCCCATGAGCCGAGCTGGTGTGTTAAGATGACAGAGGTTGCGGGGAGAGCAGGATCTATGCACTGGGGGCCAACACGTGTCCAGTCTTGATTGCCTTAAGAGTCTCACTGTGAGGTCAGTGTTAGGCTTGCAATAGGGAGTTTTAGAGTACACTAGTTCATTAGCTACCTTCACGTACATTCTGTGGGCCTTAAACTAGTACTAACCTCCACTCACTTCTCTGCCCCATTGCCTCCCAAATACACTATGGAGCTAACTATTTTTGTTACCATATTATAACGTGAATATTTATACAGTAGCCTCTTCACTCTTAGGATCTTAGTAATTTTCATTCCAAAAATGCCTGGTGTGATGCTTTACACTCCACAAAGTATGGTTTAAAGGCACAAGGTCATGGCCCTTGTCATAGCAGTTGAATGTGCATTGAAATATTTTTCTACGATTTTTAAAAAAAAATTACAATAGAAAAATAAGCTGTTGTAACATGTAAGGTCATGACAATTTATGTATTTATATTTGAAATCAGATTTCTATAAACTTGTATTTGTGTACAGAGTTCTCAGTGGGTTTATATATTGTGACCTTTTTATTCAAGATTGAGATGTGGATTATGCTTAACAGGAAAAGCTGAAATGAGACAATTTACTTTGTTTAAAATGCACTGTGCAAGTTTGGAAATGTACATTAATTTACTGTATATAATATCTTGAGTTTGTTTATACCTCCAAGTTTTTACACTGAAGATAAATTACCTTTAATTATGTTCAAAACTTTTTTTTAAAGGGAATGAGCTCTTGGGCTAAGTCTATATAAATGTGCTTTTTATTTTCTGGATGTACAATGAAAGTTTATACTTGTATCTCACTGCATCATATCTGATTGCAGAAATTAAAGCACAATTTACAAGCAATGCTGTATTCGGTGTAGTTGATAAAGCCCATGGAGTAATTACTTTCATTCATTCAGGAAATGTTTTTAAGCATGTCCTGGGTGCTAGGCAGTGTCCTAGGAGATGTGAGCAGGTAAAACTCTGCTGTCTTGGAGCTTACATTCTCGTGCGTGTGTGTGTATGTGTGTAGTTGGTTGGTTGCTTACATTCTCGTGTGTGTGTGTGTGTGTGTGTGGTTGGTTGGTTGGTTGCTATTGGGGAACCGATAACCAAATAAATATTTAAGATTTCAGGTGGTGATAAAATGCTGTGAAGAAAAATAGAATAGGGTGGGTTTTTAAAATCCCTGAAATTAAATATCACTGCCTCTTTGCTTTCATTGGGATACATAAAATATGAGTTCTGTTTTGTCGCTGGAAGAGATCTGAGTTCAGTTAAACCTTGAAAGAGAAAGGCCTTGTTTTTTCCTTCCAGAGAGGATAAGCGAGCTGGCACTGAGTGAGATGCGATGTGAGAGGAGGACTTTTTCCAGTTCGTTTTGTTGAACACTAGGTTGAGATGTGTCACCTGTGTTTGTGGGGAGAAGTTCCATTTCTTTGACCTTTCCTGCTGGCAGCCCTCTCCTTTCCTTCAGGACAAGAGAAGGCGCCCCCCTCCTCTGCCTGCCCCCTCTGTATGTGACAAAGCGAGCTATGAGACCTCCCAGGAATTGAATAAGTCCGTATTGCTACCACATTCGTTCACATGTTTCAGTTCTTTGATATTTGTGTTACATTCCCAAGTAGTCATTATGACCCCATAGATTAGCAGATACTAGTCCTATTTTCCACATTTAACAGCTCTTCGCCTTTTGGTGGACTTGGCTGTCTCTTTTCTGATTCTGCTTGTTCCTTGGTTTCCAGGTGAGGGTGGTGGGGGTAAAGAGTGGGGCATTTCCATCTAATGTGAAACAGGATGGGGGGGGGATCCTGTGCCTTTTTGTCACCTACTGTTCTGGAAAGGGAGTCGGAGGCAGCGGGAGCCTGGACTGCAGCCTGTTTTCTGAGCCCCTCCTGTGATTGTGGTCAAAGTTGCTCAACGGGAGAAGAGTCTCCTCAACTGTGCTTGTGCCCCTCTGGGCCTCTAAGGCATTTATGAAGCCAGCCCGGGGGGCGGAACAGATTGGAGCTGAACACCCAGGCCCCACATCTCCCACCCCACTGCAGGGACAGGGTCTGTAGCGACCATGGCTTTCCTCATATACCCTTCCAACAACCTCCCCAACACACACACACACACACACGCACAATATACTGCCAGGGATGTGTGCAAGTGCTTACACTTGAGGGTGTTGACATCCAGGCCAGCCGTGGGTAGTACAAAATGACTGTTTTAAGTGTTATTTATATACTGAAGAGGAAAGTAATTTGTTGGAGTGGTGGTTTTGTGTCTTTAAAAACACAGACATCTTGGCCTATTTTGTGGTTCAGGCCCACGTTCTTTATTCTTCTTTTCTTTTTAATCCTCCTATTACTCTGTCTGCCTTTAGCAATTAAAGGATATGAAATGTATAATCATAGGGAGATATACACAGTAAGCTTTTTGTCCCTCTGGAAAAAAAGCTTTACAGTTTTGCTAGCCAGTCCAGTTTTTGTTAAGCAGTTACTATTTTTTAAATTTAGATTTGAGTGTTACTTTTATAAAAGGCTGTATGGCTTTTTGTTTTTTTAATCTTGAATGGAAGACTTTTTGAATGATCACTGTCACCAGGTGAGTGTGGTGCTCACTTGTCCCCAGCACTGAAAGGACAGAGTGCGTGCCATTCCTGAGTGGGAAGGAATGTAGATGGGCCACATTTTATTCCTCTGACCAACCTCAGCTCGGAATGCTACTGCAGTAGCCTCAAGGAGAGCCATTCCCCCAAACTATCTAGGGTGGAAAAGAATCAGTAGAGATTGCCTGGGGTTGGAGCAGGGATGGGCTGGGAAGGGGCATGAGGGAATGTTCTGGAATGCTGGTAGCATTCTATATCTTGATAAGGGTTTGGGTTATACAGATGTATGCCAAAACTCCGTGAGCATACATTTAAGATTTGTATGTTTTATTGTATTTAAATTTTACATTAAAAGAAAATACTAAGCAAATATTGAACTCTAGTTAATGATATTCCCACCAGATTATTTAGGGGGAAGTATACTGTTGTCTGCAGTTTACTTTGAATGGGACCAACAATCGGATGGATGGATGGAGGGATGGACATGGCTAGATAGATGATAAATCAAGTATAGTAAAATGTCAGATGATCTAGAGCTCGCTACATGGGAATATAGGTCTTCACATAAAATTCTTTAAACTGCTGTGTTTGAAGCTTTTCGTAATAAAATGTTGGAAAAAAGTTTTAAATAAATCCTTCAAGAATTATTTATAAACACATGCAAAAAAGTATATGGGAGTATATCAGTCCCTTATGGGAGAAGAGAAATCCTATCCTTATCAAACTACCTGGCCACAGAAGGATATAATGGAACTTGGAGAAGAAACTAGAATGTTTACGTTCCTCCTCCCCTTTTTGAGCCCCTTTTTCCATTTCCGTTGTTTCTCCACGTCATTATTTTCTCTTGCCTGGATTATTATTATAAACTCCTTTCTCTATCTTTGGTCCCTTCTCTCTTGATGTGTAGCTCATAAACTGCTGCCGATGAATCTTCCTAAGGTCACGTCATTTTTTGGCTCAGAAACTTAATGGATGCATCCATTAAGTGGATGGATGCAATAACCTAAGTCAAGAAGAGAAATTGTGTATGTGTGAAGGTTTAGGTCAGAGATGCTATTGGGGGTGGGATGCTATGCTTCTCGGTACCTGAACCCCGTGAAGTCTTTTCTGAGCGTTCTTTGCTGCTCTTGCTCTGCAGGCCAGCTTTCTCATCTTTCAAGTCGATGAAATGGGACAAAGCTCCTACAGCAACTGTTTTTAAGAGTTGGTCAGATTGAAGCTGGAATCTTGGTCCTCATTCCAAATCCTGGGGAAGAGAGTCTGGGCCAGATAGCTTTGAGGCAAGGTCTTCATGTCTGACTAGGGCTGCTCCCACCAGCTCTGAGTGACGTATGCATGGCTTCTCAGCGCAAAGACTGACAGCTGCTAACAGCTCACTAATTGTGACATGGTCATCTTTCTATTAGATCCTCAAATTTTTTAACAGTGTGAATGTCACGTTTCTATATTTCTCTACATACTCTGGCACTGGCCCCCATCAGAGGCTGTGTAGTGTAGTGGTTAAGGAGCTCAGCTCTCTGGAGCCAGACTGCCTGAGTCTGAACCCCTGCTTTGCAACTTAAGAACTGTGGGACTTGGGCAAGGGAGTTAGCGTCCCTCTGTCTCAGTTTCCTCATCTGTGAAATGACAGCATTCACAGAACCCACCTCCCTGGACTGTTGGAGGGTTAAAGATGAGTTCCTTTTAAGTGCCTGTCACATAGTACGTGCTCAGTAAATGTTAGCTGTTATTATAGTGTGTGTGGTCATTTAAATACTTCATGTAAACAGAGGGATTTGTGTGTGTAGATTAACTTTATTCTCCACCCCAGGAGCAGTTAGCATTTGAAATATCCTAAACAGGAATCCAAATTTCAAAGGTGGCTACATAAGCACTTCAAATGTTTTCAGAATCTTCCCCAGAGGGTTTGTTGAGCAGCACATGGAATGTTAAAAATTGTCTTTCAGTGGTGAAATGAGTAAGTACACTTGAGATTTGTGGTTGGCTAGAAATATCATAGAGGCCCCATCCTCAGACCTACAGGATGTAAATAGCCATCAAGCCCAGCCGTGTAGACACTTTGGAGCAGAGCATGAGGTCTGAAAACCCCATTTGTCCAGTGACCTCTCACCTGGTGGACCACAGGGTTAGCTGGTTCTGCTATCTCATTGCATCTGTCTTATGAGTGAAACTTTCATGCAAAGTGCTAGGTAGAGGTCTGAGGACAGAAAGAGGGTCTTCCCCCACAACCTATGAACAGGAAATACAATTCTTTTGTGCTATTAATAAATATTCACACATCTGTTAGAATTGGTCCAAGGCTGGTTTTCATTGTATATCGCCATCTGCTAAGGAGGTTGTAGTGATGGTGGCAGGAAGCTATAGCCCTCGCTGACCTCTGTCTTCAAGAAGCTACTGACATTTTACCAGAAGAACATCACAATTGCTGAATGGCCAAACATTAATTCATGACATCCCCCCAGAATTACTGGAAATTCAATCGTTATATGTAGTTAGATTTACTGGATATTCGGTCATAGTTACATCCGGGGGACTCCTCTCTCATTCCTTAGAGTTGTATGAGAGTCGTCTTAGGGTATATGAAGTTTGCTGTGGCCTTTGATCCATTGTGGCTGCCACCTAAGGTCTGTATGTATTAGTTTGGATTCCCCCAGTAGCCAACTCTGAGGCAAAGATTTGGGTGCAAGTAGTTTATTTGGCAAGTGATCCAGGCAGCACTGGTGGGAAGGAGTGGGGAACTAGGACGGGAAAGGGAAAACAGTCAAGTGCGTTAATGAGCAAGGTATCACTGTGGACAGCTGGGGCTCAGCCCTGCTGGGGACCCTCTGAGAGATCATATGAATTTGGGGGGAGATGTTGATTATACCCACATCTCTTCATCTTGCCTTTACTTACTTAGCATCGTCTTGTGGAAATTCCTCTGAATCAGGTGGTAGAGTTCCAATGCGTTCTTAGTAACGGGGCTCAGAGAGCATCATAAAGGGCTTTGTAGCAGCCACTTCCTCACTAATGCTTTTGACTCTTGCCTAATTCAAGATAAATTTCCTGATTTCTCCCCAAATTCCAAATGTGGGACTGCCTGTGCCTCCCCTCTTTATAAAGGGGTACTATTTCTGTATCCTCAAAGCCTGTGGGCATTTATAAATACCCTTCCTATTTCTATCAGAACATCGAGTTTCATCCTGCCTCAGAGGTTCTGGTTACAGGGCCTGATTTCCCAGAATTCTTGAAGATTTGACCCACACTGTCCCTTGCCTCACAGAAAATGGCAAAATTATCTAGACAATTATGTTTTTCAATCTTTACTGTAAAGTTGAAAATTTTACTTAAATCAAATAGACACAGACAGAGAGAACTGGTCGGTGGTTACCGGGGGAAGCGGGGAGTGGGCACAAGGGGTGAAGGGATGCATCCATATGGTGACAGACAAATAATAATGTACCACTAAAACCCCACAATGTTATAAACTATTAAGACATCAATAAAAAGTTTTTTAAAAAGTTAAAAACAAATAAATAAAATCAAATGGAAATAATTGCAGTGCTTTCAATTCACAGAGTACCTCTGTTCATTATCCAATTTCAAGAACCCCTGCCAACCCTTTGAAGTGCAATAATGTTCTCAAATGTGCTGCACCACCCCAAAATCCTCCACGCTACAGAGCACTAGGAAAGGACAGCAAGAATTCAAGAAATAGATGTTTTGTGATTTTTTTTAAATGAGTTAAAAGCCAAGAAATTAAATAGCCTCTGTTTATAGTAGGTGGTAAGAAAAACATAACATAACACATACCATTTCCTGCCTTTGCGTAGCCAGTTTGATGTATAGTTCTACTGTGTGAGCAGATTCAAAATTGGTCCGTTTTCTTCGCAGTAACATAGCTCATGCTGGGGAATAAGGGCTCGGTGTGTTGTCGACACAGGGAGAACTTATCCTGGACTGACTCAGGCAGAAAGGAGCCAAGTTGTCAAGACAAAGGGCAACTTAGATACATGAGTTCCATCATGGCATCCATGGCTGCTTGGTTCAGAGATACAGTTCTGTGGCTATATCCCAACTGCCCACAGTTTGGGGTACCTCTCTACTTAGGTGAGGTGGTTGAGGGTGTCCATGACTCACAGAGAGAACAGGCTGAGTAGAAGGAAACTGCCCTACTGCTGTGAGTTTCTTTCTTTTTTTAAATTTTTGTTAACAGTTTTATTGAGATATAATTCACATACCATACAATTTAAGAAGTACAATTCAATAGTTGTTAATATACTCACTGTACAGCCACCACCACAATCAATTATAGAACGTTTTCATCAGCTCAAAAAGAAACCCATACTCTTTGGCTCTCACTCCCCAACACCTCATGTTCCCTCAGCCTTAGGCAACCACTAAGCTCTCTGTCTCTATATATTTGCTTATTCTGGATATTTCATATAAATATCATCACATATGTGGTCTTCTGTGATTGGCTTCTTCCACTTCATTCACTGGCATAATGTTTTCAAGCTTCATCCATGTTGTAGCATGCATCAGAACTTCATTCCTGCCTAATAATAACCTCTTGTATGGATATACCACATTTGGTTTATCCATTCATCAGTTTGGGCGTTTGGGTTGTTTCCATCTTTTGGCTGTTATGAATAATGCTGTTATGAATATTTGTGTGCAAGTTTTTGTGTGGACATATGTTTTCATTTCTCTCGGGTATGTATCTAGGAGTGGAATGTCTGGGTCAAATAGTAACTCTCTGTTTAACTTATTGAGGTACTGCCAGACTGTTTTCCAAAATGGCCATACCATTTTATATTCCCATCAGCAATGTATGAGGATTCTGGTTTCTCCACATCTCACCAGCACTTGTTATCTGACTTTTTTATTCTGTCTATCCTAGTGGGTGTAAAGTGGTATCCTTCGTATTTTTTATTGCATTTCCCTAATGACTGACTAATGATATTGAGCATCTTTTCATGGGTTTGTTGGCCCTTTGTCTATCTTCCTTGGAGTTGGAGAAATGTCTTTTCAGATGCTTTGTTCATTTTTTAAGTGTATGGTCTTTTTTGAGTTAAGAATTCTTTATATATTCTGGATACAAGACCCTTATCAGACATATAATTTGCAAATATTTCCTCCCATTCTGTAGGTTGTTTTTTCACCTTCTTGATATATCTTTGCAGCACAAAAGTTTAATTTTGATAAAGTCCAATTTATCTATTTTTTTTCTTTTCTTGCTTGTGCTTGGGGTATCATATCTAGGAATCCATTGCCAAATCCAAGGTCACAAAGATTTACCCTTATGTTTTCTTATAACAGTTTTAGTTCTTATAATTTGGATCTTTGATCCATTTGAGTTAATTTTTGTGTATGGTGTGAGGTAAGGGTCCAACTTCATTCTATTTCATGTGGATATCCATGTGAGTTTCTTTTTGAGGCCTCTCTTTCCATTCTGGCTGCTGGCAGTTGAGGGTCATATTAACTAGAGGCATCCTATAGGATGCAGAAATGATGTGCCCAGGCATTGTAACCGTGCTGTCTAATTTTGACCCAGTAAATAACATGTTGAAGAAGCTAATTCATGAGGAGATGAATTTAGATGGTTTGGTCTCAGATTTGTCATATTATTATAAAAGACTGGCTTTGATATTTGTGAATAGAGCCATCACTGGAAATTAAATGGGCAGTTTTACTAATGGAGAAGATGGGAAGGAAAATCCTCTCTAGCTCTGTGGACCTGATAGCATTGTTCAGAGAGGTTGTAGCTCCTGGTCCACAGTCCCCATCACCCCTGGCTTCTCATTGCCTTTATCCCACCATTTTTCCCTCTGTCTCTCCATTACAGTGGAAGACTTGGCTTTCTTCTATCCCTGTGGAGTCCCTGCACCTGTACCCTGGCTGCCATCACCTGTTACCTGCTCAGGACACTTTGTTCTCTATTATCTTCTGTCTCCCTAGGCCTTTAGTCCTTACTGACCATGCCCATCAGTATTTCAATGAGCCCTGCTCTAGCTTATCTCAAAACAAACAAAACCTTGATCCTATCTTCCCCCTCAAACTATGCTCCCCCCCCCCGCCCCATGCCCTGCCCTCTACAGCCAGCCAAACTTTTTGAAAGAGTCATCTTCACTTAGATTTTCACTGTCCCACCTCACACTTACTTCTCAATCCACTCCAAGCTTCTGAGCTTGTTCTCCCAAGGCCCCAGTGAGTTCCAGGCCACCAAACCCAAAGGACACTTTTCAGTTCTCATCTTGTCTATCAGTTAAGGCTAAGCGTGACAAGCCAAGAAGAAGGAGAGAATGGACATTGGAAGGCTACTGTCAACGTCTGCCAGACCTTGCTTGACCCCCTCAGTGGTCAGCACTATGGGCATTTCCTCCTTCTTGAAAGAGTTTCTTCTCTTGGGCTCCATGATGTTTTACTTTCCTAGTTTCCTTCTTAGTCTCCGTGGCAGATATTCTTTCTTCTACCCTTCTTAGGTCTGTTCTCACTCTTAACCCTCTTCCTGGGTGGTGCTGTTTATTCTTGTGGCTTTAATCACCTTGTGGACACAAATGACTTCAAAATCTTTATCTCCTGCTTTGACCCATATACATATCAAGACTTGAATGTCTACAAAGCACTGAAAATTCAACATGTCCAAAATTAAACTCATTTTATTCTTTCCAAACTTGCTTCTTCAGAATTCTATCTTAATAAAATGGCTGTACCATTCACTCAGTTGTCCAAGCTGGAAATCTGGTAGTTATACTAGATGTCTTGTTTCCCCTTACTCCCTGACCCTAATTAATCCCTGAGTTCCATTGACTCTACCTTCTGCACATCTTCTGAGTCCTCCTACTTCTCTCCATCCCCACTGTCACCACTCTGGTCTTAACCAGCATGGGCAGTCACCTGGACTCCTCTATCAGTGTCTCTGATCTCATTTTTCCACTTATTTCTCTCCAATCTGATCCCCACTGTGCAGCCTGAATCTTTCTACAATGCCATTCAAATTAGGTCACTTACTTACATGCAATTCTTTAAGGCCTTCTCATTGCCTTAGAATAAAGACACAAATCCTTAACCCCCTATACAGGCCCTCCATGACCTGGCCCCTGCCGACCTCCACACGATAAAATCAATGATTAGAAAAGGTTTGAGAAAGAATCCAAGGACAGAAGATATGAACACATTGTTCGGCAGTCAATTTTTGAGGTATGTAAAGCTGCTCTCACAGTAAGACAATTTAATCAGGCCCTGGCTTTGACCTTGACACTTTATTGCAACTTTTATCTTAACTCAGTACTCATTGTTTTTGTGAGAAAGATTAGCCCTGAGCTAACATCTGAGACCATCTTCCTCTACTTTATATGTGGGATGCCTGCCACAGCATGGCTTGATACGCGGTGTGGAGGTTCGTGCCTGGGATCTGAAATGGCGAACCCTGGGCCACCAAAGTGGAGCGCGTGAACTTAACCACTATGACACCAGGCTGGCCCCAATTTAATACTAGTTTTATTATAAATCTTTTATCTATTCTGAAACCCTATCTAGGATTATATTTGTGTCTCTTTTCTGTTGCAGTAAGTAACAAGAAGGAAATTTGAAACACCTATTTGTTGACTAGATATTACATATAAATATTTGAGTATTCTAAAAAGTAGTCCATGACAGCTTAATAGCAAAAACCTCATAACCCAATTAAAAATGGGCTAAGGACTTGAATAGATATTTCTCCAAAGAAGACATACAAATGGTCAACAGGTATATGAATAGGTGTGTAACTCACTAATCATCAAGGAAATGCAAACCAAAACCAAAAGAGATATCACCTCACCTGTCAGGATGACTATCAAAAAAACTAACGTTGGCAAAGATGTGGTGAAATTGGAATCCTTGCACACTGTTGGTGGGAATAAAAACTGGTACAGCCACTATGGAAAACAGTATGGAGGCTCCTCAAAAAAATAAAAATAGAACTACCATATGATTTAGCAATCCTACTTCTGGGTATCCAAAAGAATTGAAATCAGGATCGTGAAGAAATATTAGTACCCCTATATTCACTGCAGCATTATTCACAATAGCCAAGATGTGGAAACAACCTAAATGTTCATCAACAGATGAATGGATAAAGAAAATGTGGTCTATACATACAGTAGAATACTATGCAGCCTTAAAAAAGAAGGAAATTCTGCAATATATATACAACAATGGGGATGAACCTTGAGGACATGCTCAGTGAAATGAGCCAGGCACAGAAAGATAAATACTTATGAGGTATCCAAAATAGTCAAATTCATAGAATTTGAGTAGACTGGTGGTTGCCAGGGGCTGCAGGGAGGGAGAAATTGGGAATTACTAATCAACGGACAGAAAGTTTTGGTGAAGCAAGATGAATAAGCTCTAGAGATCTGCGGTACAACATGGTACCTATAGTCAACAGTACTGAACTGTACACAGAAATTTGTTAGAAGGAGAGAACTCATGTTGTGTTCTTACTACAATAAAGAAAAAGTAGTCCATTTAAGGTGCTTGGCACAATACTTCTTGAATCGTGAGTGCTCAGTAAATGTTGACTCTTTTTTTTTTTTCCTAGAACTACTCCCCTGTGTTTGGATAAATGATGAAGGGCTTTTACCAATCGTCACTTTTCCAAGGAGATGACTGTATGCAATGGGCTTATTCCTTCTCCCATTTAACAGAAATCAGTAAATCACCCCTCCCTGTGAACGCGCTTTCTTCTTTCCTGTTAATTACATCATAGATCTTATTCTCAGAAATGGATCAAGTCAAACTGAATTATTCTTTGCGCTCATACCACATGAATACACTTATTAAAATCTCATGAACGCAAATTGTCATAGAGTCATAAAAATATTTTTGAAGGCTATATTAACACAAGAAAATGCCTACAATATAATCCTTAAGTGAAAAAAGCATGAATTAAAAACTCCTGTCAAAATTCTAATTTCATTTATGTAGGGGCTGGCCGGTGGCGCAGCGGTTTAGTCCGTGCTTGGCAGCCGGGGTTCGCAGGCCTAGATCCCGGGCGCCTGCCCACGCACTGCTTGTCAAGCCACGCTGTGGCGGCGTCCCATATAAAGTAGAGGAAGATGGGCACGGATGTTAGCCCAGGGCCACTCTTCCTCAGGAAAAGAGGAGGATTGGCGACGGATGTTAGCTTAGGGCTGGTCTTCCTCACACACACACACAAAAATTCTAATTTCATTTATGTAGATGCATAGAAAAGTGGCAGGAAAAATATTCCAAAATGTTAGGAGAAGTTATCTCAAAGTGGTAGAATTATCGATCATTTTTTTGTTTTCTTCTTTATATTTTTTAAAATTTGACATTTGTTTCTCTAATGAACTTGTGAACGAGTTAGGTCGTTTTTTTTCCGTTTGATTGCAAGAGACAGAAACCCAAATCAAATACACTTTAACCAAAGGGGAAGTTATCGTAAGGATCCTGTTCTGTCTCAGAAACTCAATGACAGGAAAACAGCCAGACCTCAGCAATTACTGGAGCCAGAAACGCAAGTACTGCCTGTGTTCTTTCTCCATCTCAGTGGCTCCTTCTCAAGTATGTCTGCTCCGTGCCTTCCCTCCTTTCTCTCCAGACCAGTTTTCTCTGGTCCAAGTGAGAGAAAATATGGTCCTTGCAAGTCCCTGACTTCATAGTTTATAGTCCTGGGATTCTTAAGAGAGATTAGAATTCACCTGTTTCCAGACCTAAATTTCCAGATAAGGTTTGAGAGTGTCCCGGCTCGGGTTAGTGCACTACCCTGGCCCAGTCACCTGCCGACAGGGGCAGAGTCATGGTGCGCTAACATGGTGCCATCTGTAGTAATCGTGGGTGGGGCTGGGGAGAGATTGAAGAGAAGAAGAGTAGGCAGTTGTTTCCAGAAGGAAGGGAGCTCTATATTTACAAAGCAATAGTCTTCACAACGATATAAAATTTTACTAAAATTAGAAAAAAGTATATGTTATTTTTTAAATCTCATAAATTGTTTTCAATAACTTTTTTTTAATTGATGTCTTAATAGTTTATAACACTGTGGGGTTTTAGTTGTACATTATTGTTTGTCTGTCACCATGTGGATGTATCCCTTCACCCCTTGTGCCCACCCCCACCCCCCTTCCCCTTAATAATCAGCACTGACATCCCTTTTATTGTCAAACAGCTATACTCATTTACTCATTTACACTTTACTACCTAGCTCATAAATTCTTTCTACTAGTCATTAACTCATAAAATGTAGATTATTTGCTTCAACTCTCATTTTAGAGAGGATAAACTCAAGCCTAGAGGGGTGACATGACTTGCTAAACTCCCCCAGGGGGTTAGCAGAACATCTCTAGTGCCTTTCTTGTGCATTTCTTCTCCCCTGCCAAACCACCCATCCTTCTTAAGTCCTCTCCACATCTGAGCTTGTGTCCCCAAGACTAGTCAGAACAAAGTCTTGAAAGTCTAGCAAACCTGGTAGTTGGTGGCAGTCAGCTGCATTTCCTAGACCTAGGCACTCACTGGGAAACCTTGAGTCTTTTCCTGCATAATTAATTCTAAGTCACCGACATTCAGTAGAGCCTGGGTAGGACAAAGAGCTTTCAAGGACATACTGGAGAGGAGATAGGCATGTTCTGAGGGAGGGGAGCCTCATGCCTCCAAATGTTACATTGTTGATCTGGGAGTCTAAATATCTGAATGCATCCAAACAATGAGATTGTTATAAAAGGTGCCCCACCCCCACCCCATTATGTATTTGTTTAAAAATAAGCACACCATTGTATTAGTGGAAGAATACAGGATCCCTTCCCAACCTAAAGATCCTACCCCCAGCCCTTGAGTTCCTTGAATGTGTGCAGAGAAATGTTAGGACTCCACTCCCACAGCATTGACTGGGGAATCTGAGAGCAGAGGGGACCTATGTCCCACTTCCCATCTGTAGCCCTGGGAAGAGGACATTTCATAGAACTCCCCAAGCCCATCGAGGGGGTTGTAGAGTAGATGGTTGAGTGGGCCATATGGGAAGAGAGGCCTGAAGGAGTCTGGAGTGGCAGGGGAGAAGAGCAAGATATTTTCTATGCTGCTATGTACTGAATGTTTATCCATATTCATATGTTGAAATCCTAATCCCCACTCTGATGGTACTAGGAGGTGGGGGCCTTTGGGAGATGATTAGGTCATGAGGGTGGAGCCCCCATGACTGAGATTAGTTCCCTTATAAAAGAGACCAAAGAGAGATCCCTTGCCCCTTCCACCATGTGAGGACACAGCAAGAAGACTGCTGTGAAACCAAGAACCAGGAAGGGGGCCCTCACCAGACACCGAATCTTCTGGCACCTTGATCTTGGAGTTCCCAGCCTCCAGAACTGTGAGAAATAAATTTCTGTTGTTTATAAATTTCTCTGTTATATTAGCCCAAATGGACTAAGACATGTACCCTCAAGCGTGGTCTGGAGGAGCTAAGAAAGAGGGTCAAGGGATGAGGGGTCTTGTGTAGCAAGGAAGGCACCCAGTTGCAAAGGCCAGGACAGAGTCACCTCCTGTTCCCACAGCCACATCTTGATATGATTTAAGATTATCTTCCCCTGGAGCCTAAATACAGCTCTGGGAACAAGTGGGAAACTCCCAAATAGACTGAAATATCCTGAATTGACATTTCAGCCCAAATTAACTAAGATTAAGTTTTCAGACAAAGGCAGAATGAAAGCTTTAGATAGAAATTAAGTGCAATTATAGATAGACAAGTTTATATTTTTGCACACCTAAATTTGTATCCTGTATAATAAACTGGCCAGCTTTACTTAGTCATACAAGTTGAAATGTGGTTTGAAAAGACATAAAATTATAACATGAAATTTTCATTACATATGAGGTTAAAAAATTCAGATTAGCATTTCTTCACCAGGCCACTCCTCTTGGCATCATGTGTGGATTTGGTTCAAGGCTGGGTCAGCGGATGTTTCCCTGAAATATCATCAACATTTCCAAACACACATTTCCACCCAATAACTGATCTCATTTACTGCAACAATCTCTCTTGAACATTGGCATTCATGAAATAAAGCAAAAAGTATTAGTCATAAATGTAGCTGCTACTTGGAGGGCAAAATCAAGTAGTTGTATGCTAATAAAAATTAATTCTCCAAATTTTACTTAGGACACCAGTTATTAGTTTTTTTTAAATTATTTTTTGAGGTAACATTTTTTATAACATTATATAAATTTCAGGTGTACATCATTATATTTCAACTTCTATATAGACTACATCATGTTTTCCACCAAGAGTCTAGTTTCCATCCATCACTGTACACATCTTCCCCTTTACCCCTTCCATCCCCCTTCCACCCCCCTTCCCCTCTGGTAATCACCCATCTGCTCTCTGTATCTATGTGTTTGTTTGTTTTTGTTGTTGTTTTATCTTCCATATGTGAGTGAAATCATACAGTATTTGGCTTTCTCCATCTGACTTATTTCACTTAGCATAATACCCTCAAGATCCATCCATGTTGTCACAAACGGCAAGATTTCATCTTTTTAATGGCTGAGTGTATTCCATTGTGTGTGTGTGTGTATATATGTATATACATATATGTATGTCACATTTTCTTTATCACTTCCTCGAATGATGGGCACTTAAGTTGTTTCCAAGTCTTTGTTATTGTGAATAATGCTGCAATGAACATGGGGTGCATATATCTTTTTGAATTAGTGTTTTCATGTTCTTTGGATAAATAACCAGAAGTGGAATAGCTGGATCATATGATAGTTCTATTTTTAATTTTTTGAGGAATCTCCACACTGTTTTCCATAGTGGCTCCACCAATTTACATTCTCACTAGTAGTGTATAAGAGTTCCCTTTTCTCCACATCCTCTCCAACACTTGTTATTTCTTGTCTTTTTAGTAATAGCCATTTTGATGGATGATATCTCATTGTGGTTTTGAGTTGCTTTCCCCTAATAATTAGTGATGTTGAACATCTTTTCATGTGCCTGTTGGCCATCTGTATATCTTTGGGATTGCATTGAATCTGTAGATTGCTTTAGGTAGTATAGACATTTTAACTATATTAAATCCATGAGCATGAATCTCTTTCCATTTTTTTGTGTTCTTCAATTTCTTTCAACAATGTTTTATAGTTTTAAGTGTACAGGTCTTTCACTTCCCTGGTTAAATTTATTCTTAGGTATTTTATTCTCTCTCTCTCTCTCTCTTTTTTTTTTTTTTGCTGAGGAAGATTGGCCCTGAGCTAACATCTGTGCCTGTCTTCCTCTACTTAATATGTGGGATGCCTGCCACAGCATGGCTTGATAAGTGGTGTGTAGGTCTGCACCCAGGATCCGAACTCACAGACCCTGGGCCACAGAAGCGGAGCATGCAAACTTAACCACTATGCCACCAGGCCAGCCCCATATTTTATTCTTTTGATTGCAATTGTAAATGGGATTGTATTCTTGATTTCTTTTTCTGCTATTTCATTGTTAGTGTGTGAAATGCAACTGATTTTTGTATGTTGATTTTGTACCCTGTAACTTTACTGTATTTGCTTATTATTTCTAATAGTTTTTTTGTGAATTCTTTAGGGTTTTCTATATATAAAATCATGTCATCTGCATATAATGACAGTTTTATTTCTTCTTTTCCAATTTGGATCTCTTTTATTTCTTTTTCTTGCTTAATTGCTCTGGCTAGGACTTCCAGACTGGGTTGAAAAAGTGTGGTGAAAGTGGGCATCCTTGTCTTGTTCCTGTTCTTAGGGGGAAAACTTTCAGTTTCTCACCATTGAGTATGGTTTTAGCTGTGGGTTTGTCATATATGGCCTTTATTATGTTGAGGCACTTTCCTTCTCTGCCTATTTTATTCAGTTTTTATCATAAATGGATGCTGAATCTTGTCAAATGCTTTCTCTGCATCTATTGAGATGATCATGTGATTTTTATTCTTCATTTTGTTAATGTGGTGCATCACGTTGATTGATTTGTGGATGTTGAACCATCCTTGCATCTCTGAAAAGGACACCAGTTATTTCATTTTCACTATTGGTAGCAGATTTATTTTACAAACTTGAATCAAGGAAAATTTTTATCTTTGCCTTCACTTTCCACATCCCCTAAGATCTTAAAATACTGACAGCAGAGGACCTCTATTGGAGACAGAGCAGGTGGATTATTTGAGAGCTCAAAGTGGCCCTTCATTCATTCAATTAACTACACTGAATGTACCTGCTATGGCTAGGCACTGTGCCCTTCTGGAGGTCCAAAAATGACTAAAATACTACCTCAAGAAATCTACAGTCAAATAAGTCTCAAAATAAATTCCATCAGACATAAAAGAAGACTCGAATAAGTGGAGAGACACACATGCTCCTGGATGGAAAGACTCAGTGAAAGTGTTGATTTTCCTCAAGATTATTTTAAAATTTAATGCAATCTCAAACTAAATCCCAAATCAGATTTGATCTCTATAAAATGATTCTAGAGTTTAACTAGAAAAGAAAAATGTGAAACATTGAGGAAGTTTTGGAGAAAGAAGAGTAAGGAGGAGGATTTCCCCAGCAGATAATAAGGTATATGACATAGTTATCAGAACACAAAATATCAGGAAAAAAATCAGAAATCACAACAGAAGAGGCAGGTAAATGAAAAAGAGTAAAGTTTAAAAATGGATCCAAGAATTTAGAGAATTACTACTTTGCCTTTCCAATCATGAATTGATTTTCAGTCAGAAATGGTTGTTCAATAACTATAGTTGAAGAAGCTGGCTAACAATTTGCAAACAATAAAAATAAAATTGGGAGTCCTACCTCATACTTACATTCAGTACAGATTAAGGATTAAGCATAAGAAATAAAACCATGAAAGAACAAGAAGAAAATATAGGTGGATATTTTTATAATCATGGGATGGGAAAGACTTCTTTAAATATGCCACCAAAGGCACAGCCTTAAAGATTGTTCAGCTTTAGTAGATACTGCCAGTTTTCCAAAGTGGTTATTATAATTTGCACTTCTGTCCATGGTGTGTAGAGTTCCAGTTGCTCCATGTTCTTGCCATCAACTGGTATTGTCAGTTTAAAACTTTTTATACATTTTGGTAGTTATAAGGTAGTATCTTGTGGTTTTGATTTGCATTTTCCTGAAGACTAATAATGTTGACCATGTTTTCTTTGCTTATAAATATGCATACATGTTTTGTGTGTGTGTGTGTGATGTCAATCAGCCCTGAGCTAACATCTGTTGCCAGTCTTCCTCTTTTTGCTGAGGAAGATTGATGCCAGGCTAACATCTGTGCCTATCTTCCTCTACTTTATATGTGGGATGCCTGCCACAGCATGGCTTGATGAATGGTGCATAGGTCCATGACAGGGATCCAAAACTGTGAGCCCTGGACCGCCAAAGCAGAGCACACAAACTTAACCACTATGCCACCAGGCCGGCCCCAAATATACATACGTTTTTAATCCAGCAATTTTACTTCTAGGACTTTATCCTGAAGAAATACACACACACACACACACACACACACACACACACATATACATATATACAATAATTGTATTTTGGTGAAATATATTATTTTTGGTGTATTTATACTGTGAAATATGATTACCTAGTGATAACCACCATTAATAGTTTGATGGTGGTTAACCCTAGGTGACTGAATGATAGGTAATTTCTTTTAACGTCTAAAGATAAAATTTTATTACATTTTTAGTTGTGTCCTGACAGGTGATTTTTTAATATGTTCTTAACTTTTTGACATTTCCTGAATTTTCTCAGTGGGAATATATCATTTTTATGTTTGGAAGAAATGGCAAAAAGTATTTCTATTTTATTTTGGAACAAATAGAAATCAAAAATATCCCAAATAAACCTGACAGAATACCCACAATGCAATCATGGACAATGTCATTTGAGGTCAAGTTCTTCCTTTAAATGCAAAAGATATACCTAGTGCTCATATCTTCCTAAATACTATTTCATCTTTAAAAAGAATCAGGGCTCTTTGGAGGACTGGCCGAGTCCAGGGCTGGGCAGGGAAGGCACAAGATAAGCCAGGAACACAGAAACATCTCGATGTACCAGAAAGTAAGGAAAAGAAAAACAACAAAAAAAGAGATGGGGGTTTGTCCAAAGAACACAGGAGCTAGTCTGAAGGAGAGCCCACTGGCCAAGTCTGGGATAATTTTTGAGCTAAAAAAAAAATCAGGATACTAAAAGATTATAACTTACTGAATAAAATAGGACTCTATCAATTCATGCTGATGATAAATAAATAAATAATGGGGCTGAGGAAGGGAGGGCTCTTCCTCACAGTGAAATACAGATTGATAAGTGTGGAAGGAGGGATGGGGTTGAAAAATCACCACTTTGCAACCATCATAGTAAAGAATGGCTTGAGCAAGAAGTAGCAATGGTTGCTAAATTTAGGGGGGGAAAAGTTTTATGAGGAGCGGGATATTTACTCAGTCCTAAAGTGTCTCTCCACAAATTGCTCGCTGGTTGTAAGAGAAAAACAGTAACTACATAGTGGAGAAACCAGACAGCAGCTGGATCAGTTGATCAAAATTAACCAACAAGGGGTAGATTGACATGGGGTGCTTCCCGACATGATGGCCTGAGAAGACCATAACATCACTTCTGTGGTACTCTGGCAGGGGACCCATAACCTGAATCAAGTCATGAGGAAACAACACACAAGTCCAACAGAACATTCTACGAAACAACCAGTTTATGTTCTTCAAACATATCAATGTCATGAAAGACAAAGAAATACTGAAGAACTGTTCCGGATTAAAGAAGATGAAAGAAACACGACAATTTAGTGCATATGTGATCCTTGGTTGAAGTTTTTACTAGAGGGGAAAATGCTGTACAGGATTTTATTGGTATAGTTGACAAAATTGGAATATGGATTGCAGAGTAGAAAAAAGTATGTATCAAGGTTAAATTTTCTTATAACTTTTTTGTGGTTATATAAGAAAATGTACTTGTTCTTAGGAACTATGCAATGACTTATTAAGAGTATCATAAAGGCATGATAACCTCAAATGGTTCAGAAAAAATAAATGACTACAGAGGGAAAGAAAGAGAGAGAATAATCAAACAAATGTGATGAAATGTTAAAAAAATCATTCTGGATAAAGGCTATATGGGAGTTCTCTGCAATTTTGGCAACTTTCCTTTACATTTGAAGTTATTAAAAATAAAAAGCTTAAAAATGCACAGAGTCATAGTCCTAGCTTGGTATGAATTATTTTATCCCTTACACACACACACACACACACACACACACACACACACACACACACGGGCGCGTGCGCGCGCGCACGCGCTTACTTAACTGAGATACTCACATGGAAATAATTTATCCTGGGTAGGGGAATAAAAAAAAAGAGATAATTTTGGAGTGTTACAGGTGTGCTGGTCAGCTCTTGCTTAAGGGAGAACAGGACAGGAAGGAGAGTAGATCATAGTAATGGGTCTCAGAAATGGAAGATGGTGCCTCTGGCTGAAGAGTTGAATACTGAGTGTCCTCAGAGGTGAGTTTGCTGTTGGACATGGCACATGGACATGGATGGACATGAACATGGTCATAGTAAAATGGATCTTCCAGATTTTAAACAATGGAAGAGAGAAAGGACAACATTAGAAACTGTCCAGGAGAAGCTGGCTACACAAGGGTTAAGGGACCCATTGGCTACAATGGAGCTTGGAGATATATGGGCTTTGCAAATAATGTTTCCTTTATTGGTGCATTATTAAAAGAATTCAAATGAGGATTTTCTGCATTTGTGGTAGCTATAGGAGAGCTGAATATTACCTGAAAAAAAGATAAGGAATGTTACCGAAGATAATGCCTGGAAGTATCTTAGTGGCTTCTTAACTCTCTTATAAAAATAAGATTTCTTCACTGTAAAAAAAAAAAGAAAAGAAATAGAAGATGGTGAGACCTCCTTGTTTATAGCACATCACCTTGTTACTCTCATTTCTTTTCCCCCTGACAAAACGTTAAGCACAGTGGTTAGATCACAGTGGCCGGTCCACATGTTGTTACTTCATCTCCTTTGTTTCAGCCATTAAATCCCATCAGCCAATGGACTGATTTTCTCAATCTCGTCTTTCTAAATCTTAATTCCAAACCAAGATCCTGTTTGGAGATTCAAATTTTATTTGAAATTGCAATGGCCTTTATAGGCTTACTTTTCTATAAAGTAAGACAATACAAATACAATAATATAAAGTATTGTAAACAACAACAAAAAACTCCTGTATTATTGAAGTTAGACAATTTGAAAGATGCCTCTCAAGAAACAAACAAATCACCATTGAAAAAGAACTTTTCTCATAAGGACCAAGGGGGAGATATCTGTTGTAATTGGAATGGGATTGTCACACCCCTCAGGAGTTATGGTTAAGGATGGAAACACATCTAGAATGGTAGGTGTATCTTTACATAGCTGTAAGAAATGCTATGGCTTTACTAACATGATAGGTGGAATACAATTCAATTATGTAAGGCTTGTCCAACAAGGATTTATCTATATTTAGCTTTGCCTTTGAAACCTCCCACTGGTCTGGCCTTTGAAAAATGCAAACCTAATCTATCCATTTTCCTGCTCCCCTCCTCAACCCTTACTGAGACAAATAAATTAAAATAAAACTGGCAGGCCAGACCAAAAGGCTGGATATAGCTATGATTTATACTTGGCTAAATGACCTTTGGAAGGGACATTAAGGTTTTAAGGGCATGAGGCACCAGTTAGTACAATGAGGCAGATGTATCTGTCCAAGAAGAGGCCAGTGAGAAAAAGGCATTAATGATGTTTCCAAGGGTACATGCTATTCATCCCAGGGTGGACATCTACAGTGGGAGAAGATGGCTAATTTTAGTTGAAACTTTCTACATTTATGTTATAGGCTTCCTTTCTTTTATTTTAAAAGCATGTATTTATAATCAAGTACTAACTCTGCCCAAGAAACTAAAAATAGTAAGGGTACCAGGAAAGGTAAACACATTTCAAGGCCATCTTTAATAAGAAGTTCTTTGGGACAGCAAAATTGCTTTCCAATTGCTCATCTCAAATTCTAGGTCTTAGTTAACCACAGCTTCTGCAGCTTAATTTTCCTGACACTGGAGTCTTCTGTTTCCTTAGTGATTAGCCATTCTAGAGTTCCTTGGGAGAAGTCACTAAAGAAACAGTCCTTGAAGTCACAGGAAAAAACGATGTCAGAGAGAGTATGCGTGTTACATCAATTGGGGAAATTGGGACATGAACTCCTTTATTCATCAATTCATATTCAACTTAAGACATGGAATCTGTCTTACACAGACGTTTGTACAAGGTGGTTTATTGCAACTCTGTTAGAATAGTAATCTTTTAGGAATAAGCTAAATATCCGTCATTACAGAACTAAGTAAATTGTTTGCCCATACTATGAAATACTTTGTAGCCATTAAAAAGAATGAGGTAGAGGTAAATGCACTGATATGGGAAGATCCCAAGACATATTGTTGTTTTGGAAAAAGCAACTTGCAAAACAATGTATACAGCCTGACCCTTTTACATTAAAAATCTGTATAAGGGCCAGTGTGGTGGCGTAGCGGTTATGTTTTTGTGCTCCGCTTCTGGTGGCCCAGGGTTAGCATGCACTGCTTGTCAAGCCATGCCGTGGCGGCATCCCATGTAAAGCAGAGGAAGATGGCCACAGATGTTAGCCCAGGGCCAGTCTTCCTCAGCAAAAGAAGGATTTGCAACGGATGTTAGCTCAGGGCTAGTCTTCCTCAACAAAAAAAAAGAAAAAACAAAACTGTATACTATATGCACATGTGTTGCATGTAAATGCATATAATGGGGACAAGAAGGATAGCCACCAAACTACACTCCTGGCTAATTTGGGGGAGGGATACGTTGACCTTAAACAGATAGCCAGTTATTTCTCCAGCAAAAATGGGTTTATTTGGGATCAGCAAAGAATTGCAATTCTGAGTCTGCAACTATGGCAAGTCATGTGCAAGTCCCCAGCAGCAAAGGGAGGAGAAACTCTTTCTATAGAGGGGAAGAGGAAGTTGGAAGGGCTATTGTAAACTGAAGAGTCCACTGGAGGGATTAAGAGTTAGATGTATAGTGGATTTTCATTGGCTGAGTTGTGACAGTTTCTCATTGGCTGAGCTTCTTGCTTGTCAAGAAGAGAAAGTTTTTCTTCTTCCTGTTGGGCTCTGCTATGGAGGTAGAGTATAGGGTGCGAAAGCTCCCATTTTTGGCCTCCAACTCCAGTTTAATGAGGTTTCTGTTTATTAATTTCCACAGACACGAAAATGAGGGTGAGGATGAAAGGTGACTTTTATATTTTCCTCTCTAGAATTGATTCTTGTTTGAATCTTTTATCATAAGAATGTGTTCATGTTACTTGTGTAATTTTCAAAAGATCATTTGATGCATTCAATTGCTCCTGAAAACAAGAAGCACTAAATTTATAACATGTTGAACCCCTTGTGTGGGAGCTCTTTGGCATCTGACCACCCTCCCCTCCCCTCACCAAGAGCTAAAAAACGAGAGAGAGGATTTCTGTGACAACTCCTCAAATTCATGCTTGGGTCACTTAACTGGTTTGACTTTTTTGTCCTACCCACACAATTGGAGGGTTCTCCCCTGTCTTTTGAGAGCATATCTACTTTCTTCTCTCTTTTTTTTTTTTTTTTTTGTGAAGAAAGTTGGCCCTGAGCTAACATCTGGGCCAATCTTCCTCTATTTTGTGCGTGGGATGCTGCCACAGCATGGCTTGATGAGCGGTATGTAGGTCTGTCCCTGGGATCTGAACCAGTGAATCCCAGGCCGCCAAAGTGCAGCATGAAAACTTAACCACTATGCCACTGGGCCGGCCCCTCTACTTTCTTCTCTTCATGACCTATTCATTTTTCTCAGTCAGGCTGCCCTTAGCTCTTATGTCCACTGGTGACTTAACTCTTCCTATTTAAAGTCATTGGCCTGTAAAATGAGTATAGGGTCAATTTTCACTAAATTACTTATTTGGATGAGGGAAACTGATGAAGCGTTCAGAGTTCTATTGGCAGTTAACAATTCCTTTTGATTACTAACTTGGTTATTTTACCTCAAGAAGAGGGAAGTCTTTTGAATCCAAATATATACCAGACTCTGCTCTCAAGAAGTTTGAGCCAAGGGAACTTCTCTTACCCTATGTTCCTGTTATCTATTTCTGATAACTCTTTCAGTGATCTATTTCTCACAAGTTGTTGGTTCATTTCTGCTCCACATGGCATCAGCTGGGACAACTCAGCTGGAGGGCTGGAGGATTCACTTTCAAGATGGCTCACTCACATGGTTGGCAAATTGGTGCTAACTGTTAACTGGTAGCTGAGCCAGGTTTTTGGGCCAGGAGCCTCAGTTTCTTTCTAGGTGGGCCTCTACACATGATGCTTGCGTTTCCTCATAGTGTGATGGCTGGGTTCCAAGAGCAATCATCCCAAGGGAACAAAGCAGATGTGCATGATATTTTAATGATCTACCCTCAGAAGTTACATAAGGTCAATTCCACCATACCCTATTGGTTGAGGCAGTCTCAAAGTCTACTCAGGTTCAACAGGAAGGGATATAGACTCATCTGTTGATCAGGGGCAGAGGTACACGGTCTCTTGGCCACACCTAGGTTTTCGAGATAGCATAGATAGAGTTAATTACTGGACTGAAGGAGAATACAATAGCAGTTAAGCAAATGTAAACACTAAGAAACTGATCTTCCTGGAACTTCCTCAATCAGATCTTCTGTAGTTTGGTTGATAATGAATTTTCCAAAACCCAGAAACACTTACCTGAAAATGCAAATGCAAAAAGAATAGCAATTTTAAAAAAACGTAATCAATCAAGCAACTCTTAAAAAAAAACTCAACCCAATTTCAATGTCAAACTTAGATTATTTATTACTTATTTACATTTTGACTTATCTAAACCTCTCTTTCATAAGAGAAGGGAATAGAGAGTTAATTATATCACACTATCTCATTTATTAGTTAAGTGGTACAAGGTAAAAGTTTACTGGGATTTTGAGTTAAAGAAGATTAAGATTATTAAGATTATTATGAACATTAGTATGTCACCTATTAAGATAACTTTCTTGCATCCTCATCTTATTTTGGTGAGAAGAAATAATCCAGTTGAAATAATTTCTATTTTTAGTTTATTAAATTTTGGTAAAATTAATGTTTTGTATATGAACCCTGTTGCTTTTTCATATGGTTTAAATATACTCTATTCAGAAGAGCTTTCCCTATTCAGTTAAAAATTGATTTGGAATATTTTCTTAATTTTGTGTGTGAATTGATGGGGTAGGGTTTTGGGGTGAGAAGGTAATAGAGTAGGAACATTATGGAGAGAGAACTGTTGTAGTAAACCTCATGAGGGTGTTGTAAAAATTGCCACCAGGTGCTGATGGGTATCATGAGCTTCTAGAAAAGGAGCTACATAAATGCAAAATGATACCACAATTTCATCTTTTAAAGATGGGTAGGAGGGGCCAGCCCCATGGTGTAGTGGTTAAGTCTGGTGCTCTCCACTTCGGTAGCCTGGGTTTGTGGGCCCGGATCCTGGGCATGGATCTACACCATTTGTCAAGTCATGCTGTGGCAGCGACTCATATACAAAGTAGAGGGAGACTGGCACAGACGTTGGCTCAGGGCTAATCTTCCTCACCAAAAAAAAAAAAGATGAGTAGGAGATGGGAGAAGACTAGAAAGTCTATTCTCACATGGCTACACCTTGAGGAAAATTCCTCTGCCATTTGGCAAGTAAAGCATCAGGAGAGGGAGGGAGCATGACTGAGAAGGTGAGCAAGCTCTCCACTTCAGGAGGGGACAGAGCAGAAAGCTTCTTAGGAAATTCCATGTCAGCTAGGGAAAGTGGCCATGGGCAGTTGGCAGAAAGTCACTGACATAGAGCATTTATATATACAAAGCTAAATGAAGTGTAGTGGCAGCTGAAGAGGGAGATGTTTAGACTGGCACAAGGGTAGAGTAAACAGAGGTGGCTGAGAGTGAACATATGGATTAAATTTGTGCATGGAGAAGCAAAAAGTAGAATCAACATCCCCACAGAATAGGCAAATAGGCAAATCTACAGAGACAAAAAGTAGATTTTGTGGTTGCCTCAGGGTAGGGAGTGAGGTTGAGGGGCACAGGGGAATGACAGGGGTAGGCATTATTTTGGGGAGGGGGTGACGAAATGTTCTAAAATTGTGATGATGGTTGTACAACTCTGTGAATATACTAAAAACCCTTGAATTGTACAATTTAAATAGGCAAATAGTATGGTGTGTGAATTATATCTCAATAGAGCTGATATTTTGAAAAAGTAAATCTAAAATTGAATATAAATAAAAAGACATGTGTAGATTTTAAAAAATTGTTATGATGCATAGAAGAAACAAGTACGCCATCTATATGTTCACCACTGTATCCCTGTTCTATCTCCCAAATCACGTAACCCCTTTTGTTAGTTTCTTCTGTTTCTTTCCAGGGCTTTTAAAAAGTGTAGTTAAGCAAATATGAATATGTATTCTTTTGTTCTCTTTCTTACACAAAAGACAGCATATTGTATAAACTGCTCTGCTCTTTGTATTTTTCTCTATACGATACATGTCAGGGATCTTTCCATATTAGCACACTCATTTCACAGTATGCGGTCTTCCGTTGTGTGGATGTTCCACTGTTTATTGAACCAGACTTCTGTTGATGAACCTTTGGGTTACTTCCAATCTTTCACTTCTACGTTACAATGAACAACCATGAACATTTGTCATTTCATACATGGTTTCCTCATACTTTGCCTACATGTTATATGGCCAAATTTGTTGATCTAATTGGTGAAATGGTGTTATCAGTGTAGTTTTAACATTTTTATTTTATCATTAATAAAACCAAGCTTTTTTTTCGTATTTAAAAGCCAACTATATTTATTTTTCTGGGAACTGTCTTTTAATGTTCTGTGCTCATTGTTTCCCATTTGCCACGTGTCTTGACTTTGTGATTTTTTTTTCCATGCAGAAGTTTTTGATTTTTATGGAATCAAATTTATCAATGTTTTCTTTCATGGTACTGGATTTGGGTGATGGTAAGAAAGGTTTCTCCACAGATTAGAGGTTACCAGAGAGGAAGGGGTTGGGGGTGGGCGAAAGGGATAAAGGAGCACATGTATATGGTGACAGATAAAAACTAGACCATTGGTGGTGAGCAAAATGCAGTCTATACAGAAACTGATAAATGGTAATGTACAACTGAAATTACACAATGTTATAAACCATTATGACCTCAACAAAATAATTGGAAAAAAAAAAAAAAGGCTTGTTCTCTCCAATGTTACAAAAGAATCCATCCATAGTGTTCTTCTGGTACTTTTATGGTTTATTTACTAGGTGTTTTGAAATGTTTATCAAAATAAAAAGTTGAAAGAAAAAGGCAAACAGCTAGCTTATTTAATATTAACACATTATCTAGTAATATTTAAGACTAACAGTGAGGATATCCAGAAATAATAGTTTATTGCATATAAGCAAAGATCAATTAACTACTTTAACAATAATAAACATTAAATGCCACTACAACTTTAACTAGTTAAAAAAATGCTCTTGTATATGAGGAGGGATACTTTGTAATAGTTATCAGGTAAATTTCGTAGAGTTCTCAGGTTTGACCCTTGCCCAAACCTAGAAAGGGAGAGAGGTGGAGTCTATTTCCCCACCGTTGCATCTTGGCTCGCCTTGGGATTTACTTTGACCAGTAGAATGTGGCAGAAGTAATGTCATACAAATTCTGAGCCTTACAACTTCTATCCCTCTTGGAACTCAGATGCCATGTGAAGAAGCATGGGCTAGCCTACTGGAGACATGTGGTCTAGCCTACAGCCAGCACCAATCGCCATAGATGTGAGTGAGGCCATGTTAAACCAACTAGCTCAAGTCAAGCTGCAGTTTGACTCCAACCATATTCATATACATATACATACACATACTCATATACATACTCATAACCCCATGGGAGACCAGCAGAGGAACAGCCCAGCTGAACCCAGCCCAAATTGCTGAACCGCAGAGTAATGAGGAAATAGTTGTTGTTTTAAGCCGCTATTTGGGGGACATGGTTTGTTAAACAGCAATAAATAACTCATACAAATGTTTTCTGGGGAGTTATAAGTTAAAAAAAAGATAATCTAAAATACTGAAAGATAGGTTAGATTTTGTTCATTAACTTGTCTATTCACATACTCTCCATCTCCATGCAGAAAGGATGCAAGACTGCTGTGGCGGGCAAACCCTAAGGTGACCCCCAGTGATCCCTGCCTTCTGGTATTCATGCGTTTGTATAATCCCATCCTCTTGAGTGTGGGCTGAAACTAATGACTTTTCTAACCAATAGAATATGGCAATGGTGATGAGATGTCATTCCCATGATCATGTTACATTATATAAAATTCCACTATGCTAGCAAATTCACACTAGGGATTCTCCTTGTTGGCTTGAAGTAAGCTGCCATGTTGAAGAAGTCCATTTGTCAAGAAACTATGTGCAGCCTCTGGGAGCTGAGGGTGGCCTTCAGCCAACAGTCAAAAAGAAACAGAAGCCCTCAGTTCTATAACCACAGGAAATGAGTTCTGCCAATAGGCTGAGCAAGCTTGGAAGTCAGTTCTCTCCCAGTTGAGCCTCCAGATGAGAATGCAGCTCAGCATCCTTGTGAGTCCCAGAGCAGTGGATCCACCTAAGCCATGCCCAATGCCTGTCCCACAGAAACCATGAGATAATAAATGTATGCTGTTTGTTCCACAGCACAGGAAACTGATACAGCTGTTCAGGAAGCTTCAGCATTCAATCCTGTGACAGGAAAGCAACCTTTGTGCCTAGAAGGAAAATTTGTGGTTTGTGAAAAGACGAAGATATTCCACAGCTCTCAAAGGTCAATTCTTTCTCATTACACCCTGATTTATTTAAAATCCTGGACAGGAGGGCATTTATTTTCATGCTTGACTCAGGAACTATGAATCATTTACTCAGAGACGGTGAAGCAGGGAACAAATTAAATTTGTATACATGTATAAGGGGCTATTTTCTAGGTAACAATGAGTAAGCTAGTCAATTTCCATTGAGCTGAGAAAAAGAGAGGGGTATTAACTGCAGCAAAAGGATAGAGGATTATACCTAACCCTGAAGTAAATTCCAAGAAGATAGCTTTGGCCTAAAACTTCCAATCATAGTAGAGACCCTTACTTATAAGTCAGGAGATACCTGATCTCCGGGTCAACTGCTTTCCATATCCTGCCTCATATAGACTAATCATTAAGGATTTAACTTAGAAGTTTAGAAGACTTCCTGATGACCATGGTGGAAAGATACTAAACTTTATCTAGTAAAACCATGGAATCTTGCCACTCTAGATTTCTTTGAAAAATGAGCAAGCAGTTGGAAAAGTTTCAGAATTGTGAATTGTTTGATCTTGTCGACACAAAATAACCAATAACTATTCTATAGATGAGAAAGAGATAAGGTGAGTTTTACTTGAGCCAGAGTGAGATTGTAACCTGAGAAGGCAGTTTCCACAAAGGAAGAAAGCATTTTGGAGAAGCATGGTCTTCAGCACATTCAACACACCCAGGATACAGATTCATCAAAGTTTCAGAGAGGTATTCAGTTGTAAATTAGCAGGTCAATATGACCCTGACGGGGGTGGGGGGGGTGGGGGGGGTGGTGTCAGGTACTAATATGAGCGTTACTGGTGGGGCATTTACTGATGCAGGAGGGGAAGTGTGCATTCTTATCTTAAGAGAGCTCATTCTTTACTGTAATGGTTAAAGCAAATGTACAATGTATGCTTGATAGGCCATGAGTCAGCTTCTTTAGTTCAAGGCAAGTCAGTTTTGAGACAGAATAGTTACCCCATATACCTCAATATGTGAAAATCTCTTGTCAATCTCTTGGGAGCTCCTTAAACAATATAATTCTAGAATTTCTGTCACATACTGCAATGTAAACAGAGAACTAAAATTATTTTTATAGCTTATCTAGTTTGTGTATTCCCTTGATGTTTATGTTATTTGTTTTCTTACTATAATCTTCAATGAAGGTAAATGAAAACATTTTGTTCTATATTTGTCTAAAATTTTAAATCCTAGTCCAAATTTATTGGCTTAAAAAAAATGCAAGTATGTTTTGTTATCCTGAAAGTATGTTTGTTTTCGTGACCTCCCTATGAGCAAACCTTATTCAAAACACTTTAACCTAAAAATTAAAAGCACATATTACACAAAGTACATTTTTTTAATCCAAATATTTTTTTCTCAATAATATAATATCTTGGGACATGTTCCCAGCCAAACCTAAATCAAAAATCCATAATTTTTGTTAATAACACATTTATTGAAATATAATTTACATACCATACAATTCACCTTTTAAAGTGTATAACTCAATGGTTTTTAGTATATTCACAGGGTGCGCAACTGTCACCACAACCAATTTTAGAACATTGTCATCACCCCAAAAGAAACTCTGAACCCATTAACAGTCACTCCCCATGCCCCTCCAACCTCCACAGCCCTAAGTAATCACTAATCTACTTTCTGTTTCTATAGATTTGCTTATTCTAGACATTTCGTATAAACAGAATTGCATAATATGTGGTCTTTTGTGATTGGCTTCTTCCAGTTAGCATGTTTTCAAGGTCTTCATGTATCAGTACTTCATTCCTATGTTGACGCAAATAATCCATGATCAATCTGTAAAGCAAAATTAGGGTGAATTTATTATGAGCCAAATTTGAGGACCATATAGCCTAGGGCCTTTCTTCCCCAAGGAGGGAAGGGCACCAAAGAAATGGGGTGTACAGAGTGGTTGTATATGTCAAAAAGCATGTATCACATATGATTGGAATGTCCCTTTTACAACAGTCACAAGATTTCCTAGCCTGCCTAGCAGGCACAGCAATTGATGGACTCAGCAGGTATCAGGTCTGCTGTCTCAATGGGCACAGCAGGTGGCAGGTCTGTTGTCTCGAGTTGGGTGGTCACAGGGTGAGCACAGCAATCAAATCCTAGCCTGGGTAGAAATGCTTATCCTTACGGAAATGCCAGTGTAGGGGAAGTTGCATCCTTATCTTAAGGGCATTTGTTCTTGTCTTTGGGACATGGTAAATGCTCAAAGCAGATATATGATGCATGTTCAAAGGCCAGGTCAGGCCCTTTTGGAAAAACAAAGGCAGACTGAATTAGTTTTACACCAAATGGCTTCCTCATATACTCCAATATATCCTATTGCTTGCCATTTATTTATCATTTTCCCCCTTTTGATCTATAATCTTTCAATAGAAAGCATTGATGATAAAAATATTGTCCCTTGGCACCAGGGTGGTTGCTGCCTGCCCTGAGTCCATCATGTCCCTCGGTGACAGGCTTTTATCTCATTTATTTGCCCAGTTGGCTCTGTTGGGGGGAAACAATCAGATATAGTGGACAAGCATAGAGGTATATAAATATTAATAGAAGAAGCACTTCATAGGTTTTAGTTTAATTTTAGATCATTGCACAAACACTATATATGTGCTTTTCTATGACTTCTTATGTCTACATTGTTTACAATTATAGAACAAGTACAGTAACGATAATAATTCAATATATTTGAAAAGATTAGTTTAAAATGAGTTCTTAGGCATAGTCCTTATCAGAAAAGGAAATTTGTCCAGGGTTATAAGATCAATTGACCATCTCAAGTCTCATTACTCCAGTTTACATGCCAGTCTTACAACACTGAGTAAAGAAAACAGCAATTAGTTTGAATATTATGACTAGTATAACAATTCCAAGAAATAATAGAAATAGGAATTGCAATCTGGATCAAAAAAGGGAATCAATACCAGAAGGGAGCCAGCCAAACAAATCAAGACCAGGTGTAGGATCGCATAAGGCATTTACCTCCTTTTTCATGTGCTTTAGCAGAGATGGCACATTGGAAAACTCATCAGGTATAAAAACACAGCATTCAGTTTGAATGATTGTATATGTGCTACCTTGGGAAGCAGTTAAAATATCCATTTTGAAGGACAGCCTTTCTCATTAAAGACATTTCAGTATTTAATAAAGCTATTCCTGCCTGACTATCATTAAGGGCTTGTCGAGTAAATTTAGTCAGGGCTTCTGTGTGTGATATGACATCCTTTAGCCCCAAAGAAGGAACAAATATAGTTAGTTGCTTGGTGGCCATACCAGTGGAACACTGAACAAGTCCATCTGGCCTTAAAGAGAGGGAGATTGGCAACAGGTGTTAGCTCAATGAATCCTTCCCTGCATCCAAGGGAAGCTCAGAGTGCAGTGTTTTAGCCATCCAGGTGGTAGTCAAGGCCAGAGATTTGTTCCACATAACCATTGAGTTACCTTTAGGAGCCACTCGATAAATGCCTGGGCTTTAAGACCAGTCTGTTCCAAATCAATCACTTTCTTTAAGTATGATAGTATACTGAAAACCTTAAATGGAACAATTATAAAATAGGCATACAGTTTAAGCATAACAAAGGTTTAAATGAGGAGATATAAGGTTGGGAATACAGGCCTGGTCCAGAGTCTTGGGACAGCTGTCAACAACAGATGCCCTCTTCTTCTCATCCTGGTTTGGAGATATTTGCATTGGCCAGTTGAAGCTGGGTATCAGAAATAGGAACTGAAATCCACTCTGGTGGAGAAGCCTCTTTTTAAAATGAAAAATGTGAATCCATGAGTCTATGTCTTTTGATTCTGCAGTGCATGAATTGGTTAAAAGTACCTGGTGTGGTCCTTTCCAACAAGGCTGCAAAGAGTCTTTTATTTGATGACTCTTCTGATAAGGAAATTCTCCAGGTTATACTCCTTAAGGTCTGGGAGCTCTCCATGAAAAGAATCAGGTATCAACCTCTCATTTTTTTCTTTTTTTATTATAAAGTGTCTCAATGAGACTTTGACAATAATTAAGATATTCCCTTTAAGCAAAGTTGGTTCATACATTTCTTTGTCTAATTGCATAGGCTGTCCAGTTATTATCTTGAAAGGAGACAGCCGATGTTTACCAAAGGATGTAGATCTAAGATTGAGGAGCACTAGCAGAGGAGCTTTTGGCCATGAGAGATTAAGTGCTTCTGAAAGTTTTGTCAATTGAGTTTTGATTGTGCCATTAGTTCTTTCCACCAATCCTGAGGATTGGGGATGTTAAGCACAGTGGAAATGCTGCATTATTGGCCAAGTGTTACAAATAGATTTAATTATTTGTCTGGTGAAATGAGTTCCCTGGTCACTATGTAACTCAGTAGGAATTCCCCAGACAGGAATTATTCTCTCCAATAATAATTTGTCTAAAGCCATTGCTCTTCTGTGAGGAAAGGCCTCAACACTATATAAGAACACACAGATCATTACAAAACATATTTATGCCCTTGAGATGGTGGCATTTGGAGAAAGTCTAATTGCCATACCTCAAAGGGTCCCTTAGGAAGGGGAAAGTGTCCTTGTGAGTCATAAAATAGTTTCCCTAGATTATATTTAGGGCATGTAACACAACAAGTATAGGCTTTATGGGCTGCTGTGGGAGAAAGTTTTCAAAGGTATTGCTTTCCCCACAAAATTACCTTTTCAGGTGCCCAATGGGTTACTTGGTGCATAGTCTGCAGCAGTGGCAATTGTGCTCCAATAGGTATTATAGGTTTTTCCTTTATTAGGCCCAAAATCTGTGGGGGGGGGTGTCAAAAATTCCCCCTTTTGACTGCCATATCTACTTTTCTTTTCTTCTGTGGTGATATCTTGAGCCGGTAGGAGGAAATCTTTTACTGGGTTAGCTGAGTTAATAGGAAGTAGCAGGCATTCTTCAGGCTGGACATCATATCCAGGTTGATAATGTCTTGCTTATCGTTTAAGTAAGACCCATCTGTAAACCAAATTAAATAGAATGCAACTGTGGTCTTTTCCTCTTGTGAAGTTGGAAGCAAGGTAGCAGGGTTAAAATAGTGAATAATATTTACCTATGCAATTTAACCTAAGAAGGTTTATCATCATTTACTTGACAATGCTTCCCATGCAATTTAGCAAACCAAACAAGCCTAATTAGCATCTCCCTCTTTATAGGAAGAGAGAATAAATTTCTTATTTTATTTATTACTTTTTTTGTGAGGAAGATTAGCCCTGACTTAACATCTGTTGCCAATCCTCCTCTTTTTGCTGAGGAAGATTGGTTCTGGGCTAACATCCATGCCCATCCTCCTCTACTTTATATGGGTCACTGCCACAGCATGGCTGACAAGCGGTGCATTGATCTGCACCCAGGATCTGAACCTGTGAACCCTGGACCGCTGAAGTGGAATGTGTGAACTTAACTGCTATACCACTGTGCCAGCCCCTAAATTTCTTTGAGAAGTCTGAGGGCCCTTTGAAAATTCTCAAAGAAAAAAGTCAAAAGAAAGACTTTATTTAGGATATGAATTTTGGGGAGCTTGTCAAAAATATCAAAAGGTTTTAAAACAGTTGGTCAGACAAGATCAAGGGATTGCTGATATTGTTGCTGTGAAACAATGTTTAGTTATCCATTCAAACAAAGTGACAACAGAAACAGTCAAGGGCAAACAGCGCATTAAAACATTCAAAAAAGCCTTAATAGAGAGACCTCAGGCTTTTGAACATAGTAAATTACCTTAACAAAACATCGATCTCTGTCTTTTAGGTAAACTTAATCAAAGGTAAAGAAAAACCTTTTTATATAATAATCTCCTTATCAAGAGCAGACTAAGAGTTTAAGAAAATTATCCTTTTAAGAGAAAGAGAAAATCAAATTTTAATTTTGCACCAGCTTACTTTTGACATTAAAACTCATTTACTTAATTGGATTTATTTTAATCTTAGCTAACTTGACCATGCATAAATCTCCTCAGGGTTTTACTTTCACAAACTTTCTATCACTTACTTTTTACATTCAGAATTTGTCCCATGCCTTCTTTTTTCCCTTCTAGTACTTTAAGACAAATTTATCTTTCTTAACCAAACAAAAATATTTCCATTCTTTACTGAGAACAGACATCTTACTTTTCTTGAATACAAACACAATGTCCTTAATTTTTAGTAGCTTTAATCACATATTAGAATTTTTAACCCTTAGAAACCTTAATTTTTGAGTAGAAACTAAGTAAGCAATTATAAACTTTCTTATACATTAGCAGTTAGTGGCCTAACAAACCTACAAACACTTTTCACAGTTTCTGGAAACATGTTACTTTATAGTATAATCTTAATAAAACACAAGACATATTTACCAATAGATCCCAAAACACCTTTTAGTTTTTCCATAGTAAGAAGCCAAAAGCAAACTTATAATTAATGTCTAATATTTTATCTTATTTGGAAATGATCTAGGTATTCAGTGAATTTTTATCATTTAATTTAACCTAGCAAAACTTCCAACGTTTCATGTTACCAAGGAGATTTTGGAAGCTGTTTTAAGTACATACACCATAACACATAATTATTGTTTAAAGTTCACCTCAAACCAACAAACTTAAATAAGCTTTTATTTACCAAAGATTATTTCCTATCATGTTAACTTGAAACACATTTGGGTTAGTTTCATTTAGAAATCATTTTTTTGTAAGCACTTACTTTAGGCCAATTAAACAGAGCTCTTAATTTTAGCCATCCCATCAGAGGTAAAATATCACACACATACAACATACATATAGACACACACATAAGCAACAGACAGATGCAACAAAGATTTTATAGCCTCTGTTAAAAATTTTAGTGGTTTGCATCCGCAAAAGCTTCTTTTCTCATTTTATTTTTCTTTCAGTCGTAGGCCCCTTTTGTCAAGCACTTGCACAAGTCTCAGCATGAAGCCAACCGGAGTTCGGAAGGGGAGGCTTCCCAGTTGGGAACTGGTCGGGCTTTTAGAAGCTTGATTTCCTGTTTTTCTTTTAGTTTTGTTTTGCTATAAAGGCTGAACAACATCTAAGGACAGCGTAGTGGGTCAGAAGTGTGCTGCTTGAGTGTTATGCCCTAAAGAAAGGTTGTAAACACTCTCTTATGTGCCTCAGTTTTTCCCGTCTGCAGCCTAAGACTGCCATGGGGGCTTGGAGTGCGTGGGTGACCAACCCTCATAAGCACTTCCCCAGACGAGCCTTTATTTATTTATTTATTTATTTTGTGAGGAAGACCAGCCCTGAGCTAACATCCATCGCCAATCCTCCTCTTTTTGCTGAGGAAGACTGGCCCTGGGCTAACATCTGTGCCCATCTTCCTCCACTTTATATGGGACGCCACCACGGCATGGCTGACAAGCAGTGCATCTGGCAGGCGTCCGGGATCCGAACTCGCGAACCCCGGGCTGCCAAGCGCGGACTAAACTGCTGTGCCACCAGGCGGCCCCCGGACGAGACTTTAATTAATTAACGTGAATGATAGTGGAGTTCCCTATGGGACCACTACGCAACATGAGGATTGCCTCTGACACTCCCGCTGAGGTTCTCAGTTGCCTGAGAACACCTTTCAGCTGGGAGGAGCAGTGTCCCTTTTCTTCAGAGCTGAACACATTCAGTCTCATTTCTCTATCAAGCAGTTTGTTTAGACTTTGTAAACACAATTCTTTCCAATTTAAAGCCAAATTAAAAAGGTCAGCCTGCCCCATTCCCCCTAGGCTCCGCTGGCCTAGGAAATTCCCCCTAGATTTCTCTTTCCTAGGAATTCCCCCCTAGGTTCCTCTTACCTAGGGTATGTACTGGTACCCCCTTGAGACACCTAGTCTTGGGGCTTGAACCAGCTCATATAAACTCTGGACCATCAACTTAAAATAAGGAGGTCCAGGTTTCAGGAGAACTCACCGAGGTCACCCGAAGAATGCAGTGATGGGGGGGGGCACTCAATGGGCTCCTACGATACTGAATAGCAGTTCAGTGTAGATTCCAGGTGGTCTTCTGTGAGTTTCTCTGAAATCCTACCAACGATGCCAAGAAATGTCAACACAAATAATCCATAACCAGTCTATAAATCAAAATTGGGGTGAGTTTATTGTGAGCCAAATTTGAGGACCACATAGCCCGGGACCTTCCTTCCACAAGGAAGGAAGGGTACCAAAGAAGTGGGGTGTACAGAGTGGTTATATACATCAAAGAGCATGTATCATATATGATTGGGATGTCTCTTGTACAATAGTCATGAGATTTCCTAGCCTGCCTAGCAGGCACAGCAATTGATGGACACAGCAGGTATCAAGTCTGCTGTCTCAATGGGCACAGCAGGTGGCAGGTCTGTTGTCTCGAGTTGGGTGGTCACAGGGTGAGCACAGCAATCAAATCCTAGCCTGGGGAGAAATGCTTATCCTTAAGGAAATGCCAATGTGGGGGAAGTTGCATCCTTATCTTAAGGGCATTTGTTCTTGTCCTTTGGACATAGTAAATGCTCAAAGCAGATATACAATGCATGTTGAAAGGCCACATCAGGTCCTTTTGGAAAAACAAGATCAGGCTGAATTAGTTTTACACCAAATGGCTTCCTCATATACTCCAATATACCCTATTGCTTGCCATTTGTTTATTGCCTTTTTATTGCCTAATAATATTTCATGGTATGGATAAACCATATTTTATTCATCCATTTACCAGTTGATGGATATTTGAGTTATTTCCACTTTTTCATTATTATGAATAATGCTTCTACGAATATTCACATACAGGTTTTTTTGTGTAAACATATATTTTCATTTATATTGGGTATATAAGTAGACGTGGAATTGCTGAGTCATATGGTAACACTATGTTTAAACCTTATGAGGAACTGCCTAACTGTTTTCCAAAGCAGTGCACTATTTTATATTCCTACAAGTACAGTATGAGGGTTCCAATTTCTCCACATTGTCCACAACACTTGCTAATATCTTTCTTTTTTATTATAGCCATTCTTGTGGGTATGAAGTGGTATCTCACTGTGGTTTTGATTTATTTTCCCTGATGATGTTGAGCATTTTTTCGTGTGCTTATTGGCCCTTTCTTTATTTTCTTTGGAAAAATGTCTATTCATATACTTTGCCTATTTTTAAATTGGGTTATTTGTGTTTTTATTATTGAGTTATAAGAGTTCTTTATATATTCAAGATACAGTGATTTTTGTATCTTTATCAGATACATGATTTACAAACATTTTCTCCCATCACATGAGCTGTCTTTTCATTTTCTTGATGGTGTCCTTTGAATCACATTTTCTTAATGATATTGTTTTAATGATGTTCAACTTATCTTTTTTTTCTCTTTTGTCACTTGTGTTTTTGGTGTCTTAGCTAAGAAACTATTACGTAATCTAAGATCATGAAGATTTATGCCTCTGTTTTCCTCTAAACATTTTATATTTTTTAGCTCTTACATTTAGATCTTTGACTCACATTGAGTTAATTTTTGTATGTGGTATAAGGTAGGGGTTCAACTTCATTTTTTTGGATGTGAATAAACAGTTGTCCTGTACCATTTGTTGAAAATCAATTGACCATAAATGTGAGAATGTATTTAGAATGTAGTAACTTTTTTTTTTGGTTTTAAAGTCTATTTTGTCTGATATTAATACAGCCACTCCAGCTTTTTTTATGGTTGCTGTTTGCATGATATATATTTTTTCATCCTTTATTTTCAACCTATTTGCATCTATGGCATAACAAATCACTACAAGTTCGGTGGCTAAAAATAACACACGTTTACTATCTCACAGTTTCCACTGGTCAGGATTTAACTCCATCCTCTGCTCAGGGTCTCACAGGTTGTAATCAAAGTGTCAGCTGGACTACATTCTCATCTGGAGTTTGGGGTTCTCTCATGTTGTTGGCTATGAATATTCATGTACAGGTTTTTTCATGTTGTTGGCATAATTCAGTTGCTGTTTCTAAGGTTGAAACTATTAGCTCTTAGGAGCTACCTCTCTCCATAGGCAGTTCACAATATGGCTGTTTTCTTCTCCAAGAGAATGTCTTGAGAGCCATCAAGAGAGTGTCTCAGGTGACTCAAATCTTTCTCATTAGGGGAGGGTTGGATCTGCTTTCAAGGGACTACCTGATTAGGCCAGGCCCACCCAGGATAATCTCTCTTTTGATTAACTCAGAGTGAATTTATTAGGAACCTTAATTACATCTGCACTATCCCCTCCCTTTTTGCCATATTCTAGTAGTTTAGAAGTAAGTCACAAATTCTGTCCACACTCAAGGAGAGGGGACTACAGAAAGTGTAGAGACCAGGGCAGCAAGAATCATGCGGGCCATGTTAGAATTATGCCTATGACAGATGGGGACACGGGTAGAAGCATAACTTCTCAATGCATGTGTCTTTTATCATTTTGATTTTTGAAGTATGTGAATTTGTTACTCTTTCAAAAATAAATTTTAAATTTTTGAAACTTTGCAATTGTCTCATTGGATTTTTATGTTTTTTATGACAAAGACCACTTTATGTAGTTGTTTTTACCCCCCAATCATTGAGTCATTATGAGGTCCTGGTTAAGAGCATGGACTCTGGAGCCAGACTGTGGAACTTTAGGCAAGATATTTAATTTCTTTTTGCCTCAGTTTCCTTTTCTGTAAAATGGGGCTAATTATAACACATAATCAGGATATTGTGAGAACTAAGTGAACTAGTATATTAGTATCACTTAGATGCTGCTGCTTGATAACACAAAATCTTCGTGGCATACAACAATAAGCACTTATTTCAACAATTGCGGGGTGACTAGAATGGCTCTGCTGATCTCAGCTGGACTTGGGTAGGCTTGGCTCCAGGCTGTTGATTAGCTTCTGTCTGCTCCATTTTCATTCTTCTAGGATTAGCAGACAACACAGAGGAAGTGTTTTCATGGCCATGAAAGAAGCTCTTCTGATAGCGGTAGCCAAAACCACAAGAGGACAAGCATATCTGCATATGCCTACTTCCTACCTCTGTTTGCATCACATCAGCTAACATCCTATTTGCCAAAGACAGTCACATGGCGAGTACCAAGGTCAAAGCTTGGACCATGCCCAATGTCAAGGGGTGAGGAAGTATACTCCATTCACTGCAAGGCCATGGCAAGGATGTGGACGTATAATATGACTATAGGGGAGTAAAGAGTCATGACCTATATAGTTCAATCTAAAATTAACATGTAAGACACTTAGCTCAATACATCTTTGCTATCATTGTATTAGATGGAAAAAAAAAGAAATAATATTGCTGAATGCCTCTGACAGTTTTACTGGTTATTTCAATAATACTGCTATGCTTCAGAATAAAGCTGGGATAGGAAAGTAAAATGGTACAGCCATTCTAGAAAAGAGTTTGGCAGTTTCTTAAAAAGCTAAACATACACTTACCATATGACCCTAATCACACTCCTGGGTATTTATCTCAGAGAAATGAAAACATGTCCACACAAAAACATGTACATGAGTGTTCATAGCAGCTTTATGTGTACTAGACTCAAATTGGAAACAGCCCAAAAGCCCTTTAATGGGTGAATGAGTAAACAAACTGTGGAACATTCATACCATGGAATACTACCCAGCAATAAAGAAGAACAGACTGTTGATACACAGAATTTGGATGGATCTCAAGAGAATTTGGCTGATTGAAAAAAGTCAACCTCAAAAGGCTACCTACCTCAAAATCATAGTATGATTCCATTTATATAGCATTCTCAAATGACAAAATTATAGAGATGGAGAACAGATTAGTAGTTGCCAGGAGTAGGAGATGAAGTGGTGGGAAAGGTAGGAGATGGCTGTGACTATAAAGGGGTAACATGAGGGATCTTTGTGGTGATGGAAAAATTTTGTATGTATCTTGATCGTGGTGTTGGTTACACAAATCTACACATGTGGTAAAATTGCATAGAACTACACACACACACAAATAGGTGCATATAAAACCCATGAAATCTGAATAATGTCTGTGGATTGTACCAATATTCCTTTTCTGGTTTTGGTATTGTACTACAATTATATAAGATGTTACTGTGACAAGAGACCCAGGCAAAGAAAGGGTTACTGAGGATCTGGCCAATAACTAATGTGGTCTGTCAAATGTTTTTTAGACAAGAGGGAAACTATGTGTTCTGTTTTGCAGAAACTGATGTCCCTGTTTTGCAGATGTTGCCATCTTGCAGAGAAAGTCACACATTTGCAGCCATACCCCTTCAAAAGTTCCAGCACTAAGCATCTGCAAGTTGCCTTAACTCATTAGCACCTTAAATTCTCCTCCTCTGGGAGAGTCCAAACAGCCATTTTCAGATCATGTAATGTATGTAATAACATGTTTATCTGCTACACAAGCACCCTGAATGAACACGGCTGTTACACAGTTGTTACAAATAAACCTGTTATCCTTTGCTTTCTTGTGTACAAAGTGTCCACCAGCACTGAGCTCCGGGAGACACTGCTTTGGGAGCTATCTCCGGCGTTCTCCATTGCTTGTGCAAGCAATAACCTTTTCTTCATCTACTTCTGCCTTGGTTTTTGGCTCTGCACTCACCAAGAGATGAACCTGTCGAGTTTAGTTACATCACCACTGGGGGATACTGGGTTAAGGGTACACAAGACCTCTCTGTACTAATTTTGCAAATTCCTGTGAATCTATAATTATTTCAAAAAAATTTTTAATTGAATTTTGAGTCATGATGAGAAAGGCTTCTCCTCTCCAAGGTTATAAAAGAGTTCATAGTTTTCTTCTGGTACTTTTATAGTTTCATTTTCTAGGTGTTTTGAAATTTTTATCAGATTAAAACAGAAAGCCCCTGTACTTCCAACTACCTACACACTAGCTCCTCTTGGAAGTTTCATATGCTTCTCAAAAACTCAACTGAGATAAACTTGTGGAAATCTGGTCAGTGCCCAGTGGGCTCTACCTCAGTGGATGGCTCTCCCATCCACTCTTATACAAGCTAGAGGTGTGAGTCATCCTTGAAAACCTTTTTCCCTTATACTCCACCAATTCCATAGTCAATCTTCCATTGATTTGCATCAATTTTGCTTCCTAAGTATCTCTTGAAAACATTCATTTCTCACTGTCTCTTTTTCTATGATCATAGTTAAGTTACATCAGGTCCTGTGGGACTACTGCAAAAACTAACTGGCTCCTGGATTCATTGTGACCACCTCCTTGGTATATCTGGTGAGGTTTTCAAAATGTGAATCTGATAATATTACACACCCACCCATTCCCTCCTGCCCCACACAGGGCATTTAAAAATCCCTTTGATGGCTTCTCATTGTGTTGGTTGAAAACAAGACCAAAAACTTAAAATGGCCTCACAGCACTGCATGATTTGACCCTTTGTTATCAATGCTTTTGGTAACACTCTCCCTGTCAGCCCAGCCACAATGGTCCTCTATTTGATTCTCCATCATCCCATTATCTCTCCTTGCCATAGGGCCTTTGCATGTGCTATTTGCTCTTGCAAATGACAAACCTCAATTTGGTTTAGTTAACTTCTGTTCATTCTTTGGCTTACTACTTCTTCAGAGTTGCTTTCTTTGAGTCCCAGATAAAATATGTTTCTCATATATTTGAGAATACATGCTCTCATAGTACTGTATTTCTTCTGTATTCAAAGCATTTCTCAATTTATACGTTAATTAGTGTGATGATTTGCTTAATATCTGTGCCCTCCACTAAGCAGCCTCATGGATGCTACGACTGTGTCTCTTTTGGCTTACTATGACATCCTCATTGCTTAGCACACTGCCTGGCATATAGCAAATATGTATAAATATAAATATTTGTTTAATGATTGAATTAAGGACCTAGGTTCCAATGCAGGCTTGCAATTTGCCAGATATGTTATGTTAGGCTAACTTCTCTGAACCTCAGTTTCTTCACAATTAAAATGAGTGTTTTAGTCTGGGATTCCCAGAAAGCTGGGTTTAAGGCAAAGGCTTTTGTGCTACTGTTTTGTTAGGGAGTGCGACTCCTGGGAACAGGAGCAAGGGAGAGGGGGAGTGAGGAGTGAAGGAGGGAAAGCCATATCAAGAATGTGTTGTTGAGCTTGCTGCAGCTAAGTGCTACTGAGAAGTTATATAAAGGATCTCAACAATCCATTTAGGGAGAGAATGGGGAATTTAATAATAATAATTTGAAGAGTGTGGTACTTGTGGACAAAATATGTGTGGTTATTCATTATATTTATTATAGCATTGCTTGTGATAGCAAAGGTTAGAAACAACCTAAATGTCCATCAACAGGGGATTGAAAAAAAAATTATGGTATGCTTATACAATAGAATATGATGCAGCTGAAACAAAGCATGAAGAAGCTCTTACATAGTAATATAGAAAGCTCTCCAACATCAATTATGTAAAAACAAAATCAAGATACAAAACAATGTGTATAATGTGCTACTTGCATAAAAAGGGAAGAAAAATATGGTCTCATATTTGCTTGAATATATATAAAAAAAAATCTCTGGAAGGATATCCAGGAAAGTAATATCAGTTGTTACCTATTTGTGTGTGTATGTGCCCAAGTATTTCAGTATCTATTACTGTATAACAAATGACCCCAAACTTAGCAGCTTAGAGCAACAAATGTTTATTATGTCACAATTTTTGTAACTCAGAAATTCAGGAATGGCTTAGTTGGGTGGTACCGGCTCAGAATCTTTCATGACGTAATCAAGATGTTAATAAAGGCTTGACTGGGGATGGAGGATCTGCTTCCAAGATGGCTCACTCCCGCGGCTGTGGGCAGGAGGCCTCAGTTCCTTCCCAAATGGACCTCTCCAAAAGGCTGCTTGAATGTCTTCATGATATGGCAGCTGGCCTCCCTCAAAGTGAATGATCTGAGAGAGTGAGTGAGATAGTGAGAGAGAGAGAAACAAAGAGAAAAGAGAAAAGGAGAGGAGAGAGGGAGAGTAAGGAAGAAGCTGGAAAGGCTTGCATGACCTAGTCACACCTGCCACATTCTATTCATTTAAAGAGAGTCACCAAGTCTGGTGCACACTCAAGGAGAGGGGAATCAGCCTTCACCTTTTGGGAGGAGAAGTATCAGAGAATTCATTGACATATTTTAAAACCATCAGGGGAGGGGACAGGGAGAACAACTGGTTGAACAGGGTCAGGGCTAGAAGATTTTCCCTATATGTATCTGCATACTCCTTGAACCATGTATTTGGCTATATTAATCAAATAATAAATTAATGACATTTCTTTGAAAAAGAAACATATTTTAAGCTATTTGGGAAAGAACTGGGAGAGAGATGAAAGAAAAAGAGTTGCACAGGATGTCAACGGGAGATATTGGTTGAGGTGAAATTGACCTTTGCCCATAAAGACAGGAAAAAGGAAGAGACTACTTTGTGCTCACCCTGCCCCCTCCTCCCCACTCCAGGAGACAGCGTTCTCACTTTCCAGGGCGTGGGGTGGTGATGGTGAAAGGCCAGTACGAGTTCTGGATAATGGGTTTGTGGAGGGGGAAGAACTGCAACCAGAATGTTCTATAGGCCAGTTTTACGGGGGGCGTTTATCATTTATTATAGCTAAAGTCCTGTTTACGACAATATATTTCTCCTATCTAAACCATTCTGTAGCCACAGCCTTTGTTGATTTTAAATAATATTGGATGGCATACAATGCTATTTCTGGATAATGTTAAACGGTCCACCCTTCCGGCCCTCCAAACCCCCTCTCAGGTTCGACATCTCTTCTTTAACATAACTTGCACCAACTGTCAAGTATGCAAAGAGAATTTAACCGAGTAATTGAGGGAGAGTTAATGTGTACAAAGACGTGGCATGAAGCCCAACAGGTTTATTGTGTCCATAAAAAGTTTGTTCAGGTCGAGTGTACTGACGTGGGCAGTACTAACTGTACTCACTGCGCCCGGGTCACTTTACAAGTCGGGAGGCGAGGACAAAAGTTTCGCGAACGAAACTGTTCCATTTGTTCTAACCTTTCTTTTCATGCAGTAATACACCTAGAAAACACTAACAGTCCACCCTCAAGCCACTGAAACGCAGTCGCTCCTTCGTTAGGGTCGGAGAGTACGCGGAGAGCGAGCCGTCCCCTCGCCCCATCGGCGGCGAACAAAGTCCTCCCTGCGGCTCGTGGGGACCCGACTCCAAGCCGAGTCCCTGGAACCCCGGCCGAGGCCGGCCCCCAGGATGCCGGTGTCTGGGGTGCTAAGGCCACGGCTCCCCCGACTCGTGGGGGCCTCGCCAGTGTCTGGCTGCAGCCCCGCGTCTGGAGAGGCGAAGGGAAAGGCGGACGGAGGGAGGACACGTCACAGCGGGAGGCGGCGGGCCGGGCGGCGACGGGACGCCGAGGCTTGGGCCGGGGGATACCCAGGCCCGGGGAGGGGTCGGGGTCCGCGGGTCTCCGCCCCCCGGGCCGCCCGCCGCTTCCGGCGCCCTCCAGGCCCGCCCCGCGCCGGCGGTGCCACATCCTCCGCTGACGTCAGCCAGCGCCGCCATATTGGAAAGGCGCCGCCGCCGCCGCCGCCTCCGCCTCCGCCTCGGCGCTCGGGCTGCCTTGGGGGCCGCGGCCGCAGGAAGGAAGGATCCCTTCTCCCGCTCCGCCGCGACCCGTCTCCCCATGACTGCCCCCGGCCCCGCTGCGGACAGCCGTCCCCCCAGCGCCCGGATTTAACACGGAAGCCCAGGCCTGGGGCCGCGGCGGGGGAGGAGGGAGAGCCGGTAGGTCCCGCGTCCCTCTGGGCCCGGCGCGGCGCCTCGGCCGGAGCCATGACCTCGCTGACCCAGCGCAGCTCGGGCCTGGTGCAGCGGCGCACCGAGGCCTCCCGCAACGCCGCCGACAAGGAGCGGGCGGCGGGCGGCGGCGGCGGCAGCGGCGAGGACGACGCGCAGAGCCGCCGTGACGAGCAGGACGACGACGACAAGGGCGACTCCAAGGAAACGCGGCTGACCCTGATGGAGGAGGTGCTCCTGCTGGGCCTCAAGGACCGAGAGGTGCGGGCGGGGCGGGGGCGGCCGGCGGCGGGCGTGGGGCCCGGCGTCGGCTCCGCGCGTCGGTGCTCCGAGCTCCCGAGCTCCGCGCCCGGGAGCGCCCAGCCGGCCCGGTGCTTCCAGACCCTCCCCGCACAGAGTGCATGGATGGTTCTTTCCTCCTTTCATAGTTCCTTTCACGTTGACTCCCTGGCAGTCTGTTTCTTGCTCGCTTTTCCCGCGTGTTTAACCTGTGTAGACCCCGGGGTACGATTCCCACCTGGAGACTGCCCGTTAGTGTGCAACACCTGGAACTACCAGCGCCCCGCACGCCTGGGTTTTGCAGGTTTTAGGACGTGGATGGGCTCCACGGATCTGCTTTTTGGTGGCTTAAAAAAAAAAAAAAAACCCAAAAAACTTAAGGTGTACTGTTGGGATTTTGAAAACTTTCGGTGCAGTGGTATTGAAGGTGAAAGTTGTTTTACTGATAAAAGTGAAACAATATTCTTATGAATCCTCCTGGAAAATGACTTTCTAGGTAGACTTGCTTTGGGTGAGAGATTGTTTTTAGAATCCCTTTACATTTTATCAGTTGACTGTTCCCGAGAAAGTCTTTTCATCTTAAGGAAGGGCTTTTTTGTGGGTGCTTGAAATGCTAAGTTTGTGATTTAATGAAAAGCCTTAAAGCTTTAAGTAGATTAAAGTTGGAATAGATGTTTCTTTGTATGCTGACTTGGAAAACGTTTATTTTCACCTCAGTATCTTCTGAGAGTTTTCACACAGGTTGAAAAAGAAATGCTACAGTGGACACTTATATACTCACCTCCTCGGTTCTGTAATTAACGTTTTGCTGTCACTTATCCATCCGTCTACAAAAATGATTATTTTTAAAGACAGGCTTGCGGCCGGTTGGACAGATGGATGGATATTTTGTAAATTAGGTAAGGTGAGGTGGTTTCAGAAACTTGTTTTATCCTAGCGTGGAAACTACAGACAGCACATTTTGAGTCAGACACACAAATCTCAGTTTTGTTTGTCTTGACTTTTAAGAAAGATTTTTCCAACTCACGAAGGTTGGCAAAAAAAAATTTCATCCTTATGAAACAACTAGTCTTATTTCACTGAAACTTGTCAGATATAGACTAAAGTTTATCTTGATAGAAATGTTTAAAGCATTTGCAATGTCTAAGTTTCCTACATGCTCAGATTTTAGTAATGATCACCTTGAAAAAAGTGGAGGTCCCTCTGGCTGTGAAAAGGGCCCAGTATCTTTATTAATTACTGAGTTATGATGAAAGCAGGCTGTATGTGAAATTACTTTTTGTTCCTTGGATGAAAAAGCAAACTAGATGTATAGTGTCTTAGAAATGTGATTTTAGAAAGCTTTCAGTTTGCCTTTTTAGGCTTCACAATTTAGAATCTTGGTAATAAAATTTTTATTTAAGTCTGTATCTTTTTCCTTTGGGACAAAAGTTATATGTTAGAAAATTAAAAAAAAGCAAAATGAAGAAAAGAAGTCATTCATGTTCTTGAGTGAACATTTTGGTTTATAATTTTTGAGACTTTTCTGTATGGATACACACTGTGTGTAAAACCAAAACTTAAAAAAAAACCCTAAAACTAAAACTAGGTTTTGGCTTTCTGAGTCACACTAAGTGAGGAATTACTGTGAGAAAGTACCTTTTTGTGTTTTCAGTTATGTATTACTTTGTCTTTAAGCTAAAGTATATTAACATGCTATTTTTCTGTGATTGATTTTCATGAAGATAGTCTAAAACATTTATTTGTTGAAGCTTAATGGTACTTAAAAAGTTTAGATAATTTAAAGTTCTTTGGTGGCAGGGAGTTGAAACCATCTGTTGTATTTATTTCGTGTCATGGGTCACTATACTTTGCTATGTCATGGCCAAGGTCCACACACTAGCTGATTCTGAGCATTTTTTGCTGATTTCAACAACCACATAGAGAATTTTTTTTTCCCCTCTTGCAAGCAAGTCAGGGAGTTGGAGTGGAGAGGGGTGAAGTTGAGATTTTGCATTGCTTTAGATTTTGGTTAAAGGGATTAGCCTGTATATTTTTTCCTGTTCTCACATCTTTACATCCTAATAACCAGCCCTGTCAACGCATCCATTCATGTGTTTTTCTTCCTGGCCCTCCCCCCACGTCTTCAACTTGTATCACTCTTTTTAGGGGCAGGAGTTACTCTCTTACCTGGAGTCTAGGCATTAGGCTTGAATATTAGATTTTAACTTAATTTGATATTAAGTAGTTCCAAACTTTAGCTGTAATATATATATAGCTTAGTAAATTCACCGCTTTAATTTTTTATTATTTCAATTTAGCATCCATATTTGTAATATCTGGGTATTTTTAAGATATTTAAAAGCTAAACCTTAAGGTTAGGCAGGTTATTAATGATGGACACGTTTTATATATGTATGTGAACTAACCTTATCTGAAATCAAAACAATCAAGAAAAAATTTTAAGACATTGTGAAGCGGTGAAATTAATTTTACTTTGACTTTTTGAAAAAGCTGAGATGGTTTTTTAAAAATATTTTTTGTTGAGTAATAAACCTACAGAAAAGTGCACATAAGTGTGATGAATTTTCACAAACTGAACACACCTGTTAAACCAGCGCCTAGAGCAAGAAACAGAAATGATCTGCTCTCCCGTAGCCCCACTTGATCTCCTTTGCAGTCACTGCCCAGTCCTCAAGGGTCACCACTAGCTTGACTTCAGAATTCAGCATAGAATCATTTTGTCCATTTTTGTACTTTCGTTTGTGTCTTGCTTTTGTTCAGCATTGTTTGTGAGATTCATCCATATTGTGTGAGGTTGTCATTTGTCTGTTCTCATTGTCTTATCAACTTAACTTTTAACACACTGATAATCTGCAATATTTAAAAAATTGCTTTGACTTACATTCTGAATCTGGTTGTTCTCTTCCTCCCCCTTTACTGAACAGAAGGCTCAACTTGCCCATAAGCAGATGGTCTGGCTTCAGATTACCTATTAGGGGTGACTCTAAAGTCATTGTGAGAGATACTTTCTTTTTTAATTTAAGTACACATTTCAGCTGTTTTAAAAATTTAAGTACACATTTCAGATGATTCTCCTTTCTGGCTTTTATTGAAACATAGATGCCTGGGCCCCTCTGGGGTCCGATGCTAAGTATGGGTGGACCATCCGTGACATAGGTATTGAAGTAAATCTTCTGAGGCCACAGCAAGGATGCAGGATAGGTTTAAACTTGAATTCAACTTCCAAATAATTAGCAGGACTTCTGTAATCTCCCTTGTGTTTGAGGGGGAGGGGCAGCAAACGAGTCAGATATTTTCCTTTCCCCAACTATTTGATTTTTCCGTAGACACCTCTAGTAGTCAGCATCTTCAGAACACCTCATTGAGAATTAACCTCAAATAACTAGTGTCTTATACTTTAAATATCTTCATTGGTGGCAAATCTTAGTGCTTTCAGTTTGGATTTGATTATTTTAAATGGCTAGGTATAATTTAGAGTGTGCCTGTGAAGTAGCAGAAGTGGAAAGAGGTGTGTAGTCCTGGTCTGAGGTGTAGTATTCTTTGTTTTACATATCATTTAAGCTCTCTGGGCCTCAAAGTTCTCCTGTAAAATGGAGAGAGAAATAATCCTTTCCCGTGGTGGTTCTGATTGGACTCTTGCCAACATTTACTGTTTTACTTTCCACCATGTCTTCCCTGGTTTCGTCTTGCTTTTAAGGCGTTCCCCATTGTGTGTAGCCCCAGGATGTCCTATTCAAGCATTTACCCCTTCCCTTTTGTGGTGTAGCCAGACCTTGATTTTTCCAGTCAGATCTTTTCTCTTGAGGCTTTGGATCTTGAGAGCAGAACAGGCTGTGGGGGTTTGTGGAGACCTGCCAGAGTACAGAAGTCCCCCCTTATCCGTGGTTTTGGTTACCCCTAGTCCACTGTGGTCTGAAAATATTAAATGGAAAATTCCAGAAAAAAGCAATTCGTAAGTTTTAAATTTCACACCATTCTGGGTAGTGTGATGAAATCTCCCTCTGTCCAAAGTGTGACTCATCCTTTTGCCCGGCATATCCATGCTGTGTATGCTGCTTGCCCGTTAGCCACTTAGTAGCTGTCTCAGTTATCAGTATATGGTTACAGTATAATTGTTCTATTTTATTACTAGTTATTGTTGTTAATCTCTGACTGTGCCTAATTTATAAATTAAACTTTATCATAGGTATGTATGGACAGTCATACCCCTGTATCTGAGAGGGATTGGTTCCAGGACCCTCCAAATCTGCAGATGCTCAAGTCCCGTATATAAAATGATGTAATATTTGCATATAACCTATGCACATCCTCCTGTGTACTTTAATCATCTCTGGATTACTTATAATACCTAATACAGTGTAAGTGCTTTGTAAATAGTTATACTGTATCGTTTAGGGAAAAATGGCAAGATAGAAAGGCTGTACATTTTCAGTGCAGACAACCTTGCAACCTGCAGTTGGATGAATCTGTGGATGTGGAACCCTCGGATATGGGGGACTCAACCGTATAGGAAACAACATAGTGTATGCAGAGTTCGGTACTATTGCGGTTTCAGGCATCCTCTGGGGGTCTTGGGACGAATTCTCTACATAAGGGGGTACTACTGTAGTGTCAGTGTGGATCAGATTGTTTTCTGACATGGTTCTTTGAGCCTTTTTCTTCCTAGCCCATTGGGGCTGTCTTTTCCATCATGATTTTCCAGGCCCTTTTCAATTTTGTAAGCTTCAAGAGCTGTCAAGTAAAGTACCTTTTTGAAGATAGCTAGAGTCATTTACTAATGTTTCTAATGCTTGCAGACAAGAACCCCAATGCAATAATTTCACTCTGTATTTTGAAAAATAAGTGCATGCTTGAGCTGGATAATACACACTTAGGGTAAAATAGTAAATAGTTAAGTTTAACTAAAACGATGGAACTTTTTTTTTTTTTTTTTTGCTGAGGGAGGTTAGCCCTGAGCTAACATCTGTGCCATTCTTCCTCTACTTTATGTGTGGGTCGCTGCCACGGCGTGACTGACAAGTGTAGGTCCATGCCCAGATCTGAACCCGGGCCGCCAAAGCAGAATGTGCTGAACTTAGCCACTAGACCACTGGGCCGCACCAGAACTGACTTTTATGTGGCTTTTAAACTGGCTCCAGAGATTGGTCCCAAAGAGATGTTCCCAAGGTCACTACTTTGAAACACAGTGCTTATCAAGATGTATAACTTCATTTTTAAAAAAATTCCCGTATCCATACGTGCAGTGGAATGTACCATCTCTGCATATCAAATCTATTAATGAGAAATTCATTCAACAAATATTCAGAATTTCAAGATGTGCTAAGATTTTAGTAATTTAAAGTGCAATAAAGTCTTCTGAGTTTTGGAACTTTGTGATTCCTTTACTAATACACATAATATCCTTTCATATATTTGCAAGATTTGAATTTTCACTTATTTTTTCAGGTGTATTTAAGAGTAGGTACACAAGTATGAAATATAGGATCTGAAAAATTAGTTTTTGCAGTTCATTAAACCATTTGATTGTACCTTTTAAACAAGATTTTATACTATTGAAATCACTTTTCAGTGCTTTGGGATTCTTTCACAGTGTGGCCAAAATATTTACTCATTTATCTTGTAAGTCATACTAATATTTGCTGTTTATTAATTTTGAGCTATCTGAGCATTCCTGTATGGATCATTTGAGATTATCTTATAATTAAATTTTGAAATTACTTTAATCAAATTTTGAAATATTTGGGGAGTTTTTCTGATATTTAAAGAAAGAAACTATGATAGTTAAGTGTCACCTTATATGTGAGTCTTAAAACCCCTAAATGCATCATGCTTGTTCTGTCATGTCTTGTTAAACTTTTAGCCCAACTCTCCTTTGTGTCCAAACAAACTTTCCCTACTTTCTGTCAGCATGACTTTCCTGCTGTTAATCAGAGTACATGATATCATTCAGAGTTGCCATAGTCTTTGTTTAGGGGATTTTATTTTCATGAGAGTGTCCTTTTGAAACAGCACAGAGAGACTGTGCTTGTCCCCGTGTTTCTTCCATTTAATAAGTGTAGTGACAAGTGTCAAAGGTGGGGGCCATGCTTCACTTTGAAATTGATGTTTGTGGCTTTAGGTTTCTCTATTCAAAGCTTGAAAGACTGCAGCCTGTTTCAGAGCAATGTATAGTATTATAATGTAATCTAGTAAATGTTGAGGTTTTAATTTAGGTATTACAGGTATATATAGAAAATAGGCTGTTTCTTCACTTAGTTGTTTGGCACACCTCTGATCTGCAAGAATACGATTAATGTTAAAGTACATAATATTACCAGAAGGAATGCTTCTGGTAGATATATTTTTTAAGCTTAAGAACGTATTTTAAGCTTAAATTAAAAATTAAAAATTAAATTTTTAAACTTAATAAATTGCATTTGGTTTTCATATTCTTTTAATGGAGAAGTTCTTAAATTGGAGTCAACAGATGGAGTTTAGAAACTCCGTAAACACTGCAATTGTGTGTGTGTATTTTCCTGGAGGAGGAGGACATAGCTTTCATCAGAAACTCAAAGCATTTAGTGAAACAGAAGGTTAAAAATTACTGAATAGAAACTGTTTCTTTGGTTTTTTTTTGCTTTGTTTTCTTTTGTGCTTTTTTTCTCCTGGAAATTGACTACAGAAAATTCCAGGTTTCAGGGTTGCAGTGAGTTGGAATTTGAGTTCTTTGAGATTTGAGATATGAAGCCAGCATTTTTGTAGCCTGGTCATCTTGCTAAATGACATTTACCAGCTATGGAATTACCAAATCCAGAATTCTAACAATTTCCATGCATTCATCAAATGTTTATTGAGCCAGGCCCTTGACTAGGTACAAACACTAGGAAGAAGGTCTTTATCTTCAGGTCTATTTCATTTTAGTTTTGTGGGTCAAAACTCATACAGTAAACTACAAAACTAAATTGTGTTGCTGTTCTAGCATTTTTTGATAGTGAATATCTTAGCCTGGTGTATAGCTACTACTCAGTAAATATTTATTAAGTAAATCATGTATTTTCAATGAGGGCAGTGTCATCTATCCCTAAGAGTGAAAATTGGTTCTGAGAGTGGTGGTGAAAAAAATCTTACTCCTTTCCTGTATAAAGCATAGGTACATATATAGTATATAAACAGATATACAGTGTAACCATCTTATTAAAATCTAGTGAGGGGGATGATAAGGGGAAAAAAATCTGAAAAAGCTCCTTTAGGGAGCAATAATGAAAAGAAGGTTGAGAAACACTGAAATAAATCAGTATTGAAAATACTAGGTTTGTGCTTAGCTGAAGTTTAGAAATTCTTTTCTCTGATAGGAATTTTTATTGTGATAGAATTTGGCTTGTAGTTCAGTAGTAGGAGGACCAGTTTTAGCTGGTCTGTACTCTAGGAAGTTGAGTTAAATTTTTTTCAAATTCATCCTTTTATATTTTGTTTATAATGTGCATAATATATTAGTTACAATAGTACACGTATGCAATTTAAATATATACATGCACAATAGTACGCATATCTAATATATAAATATTTAATTGTAAACTTTCCCTAGTTGTGTAAATCTCTCTCTATATTCTATCAATTCATTTTCTGAACACGTCCATCTCAGCCTTCTAACCTGAGTCACTCTGGGTTGCTGGCTCTCTATGTTTGCTTCATACCTGTCACCTTAGTCTTCCCCTTGGCCGCCATCTTGGAACTTGCTGTTGCTTTTCTCTTCGCTTGGTTCATCAGTTTCCTGGATCTCTTGTCTGTCATTTTCTGGGTATATTTCTGGTGTATCGAGCGTCTGAGAGCTTCCAGTAGCTTGGTGAGAAAAGTTAAAAAGAAGTTAAGCCTTTAAACACCTTGTATATCTGAAAATGTCCTTAGTATACATTCACAATTAATTGATCATTTGGCTGGATGTGGAAATTTCCTTAAGAAATTTAAAGGCATTGCTTTATTATTTTCTAGTTTCCAGTTGTTGTTGCAAAATTTGAAGCCATTCTAATTCTTGATCCTTTGTATAAAACCAGTTTTATTTTTATTTTCATGTTGGGAAACTTAAACAAGATTTTTTCCACACCTTCCCTCCAAAGAGTAACCGCCATGCTGACTTGTAACATTGTAGCCTTTTATTGTGAACATTATATAGGTGGATCTTTTATTGTGAACGTTATATAGGTGGAATCACAGACTATGTACTTTTTTGTGTCTGGCTTCTTTTTTTAGTTTGTTATATTTTAAGGTCCAAGTTATTCTTGTTGGTTGATAATGTATAAGTAAACTGTTGTGTTCCCCCATCCACCACCCTCTGGGAGGGACTGGAAATTAAAGGACTGCATATATATTGCTAATGGTTATTTTTACTCTGGTTTCATTTTCTGTTTCCAGTTTCTTAAATACAACTATTAAACAGTTTTATATCATGTTAACAAAATAAGCTCAGAAATAACATTTAAGAATTTATGTTAAATTTTAGTTCAGTCACTGAATTGAGCTTGTCATTTAATTTTTGTATCTATATCCTATTATTTAAAATGGAAACAGATGTTTAGTGTCCATATGTTTAGTTCAGTCCAGCTGTTGAATACCTGTGTGCCAGTCTCTTTGCCAGATCTGGGATTACAGAGAAAAATTTTTTACCCTCAAGGAGCATCCAGTCTATATAGAAGACAGATTTGCAAATGATTTCAATAAAATAAATTACTGACTTTAATGGAAGTACATGTTAAGTGCAGTAGGGACATAGAGGGGATGCCTTGGATCAAGAGCCAAAAGACTGTGCCATGTTCTTGACTCCCAGCCTTGCCCTGAACTAGTTAGAGGAACTAAGATAAATGATTTGAATTCTTAGACCCTCAGTTTTCCCCTGGGCAAAATGGGCCCATATTTGTAGGCTGTCCCATAACCTTTAATTGTAGGGATCCAGTGAATTGGCATATGTGCAGGTGCTTTGAAAACTGCAAGGTGCTGAACAAATGAAGATGAGTAATGACATAGCCTAGAGAAGTGAATTAAAATTTATAGTAGTCTTGACAAGTATTTAATATTTCCACTATTTGAATTATTTCCTGACCCTCTTGTACTTTATCTGCTGGACTTTGTGAAGATTCCATTCAAATGCAGTTGCTTACCTATGTGTTTGTTGTGAACCTCCAGAACCTCTAACCTTTTCTCTTTTGGCTAATCCCTGGCCAACTGGGCTGGGAAATCTGGAAACCTAAAGTACCTAACACTTGAATTCTTATTCTTAGGCCAGGTCTTCCTCAAACAATTCTTATAGCTACTGTTAACTCTCCACAGATAGCAGAAAGCTCCAAACCTCCAAAATGATAAATGACTCTAATGACAATTGAATAAAATAACATACATAAAGTGCCTAGCATAATTGGTGCAAAATAAGTATTAGGTTTCATTATGTCTTACGGCTCCAAATCAGAAAGCTTCGAAAAGTCCCTAACCTAGCCCCTGTGATCACCATTTCTTCCCACCTATTGATGTTCCCACCTCCTGTTTTTGATGCCCACCCCCTCTTTTGGTGTGGGGGTGTCCTTCCTGCCAAACAAAGTTCAAGGCCAGGATCTTTGAAGTTAGGGCTGGGTACCCTGGAGAAGAAGGCATGGCCTACAACCCTTTCTTTTTTATCTTATTTTATTGAAATTTTTTTCCTATTTCCTCCCTATCTGTTAATTTACTTTTTATTTCTCCTTCACTGTAGGTCCTTTGGCTACCAAGGCCCCTTCCCTGAGGAGATTGGGAGTGGGGAAAGATGTGGGAACAACAATTGCAAAATTGCACCAAATTATAAAATTATATTTTGTGCAAGGCTTTTTGTTAAATGGGTCTAGGAATAAAAGTCACAAGAAAAGTCCTAGTCTTCACAAGTTTATAGTCTAGTAGTGGGGAGACAAGACGCGTGAGAATTAAAATAACAGTATAAAGTAGCACTATCCTAAGTGCCACTTGGGTAGTAGGGACAGTACATGTTCAGCTCAGAGGAAGTAGTAGTGCTCAGGCTGTCCGGGAGAGGGTCAGGAGCAGAGGGGAATTGAGCTGGGCATTGCGCTGTTTGTAAAAGGATGCGCGTTCCATTCTAGGAGAGTAGAGGGAGCTAGGGCTTAGAACAGAACCTCCCAGGGAATTCTATTTACAAAGTAGTTTGAAGCTGACTGGAAATTGGTTTTGAGGTTAACTTCCATTTGATTGTAATCATAAAGTCTTTTAAGATGGCATCTATGAAATTTTAAATGAAAATTAGAAAATTGTTTTAACAAATTTTAGTGATTTTCACAAAATATTTGATATGTTTAGCAGTTATTGTTTATAACTTTTGAACTTAAAATATTCTGTCCATCCATCCATCCATCCATCCATCCATCCATCCATCCATCCATCTATCTATCTATCTATCTCTCACTTGTCCTCAAATAGTCTTTTATGATCTGGGCAGTGTCCCAAGTGCTGGGCTAGAAACATTATTAAAACAGTTCCCTTCCATAGTCTCCGTATCTTAATTGTGACTGATAGGACCAAAAGAGTAAAAGGAAAGCTCTCAGTTTTTTATTTTTAAATTTTTATTTTATTTTATTTTTTTTTGTGAGGAAGACCAGCCCTGAGCTAACATCTGTTGCCAATCCTCCTCTTTTTTTGCTGAGGAAGACTGGCCCTGGGCTAACATCCGTGCCCATCTTCCTCCACTTTATATGGGATGCCGCCACGGCGTGACTGACAGACAGTGCGTCTGCGGGCAACCAGGATCCAAACCCGCGAACCCCGGGCTGCCAAGCGCGGACTTAACCGCTGCGCCACCGGGCGGGCCCCTTATTTTTAAATTTTTTATTGCAGTAAAATATACGCAACATAAAATTTACCATTTCACCCATTTTTTTATCTGTAAGGAAGATTGTCCCTGAGCTAACATCTGTGCCAGTCTTCCTCTCTTTTGTACGTGGGATGCCACCACAGCATGGCTTGACAAGCAGTGTGTAGGTCCGCACCTGGGATCCGAACCTGCGAAACCCTGGCTGCTGAAGCGGAGCATGCACTCAACCACTGTGCCACTGGGCCATCCCCCATTTCAGCCGTTTAAAATGTACAATTCAGTGGCATTAAGGACATTCACATTGTTGTGAATGTTGCAACCATCACCATTCTCCATCTCTAGAACTTTTTCATCATTCCACACTGAAACTGTACCCATTAAACAGTGACTTTCGGTTTCACCCTCCCCCTAGCCTCCGGTAACCACTATTCTACTTTCTATCTCTGTAAATTTGATTATTTTGGTACCTTATACAAGTGGAATCATACATTTGTCCTTTCATGTCTGACTATTTTGCTTATTATAATGTTTTCAAGGTTCATTCATGTTACAGCATGTATCAGAATTTCATTCCTTTTTAAGGATGAAAATATTCCATTAGTTGATCCATTCATCTGTTGATGGACATTTTGGTGGTTTTTGCTTTTTAGCTATTGTGAAGAAGGCTGCTTTGAACATTGTTGTACAAATATCTCTGAGTCCCTGCTTCAGTTCTTTTGGATATGGTAATTCTATGTTTAATATTTTGAGGAACTACCATACTGTTTTCCACAGTGGCTGAACCATTTTATATTCCCAGCAGAAAGCACACAGATTGCAGTTTCTCCACATTCTGGCCAACACTTGTTCCTTTCTGTTCCGTTTTTTTTTTTTTAAATACCATTCTAACAGGTGTGAAGTGTTATCTCATTGTGGTTTTGATTTGCATTTCTCTAATTAGTGATGTTGAACATCTTTTCATGTGCTTATTGGCCATTTGTATATCTTTTTGGGAAAAATGTCTATTCAAGTCCTTTGCCATTTTTAAAATCATTTTGTTGTCATTGAGTTTTAGAAGTTCTGTATATATTCTGGATGTTAATCCATTATCAGAGATATGATTTGCAAATATTTTCACCCATTCTGTGGGTTGCGTTTTCGCTCTGTTGATAGTGTCCTTTGATTCACAAAAGTTTTTAATTTTGATGAAGTCTACTTTTTTCTTTTGTTGCCTGTGCTTTTGGTGTCATATCTAAGAATTCGTTTCCAAATTCAATGTCATGAAGCTTTTCTTCTATGAGTTTTATAGTTTTAACTCTTAAGGTTAGGTATTTGATCCATTTTGGGTTAGTTTTGTGTATGGTAAAAGGTAAGGGTCCAACTTCATTCTTTTGCATGTGGATCTCCAGTTTTCTTGCACCATTGCTGAAAAGACTGTCCTTTCTCCATTGAATGGTCTTGGCACCCTTATTGAAAATCATATGACCATACATGCAAGGCTTTACTTCTGGGCTCTCTAAGCTCTTCATTGGTCTGTATGTCAGTCTTTATGCCAGTACCACATTGTTCTGGTTACTGTAGCTTTGTAATAAGTTTTGAAATCAGGAAGCATGAATCCTCCAACTTTTTTCAAGCTGTAAGTTTTTGAAAAAGAAATTAAATATTTAAAAAATTATCCATCTGCCTAAAAGGTTAGAACCCTTTAAAAGAGCTCAGAAGTCTCATTCAGACAGTCCCCAAAAGTCAGTTCACTTCATTGTCTTTGTTTAAGCTGTCTGTCTGCTGATTTGTCCTGGGTTGTTAAGTGCCTTTAGGAAATTCAGAAGGAGAAGTCCAGTAACCAGTTTATTTATATGTAACCTTGGTGCTTCAGTTGGCAGTTGCAGATTTGGGTTTGGTGTTCAGGAGAGATGTCTGGACTGGAGATGGAGGTCTGGGAGTCGCGTCTTTCCTCTGAGGTTGTTACTGCACTCCTTTTCAGAGTCCATTCCCCTCCAGCCACACTGTTGCTTGGGTCAGACTCCATAGTCTCTCTCTCACCACCCACATCCAGGAGGTAATTCAGTCTACAATCTCTGTATTAATTCTTTGAATTTGTCTTCTCCTCTCCATTTTCAGGGCCCCTGCCTTAGTTCAGGTCCTCAATTATTCTCCCCTGGATTGATTCTCCCCAGTGACTATTTAAAATATTCACCATTCTCGACGAGTCTCTTGTTTTACAACTTTCTTGCTCTGAGCCTATAAATGGAGGCTTCCCTCGGCTGTCTTCCCCTGTTTACCTTTATCTACAACTCCTTTCAGTTACAGGGGGAGTGGCCTCCTCTTGAGGCTAACCCCCTCTCCCCCATGACTCTGCTTCTTTGGGGATCTTGTTCCCTCAACTCTTGTGTCTCCCTTTCCTCCATCCATCTCCCCCAGTGACCACACACTACCCGTTGAGGCTTTGTCATCATGGCTTTACTTTCCCCATACCTTTGTGGATGTGTTCTGATTATAAACTTTGTTAGAAACTTTACCTTTGGTAGAATTGGTATTGAAGGCTTAGGTTTGTATATATTTTTTTAGTGTATTCCATTTTCTTCTCTAAATTAAATTGTATATATTGTAAAACTGCTTGCATGTGATAAATTTTATAGCACAAATCATGCATCAAATCATCCTAATACTTTCCAAATCATTCTTTGATTTGTTTGTACAATCCTTTGTTTGAGGCAGCTAAATGATTCTTCTGTTTGAGACCTTGTTTGACATAGGAACCATGTATAATTCTTCTAATGACTTCTCATTAAATTGATAGTCATTGGCTGTCTGGGGATTCTGTCAGGCCCTGAACAAGGATGGTCACTGCTTTCCTGGCCCTCACAAATCTTTTTTTTTCCCCTAAATTTTTATTGATGTCTTAATAGTTTATAACATTGTGGGGTTTTAGTTGTACATTATCATTTGTCTGTCACCATATGGATGCATCCCTTCACCCTTTGTGCCCACTTCCCCCCTTCCCCCTGGTAACCACTGACCAGTTCTCAGTTCTCTCTGTCCGTATGTTAGTTTGTATTCCACATGTGAGTGAAATCATGCGGTGTTTGTCCTTCTCTCTCTGGCTTATTTCACTTAACATAATACCCTCTGGGTCCATCCATGTTGTTGCAAATGGGACAACTCTGTCTTTTTTATGGCTGAGTAGTATTCCATTGTATATATATATACACCACATCTTCTTTATCCAGTCATCAGTTGAGGGATACTTGGGTTGCTTCCACTTCTTGGCTATAGTGAATAATGCTGCAATGAACATAGGGGTGCATAAGCCTCTTGGGATGGTTGATTTCATGTCCGTTAGGTAGATGCCCAAGAGTGGGATTGCTGGATCATAAGGTATTTCTAGTTTTAATTTTTTGAGGACTCTCCATACTATTTTCCATAGAGGTTGCACCAGTGCATTCCCACCAGCAGTAGGTTTGTATTTTTTATATAGTTTCTTTCACTGTTTGGTGGGGGAAGTGACCCTTCTCCCACCTCCAGGTTTCCTAGATCGCATTTTGTCCGATGCCTTTGCCTGGTCTGTGGAACAATGGCAAACTTTTTGCATTCCAATGCAATTCAGAAGAGATTTTTTAATCATCTTAATAGCTATTAAGAGAATAGAATTCCTTTGAAGGGAGGGGTTCCTTGTGTGGGCTCTCCTCCAGATTTCATGAGGAAGGGAAAAGTGATTCTGTCATCAGTGGTGGGGTGGGTAGCAGTGCTGAGTGCTGTGGGAAATGGGGTAAAGAAGACCTGCAATTGGTGGTGTGGCCAAAAGGAACACTGAAAATGGTAGGGAACACTTTAGGGAGGTAGGTTTTGAGCAGATTTGTTTTTGTGTGTGAGGAAGATTGTCCCTGAGCTGACATCTATGCCAATCTTCCTTTATTTTGTATGTGGGATGCTGACATAGCATGGCTTGAGGAGCAGTATGTTGGTCTGTGCCTGGGAGCTGAGCCTGCAAACCCCAGGCCACTGAAGCAGAGTGTGCAAACTTAACCACTATACCACCAGGCCGGCCCCAGTTTTGAGCAGATTTTTGAATGGTGTGTGGCATATGACTTGACAGGAAACTAGCATTCTAGACAGGATATATGATGACAAGATATATATGCAAATAAGTAGATGGGAAAGTTATTATCCTTCTAAAAATGATGTTATTTTACACAGCTAAAGAAGAAAATCTGAGTTGTCTAGTAATGAGAACTAAGTTATGAGGGAGATTATATGTGGAATAGGGAAAATGAAAAGTCATTAGTAGCTTAGGACCTTTAAACATAAGTTTAAATGATATTGGAGACAGTTGTAGGTTTTAAAGATAGCAATAATACTGTAAACTGGATTTTTAGAAAGACAATTCTTTTAAGAGAAGAATGGATTGGTCGATGGAAAAGCTGGAGACAGGAAGGTTGGTAGAGGCTTGAGGTTATTAGAATTTGTGAAATTTGGTGCCTGGCTCTTGGGTAAAGAGGGAACAGGATTGGTCAGAAAGATAATTTTTATAGAAGAATTTTTTGGATTTAATTTACTATTAAAGCTTAGAGGAGAGAAGATGATTGGTTTGAGTTTAAAGAACCAACAGGATAGTAATACTATCTTAATGATTTTCTTCTACAATCTGTGCTCCTTATAGAAAAAGATTTAGAAAATATACGTTACAAAAGAGAAAAAAATCCATAATTCAGCCATCATTCCTTCAACAAACATTGATGGAGAGTGTACTATATACTAGGCACTGTACTAGGGAAGACAGACACATGTATAAAGACATACAAATATGCATATGTATGTGTGTAATTACAAGTTGTGATAATTACTACGAAGGAAAATGAGAAGATTCTGTGTGAGAATGGGTATAGGGTGTAGGGCACAGGGAGGAACTTGCCAAGGAAATGGCATTTAGGCTGAGACCCAGAGAATGAGTAGGCGCCACTGCTAGTGAAGACAGACTAGTACACTACAGGGCCCCGAGGTGAGAAAGAACTTGACTTGGTTTGAGGAACTGAGAGATGGTTCAGACGGGAGTGGAGCCATGGGGAGAAAGGCCTGAGATGATGATGATAGAGAAGGCCAGAACACACCAGGCTTCACAAGTCAGGTTAAGGGTTTTATATATTGTTCTGGGTGCCATTGGAAAACCATTGAAGGATTTTAGGGCGTGATGTACTCAATCTTTTTTTTAAAAAAAAGTTCTGTGTGGAAAATGGATTGAACAAAGACAAGAAATGGAAATTGGGCAGTAACATTTTGGTATTATGTTCTTCTAGTCTTATTTGGAACAAGTTTGCCCATCTTCATTTTTTTATTAAAAAAAGATCTCTTTCTAGTACGGTTGTGTAAGCCTTTTTCTCTTAATGATATATAGTGGCCACCTTTCCGTGTTAGTAAATATGGATTTTCATGATATGTGCTCATGGGAAAAAATTCAAATGGCACATAAGAAATAAGGGGTCCCATTATTTGTAGTGACTGCATGATAGAACATATTATTTGATGTACCATAATTCATCGCTGTCTATTATAGATATGGTCATGTCGTGGACCTGTGTTTATTTTTCTCTCTAATGGCCTGGAAGTCACATTATTACTTTTACGTTAAACATAAACTTTCATGTTTGTGTTAGCTGATTCTTCTGTTAGTTCTTCCTTTCTCTACTCCGCAGCCAATTCTTACGCATCTCTTGATGTCCAGCTGAAACTCTTTTCACCTTATTGTAACCCCCTAGGCGTTGTTAGTCACTGGCACATCCCTTTTGCTTATCATTGTGTATCTAGCACCTAGCACAATGCCTAATATGCTATAGGTATTTATGCATGTATGTTAGCCTGCTGGGGCTGCCATAACAAAATACCAACAAAATTGGTTTAAACAATAGGAATTTATTTTCTCACAGTTCTGGAGGCTGGAAATCTGAGATCAGGGTGCCTGCATGGTAGAGTTCTGGTGAGGTTCCTTATGCTGTGTCCTTACATGGCAGAGAGAGACAGCAAAATCTCTGGTGTCCCTTCCTAGGTGGGCACTAATCCCATCATGAGAACCTACCCTCATGACTTCATCTAAACCTAAGTATCTCCCAAAGGCTCTGTCTCCAAATACCATCACATGAGGGTTAGGGCTTCAACATGTGAATTCGCAGGGGGACACAGTTCAGTTCATAAGCAGCATGTTTTTGGAATGAAGAAATGAATGGATGCCATTTTATTCATATCAGTATTTATCACATTGAATTATGATTATTCTTTTCTTTTCTTTTCATTCTCTTCCTTGTATTTTAGTCATCTTTCTCACCTCTGCTTAGCAGTATCTTGGCACTCAATAGATGTTTATTGAATTTAAATTATATTATTTCAAGAATTTAAAAAATTATGCTTTGTAATTTATGCCCCTGTCTCCCAAATGGGATAGGTTTTCTGCTAGAAATCATGCAGAGGCCAATATCTAATAAACAAATTGTGTTACAGTGACTTGATAGAAAACTTACATGCTTTTGTTATTCTATATACTTTGCAAAATGTCCTCCACTTAAAATACTGACAGTGTGATGTGGTGGTGAAAGCACTGTGTCTAGAGTCACAGCACTGTGGCATGCGGTCTGATTGCTGATTCTGGAGTGTGAGTGGGGTCATATGTCTTAACTTCTCTAAACTTCAGATTCTTCAAATGTAAAATGATGATAATATTTTACTGGGTTCTTGTGAGATGAGACGATTATATATGTGAAAACGGCTTTACAAACTGAAAGGTTATTGTGTTTATTAAATAAAACCTTCGTGTTTTCTGGAGAAGAACTATGGTATTATAGTTGGGTCTTGTCAATAAGATGCTGTTAAATATACTTTTCAAAACTTCACTAGTCAAAAGAGTGTACATTTTGCTGCATATCCTTTAAAAAATTCATTTGCTTGAGAGGAAGTGAGTTTCTGCTCATACTTTGTGCTCTCTGCAGTGACATGATCAGTGGCAGGTGTGGAAGGAAAAATGCGTAATACTCGCTCCCATTTTCATGGGGCTGAAAGGAAGCACACCTACATCATCCATTAAACAAATAGGTCTTGGAAGACAAGAGAGATAGACTCAGCGCTTTGGTGCTCGGGAGACCGGTTTTAGTTCCAGCTTTGCCACTCAGTAACTGTGGCAGGTCACTTAATTCCCTTGAGCCTCAGTTTCATTATCTTGTGAAAATGGAAGAATAATGCCTACCTTACAAGGTCGTCTAAGGATTAGATATGGTGTACATCAAATGCTTAGCCCAGTTTTAACATATAGTAGGTACTCTGTATGGCTGACCACGACTGTGCACGTTGAAAAAAAAAAAACGGATTTGGGAGGGTATGTTTCCGATATTAATAGAAGTTACTCTTCAAGGAGTGGGTGATGGATGGAAGGAGAGGGAGGATATAGGAACTTTAGTTTTCTCTCATACACTTCTATTTGAAAAAACTTTTTAAACAAGTGAGAGTTATTGAGCTATCTCAAGAAGAGTGTATAAATGAGATAAGAAAGGCCACTGAGTACTACACTTAAGGAGGTGATAGAAGAAGAGTAACCTGTAAAAGCCGGAGCAGGAGCTGCCCAGGAAAACAGGAGCATGGTTTTAGGGAAGCCAGGGGAGGAGGAGGGAATGTCAACAGCATCAGATGTTGTGGGGCAGTTACTTAAGAGACGTCTTGTTGAGAACTGTATCAGATTGTCTGGGTTGGAAAGTGAAAGGGAAGTGGTGGAGACTTATTATTTTTTTTTTTTGTGGGGAAGACCAGCCCTGAGCTAACATCCGTTGCCAATCCTCCCCTTTTTGCTGAGGAAGACCGGCCCTGGGCTAACATCCATGCCCATCTTCCTCCACTTTATGTGGGACGCCGCCACGGCATGGCTGACAGGCAGTGCGTCGGCGGGCGCCCGGGATCCGAACCTGCAAACCCTGGGCTGCCAAGCGCGGACTAAACCGCTGCGCCACCAGGCGGCCCCCGGTGGAGACTTATTTTTTTGACTATACTTGCAAGGAGTTTGTGGTAGAAGGGAGGGAGATAGTGCAGGGTTGGTCCCTGTCTGTCTCTTTCTCAAGGTGGGCAACTTGAGGATGTTTGAATGTCAATAGGAAGGTACTAGTATATATGTGAGAGGTTTAAGATATCTGAGGAGGGCAGGAGTTGTGAGCAAAAGTCCTTCTTGAGGTGGAAGAAAATGGGTAGAAGGATTAACCTGAGGCAGTTTCCCTCCTGTAGCTAGACAAAAGAACCGGTAGAGAAGAAGTTAGTTTAGGTTCGTTGCTAGAAGTTGAGGCTGTTCCTGTCTGATGGTATTTACTTTTCTATGAAGTCATCTGCTGGAAATGAACTGAACTCAGAGATTTAGAAGGGAGTTTTGAAATAGCTGCTACAGAGAGTGGTAAGAGCTTTGACTAGGGAAACATAGAAGGATTTGCCAGGTATCCTTGAGGGCTTTGTTTAATTTGTACTGAGATTGCCAGATTTTTTTTTTTTTTTTTTACCAGCAGTTCAGAAACACAGGTACAGAAAAGGAGAAAGTGGACAGTTGGATTGATCTAGGGTTGGAGTTTTGCTAGGTGAATGTGATGGAAGAAGAATAGAAAATGCATTTAGGAAATTAGCAAGATTGTAGTTGGAAGTGTATTTTGGGCTTATTGTCCTTATTCTTAAATTGGGAATGATGATAATAGTACTTACCTCAGAAGGTTGCTGTGAAAGTTGAAATGAGCTACTACATGTTTAGTACTTAGAACTGCTGTCAGGTAGTGAATCTCAGTAAATGACAGTCGTGCTGGCTGGAGATGAGGGTAAGAATGGAGGGGACTGATGTGAAGAAAGGAGAGAGGCTTGGGATTGGAGTCTCCACGGAATTGAGGAAGAATTATACCTGGATTGAATTTATTACTTGGATTGGATTCTAACAAAGAGGTTCTTGGTTTGAGGCTGGTATCCAAGTTCCCAGGGAATGGAGGTTCTTAGCCTGGAGCCGGTGGGAGAATTCAGGGTAAAACACTTGGGTGGGAAAAAATAGGTTCTTATTTTTAATGACCTATAACTGAAAATTACCCTCTCCTTCAATTATGAATGTAGGCAACAAGCCAAAGTAGTATTAGCAGTACCTGTGAATTTGTCACCAGTGGAAACCAGAGATATTTTCTTATCACATCACAGTTATTGTGGATGCCTCACATTGCCTGCTCATCACTACATTGGAATTATTGTAGTTATTAGCCTTGCCTCTAGAATTTGTTGTTTTTAATGTAAAGGAGCACATATATTATTATATTTTTTTTGATAATATTTTTTGACAAATTTATTTTTACTATTTTAATAACTTGCAATGATTTGGTTTCTTTGGTAATCCTATGCATACTATTTTATGCACTTAAAAGGCAGGATAAATACTTAATTGTCTTTTAAATGCTGTTTTAGGATAAGGAGTTAGTGTTTTAGTTACTTCCAGTGAGGTGTGGGCTTTTTTTTCTGGTGAGGAATGTGTCAGAATTCCCTTTCTTTTTAAAGCTATTGAATAATCCATTGTGTGTTTATACCACCTTTTGTTTATCCATTCTTCTGTTGATGGACACTTGTTTTGCCCATTTTTGAATTGGATTGCTTGTTTTTTTGTTGAGTTCTTATATAATTTAAATGTGTATTTTATTATGAATGATAGAAAGCATCTTTTCATATGTTTGAGTTATTTTCATTTCTTTCGTTAATTTTTCTGTTTATATCTTTTGCCTTTTAAAAATCGAGTCTTGATCTTATTTTCCTTTAGTTTTTAGGAACTAATTGTGTATTAGAGATACTAGCCCTTTATATGTGATATAGTTAAAAATATATTTTCCTACATTTTCATTTGTTTTTTGACTTTGCTTATAGTTTTTGCCATGCGAACTTTAAAAAAATCTGTGTTATTTATCAGTCGCTTTATTTCTTCTAGATTTTGAGTAATACCTGGGAAGGTTTTTTTTCCCACTTTCAGGTTATGAAGGTATTCACCCGTATTTTCTAATAGTACTTACCTTGTTTCATTTTACATTTCAGTGTCTGATGCATTTGGAGTTTATTTTGATGTGTAATATGAAGTGTGGTTCCATTTCTGTTTTTCTAAATGGCTAACTGTCCCAGTGCTATTGATTAAAATGTCCATCTTTCCATCTTATGCTAATTTGAGATAACATCTTTATCCTAGATTTCAGTATGTTCTTGGGTTTATTTCTGGACTTTATTCTTTTGGTCTGTTTGTTCATGTGCCATTATCACATCATGTCATTTCCATAGGCTTTAAATCTATTTTAGTATCTAGCAGGATAGTTACCATTTCTGTTCTCCATGCATTGCTTCCTCCCCTTCCAAGTTTTCTTGGGCATTCTTTTTTATTTGTCTTTAGTACTTTATTTTTAACTTGTATAGCTCTGGGGGGTGGGGGGAAACCTCTTGCTATTTTTATTGGGATGATATTAAATTTATGAGTTAACTTAGGAAGAACTGATAACTTTATAATGTTGCGTCTTTGTGTCTAAGAGTGAGTCTTGTTTTCCATTGTCCAAGTCTGTTTTTAAGTTTTTTCAAGAAAAGTTTTAAAGTTTTTTTAATATAGGTTTGTTTAGATATTTTCCCTTTTTTTGGTTAGTATCGTAAATGGGGTCTTTTTTTTTTTTTTTTTGTGAGGAAGACCAGCCCTGAGCTAACATCCATCGCCAATCCTCCTCTTTTTGCTGAGGAAGACTGGCCCTGGGCTAACATCCGTGCCCATCTTTCTCCACTTTATATGGGACGCTGCCACAGCATGGCTGACAGGCAGTGCATCGGCGGGCGCCTGGGATCCGAACCTGCGAACCCCGGCTGCCAAGCGCGGACTAAACTGCTGCGCCACCGGGCGGCCCCGTAAATGGGGTCTTTGCAATTATGTTTTAACTTCTTTTTTTTTGCTGAGGAAGATTCACCCTGAGCTAACATCTGTGCCAGTTTTCCTCTATTTTGTATATGGGTCGCTGCCACAGCATGGCTGCCAGCAAGTGGTGTAGGTCTGCACGCAGGAACCAAACCTGGCCTGCTGAAGCAGAGTGCATCAAACTTAACCACTAGGCCATGGGGCATGCCCTGATTTTAACTTTTTATATTTTATTATTTCCATTTTATTGTTTGTATATGACAGCTATTGATATTTGTTAATTTCATAATCCTGGTACTTTTTAAAGTTCTCTTATTGTTTATAGTAATTTTTCCATTTATTCTCTTGGGTTTTTCCAGGTATCCAGTTATATCAGCTTCAAATGTAGTTTTCCAGTTCTTATGTCTTTATTTGCTTTTTCTTTTCTAGTCTTTTAAATCTGTCTTCACCTGAAGTCACCTTCATTCTTTTGATCAGTTTAGTTATTTTTGCCAAGAACTTCTCCACACTTAATTCTTTTGAAATAATTTAGAGTTTGTGTGAGATTTCAGAAGTGACTTCATACAAGGTGTGTTAGTTATTTCTTTTTAGTAACAGCTTTAATGAGATATAATTCACATACTGTACACTTCACCCATCTAAAGTGTACAATTCGAGGTTTTTAGTATGTTCAGAGTTGAGGTTTGAGGATTTTAGTCTCTGAGGCTGTCCTCATTTTCTTCATTGTTTCTGTTCTTCAATTCAAGTTCAAGTTCATTGATTCTTTCTCTTTCATCTGAAATCTACTGTTGAGCTCCTTTAAGTGAATCTTTCATTTCAGTCATTATACTTTTTATCTACATAATTTCCATCTCTTTATTGAGATTCTGTACTTAATGAGTCATTGTCTTAATGAGTCATTGTCATTCTTTCCTTTAATTATTTAAATATGGTTTCCTTTAGTTCTTTATCATTTATTTGGTAGAATGTCCCTCAGTTTGGATTTGTCTGATGTATAAATGCTTTTTAATGTGTCTTAATGTTCTTGTGTTTTCTATCTGTAAAATTGGGGATGTCAGGATCTCATTTGCTTCTAGTTAGATGAGATTAATTGGGACGTGGCACTTAAAATTGTAGGTGGTGTTTGATTAATGACAAGTCTTAATTTGCTCTCTGACAAATAGATTAGATGGGTTGATTGGACTGCTGTTTGTTTTCTAGTAAGCAGCTGCTCTTATTGTGATAATCACACTAGTTTTCTAATAGCAACTAAAGGTTAAGTGCATGCAAATTTGAATTTCTTAGCCATGCATAATATTTACTGGCCTATGATGAAATCTTTAGTTATAGTTTCTGTATTTGAATTAAAAAGACCTTTGTCAGATGCCACTGATTTAATATTTTAAATACAATATTTCATTAAATTTCTTTTGGCCTTGCCAGAAGTTACTTGCTTGCAAGAACAGAAGTCCCCTCAAAGTAGCCTAAGAAAAGGAGATATAGGTGAATCTCATGGAAATTAGGTTCAGGAGTGCAGCCCAAACACATCAGAATGCTTCTGTGGTTAGACACTGTTCCTTGTGTCCCTTACGTCTTGATCTGCCTCACATCGTGTGATCACTCATTTCTACTGTGCATATCTCTTCTCTTTTCCTTTCTCTTTACCTTTGTTCTCTGATTGCATTTGTACAAAATGGCTGGTGGCTTCTGAATCCACATAACCAGTTACATCTCCAATGCCCCTGCCCATATAACTGACGCAGCCTCTGTGTGCCAAGTTCAGATTCTTAGGAGGGAAACTTTGATTTGCCCATCCTGGTCCAGGTAGATGTGGTGGGATGCAATCACCTCTTTCTATAGAATCTATAGATGAGGGCAAGTTTTCTGAAAAGGGGATGTGGGCCAAGAGTGGCCTCACTAGTACAACTTTTGGATTGGGTTTAGTAGTAAACCCCAAATGTTTTAGTAACATATTTTCTTTTGTTGAGGAAAGTCAATTTAGAAAGCCATTTCTAAAACATTGGTCACACCAGAATTCAACATTACATAGAAGATACGATGTGGTGTTTTAGTGATTTCATTTTGAAATACTTTGTGCATGAGAACAGAAACATTGCTGGTAAAATATGAAAACTACTTTGTGTACCTTGTATATATATTAACTACTAGTAATTATTTTGAATTGCTAGGTGTTTGTGGTTTCAAAGTCTGGGCTCTTGAGGACTGGTCTGTACTACTTCCCAATTCTGCTTTACTTTGTGGTCCTTAGCTATTTTCATTGAAAGTTTTTAGTGTTTCTAGTATTTTGCCTTTCTCATATTACTGCCACTATCTTAGAACAACGTTAGTCTTTTCCTAACTGATTTCCTTGCCTCCAGTTTTCCCTCTCCTAATGCATACAGAAAAGTCTAAAGAAAAGAAAGATCACCGTAATTGCTAAACATTACTACTTCTAATGCTTTCCTTCTAATCCACTTCAAAGAATGGGACCATACTATATATATATGATTTGGTAATATATTTCTCGTGTTTTGAAATAACCTACACCAGGATGTTAAAAACTAATTTCCATAGAATTGTAATATTTTGTAGGCTGTTAAAGGTATTCCATTAACAAAAGCATTCCAAGGTCAAGGAAGTTTGGGAAATGCTGAGTTTAATTAGTTCTGTTTAGTTGACTTTTAGATAGCTTGCATTGTTTTACTATAATAAACAATATGTACGTAAATATTTGTGCGTATTATTTCCTAACTAAAGGTAAGAACTGTATCAAGGGATATGAATATTTAAAGAAAGTTTTTATGTATTAATACATACAAACATCTTACATATGTATATATTTATATAATTTCAAATTAGGATCATACTTTATATATACTCCTTTGTAACTTTTTCATGTTATATATATGTGTATATCTATCTATCTACATATATCATGTTCTGTGAAGGAAAATTGCATAATACTTCTGGTTGTATCTCTCTTAAGATATTTATACAATATGTTTTTATTTTGTGGGTGGCCAGCATTTTGAGTACATTCTTACACAACAAAAAACTTCTGGTTAAGCCCTTCCGGATCTTGCAACTCCAGTGGTGATGCAACTCTTGTCAGTGTTTGCATTTTTAGGGGCCCACTAAACAACACCCTTTTCCCCATTCAAGTTGAGCCACTTGAGAGAAAAAAGGGAATCAGGCAAATAGAGATCCAAATAAATATCATCTTATCACTGAGAAAAAGCTGGGTTGGAGGTGGTGGTTTAGATGTACAGCGGCGTTGGGTTTCCTGTAGTTTCTGTCCCTTAAATTTAGACCTTGGAATTGCCCACTGAGGGAAGGATTGTGTCTGCAGAGCATGTCCCTGGGATCATTGCTTTATTCCTTATTGTACCATTCATTCTTTCTGCTTGGCTCCTTGCTTCTGAGTGGCATACTCTATGAAAAAGGTAATTTATCTCAGTTTAACTTACACAACCTTCTCATGAGGTCTACCCTAAAGGTTGGCCATCTGTCTGAAGCCATTTGTCTGAGTCTGACACTGGGGATTCCAATAACAAAAGAGTGATTGGAGCAGGACTTTGTAGTTAGTTTAGTTGGTACTCCATTGGGAAATTCTCTACTTATCTGGTTATTATTATTTGTTATTATTAAAGTAGATAATTGGTGAAAGGCAAGTAGAGGTGCTTTGAATTAGTTTCTAGGGCGCTCTGATTCCTTGTCTCTTATGTTCTTTTTTTCCCCCAAATTTGTTTTATATATATGTCTGTATTTGTGTGTGTGTATATATATATATATATATTTTTTTTTACTGAGGAAGATTCACCCTGAGCTAACATCTGCTGCCAGTCTTCCTCTTTTTGTATGTGAGCCGCCACCACAGGATAACTACTGACAGACGAGTGGTGTAAGTCTGCGCCTTGGAACCGAATCCGGGCCGCTGAAGTGGAACATGTCGAACTTAACGACTAGGTCACTGGGGCTGGCCCTCTTTATGTTCTGTTCTTAGTTTTTTTGGAGGCCTTTGAGCTGCACATGACATAACCTTTGAATGTATCTGTTTTTGATTTTCTAGCATCCCAAATCACCAGTACTACCATATTAGGGTCTTAGTGACAACTTCTATTCTTGCATGTTCCCCCTTGTTTTGGACCCATGAACCAAATGAAATCATGTTTGTCTGGATTTTGTGGGGGTCATGTATGACCCAACTCTACTTGGGATATCTCTGCCTCTCCCATACTTATGTTTTAGAACATAGGATCTGATTTCTGATCACAATCTTGAACTTGTAGGGCCCCAAAGTAGTTTTCTTGTTGTCTTCTAACCTCCATTAGGACCCAGTTGTTTCTTCTACAATGAGTGGGGGACATCCTCAAGGTCCTATGACTAGTGGTATTCTTGTGCAGCTGCTGCTTCCTCTTCAGCAAGTTGATTGTGTGGCCAGTGGTTCTCTCTTAGTGTGACCCTGAATTTAGGGCACTAGTACCCTATCCTTGGACTAACTGAGGGCATAAAGGTATTTCTTCCATTGCTAGTGGTAGAATTTCAAATCCATTTGAGTATCTTATTGGCTTCTAAGTGCAAGAGCTTTGTAGTGTCACTGAATACATAGTAATAATTGGCTATAATAATCATCATTGTTACTTCTTTACTGTCTCACAGTATGGTTGCAAATGGAGCTAGTTGTGCGTTTTGAACGGATTCATAAACTGCTTGCTGTTGCCAGGTCTTTCTCACCTATTTTAACTGTCATTTTTTTTTTTTTACCATTTTTTTTATTGATGTCTTAATAGTTTATAACACTGTGGGTTTTTTTCTTTTTTTTTTGTGGGGAAGACCAGCCCTGAGCTAAGATCTGTTCCAATCCTCCCCTTTTTGCTGAGGAAGACCGGCCCTGGGCTAACATCCGTGCCCATCTTCCTCTACTTTATATGGGACGCCGCCTCGGCATGGCTGACAGGCAGTGCGTAGGCGGGCGCCCGGGATTTGAACCCGCGAACCCCCGGCTGCCAAGCGCGGACTAAACCGCTGCGCCACTGGGCGGCCCCAACACTGTGGGGTTTTAGTTGTACATTTTTGTTTGTGCGTCACCTTGTGGATGTAACCCTTTACCCCTTGTGCCCCCCCCACCCCCCTTCCCCTTGGTAACCACCAATCAGTTCTCTCTGTCCGAGTGTTCACTTATATTCCATATATAAGTGAGTTCATGCAGTGTCTGTCCTTCTCTCTCTGGCTTATTTCACTTAACATAATACCCTCTAGGTCCTTCCATGTTGTTGCAAATGGGACAATTGTGTCTTTTCTTATGGCTGAGTAGTAGTCCATTGGATGTATATACCACATCTTCTTTAACCAATCATCAGTCGAGGGACACTTGGGTTGCTTCCACTTCTTGGCTATAGTGAATAATGCTTAAATGAACATAGGGGTGCATACGCCTCTTGTGATGGTTGATTTCACGTCCATTGGGTAGATGCCCAAGAGTGGGATTGCTGGGTCACACGGTATTTCTATTTTTAATTTTTTGAGGACTCTCCATACTGTTTTCCATAGAGGCTGCACCAGTTTGCATTCCCACCAGCAGTGAATGCGGGTCCCCATTTCTCCACAACCTCTCCAGCATTTGTTGTTATTTGTCTTTGTGATTATAGCCATTCTAACTGGTGTAAGGTGATATCTCAGTGTAGTTTTGATTTGCATTTCCCTGATGATTAGTGATGTTGAACATCTTTTCATGTGTCTATTGGCCATCTGTATATCTTCCTTGGAAAAATGTCTGTTCATATCCTCTGCCCATTTTTTGATCGGGTTGTTTGTTTTTTTGTTGCTCAGTTGTATGAGATCTTTATATATTACTGAGATTAATCCCTTGTCGGACAAACGATTTGCAAATATTTTCTCCCGGCTGGTGGGTTGTTTATTCATTTTGATCCTGGCTTCATTTGCCTTGTAGAAGCTGTTTAGTCTGATGAGGTCCCACTTGTTTATTTTTTCTTTTGTTTCCCTTGTCTGGGTAGACATGGAATCTGAAAGGATCCCTTTATGTCCAATCTCAATTAGTGTACTGCCTATATTTTCTTCCAGGAGTTTTATAGTTTCAGGTCTCACTTTCAGGTCTTTGATCCCTTTTGAATTGATTTTTGTATATGGCGATAGGAGATGGTCTACTTTCATTCTTTTGCATGTTGCTGTCCAGTTTTCCCAGCACCATTTATTGAAGAGACTTCCCTCTCTCCATTGTATGTTCTTTGCTCCTTTGTCGAAGATTAGCTGTCCATAGGTGTGTGGTTTTATTTCTGGGCTTTCAATTCTGTTCCATTGATCTGTGTGTCTATTCTTGTACCAGTACCATGCTGTTTTGATTACTGTAGCTTTAATAGTATATTTTGAAGTCAGGGATTGTGATGCCTCCAGCTTTGTTCTTTTTTTTTCAGAATTGCTTTAGCTATTCGGGGTCTTTTGTTGCCCAATACGAATTTCAGTAGTTTTTGTTCTATTACCGTGAAGAATGACATTGGGATTCTGATTGGGATTGCATTGAATCTGTAGATTGCTTTAGGTAGCATGGACATTTTAACTATATTTATTCTTCCAATTCATATGCATGGAATATTTTTCCATTTCTTTATGTCCTCCTCGATTTCTTTCAATAGTGTCTTATAGTTTTCATTGTATAGGTCTTTGACCTCCTTGGTTAAATTTATTCCCAGATATTTTATTCTCTTTGTTGCAATTGTAAATGGGATTGTCTTTTTGAGTTCTCTTTGTGTTGTTTCATCGTTAGTGTATAGAAATGCAATTGATTTTTGTAAGTTGATTTTATACCCTGCCACTTTACTGTAGTTGTTGATTGTTTCTAGTAGTTTTCCGATGGAATTTTTTGGGTTTTCTATGTATAGGATCATGTCGTCTGCAAATAGTGAGAGTTTCACTTCTTCATTGCCTATTTGGAGTCCTTTTATTCCTTTTTCTTGCCTAATTGCTCTGGCCAGAACTTCCAGTACTATGTTGAATAAGAGCGACGAGAGTGGGCACCCTTGTCTTGTTCCTGTCCTCAAAGGAATGGCTTTCAGTTTTTCCCCATTGAGTAGGATGTTTGCTGTAGGTTTGTCATGTATGGCCCTTATTATGTTGAGGTACTTTCCTTCTATACCCATTTTGTTGAGAGTTTTTTATCATAAATGGATGCTGGATCTTGTCGAATGCCTTCTCTGCATCGATTGAGATGATCATGTGGTTTTTATTCTTCATTTTGTTAATGTGGTGTATCACGTTGATTGATTTGTGGATGTTGAACCATCCCAGTGTCCCTGGTATAAATCCGACTTGATCGTGGTGTATGATCTTTTTGATGTATTGCTGTATTCGGTTTGCCAATATTTTGTTGAGGATTTTTGCGTCTATGTTCATCAGTGATATTGGCCTGTAGTTTTCCTTCTTTCTATTGTCCTTGTCTGGCTTTGGTATCAGCATGATGTCGGCCTCATAGAATGTGTTGGGAAGTATTCCATCTTCCTCTATTTTTGGAATAGTTTGAGAAGGATAGGTGCTAAATCTTCTTTGAACGTTTGATAAAATTCTCCAGGGAAGCCATCTGGTCCTGGGCTTTTATTTTTTGGGAGGTTTTTGATTACTGTTTCAATCTCTTTACTTGTGATTGGTCTGTTCAGATTCTCTATTTCTTCTTGATTCAGTTTTGGGAGGTTGTACGCGTCCAAGAATTTGTCCATTTCCTCTAGGTTGTCCAATTTGTTGGCGTAAAGTTTTTCATAGTATTCCCTAATAATCCCTTGTATTTCTGTGGTGTCTGTTGTAATTTCTCCTCTTTCATTTCTAATTTTATTTATTTGAGTCTTCTCCCTTTTTTTTTCTTAGTGAGTCTGGCTAAGGGTTTGTCAATTTTATTTATCTTCTCAAAGAACCAGCTCTTTGTTTCATTGATCCTTTCTACTGTTTTTTTGTTTCAATTTCATTTATTTCTGCTCTGATTTGTATTATTTCCGTCCTTCTGCTGATTCGGGGCTTTGTCTGTTCTTCTTTTTCCAACTCTGTTAGGTGCAATTTAAGGTTATTTATTTGGGATTTTTCTTGTTTGTTAAGGTGAGCTTGTATTGCTATGAATTTCCCTCTCAGGACTGCTTTTGCTGCATCCCATATGAGTTGGTATGGTGTATTTTCCTTTTCATTGGTCTCCAGATAGCTTTTGATTTCTCCTTTAATTTCATCAACGACCCATTGGTTGTTCAGTAGCATGTCGTTTAGTCTCCACATCTTTGTCCCTTTCCTAGTTTTTTCCTTGCAGTTGATTTCTAGTTTCACAGCATTATGATCAGAAAAGATGCTTGTAATGATTTCAATCTTCTTAAATTTGTAGAGGTTTGCCTTGTTTCCTAACATATGGTCTATCCTTGAGAATGTTCCATGTGCACTTGAGAAGAATGTGTACTCTGCTTTTTTTGGGTGGAGTGCTCTGTATATATCTATTAAGTCCATTGCGTCTAGTTTCTCGTTTAAGTCCATTATTTCCTTATTGACTTTTTGTCTGGATGATCTATCTATTGATGTAAGGGGGGTATTAAGATCCCCTACTATTATTGTGTTATTGTTAATATCTCCTTTAAGGTTTTTTAGCAGTTGTTTTATGTACTTTGGTGCTCCTGTGTTAGGTGCATAGATATTTATAAGTGTTAGGTCTTCTTGGTGAAGTGTCCCTTTTATCATTATATATTGCCCTTCTTTGTCTCTCATTACCTTTTTTATCTTGAAGTCTACTTTGTCTGATATAAGTATGGCTACTCCTGCTTTCTTTTGTTTGCCATTGGCTTGGAGTATTGTTTTCCATCCTTTTATTTTGAGTCTGTGTCTTTAGAGCTGAGATGTGTTTCCTGGAGGCAGCAGATTGTTGGATCTTGGTTTTTAATCCATCCTGCCACTCTGTGTCTTTTGATTGGAGAATTCAATCCATTTACATTTAGAGTGATTATTGATATATGAGGGTTTGATGTTGCTATTTTATTGTTCATCTTCTGGTTCTTTTGCATTTCCTTCGTTTCTTGTCCCTTGTGTTTCGGACTGCAAATTCAATTTGCTATTTCTGCATGCTCGTTCTCTTGGTTTTCTCTTTATTTGTCATGTGTGGTTCTCTTCTGGTTATTTGTTTAGTGGTTACCGTGAGGTTTATATAAGCGATCTCCTGCATGAGAAAGTACATTTTCGGATGCCTCCTTTTTCCTGAGGCTGGGTCGATTCAATCCCTTACCTCTTCCCCTCCTTATTTGTTATCTCTTTATTCCAGATTGTGTCATGAATGTGTGTTTCCAGTGATGAGCTTCAATTAATTTTTGATGTTATCCAACTGTAGTTTGTTCTGGTTTAGTCTCCTTGCTGAAATCTTTGTATCTCCTTTCTCATTTGCTTTTTTTCAGGCCTAAGGGCCTTCTAGAGCATTTCTTGTAGTGGGGGTCTTGTGGTGACGAACTCTCTTAGCTTTTGTTTATCAGGGAGAGTTATTATTTCTCCATCGTATTTGAAGGATATTTTTGCTGGATAAAGTATTCTCGGCTGAAGGTTTTTGTCTTTCATGATTTTGAATATATCATTCCAGTCTCTCCTAGCCTGTAGAGTTTCTGTCGAGAAATCAGCTGAGAGCCTGATGGGATTTCCTTTGTATGTTATTTTGTTTTTTTGTTTAGCTGCCATCAATATTATTTCCTTGTCACGGGTATTTTTCAAGTTTGCTACTATGTGGCGAGATGATTTTTTATTCCTGTTTATATATTTAGGTGATCTATTGATTTCATTCACTGTTATTTCCCTCTCGTTCTCTAGGTTGGGGAAGTTCTCAGCTATTATTTCTTTGAACAAACTCTCGGCTCCTTTCTCTCTTTCTTCTCCTTCTGGAATACCTATTATCCTTATGTTGCTTTTCCTCATTGAGTCTGATATTTCTCGAAGAATTTCTTCATTTCTTTTTAGTCTTAGCTCTCTCTCCTCCTCTATCTGGAGCATTTCTGTGTGGCTATCCTCAATAGTGCTAATTCGTTCCTCCATATTGTCAGTTCTGCTCTTTAAAGACTCCATTTTTTCCACTATCTCGTTGATTTTGTTTTTCACCTCCAATAATTCTGATTGGTTTTTCTTTATGGTTTCAATCTCTTTTGTGACAAACTCCCTGAATTCGTTGATTTGTTTCTGTGTGTTCTCTTGTATTTCGTTGAGTTTGTTTATGATAGCTATTTTGAATTCTCTCTCATTCAGGTTATCAAATTCTGTGCCTTCAGGGTTGGTTTCTGGGTGTTTGTCATTTTCCTTTTGGTCTGTAGCCCTGACAGATTGTCGCAAGGATCCGATGGGGACATCCTTATTTTTTCCCCTCATGATTAAAGTTCGTCCTGCAGTTTCCCCCTGCTGCCACTGGATGGAGATCGCGAGCGGTTTGCTCTGAGGCGGCTGCAGCCTCCGGAGGGATTATGCTGAAACGCCGGGCATGTGGGGGGAGGGGTCCTCTCTTTCTCCTGCTTGACCCGGGGGCTTCCTTTCTGGCTCTCTTAGGGTGTTTGCTACACCCCCTAAACAGTCTGTCGTCACTTCCCAGTGGGGATCTCGCGACAGTCTGTGAGAGCACCTGGATGGCGATAGTTTTCCCCGCTGTGGGCCGCCCCTCCCCCCTCTGTCTGCGAACCGCGCTGTCTTTGCCGATCGATTGGGGAGGGGGAGTACAACTTCTTACCTCTCCTCCCGTCCTTTTGGGCTTCCTGCGCCTCCACCGTCCGATGTATGGCAGCAGGGGTTTCTTAGAAGTCCTTCGTACTGTTTGATTGAGCTCTGTTGGAATGTGAATGATGTTTTCGTTGTGTCGTAGGGGGCAGAGATTCAAAGAGGGAATCTCACTCCGCCATGATGCTGACGTCACTCCTGTAGGTCTTGATAAAAGATGGCTGGGTCACATCCCTGGTTTCTGATTCAGTTGGTGTGTTGTATTTCTAAGTTCCCAGGTGACTGACAATACTTTGTGAACCACTGGAACAGACAGCTCGGCCCCTCTCAGACCTGAGACTGCAGAAACCCCAGAGACTGGTTCATCAAAGGACAAGACTCTTAACTGTTATTTTTAATGTGGCTGGCTTGCTCTGCTTGACAGATGGGGTATAAGATTTTTACTGGGACACAAACACCCTCATGTCCTGGATACATAACCATCTTGTCTAGACTATAGGTACTTGTAATTGTTTCCGGTAGTAGCAGTTTGTCTGAGGACAAAATCCTCTGGGCAGTGTGGTTTGTTGTTGACCTACCCTTGTAAAATCTTTTCTTTTGAGAAGTCAGGTGGATTGGTGGCATGCCTAGATCTGGATATTCAGTTGCCCAATCTTCTACAGGTTTTAAGTACTCCCAGTAACTGACAAGTTGAACCCTAGTTCATCACTGCACTGCTATGCACCTGTGAGGCCTATGCCACATGTCTGTTCTCTCTTCCATGGGTTTAGGTCAGCTCAATAGCTATAATACCATATTTCTTTTAATCTAAGGGCACCGTCTGCTTTAAAATGCTTTCCAATTTCAGAGATACTAAACTTTTTTTTCCAGTTTTACTGAGAAAAGTTGTCATACATCACCATATAAGTTTAAGGTGTATAGCATGATGGTATGTTTTACATATATTGTGAAATGATCACCACAGTAGGTTTAGTTAACATCCATCATCTCATACAGAGATACTAAACTTTTAAAGATGTATGTTTTGAAATGGGTGAAATGTAGTTTTAAGGTTAACCCTAGAAGTTAAAAGATTAAAGGGCTCCTTAGCACTTGGCAAGGCCAAAGCTATTGCCCCAGCTTCTGCCTCTCAGTAGTTCTCCTGCCTGCTGGTGGTCTGTTTCACATGTGTTGTTGCATGGATTCACTGCAGAATCTTGCTGGCCTAGGTCATGACCAAATTCACTTGACTCTCTCCCAATCTCCTGCTTTCCCTCTAATGTACTTAATTCTCAAGGATGGCATTGCCATCTGAGCCAGTTACACCATTAAATATTTTTTATTTAACTCTGTCCTTTTTAGTTCCCTTCCCCCACCCCCCCACCCCAACTTGGTTAATTCCAGATCATATTTTTCTTTTTTGTGAGGAAGACCAGCCCTGAGCTAACATCCGTTGCCAATCCTCCTCTTTTTGCTGAGGAAGACTGGCCCTGGGCTAACATCCGTGCCCGTCTTCCTCTACTTTATATGGGACGCTGCCACAGCATAGCTGACAAGCAGTGCGTCCGCGGGTGCCTGGCATCCGAACCCGTGAACCCCAGACTGCCAAGCGTGAACTAAACTGCTGTACCACCGGGCAGCCCCCAGATCATATTTTTCTGATGTGGATTTTAGCGGTGGTTATCAACATGCCAGACTATTGCTTGGTATGACTTTGATGGCTTCATTTATCTTTGAAATATTGCTAGTGAGTCCCAGAATCTTTGGTACAGAGCTGTCCATGCCCATTTGTCTACTTTCTCACATGAATTCAATTCTGTTTAAGCATGTGTCTTTTAGTGGTAATGCCCAAAAGCCATTCACTAAATGTAAATCTTTGAAGTCTGTTATTAAAGGCTCCTTTTTGCTAACATCTCTGGATATACCATTACCCTGGGAGCAGTTGAGGTTGAGACATATTTCGTCCTGTGCTAGCAAATGTAAACTTTTGCGTACTGTTCACCTGGAATTTTCAGGCCAAAGAGACAGTGCATGGTCCTGTCCACATCCATTACTGCTTCATGAGGTGTACTCTATTGTTTACAGTTTGTGGAGGCTCACCTAGGAACTCTCTCTATATGTTAGGCCAGTCGAAGCCAGACATCTGTAACTTTGATTTCATGTGGAATCCATTCCCAGGCTTCCTGGGGCTTTAATTGTTATGGATACACGAGCCGTGGATTTTACCTAACTTCTGTAAATTATTGGTGTTATTAACCACTCTGCTAAATCTCTGGCAGTCTTCATTTAATCAGACCCCTAATTTAAAAGGATTCCCTCAAATCCAGTCAGTGTCTGGTTCCCCTGCCTCACAGTTAAATTGGTCTCTTTAAACTGATATTTTTATTTATTCCCTTTTGGCTCTCTTAATCTAAATTCTCATTTTCCCAAAGCCTTCATTCTCAGGAGTACTAGCTTCATTAGGCTAATTTAAGTCCCTGTGTCAATAGTGAAGTCCTGTGGATCCTGATGGTCAGTTGTCTTCTGAAATACAGTGTGACTACTGTGGCTGGGCAGAGTACCAATACTGACCTTAGAAGGTGCCAGAACCAAGGGTCTAGGCCTCCCTAACCCTAGGCTTTCCATTCTTCAGAGAATCAATTGGCCTGCTCTCCCTCCTACCAGGATTATATGTTACCCTGTTCTGAATCTTAACCAGAACCGGTTATAGCTTCTGCTTTCTTCTCAGAGTTGGGTACTTCAAACTGATGGCTTGCAACCCTGCTGGCAAAGTTTATGGCTTCATAATTTGGACAACCCCGGTTATTTGCTCTCAAAGAGTGTCCTGACTTCATCTGGTGATGCCTGGTTGACTTCAGCGTCCCCATATCCCTAGATGTCTGTCAATCTCATTCTGTCTGACTGTTCTTCCACCTTGGATGTTGCCCTTAAATTTCTCTTTGGGGGCTTCCATCTGATTGCTTTACTGTTTGCAGTTCAGAACTTTAGGCATGGGCTCATACATCAGTTTTCTAATATATCCTTCCAAAATTAACCTTGAGTTTTTATCCTAAACAGTGTTGAGTGAATGATCTTCTCATTCTCCATGAGGCCACATTGGGCTTGATTATTTTTCCTGAGCTGCTTAATTTGTTCACGTATACTAACAATCAACCAGGATAATCTTAGGCTCACTGAGTGGGTAAGCCCGGGTTCTTACAGTCTGAAAGAGCCTAATAAACACATAAGTTAGTGAAAAATAAAACAAATATATATTTTTAAACCTTTGACTTTCAAAGTCATTTGTTGTTTATCTGCATGTAAGGATAAGTGGTGAAAAGACAATAAGCCCCTGAAAATCCTAGTTAGTCATGTATAGTAACTGTATTTATTCCGTATTTTACTTAAAATTATACTTATGGAAAGACGTGAAAGGTAAAAGCCACCAAAAATAACTTTGGCTAAAAATATTTCTGTTTTTGACTCTGAATTCAAAGTGAATTAACTATGCTATTTTCTTCTTCTTTTTTTTAATAGGGTTACACATCATTTTGGAATGACTGTATATCATCTGGATTACGTGGCTGTATGTTAATTGAATTAGCGTTGAGAGGAAGGTTACAACTAGAGGCTTGTGGAATGAGACGTAAAAGTCTATTGACAAGAAAGGTAAGAGGAGTGCTAAATAACATACCTTCTTTGAAGAGTCTGTGCTACCTAAAAATGAAGAATGTTTCTATTAATAGCTTTCAAAAATTAAAGAGGACGTTGATTTTAAAGTTAAGTCTTTAAATCATGTTTCCATATCTTTCTTGCCTTCTTAGTTTCCTTGGTCTTTGTAAATAATGAATAATGTTATTTGTTGTCAGGATCACTGGCTCTTGGCATCTTAGTATGCAAAAAGACTCCAAACTTCATTTCCTGCTTCTGAAAGCCATAATTTGGAAAGACTTGACATAACTTTCTTTTAAAACTCAACTATTGTTGTGCAAATTAACTATCCGTGAGCTAGTGATCTTTTTAGCAGAATATGAATGCTTTTCAGATCTTTGCCTTCTCCACTGTGGTCTGTTAAACAGAGGTACTACAGTCATGCATTGCTCAGTGATGGCTATATGTTCTGGGAAATGAATCATTAGACTTTTATCATTGTACGAACATCATAGAGTGTACTTATGCAAACCTAGATAGTGTAGTCTACTACACACCTAGGCTATATGTAATTTAAGCTTATGGGACCACTGACGTATATGCAGTGTATAACTGTGTATTAGCTAGTTTTTAGAATTTTTAATTTCAACCACAATCTCAAATATTTAAGATTGTTTCTCTTTTAGTCTATTGTTTTCTTGGGGGCATGGTGTTTCAGAACTGTTTTTTCCTTAATACAGTGTTCCAATGAAATCCAAAAAGTTTTTGGTCAGAACTCTGCTTTTTTGGATTGATATGTTAGAGGGTAATAAATTCTGTGGGAAAGAAAGCCATTAATGTTTTCTTGAAAATTACATGCAAAGTAAGCATAGTATGGGAGAAAATATTCTTCATGAGAGTTTGAAATTAAATCTAGTCTAGTCATTTAAAGTCAAATGAGCTGGCATGAGATTAGTTTTAAAATTACCATTAACTATACCATAAAGCAGAGTGTAATTTTTATTTCATTTTACTGTGCAACTGTAGATTTATGGAGGAAAAAACCTTAAGAATCTGCCATTATAATTATCAATGAAATATACACATAAGTGGCTACTAATTATAATAACTATAAGTAATTTTGTATTAATGTTACGGAGCCCTGACCTGAAGTGAAAAGATTTTGATACTGGTTCTTTTTGTGGGAAAAAGTTTTTGTGTTGGTTATCAACAAATTATTTGCTCTTTTGTTCGTTTATTTATTCATCATATATTAATTTACCGCTTAAGTCTACCATGTGCTGTGCTCGACCCTGGAGATGTAGTGGTGACCAAGAGATGTATGCTCTCTGCTTGCATGGGCTTGGTATTTCATCTACTTCTTTGTGTGATCTTAACTATGTAGTTGATACATCTTTTAGAAACATACTCCAATATGATTTGATTTGCTCACTTAAGAATAGTTATTGCTTTTATTAAAATAATATGTTTATAATACTTATAAAATCAAATGGTATTAAAAGGCTTATAACAAAAAATAACCATCTTCTACCTACCCTTTCTGACTCCTTAGTCCTGATCCTGGGAGGCAATCATTCTCAGTCCCTGTATTAGTTTCCTAGAGCTGCCTTGACAAATTACCACTCACTGTGTGGCTTAAAACAATGACATTCATTCTCTCACGGTTCTGGAGGCCAGAATGTGCTGTTCCTTGCCTCTTCTAGCTTCTGGCTGCATCTCTCTCTGCTCTGTCTTAACATTGCCTTCTCTTCTGTGTGTGTCTACTTTGTGTGTCTCTTTTAAGGACATTTTCTTTACATTTAGGGCCCATCTGGATAATCCAGGATGGTCTCATCTGCAGATCTAATTTAACTTAATTTCATCTACAAAGACTTATTTTCCCAAATAAGATCCAGGGGTTAGGTTCTGAAGGTTAGGACATGAACACCTTTTTTGGGGCCACCATTCAACTTGCTGCAATTCTCTTAGCTATTTCTTTTGGCATTTACCTCCATATTTTTAAATAAGCTTGTACTGCCATCTGTTTTTAAATTAATTTGAGACACTGTTTACTTTCTGGAATAGATGAATATTTGGCTTTCTTAATACCACTTACTCCTACCCCCTAATCTTCCTAATAGAGTTCTTTCATAATTTTTGGCAAAACAGTCATGATTGTTTTATGTTATTAAAATTATGTTAATATTCTTTTCTTAGAGTTAAGTTATATCCTGTGATATTTTCCTTTCTTGTATAGTTTTTGTTTTTTCTAGAGTTAATAATTCTTTTTTTTAAAGTTTTCTATGTAGCTATCCTTTTTCTTACATGCTCCATCAGAGAAAAATTAGCATTATTAATTTTCACATGTTCAAATACATTGATAACTCCTTTAAAATTTGCCTTATGCTCCAGTCTAGACTGGTTATGCTTTGGTTCTACTGGGACTTTCTGTCACATTTTCCCAGAAACAACCCCCTGTTTTCTGGATCTAGTATTTAATTGTTTTGAGACTTTGCATGCCTGAAAATCCCTTTATTGTACCTCATTTTTAGTTGACCAGGAATAGATTTAAATTATTTTCCCACAGAATTTTGAAGGCGTTTCTCCATTGTACTCCAGTGTACAGAGTTGCTGTTAAAGTCTGGTGCCCTTCTGGTTTTTGTTCTTTGTATGTCTGTTTTTTCCTGTCTGGAAGCGTTTGGGATGTTCTCTTTATCCATGGTGTTCTAAAATTGTACAATATGCCTGAATGTGGGTTCTTTTAAATTCATTATGCATGAGCTCTTTCAACCTGGAAATGTGTGTCTGTTGGTTTTGGAAAGTTTTCTTATATTTCTTGTACTTCTGCCCTCCATTTTCTAGAACTTTATAAGTTGGGTGTGGCTACTCTCTTTTTTTTCTAATTTTTTTTTTTTAAATTTCCCAGCTTTATAGAGATAGAATTGATATTCTCTTGGCCTCTCTTATCTTTTAACCCTCTGTTGAGTTTTTTATTGTGGCACTCATGTTTTTGATTTCCAGGAGCCCTTTCTTGTTTTTTAATCGCAGCTTCTTATTCTGTTTTATGGATGTGATATCTTCTTTTAGATATTTGAGGATATTATGGCTCTTTTGAAAATTTCCTTTATCTATGTTATTCTGTTTCTTCAAAGTTATTTTCTCTCTCTCTCTCTCTCTCTCTCTCTCTCTCTCGGTCTCGTGTGATGTTGAAGGCTTTCCTTCCAATGTCTTATCATCCTTCATTATCTGTTCATATTTAAGAATGAGGCTCCCCCCTCTAAGAAAAAAAACCACTAAATAGAAATTATATGTGTGGGCAGAGAATATTTACTAGCGGACCACACATTACTGAATTTTGTTAAGGAATTGAGAACTTACTCTATATGAGTCATTGAAGAATTTTAAGCAGAAACAGTGGAATGTCATGATATGATTTGCCTTTTGGAAAGATCAACGAGGAGAATGGGTTGAAAGGGGCTAAAACTAGTTCAGGGAAATTTGTTAATCCAAGTGAAAGATAACCAGATTAGTTAGATTAGAATAATTGCAGAGATGATGGAGAAAAGTTGTCCCTCTGAGAGAGATTTAGAGGACAGAATTTTGTAAGAAAAAAGGTCCAAATTATTGTGACCCTTATATGTAAGACCTGTCTCAAAGGGGTGGGCATGAGATGGACTTTGAGGCCAGATTACAGTGGATTTAAGGAGTAAGGGGGAAGTAAGAAGTGGTGGCATGACCACAGTATATAGACATACAACTTTTTCGCCCAAGGTTCTTTCTTTTTTCTTATTCTGTCTGACCCCCTACTGCAAGCGTAGTCTAGAATAGCACTGTCCAGTAGAACTTTCTTTGATGATAAAAATGTTCTATGTCTGCACTGATACCATAGCCACAAGCCACATGTGTCTGTGAACCAGATGCTTGAAATTTGGCTTTTGCAAATTGAGACATGCTGTAAATAAAAACACACACTGGATTATTTTTTTGTGAGGAAGACCAGCCCTGAGCTAACATCCATTGTTGCCAGTCCTCCTTTTTTTTGCTGAGGAAGACTGGTCCTGGGCTAAAGTCCGTGCCCATCTTCCTCTACTTTATGTGGGATGCTGCCACAGCATGGCTGACAAGCAGTGCGTCAGCCAGTGCCTGGGATCCGAACCCACGAATCCTGGACTGCCAAAGCACGAACTAAACTGCTGTGCCACCAGGCCGGCTGCCACATGCTGGATTTTTGAAGACTTACTGTGGAAAAACAATGTAAAATATCTTAATTTTAAAATATTTTTTGCATATTAGTATTTTGACTATAGTGCATTAAATCAAATGTATTAAAATTAATTTCACCTGTTTCTTTTTTAATGTAAGTTCTAAAAAATTTTTAAATAGATTTTTGGCTTGCATTTCTGGTTTTCCTTATACTTCTATTAGGTCATACTGTCTCAGAAATAGATATTGTGTGTATTTTTTAATCTTTCAGATAATCTAATAAAAAGGGTGAAGGACACGTTGTTGAGGGCAAATTTAAGAGAAGACTGTTGCATTTTAAAAATAATACTGTTAAAGTTCGTAACTTTTTTTTTACAATGTGTTTTTTTTTTTTAATTGATGTCTTAGTTTATAACACTGTGGGGTTTTAGTTGTACATTTTTGTTTGTCACCTTGTGGATGTAACCCTTCACCCCTTGTGCCCCCCCCACCCCCCTTCCCCTTGGTAACCACCAATCAGTTCTCTCTGTCCGTGTGTTCACTTATATTCCATATATGAGTGAGTTCATGCAGTGTCTGTCCTTCTCTCTCTGGCTTATTTCACTTAACATAATACCCTCTAGGTCCTTCCATGTTGTTGCAAATGGGACAATTGTGTCTTTTCTTATGGCTGAGTAGTAGTCCATTGGATGTATATACCACATCTTCTTTAACCAATCATCAGTCGAGGGACACTTGGGTTGCTTCCACTTCTTGGCTATAGTGAATAATGCTGCAATGAGCATAGGGGTGCATACGCCTCTTGTGATGGTTGATTTCACGTCCATTGGGTAGATGCCCAAGAGTGGGATTGCTGGGTCATACGGTATTTCTATTTTTAATTTTTTGAGGACTCTCCATACTGTTTTCCATAGAGGCTGCACCAGTTTGCATTCCCACCAGCAGTGAATGCGGGTCCCCATTTCTCCACAACCTCTCCAGCATTTGTTGTTATTTGTCTTTGTGATTATAGCCATTCTAACTGGTGTAAGGTGATATCTCAGTGTAGTTTTGATTTGCATTTCCCTGATGATTAGTGATGTTGAACATCTTTTCATGTGTCTATTGGCCATCTGTATATCTTCCTTGGAAAAATGTCTGTTCATATCCTCTGCCCATTTTTTGATCGGGTTGTTTGTTTTTTTGTTGCTCAGTTGTATGAGATCTTTATATATTACTGAGATTAATCCCTTGTCGGACAAACGATTTGCAAATATTTTCTCCCAGCTGGTGGGTTGTTTATTCATTTTGATCCTGGCTTCATTTGCCTTGTAGAAGCTGTTTAGTCTGATGAGGTCCCACTTGTTTATTTTTTCTTTTGTTTCCCTTGTCTGGGTAGACATGGAATCTGAAAGGATCCCTTTATGTCCAATCTCAATTAGTGTACTGCCTATATTTTCTTCCAGGAGTTTTATAGTTTCAGGTCTCACTTTCAGGTCTTTGATCCCTTTTGAATTGATTTTTGTATATGGCGATAGGAGATGGTCTACTTTCATTCTTTTGCATGTTGCTGTCCAGTTTTCCCAGCACCATTTATTGAAGAGACTTCCCTCTCTCCATTGTATGTTCTTTGCTCCTTTGTCGAAGATTAGCTGTCCATAGGTGTGTGGTTTTATTTCTGGGCTTTCAATTCTGTTCCATTGATCTGTGTGTCTATTCTTGTACCAGTACCATGCTGTTTTGATTACTGTAGCTTTAATAGTATATTTTGAAGTCAGGGATTGTGATGCCTCCAGCTTTGTTCTTTTTTTTTCAGAATTGCTTTAGCTATTCGGGGTCTTTTGTTGCCCAATACGAATTTCAGTAGTTTTTGTTCTATTACCGTGAAGAATGACATTGGGATTCTGATTGGGATTGCATTGAATCTGTAGATTGCTTTAGGTAGCATGGACATTTTAACTATATTTATTCTTCCAATTCATATGCATGGAATATTTTTCCATTTCTTTATGTCCTCCTCGATTTCTTTCAATAGTGTCTTATAGTTTTCATTGTATAGGTCTTTGACCTCCTTGGTTAAATTTATTCCCAGATATTTTATTCTCTTTGTTGCAATTGTAAATGGGATTGTCTTTTTGAGTTCTCTTTGTGTTGTTTCATCGTTAGTGTATAGAAATGCAATTGATTTTTGTAAGTTGATTTTATACCCTGCCACTTTACTGTAGTTGTTGATTGTTTCTAGTAGTTTTCCGATGGAATTTTTTGGGTTTTCTATGTATAGGATCATGTCGTCTGCAAATAGTGAGAGTTTCACTTCTTCATTGCCTATTTGGAGTCCTTTTATTCCTTTTTCTTGCCTAATTGCTCTGGCCAGAACTTCCAGTACTATGTTGAATAAGAGCGACGAGAGTGGGCACCCTTGTCTTGTTCCTGTCCTCAAAGGAATGGCTTTCAGTTTTTCCCCATTGAGTAGGATGTTTGCTGTAGGTTTGTCATGTATGGCCCTTATTATGTTGAGGTACTTTCCTTCTATACCCATTTTGTTGAGAGTTTTTTATCATAAATGGATGCTGGATCTTGTCGAATGCCTTCTCTGCATCGATTGAGATGATCATGTGGTTTTTATTCTTCATTTTGTTAATGTGGTGTATCACGTTGATTGATTTGTGGATGTTGAACCATCCCAGTGTCCCTGGTATAAATCCGACTTGATCGTGGTGTATGATCTTTTTGATGTATTGCTGTATTCGGTTTGCCAATATTTTGTTGAGGATTTTTGCGTCTATGTTCATCAGTGATATTGGCCTGTAGTTTTCCTTCTTTCTATTGTCCTTGTCTGGCTTTGGTATCAGCATGATGTCGGCCTCATAGAATGTGTTGGGAAGTATTCCATCTTCCTCTATTTTTGGAATAGTTTGAGAAGGATAGGTGCTAAATCTTCTTTGAACGTTTGATAAAATTCTCCAGGGAAGCCATCTGGTCCTGGGCTTTTATTTTTTGGGAGGTTTTTGATTACTGTTTCAATCTCTTTACTTGTGATTGGTCTGTTCAGATTCTCTATTTCTTCTTGATTCAGTTTTGGGAGGTTGTACGCGTCCAAGAATTTGTCCATTTCCTCTAGGTTGTCCAATTTGTTGGCGTAAAGTTTTTCATAGTATTCCCTAATAATCCCTTGTATTTCTGTGGTGTCTGTTGTAATTTCTCCTCTTTCATTTCTAATTTTATTTATTTGAGTCTTCTCCCTTTTTTTTTCTTAGTGAGTCTGGCTAAGGGTTTGTCAATTTTATTTATCTTCTCAAAGAACCAGCTCTTTGTTTCATTGATCCTTTCTACTGTTTTTTTGTTTCAATTTCATTTATTTCTGCTCTGATTTGTATTATTTCCGTCCTTCTGCTGATTCGGGGCTTTGTCTGTTCTTCTTTTTCCAACTCTGTTAGGTGCAATTTAAGGTTATTTATTTGGGATTTTTCTTGTTTGTTAAGGTGAGCTTGTATTGCTATGAATTTCCCTCTCAGGACTGCTTTTGCTGCATCCCATATGAGTTGGTATGGTGTATTTTCCTTTTCATTGGTCTCCAGATAGCTTTTGATTTCTCCTTTAATTTCATCAACGACCCATTGGTTGTTCAGTAGCATGTCGTTTAGTCTCCACATCTTTGTCCCTTTCCTAGTTTTTTCCTTGCAGTTGATTTCTAGTTTCACAGCATTATGATCAGAAAAGATGCTTGTAATGATTTCAATCTTCTTAAATTTGTAGAGGTTTGCCTTGTTTCCTAACATATGGTCTATCCTTGAGAATGTTCCATGTGCACTTGAGAAGAATGTGTACTCTGCTTTTTTTGGGTGGAGTGCTCTGTATATATCTATTAAGTCCATTGCGTCTAGTTTCTCGTTTAAGTCCATTATTTCCTTATTGACTTTTTGTCTGGATGATCTATCTATTGATGTAAGGGGGGTATTAAGATCCCCTACTATTATTGTGTTATTGTTAATATCTCCTTTAAGGTTTTTTAGCAGTTGTTTTATGTACTTTGGTGCAAAATTCGTAACATTTTAATAGCTAACATAAAGTAACATAACAGATTCAAATTTGATAATATAGAATTTCAATTAAGGATTTGTTGCTTAGCCAAGAACATTAATGAAGGCTATAGAAATATAATACTTGGCTAATGCAGTATAGCATTTTCACTTATTGAAAAATTCATTTCTCCACCAGTGTAAAATGCCACCTTTATCGTATACTCAATTCTTATGTATAATTGAGACTGTTTCTGGAACTAATAAAAGTTTAAAAAATGAATTTCTGGGTCAAATAGCCCAAGGTTTAACAATGAAATGAATTACATTGAGTATAAACTGTTCTAGCATTTTACTTGAGTGATTATTGCACAGTAGCTTTATTTTCATTCATGATTATAGCTAATCTGGTTAGGTTAAGTATTGGAGTTTCTTAATAAGGAATTTATTTAAAATCTGAACTTTGATACTGCATGAACACTTGGGGCTTTAAGCATAATGAATTGTTTGCATAATTAAGTTTTTCATTTAAAGAGATCAAGTCAGATAAAAGGAATCGGGATCATTTCTTTCTTACTGCTTACGTTTTAGGTGATCTGTAAGTCAGATGCTCCAACAGGGGATGTTCTTCTTGATGAAGCTCTAAAGCATGTTAAGGAGACTCAGCCTCCAGAAACTGTCCAGAACTGGATTGAATTACTTAGTGGTAAGTTTGTTTATATAAACTAGAAACTGAATTCTATTTAAAAGTTTTTTGTAAGTTTAAAATGCTTTTGAAAGGAACTTGGACAAAATAGCCAAAAGCTTGTTTAGTTATTTAGGCAAACGTGAAAGTTATCAGTCACTGAATGGGGAAAATAGTGGTTTTTAAAATTTCATCCCCTTTAACAAGACTGAACAGATGTTGAATGAGATGTAATATTCTTCCCTAGAGTTCCTGTCATTCTTTATCTAAATGACCTCATGCTACTTTGTTCTGGATAGGCTAGGTTAAGCTGTGGTAACAACAGCCCCCAAACCTCAGTGGCCTAAATCAACAGTTTATTTCTCACTCAAGCTATAAGTCCATCACGGGCCACTTCATTCTCACTGGCAGCCCTCAGATGGAACCACCACCATCTCGAGCGTTGTCAGTCACTCTTGTAAAGGGAAGAAGAGCACAGCATATCACTCAGCCTCTTGTTTCTGCTCAGAAATGACACACAGTTCAGGTTTCATTGCTCAGAGCAAGTCATGTGGCCTCCCCTAACTTGAAGGAGACAGGAAAGTGCAGCTGTAGAGCAAGGACCTGAAATATTTGGTTGACGGCACTAATGACTACTACATTTATGTTAGTTATTTGTGTATTTGTCTAATCTTCTAGATAGCGAGCTGCTTGAGTATAGGACCTAAGTTATCTTGCTCTCCTCTCTACTGTTATGTAAAACATAGCTTCTGCATACATGTATTGTTTGTTTCATTTCACGTTCAAACATCCTGCTGTTTAGAGTAACTTTTAAAAACATCTGGACGTTGTCAGAGATTGGTAATGAACATGGTGTCATTTTTCTCACTTATAAATAAAGAGTTTCTAAGATAATAGGCCTATTATGAGGATGTTCTTCTGTCAGTAAAAGATTTTGAGTTTTGCATGTTCATTTATTTAAAAATTTTATACACATACTCCATTCTTAGCTAATGGAGTAATAATGGGCGCTTTACACTTAGGGCAGCATTCATTCTTCCTTCTTAATTGATAGAGAACATTTACTTATTCACAAGGTCATCTTGATGATTTTGAAATTTTTGTTTTGACCATCTTTAGATCTGCTGATAAAGTTTCATGTTACTTCATTGAATAAGAGCAACTTTAACTCTGCCATTTTCCCCCCTTTGTGCTTGTGATATTGTCTTCAATTATAATTTCTTTTGCAGGAATCTTTTGAAATTACTTTGCCCATTTGATGAGGATTTATTTAGTTAAAACTAGATAATATCCACAGATCCACTTACACAGCACATACCAACACAGTATGTCACTGTGCCCACCATTGTCAGTCCTTTCTGCGTTAGCCTTCTACTTACGCCTTTTGGCGACATGTGGCCATCTGACAGAGACTCAGGGCATTAACGTTAACTCCATATGTTAAATATTAGCAGATATAATTTTTTTAGATAAAAATAGACTACCCCAGTGGATCGTTCTGTACATTCTAAGGAGATCACTGGCACGGGCAATCTTTGGGTCATGGTGTATGTTGTGCTGCCATTGTTGTCTCATTACGACTTCTGTGATTGCAAATTAGAATTTGTAATTAGGTTCTCAACTGCCCAAAAGGAGGGTTTCTCAAAGTTGTAGTTATTTTTTTGGCAGAGAAGTCATAGTGCTAAAGTTCTTTTTATGGAATATAGTGAGTTTTGCCTTAGCATTAATGTTATTGATATCTACTTTGGTGCCACTTAGCTATGGAGTTGTTTTCAGATGCTCCATCCATCAACGATCTCTTTATGTTACATGGGTGCTAACAGTGCTTTGGGCTTTGGTTTAATAACATATCTTAGACCACCAAATTTCCTTTGACAGTTTATATACCTTAAATTGAATTCATTAATATGAATTCAGTTAGTATGGCATGCAAGGAGGTTGAATCTCAAGATTTAAGGTGGCTGTATACTTCTTAAATTTATCTGTTATGTAACATTTTATGAATGTAGCTTATCTAGTACTCAATATAAATGCTACCTGAACTTGGTTCTCAACTTGGGCTGCTCTTGCACTGTTCTTACCTGACTGAGGAGTGAAAAGATGGCAGAAGTCTTAAGCTTATCTCAAAATTATGTATGTACAGTTAAGATTTTGTAAAACACAGTGTCCATTTGAATTAGGAATTTGGGTAAACTGTGAAGGTGATACAGAGTTGTTTTTTTTAACAGTGTCCTGTGAAGTTTAGGATGGCTATAAATGCCAGAATATCGCCTATAGCACTTTAGTTGCATGTTCCTGACTTGTATTAGGAATGACTCGTAATTTCAGCACAAAAGAGGGGAATTCACAGTGAGAGGAGAAAAAAAGAACATTTCTTTTAAATTAAGAAAACATCTACTTCCTAACTAGTTAACATGCTGATAGCAGCTTGGTGATTTTTTTTAAAGCATTTTTTTTATTGTGATAAAATGTACACAACACAACACTTACCATTTTAACCATTTTTAAGTGTTCAGGTCTGTAGCCAGCTTGTTGATTTTTAAATTTTAAAAAATTTCAGTTGCTTCAAGGTAATGAATGGTATCAAATACCAGCTATTGCAGCAATGCTGATATAGGTGCTATGAAACTTAGAAAAAAAAGTGCTTCCAGACTGAAAGAATCTTAAAATCCATTTCGGGGGAACTGTTGTATATTTCTCATAATTTGATAACAGATAAGAGTTTAACAACATGGTTGTCTGGAAGTGCAATACTCAGAGAAAAGAGAAATCCTTGAGAGCTTCAGTAGTTGGAGGAGGAAGTGGAACTTGGATTAAGTCTTTGAAGGGTAAGAATGAGACAGAAGGGAGAAAGTGTTGCCGTTCAGAGGGATTAGAGGGAGTGGTAAAAATTGGTGGACCTATCCCTACACAGCTAAATTGGTGCTTGCTACTTGGTTTTCAAAACTGCTGTGCTCTATTGTTGAGAGAGATGTGCATAGGGGGTGAGATTATGTGTAAAGAAGAGAGAATGATTAACACAGGTCAGTCTGGTGATCAGCTCTGAGGCAGAGAAGGCACACAGGAGGCATCTAAAGGACTGACAAAGGTTTCTTTTTCACCTGGGGTGGAGGGATACCCAGGGGTTCATTTTCTTACTATACTTACATTGGATGTGTATACATGCTAAAACTACAGACAAATTGTAACCATTATTTATATCTCAATCAGAAAAATTAATAAATATATTAGAGGCAAAGTTTTAAAAATGTTTAAAGAGTACTGTTTTTAAGACTAAAGAATTTCTGGCTTTTTGAAATCTTAAGACATGTAGTTGATCAGTTTGGTCACAAGGTGTCACTAGACTGCCAAATTTATGAACAAAGCTGCTTTTAGTTTTGTAACTTGATGTCAAGGAAGATAGAAGTTTTTTGTAGTGAAATTATTTAGGTACCTGTCAGTGTGTCATTTCCATTGAAGTACTTGTTGGGCAGTGGGTATAAATAACCTTTGAAGAACTTTTCCTCTCTGTATGTACTTCTCACAGTTTCTTTTAGGTAAACTGTAAATAAATTCTATGCATTGTAAATTTGCTTGCATAACTTATAAAGTCTTTTCATGTAGACAATGAATAATTTAGGGACTCATCAATGACAATATGGATCACAGCATCTTTTAAAAAATCTAGAATTTGGGGCACTATTCATTCATCAGGCATTTATTACAAAGTATTTAAAAGATATTCAATATTCTGCTTAAATTGAAGCAGCTAAATCTTTAGTAGCTAGTAGAACTTAAACCTTTCTTGTATCTTCTCTTTACTCATCCAGCTTCCCTCCTCTCCTCCCAATTTATACTGGTGTCTTAAGTATGCTAATCTTAGGGATGACTTTATTCTTTGGATTTAGCTTAATTTGGTTCTTTTTTTTTTTTTTTTGCTGGTGAGGAAGACTGGCTCTCAGCTAACGTCTGTTACCAATCTTCCTCTTTTTGCTTGAGAAAGATTATTGCTGAGGTAACGTCTGTGCCAATCTTCCTCTGTTTTGTATGTGGGGTGCTGCCACAGCGTGGCTTGTTGAGCGGTGTGTAGGTCTGTACCTGGGACCTGAACCCACGAACCCCGGGCTGCTGAAGTGGAGCATGTGAACTTAACCACTACACCACTGGGCTGGCTGCCTGGTTCTTTTTCTAAAAGGCAGAAATGTCGGGATGCCAAGACACTTTGACGAAGTTATTTCATTGCACCTTTTTTTGGGTGCCAAAAATAGTACTAAGCAATATTTGCATATTACCCACACTGTTTTAGCCTTCTGCTTATGAGATTTCTTCAAATATTTGAGGCGGTCTGAGTAACATTTTTGTTGGAGTGAGCACACAAGGTTTGCCCTTTTGTAGGGGATTGCTACAAAAGAAGATGATGTCTCAGTTCCTTTTTATTACTTCCTCTGAGGCACAAGTGATTGCCCATAAAAAGGTCCACTCATAAATGGAACACCTTATCTGAAGGTGGGTCTGTGTTCAGACTCTTCTTATTTTTAGTAGCAGCACTAAACTGTAAGCATATTTTGGAATTGAGAAATTTCTCACAGGAGCTGTGTAAGCATTAGGTTGTTCCATTGGTTGCAATATATAAGATTTACGTGTGGATAAGGTGTGGATAAACCTAAGTATGACTTCAATAAAATAGTAAGTTATAAACTGATAATCCCAATTATTTCCCATGAGAAAGAAAAAAATTATAGTATAGCAGCATTAGAGGGATTTTTGTTTTTTTAGGTCTGCAAAGAAAAATTTAACTGAGTTTCTCAGAATAATCGATATTTCTTTTCTCCCCATATTGTTTGGGAACAGATGCCCAAGATATTCTCTGAGGCATAGAATACCTTCCTATTTGACTAAGTTGCCAGGGAATAGTGCTTCTTTGATAATTGACAAATTATTATAGGCATAGTTAATTTATCTTAGAGTTGAACTACAGGGTCTTTTTTTTGTGTGTGTGTTAACCCTGAGCTAACATCTGTTGCCAATCCTCCTCTTTTTGCTGAGGAAGACTGGCCCTGGGCTAACATCTGTGCCCATCTTCCTCTACTTTATATGGGACGCCACCACAGCATGGCTTGACAAGTGGTGCGTCGGTCTGTGCCCGGAATCTGAACCTGTGAACCCTGGACCACCGAAGCAGAGTGTGCCAACTTAACCACTATGCCACTGGGTTGGCCCTGAACTACAGTTTTTTATAGGCTTTTACATAAATTTGACTATTGATTATTTTATGTTTATTAGTTCAAATTTCCAAAAGTAATTAAGAATGTCAGAAAACACAACCTAGCCAATTCTAGCCTACTATGTTAGGCTGCTGGCCACATGCCCATGACATTACAAAACTGAAAACAAAACCCAAACTGTCTGGTGAAGGGTGCAGCAGGCAGGCATTTACTGGGGAGACAGTGGGTTGCTACAACAATTAAAATTCTGCACATAGTTGTTGCCTATCTGTTTTGTTGTTTCTTCTGTCTAGAATTCAGGCTCCTCTTCCTTTCATAGGGTGTTGAATTCTGCTGGATTTCAAGATTTAGCTTAAAAGTTCTTTCCCCTGTAACTTTCCTAGCAATATCCCTTAACATCAAACCCAAGTAATTTCTTATTCCTCTGGGCACTTGGTTCATATTGTTTTTACGGCCCTCTTCACATCTTACTCTAGCCAGTACAGTTGTATTATGAATCTGTTTCCTTCACTTGATTTAAAATTTCTACAGTGTTCGAAATATGTCTTACTTCTGTTTGCATTCTCAGTACCTAATATGATTTTGTAGACAATTACAAATATAGTAAATTCTTTTGGCCAAAGTGCTGATTCTGCACATGGATAAATAATAATAGCTAACATTTGTTTGAGAACTTACCACGTGCCAGGCTCTGTTGTAAGGACTTGATATGTCTTTAACTCATTTAATCCTCATAATAACCCTGTGTGCTGGATGCAGTTGTTACCTTCATTTTACAGATGAGGAAACAGAAATAGAGAGGTTAAAGAACCTTGCTCAAGGTGGCACAGCTAGGAAATGACCAAGTTGAAATTCAAATCCAGCCAGTCTGGCTCCAGAGCTGCTTGTTATAACTGGTCAGGCTATAATGCTTCGTCAAGTAACTTAATTATTTCTTAACATTGAATGTAGGTGTGGGCTTGTTTAACACCAGAAATTGGAATAAGTAGACTTTTATTTATTATTGAATTATGTTTTTCTTTCATACTGTTAGGTTTTTAAATTTAATAGTGTCCCACATATATTTCAGCTCTTTTCCTTTTTGAAGTTACAAAGGAAATTGAATAAAATGATTGTTTTTCTTTTGTGGAAGCTGGTTTGCCAGGCTTTTTTATTTGAATGCAGGAGGTGACTTCAATATATTAATAATTCATGGTACCACGCCTTCACTATTTGACAACTTTTTTTGAGTCCCTAGTTTTACCGAATGAATCACAAAATGCAAAATGGCAGTTCCAGAGCATTCATTCTTTAAAAAAAAAACTCTTATTTTTCTCTTCATTGTGTTCATGTTTTCCTCTAAATTATTTAGATATTTATAATAGCTGTTTTAAGGTTCTTGCCTGCTAATTCCATCATTTGTGTCATTTTGGGGTCATGTTTGATTTGGTTGACTGTTGCTGTTGATTTTTTTTCCTCCTTAGTTTTGGGTCACAGTTTTCTGCTTCACAAATCCAGTAATTTTTTTATTGGGTGCTGGACATTGTGAATGCTGTGTTGTTGAGTGCTGAATTTTGTTGTCTTCCTTAGAGGGTTGACTTTTTTTTGGTAGGCATTTAAGTTACGTGTCGATTAGCTTGTTTTTAAGCTTTGTTAGGCCAGGTCTAGAGTAGCCTTTGCTCAAGGGCTAGTTTAGCCTTACTACTAAGGTGTGATCCTTCTGGAGTCCCTTCTGAATGTTTTGGGTGTTTATTGAGGCCTTTCCACTCAGACTATTGGCACTCAAATTTTTCCCAGTTCTATGTGAACTCTTGGAATTGTTCAGCTTACAACTTTTTGGCCATTTTTCTTTGCCTAGCCTTGTGGAGTTTTCTCACCTTAACACATGTGGCTTTGTTTTCAGCCAGACTGGAGAGAACACCATGCAGATTTCTAGAGCTGTTAGTCTGCATAGCTCTCTCTCCTCCAGTACTCTCCCTTGCATATTCCAGCTGCCGTTGTCTCTTGGAACTCTGATCTCTGCCTTCTTAACCCAGTGTGACTCCTGTGCTCTGCTTGGGGTCTTGTTTCCTGCCCTGCTGCCTGGAATATGCCTTCAGGTAGTAAGTTGGGCAATAGTAGGGCTTACTTAGGTTTCTCTCAAGAGAAACTTTTTTTTTCTTTTGTCTATTTATTGCAGATTGGTGTTTAACAGAACAGAAATATCTTATCTTGCTATTGGCTGCTTTTTGACCACAACTGGAGAGAGGCCAAACGTAATTTAATATTTGGCTCATTTCTACATCAGGGTAACTAGTTTGAAGACTGCTTTCAGTTTGGTCTTTTGAGTAACTGTTGTGCCTGAAAACGTGCCAGGTGTTTAGAATCCAAGGGCCTGGCCTTCAAGGGGTTCATGGTTTGGTTGGCAAGAAAACATAGTTGGATTTTCTTCTATTTCTCTGGAGGGAAAAAAATCAAATTTTACTGTTCATTTTAATAAAAGTACAAAATTTTATAAAGTTAGCAGATGATGCTAGCAGTTAGATCATTTCTAATTTCTGAAATCTTTTGTTCAGGTGAGACATGGAATCCATTAAAATTGCATTATCAATTAAGAAATGTGCGGGAACGATTAGCTAAAAACCTGGTGGAAAAGGGCGTGTTGACAACAGAGAAACAGAACTTCCTACTTTTTGACATGACAACACATCCCCTCACCAACAACAACATTAAGCAGCGTCTCATCAAGAAGGTGCAGGAAGCTGTTCTTGACAAATGGGTGAATGACCCTCACCGCATGGACAAGCGCTTGCTGGCCCTCATTTACCTAGCCCACGCCTCGGATGTTCTGGAGAATGCTTTTGCTCCCCTTCTGGACGAGCAGTATGATTTAGCCACCAAGAGAGTGCGGCAGCTCCTCGACTTAGATCCTGAAGTGGAATGTCTGAAGGCCAACACCAACGAGGTTCTGTGGGCGGTGGTGGCAGCCTTCACCAAGTAACTGCTCAGAATGAAGCGTTCTCCTCTCTCTCATGTAAACCAGTAGTTTTTCTTCTATTGACTTCTGGTTTTCTGCAATTTGTACTTTCCACACTATAATTGGCTTTTGTTTTATAAAATGATGGGTGGCTTTTTCTTTTTTGTATGTATGTAGGATTCTGCTGGTACGAGAGGCCTTCCTCTTTCTGTTTTAAAAAAAAGTTTTACTGCCATATTGGCATTGCATTCCTTCTTGCCATTCTCACTGTTACCTGGTTTGGGTTTCTGGAGCTCTTTGACCATCAGAGTGCCTCCAGTCTCCTCACATGCACATCTTTTGGATTGCCTCAGGTTGAGTTTTTCCCAAACGTGCTTGTACATCTAGCATTCTGCCTACAATTCAGACAGACGTCACAAAAAGGCCTTTAACTCACCAAAGGTAAATATATCTTTATCTATTAGGACATTTTATACATAGACCTCAGTTGAGATGTGTACTTAGCAAAATTATTTTTAAATTGAAACAACACAGTAAATAATATAAAATGCCCCTTGGATTTTGCTTCCCATGTAAATCTATTGTATTATTACACTTGTTATAATTTTAACTATTAAATCATAAAGGTCCAACTGTTTCACAAAGCCAGTTTGGGATGGGCTGCATTCCAGTTATACTGTATATAGTTTGAATTATATATAAATTGCCCCTTCTCCTGGCCTCCCCTGCCTCCATCTTAGTATTTTGCAAGATTTAATTAGTTATACACCTGGTGCCCCTCACTTGCTTCAGTCATTGTTATTTGATGGCAAAATAGACCTCTCATGATTGAAGGAGAGAGAAAAGATGTGTGTCTGATTGGACCCAAGATTTCTTGAGCTGTGCCATTCATGGTACTCTTTGCCTATGCATCTTCTTTTTGGAATTTTTTTTGGGTCTTACTATTTTTATCATTTCTATAGGGAAGAGGCTTGTGACCAGTACTAATCTTGAGTACAGTTTTTTCTTTTTCTGTCCACAAGTAAATTAACGTCTGCTCTTAAATGTCATTTATCTACTCACAGTTCCTTGGGGGAAAAAATCAAATGTCAGTCCTAGCAGATGTTGCATGTAAATTGTTAGCAAGTAATGACTACAATTCAGATGATTAAGAATTTTGTAACAGAAAGCTCTGCTATGTTTTGATTTTTATATACAATTATGATAATTAGCACATTGTAAGAATATAAACCTTTGCTTTTCAAAGTTTATTTTTACTATTTCCTTATCACTGTTTATTGTATCACCATTGGCTTCATAATGTAAATACTATATATTGAACAAATTAAATGTCAAATTTTTTATTACCATAGTTCTTGTTAATAGTGGGGCTTTCAGGTGTTTAGAGATTTTTTTGGTTAACATTCAATGCAAAAGTACTAGATGGTGTATAACTCTAGAGTTGAATTTTAAGGGATTCCCTAATATGTATACTATCTTTTTATCTGAAGTAATAAATAAACTATGATCTTGAAAGTGCCTGAATCAGAGCAAGCATGTCATTTGTATTTTTGTATTCTACCTTAGTGTTTTTCAATGAAGTATATATAGCATGGTAATATTTCAGTGCAGGGGTTGGCAAACTTTTTCTTACAGGGCCAGATCGCAAATATTTTAGGCTTTGTGAACCATATATGGTGTTGCAACTACTTAGCTCTGCTGAATGAAGGTTGTCATAGACGATACAAGTAAATGGGTGAGGCTGTGTTCCAATAAAACTTTATTTACTAAAATAGCAGCTGGCCAAGGGCAAGAGTTTGCCAGGCTGTCTTTTATTGCATGGAAAAAGATTTTCTATCCATTAAAATAACCTTCTTTACCTCCACAACTGACACTATTGCTGGTAATTAAGTATAGAAACTATTAATTTATAATTTCTTCCCATAAATTGGATACTCAGCTGATACTAGTATCCTGGAATTTCTTTTCAGGTGAAGGTTTACTGTTTTTCCCTTGAAAAGATTTTAGAAGTGAGGTAATGGATGTTTATAACGTGTTCTTCACTTTAGCAGCAGTGTCTGTATTCTCAAGCAAGGGGGAAAGGGACCTTGCCTGAAGGTCTGTCAGTGTTTGTTTCAGAGCAGAGTGCCCAGTCAGCTCTCCCTGTGTCCGGCCCTAACTTTAGTACATGTTTTTATATCCAGAGGAGAGGAAAAGTAGTACAATCCAGAGGGGAGGGTGTTGATCTAGAACTCTTTCTCCTATAAAATGCTGCTGCTTACTGTCTTCTTTAAAGCAGTTATGGTGTGACTCCATGGAAATAATTATTCTGTGTGGTAGGAGCAGTATTTCCACAGGTTTTTGCCACTTTGGTTAAAAGCCTTCAGATGCAAGAATCAGGCAGTGAATTTTAATATAATAAAATTTCCATAAAGATCTATTGTGCCGAGTAATCTTCTTCTTTTTGACTTCTTCATATGTTGTTTAATTTGATGAGCATTCCTTAAAATAACCTTATCTAGAACAATGCCCTAACAGAAGGGAGGAAGGAAACTTACTGAATGCATACTCTGTGCCTAGTAAAGTATTTTATATCTTGTTTTGACCTCCCCAAACCCCAATTAACTGTCTTCATCTAATGAAAAACAGGCTTGGAGAGGATGATTTGCCCAATCTCACACTATCTGGTGTTTGAGCTTTTAATCCTGAAGTGATTAAGTAACAGTAATGTCATTCAACTACAATTTTTCCTCTTTTTTAGGCAGTAGAAGGGGGCTTCTTTTCTCTAACCGAGACAAAAACAGTAGCAGGCATGCAAAAAATTCTCGTGGTAGTGCAAAATACAATGATAAAAGGATATCCCTGCTTTATTCTAGTATCTCAGTATAATTTACGTATATTATCTTTTGGGGATGAAAAAGTTGACCAATTCTGTATGTTCTCAGAAGAAAGAAGCATTGTCAGATGTCAAATGGTCGAGAAAGCCCCTGGCCGGCTGAAGCAGGATTGCCCAGTGGTCTCTGACACATTCCATCATTCAATTCTTCCTATTGTTTGTGGGCAGATGGATACAGTATACTCTCTTTTAAGTATAACAAACCTTTAAATTTGGTCATCACCCAAAGGAAAGTGAAAGAGGCTGGTGTCTGAGTGGTTCAGTGACAATATTGGACCATTAAGTAATGACATCTAGCCTGATGAAGACAAGGGTCCGTGACTGCTAGGCTACTCTTAATCCAGGAACATAGAAACCCCTAGTCACAAGTCTACGTGAAGTATTTACTTTATGAAGTTTAATTCCAACACTATGGTCTCTCCATCTTGTATTAATTTATTATATATTGTCAAATGATATTGCTCTTTTTCACTTTCATCCAGATCAAGATGACTAACAACCTGAGGTAATTTCTAATCCATCGCAGCCTATTGGGTCTCACAATGATATCTCTGGCTCTTGTAAGTTCTACACAAATGTCGTATATTCTTTAATAGCTCCAGTAAGGTATTGGTATTAAAGTAAGGTATTGGTATTAATGTTCATAGCCTTGCAGGCTGTCCTTCAAAGGGGGCATGGACGGTACCATAGTTAAATTGATATGCACGCTTTCTCAGCCCAATGTTAGAATTATATAGGTGTTTACTTCTGATAGACCAGTGGTGTACTATGATTCCCACTAGTATTATATACTGGTGTGCAGTTTAGTTTTTGCATTTACCATATTGTGGATAGCTTTCAGAATAAGCACACATTCTTTTTAATAATTTTTGGCTTCGTTGTATAACTTCTCTCATTAATGGACATTTGGATTATTCTCGTTTTTCATTATTACAGACTGTATTGTATATTTTTGTACATGTGTCTCTATATTTGTCTGATTTCTGTAGGAGGAATTAATAGAAGTGAATTTGCTCCAAGAGTATGCCTTGAAAATGTAAAAGGTAAATCCAGATTGGTTTCTAAGATTCCTGTTAACTTACACTTCCATCAGTATGAATGCTGGTTTCCCTACACCTTAGCCAGTACGTAGAGGGTATCATCAATCCTGGTCTTTGCCAAGTTAATAGGGGAGAATGATCAAATTATTTTAATTACTAAATGGTTGATTATCACTGTCTTTATTGGTAATTTGTATTTTTTCTGTGAATTACCTGTTCATGTTCTTTATTCATTTTTCTAATGAGCATTGATCTTTTTATCTGTTCATCAGGACTTTCTATTTATCATGGATGTTAACCCTGTGTCTGTGATGCAATTAGTTTTCCCAGTCTTTGGAGTTGGTGTATGGTAAGTTTTTCTTTTTTTTTTTTAAATATTCAGAAAAGTGTCAGGTTCAGTACTGGAGCATGGCATCTGTGGAGACCTTAATTCTCCTACTAAATTAGAGATCTGCCTATTATTCAGACTTGGGAGATAGAGATATATTTCATGAAAAAATTTGGGGGTATGATTAAATATAACAAATATAAAAATCACATCAATATATAACTTATGAATGTATACAAACATTTCATTTAATGTTTATGATTAAAATACAAATGGAAAATCACATAAACAAATGTATAGGCTAATGAATTATTTTAAGGCAAATATGTCATCACTCTGGTGGGAAGAAAGAACTTTACCAGCTATCCACAAGCTGTTCGAGGCTATCTCCTAATTACCATCTCCCTAACCCCTGAGAGTAATCACTGTCCCAACCCAGTGTGCATCTCTAATAATTTTGTTCTGTTTTTATTTGATATGTCTTTTTAAGTTTCTCTTAATCTATAGGTTCTTCTCTCCCAACTCTCTTGTTTTTTCCCTTGCAAAATATTTGTTGATGAAATTGGATCACTCGTCCTGTAGAGTTTTCCAAAGTTTGGTTTTGCTGATTGCATCCATATGGTGTAGTTTAATGTAGTTTTCTGACTTCTGTACTTCCCAAGAATTGGTAATTGAATCTAGAGGCTCTGTCAGATTCAGGTTTGTTTGTGTAGGCAATGCTGTTTTGTAGATGGTGGTGTGTTCTTCCATCAGGAAGCACACAGTGTCTCTCCTTTTGTGATGTTAGCAGCCTTGCTGTTCAGTTCTTAGATCCTGGTATTTATTGGGGTTTCGGAGTGGTGATATTTTAATTCTTATCATTTCTTCTTTATTAGCTAGAATATTTCTGACAAACTTCATCTTTTCTACATTACCTCTTAGTACACTTCGTAGAGGAAAGGTAGGATAATTCTACATTTTATTTACCAATTTTCAGTAGAGTTGGTTCCCTAGCATTCTCCAAAGGTGACTGATTAGGTTTTTTAAAATTAATTTATGGAAATAAACATTGTTTTATAATCATCAGTTTCCTTGATGAGAACTAGGGTTCTCGATTATGGAAAAGTGGAGATAACAGCTTTAAGGCGGAAGATAAAAAACCTTGTATTCTAAATTCAAATCAGAAGTACCAATATAAACTAGTGAGGTAATTTATTTTTCTACTGTGGTAAAATATACCTAACATAAAACTTACTGTTGTAACCATTTTTAAGTGTACAGTTCAGTGCCCCCACTTTTTGTAGTTGCGCTGCATCTGCATTGTAAGAAAATCCTCACAATATACTACAATCTCTCCCTTTTAACTCGTACTTCAGTCTTAACTCTTCAAGTAGAACATACTTAATGCTCACCACCATTCCTTTTGTCACTGTTTATCCAGTCAGTTTGGTTGTTTAACTCATTTGTTAGATTCTTTAGAAAGGGCTCATGAGAATAGTAATCCCTAAGTTTTTGTATGCTGATGACAGTTTATCTGCAACCTTTTATTTGAAAGTCAAAGCATGAACTAAATCGCTGCACCACTGGGCTGGCCCCTTCCTCTGCTTTTTGTGTGGGATGCCTGCTACAGCATGGCTTGATAAGTGGTGCATAGGTCTGTGCCTGGGATCCAAACCCGTGAACCCCAGGCCGCCAAAGCAGAGCACGTGAACTTAACCATTACACCACCAGGCCATCCCCAAGGGTCAAATTTTTTTCTTAGTATCTTAAATATGTTCTTTTTGGCATAAAGCATTACTGTCCAAGTCTGATGATGATACGGTTTTCTTTCCCTTGTGAATGCCCTTTCTTTTTGTCTGGAGCATATGGAATTTTTTTTCCCCAGCGTTAACTACAGTATGTTTTGGTATTGGTTGGTCTAGGTCAGTATCCCCAAGTATGTGGTGTGTTCTTTCAATATGTAGTGTCAAATTTTTTTTTATTTTCAATTTCGGGAAAATGAAAGTGTTCCTGTTTGTTCTGTTCCCTTGTTTAGGTTTTCTTCTTTGAGGACTCTTATTATACATCTTTTATATTTATCAGTTTTGCTTGGGTTCTTTTTATTATTGATCTTCAAATGTTTCGCCCTTTTTATCTTCTCTTAAGACACTATGGTGTTTATTCACTGTGAATGACCTTTCTGGTTTAGTCTTTTCTGAAATTATTTTGATTTTTTTCTTGAGTTTAAATACCCAATTTCTGAATTTTTCTAATTTCAGTTTACATTATTTATTCATATTTTGTGTAATTTTCTTGATGTATTTTAGTTCATTTGAGGTACTAAGTTACAGTTTTCATTGCTTTCTTGGGCACCTTTCTGATGTGCTTTTGTTGTCTGTAGGGGTTGAATTTGCTCCTCATGCTCTTTTTTCTTACAATAACTTTGTATGGGATTTGACCAAGGTTATCTTCTGTTGCCCATTTTTACATGAAATTACTTTTCCTGTTCTTTTAGAAGGGAGATGTGGGTCAGGTTAGCTCTCCTAACTGTATTTATTCTCTAGACATCCCTCTTATGTGTTGGTGGAGTGTAAAGAAATACGGCAGCTTGCTTTCTGAGATCTGCTGGTTCTGCTCCCCTCACCCACCTTTATCTGGACCGTGTTTTTCTTGATCCTCCTGTTCTTGTCCTGCTCAGCTTTGATTCTGTTCCCAGTAGTTTCTCCTCATTGTGGGCTACTGGCCGATCAGTTTTGAGAGTGCAGAGCCTGCATCCACCCTCTCCACCTTCATCACAGGCCACACACGCCCACTATGAAAGGGTGAAAAAACTATCCAGTTTCAGCTGCTGTTGTCCAGTTGGTCCTCTGAGCTTTCCTGTTGATTATTTGATTGTGAGGGGTGGGGAGGGTCATAGGGCTATCAGATGCACCCTACTTCCTTCTACTTCCCTTGCACAGATCCTGATACCAAACTGGTCTTGTTATTGTTAGTAGTTTGTCCCTGCCCATTTGTATATTTTGGGGTTTGTGGGGGGTACTGTCACACCTAGTTTTATTGTAGATGTTTACTGTGGTTTTTCTGTAGTAGTTGCTCTGTGTGTATGTGTGGTGTTAGTGGCAGGAAATGGGGAATGGATGGGATGTGAGGAGATTAAAAAACTGTGTCGGGGCCAGCTTGGTGGCCTAGTGGTTGAGTTTGCACGCTCCACTTCAGCGGCCCGGGGTTCGCGGGTTTGGATCCTGGGCATGGACCTGCGCGCTGCTTTTCAAGCCATGTTGTGGCAGGTGTCCCACATATAAAAGAGGAAGATGGGCATGGATGTTAGCTCAGGGCCAATCTTCCTCAGCAAAAAAGAGGAAGATTGGCAACAGATGTTAGCTCAGGGCTAATCTTCCTCACCAAAAAACCAAAAAAAACCCCCCAAAAAACAAAAAAACCCTGTGTCACTGTTTTTGTTGTCGTGCCTGAATCTGCTGGGATAGCTCCAGCAGTTTGTAGTTTGTATGTAGTCTGGTTAAATTATGAGTGTATTGCTATATAGCTTCTGAATTTAGCCTCATATTCACTTTGTGATTAAAACAATATATTTGGCTTTTTGAATGGTTTTTTATTTTCCTTTCTTGCATTTAAATCTAGGACCACTCTTGAATTTTATTTTGTTGCCAGGGATTTTGTTTTATTGATGTCATAATAGTTTATAACATTGTGAAATTTTAGTTGTACATTATTGTTTGTCAGTCATCGTATAAATGCATCCCTTCTCCCCTTGTGCCCACTCCCCCAACCCCCTTGCCCCTGGTAACCACCAAACAGTTCTGTCCATGTGTTAGCTTATCTTCCATTTATGAGTGAAATCATGTGGTGTTTGTCTTTCTCTCTCTGGCTTATTTCGCTTAACATAATACCCTACAGGTCCATCCATGTTGTTGCAAAATGGGACGATTTTGTCTTTGTTTTATGGCTGAGTAGTATTCCATTGTATATATATACCACATCTTCTTTATCTGATCATCAGTCGAGGAACACTTGGGTTGTTTCCACTTCTTGGCTATAGTGAATAATGCTGCTATGAACGTAGGGGTGCATAAGCCTCTTTGGGTTGTTAATTTCAGGTTCGTTGGATAGATATCCAGTAGTGAGATAGCCGGATCATAAGGTATTTTTGTTTTTAATTTTTTGAGGAATCTCCATACTGTTTTCCATGGAGGCTGCACCAGTTGGCATTCCCACCGGCAGTGAATTAGGGTTCCTGTTTCTCCACAACCTCTCCAACATTTTTTTTTTTTTTCCCTTGGGGATTATAGCTGTTCTAATGGGTGTAAGGTGATATCTCAGTGTAGTTTTGATTTGCATTTCCCTGATGATTAGTGATGTCGAACATCTTTTCATGTGCCTGTTGGCTGTCAGTATATCTTCCTTGGAACAGTGTCTGTTCATATACTCTGCCAATTTTTTTTTTTTGGTGAGGAAGACCAGCCCTGAGCTAACATCCGTCGCCAATCCTCCTCTTTTTGCTGAGGAAGACTGGCCCTGGGCTCACATCTGTGCCTGTCTTCCTCTACTTTATATGGGATGCTGCCACGGCGTGACTGACGAGCAGTGTATTGGCGGGTGCCCGGGATCCGAACCTGGGAAACCCAGGTTGCCAGGTGCGGACTAAACCGCTGCGCCACCGGGCAGCCCCCACCTCCTTGGTTAAATTTATTCATAGATATTTTATTCTTTTTGTTGTGATCGTAAGTGGGATTGTCTTTTTGAGTTCTCTTTCTGTTAGTTCGTTATTAGAGTATAGAAATGCAACTGACTTTTGTAAGTTAATTTTGTACCCTGCAACTTTGCTGTAGTTGTTGATTATTTCTAATAGTTTTCCAATGGATTCTTTAGGGTATTCTATATATAAAATCATGTCGTCTGCAAACAGCGAGAATTTCACTTCTTCGTTGCCTTTTGGATTCCTTTTATTCCCTTTTCTTGCCTAATTGCTCTGGCCAAAACCTCCAGTATTATGTTGACTCAGAGTGGTGAGAGTGGGCAGGCACCCTTGTCTTGTTCCTGTTCTTAGAGGGATGGCTTTCAGTTTTCCCCCATTGAGTATGGGGGTCTGTGGGTTTGTCATATATGGCCTGTATTATGTTGAGGTACTTTCCTTCTATACCCATTTTGTTGAGAGTTTTTATCATAAGTGGATGTTGGATCTTGTCAAATGCCTTCTCTGCATCTGTTCAGATGATCATGTGATTTTTATTCCTTGTTTGTTCATTTGGTGTATCACATTGATTTGCAGATGTTGAACCGTCCCTGTGTCCCTGGTATAAATCCCACTTGATCATAGTGTATGATCTTTTTAATGTATTGCTGTATTCAGTTTGCCAATATTTTGTTGAGGATTTTTGTATCTGTGTTCATCAGCAATATCGGCCTGTAATTTTCCTTCTTTGTATTGTCCTTGTCTGGCTTTGGTATCAGGGTGATGTTGGCCTTGTAGAATGTGTTAGGAAGTGTTCCATCTTCCTTTATTTTTTGGAATAGTTTGAGAAGGATAGGTATTAACTCTTCTTTGAATGTGTGGTAAAATTCTCCAGAGAAGCCATCTGGTCCTGGACTTTTATTTTTTGGAAGGTTTTTGATTACTGTTTCAATCTCTTTACTTGTGATTGGTCTATTCAGATTCTCTCTTCTTGGTTCAGTTTTTGGAGGTTGTATGAGTAAGAATTTATCCATTTCTTCTAGAGTGTCCAATTTGTTGGCATATGGTTTTTCATAGTATTCTCTTATAATCCTTTGTATTTCTTTGGTATCCGTTGTAATTTCTCCTCTTTCATTTCTAATTTTATTGATTTGAGCCTTCTCTCTTTTTTTCTTAGTCTGGCTAAGAGTTTCTCGATTTTGTTTATCGTCTCAAAGAACCAGCTCTTTGTTTCATTGAGCCTTTCTACTGTTTTTTTGGTTTCAGTTATTTCTGCTCTAATTTTTATTGTTTTCCTCCTTCTGCTGACTTTGGGCTTTGTTTGTTCTTTTTTTAGTTCTGTTAGGCGTAGTTTAAGGTTGCTTATTAGGCATTTTTCTTGTTTGTTAAGGTGGGCCTGTGTTGCTCTGAGTTTCCCTTTCAGGACCATTTTTGATGCATCCCATATGAGTTGGTATGGTGTATTTTCATTTTCATTTGTCTCCAGATATTTTTTGATTTCTCCTTTAATTTCATCACTGATCCATTGGTTGTTCAATAGCATGTTGTTTAGTCTCCACATCTTTGTCACTTTCCCAGTTTTTTTCTTGTAGTTGATTTCTAGTTTCATAGCATGCAAAGATGCTTATTATGAAAAGATGCTTATTATGATTTCAGTCTTCTTAAATGTGTGGTGGCTTGCCTTGTTGCCAACATATGGTCCATCCTTGAGAATGTTCCATGTGAGCTTGAGAAGAATGTGTAATCTGCTGTGTTTGGATGGAGTGCTCTCTCTATATATCTATTAAGTCCATCTCGTCTAGTTTTTCATTCAAGTCCACTATTTCCTTATTGACTTTCTGGATGATCTATCTGTTGATGTAAGTGGGGTGTCAAGATCCCGTACTATTATTGTGTTGCTGTTATTATCTCCTTTTAGGTTTGTTAATAGCTGCTTTAGGTACTTTGGTGCTCTTGTGTTGGGTGCATATATATTTATAAGTGATATGTCTTCTTGCTGGGGTGTCCCTTTTATCATTGTATATTGCCCCTCTTTGTCTCTCATTACCTGTTTTATCTTGAAGTCTACTTTGTCTGATAGAAGTATGGCAACACCTGCTTTCTTTTGTTTGCCATTAGCTTGGCGTATTATCTTCCATCCTTGCACTCTGAGCCTGTGTTTGTCTTTAGAGCTGAGATGTGTCTAGTATGCTGGACACAGCATATTGTTGAGTCTTGTTTTTTAATCCATCCCGCCACTCTGTGTCTTTTGATTGGAGAATTGAGTCCATTTACATTTAGGGTGATTATTGACATATGAGGGCTTAATGTTGCTATTGCGTCACTCATTTTCCAGTTCTTTTGCATTTCATTTGTTTCTCATCCTATGTGTTTCGGACTACCAGTTCAGTTTGGTGGTTCTGTATGGTGATTCTCTTAGTTTTCTCTTTATTGTGTGTGACTCTGTTCTGATTATTTGTTTAGTGGTTACATGAGGTTTGTATAAAAAAATCTTGTGGATGAGATAGTCCATTTTCTGATGGCCTCTTATTTCTTTAGACTAGGTTGATTCGATCCCTTTCCTCTTCCCCTTCTAAGTTATTATTTTCACTACTTATTCCATCTTGAGTTGTGAGTGTGTGTTTTAAGTGATGGGGTTATATTCATTTTTGGTGTTTTCCTTCTCTTAATCTTGTTTTTATAATTGTTTGCTAGCCTATTCTGATAGCTGCAATTTTTCTGGTCTAGTCTACTTATTTTTCTCCTTGCTCAAAGCTTTGTATCCCCTTTCTCTTTTCTTTTTTTTCCAGGCATGAGGGCCTTCTTGAGCATTTCTTGTAGTGGGGGTCTTGTGGTAATGAAATCCCTTAGCTTTTGTTTATCAGGGAAAGTTCTTGTTTCTCCATCATATCTGAAGGATATTTTCTCTGGGTAGAGTATTCTTGGCTGAAGGTTTTTGTCTTCCAGAATTTTGAATTTATCATTCCAGTCTCTCCTAGCCTGTAGTTTCTGTTGAGAAATCAGCTGAGAGCCTCATGGAAATTCCTTTGTACATTGTTTTATTTTTTTGTTTAGCTGCCCTTAATATTTTTTCTCTGTCATTGACTTTTGCCAGCTTTACTACTCTATGCCTCGGAGTTGGTCTTTTCATATTTATATATTTAGGAAATCTGTTGACTTCATTCACTGTTATTTCCAGCTCTTTACCCAGGTTTGGGAAGTTCTCAGCTATTATTTCTTTCAACAAATTCTCTGCTCCTTTTTCCCTTTCTTCTGCATGTGGAATACCTATGATCCTTATGTTGCATTTCCTAATTAAGTCTGATATTTCTTTTTTTGTGTGTGTGTGAGGAAGACAAGCTGTGAGCTAACATCCATTGCCAATCCTCCTCTTTTTTTGCTGAGAAAGACTGGCCCTGGGCTAACATCTGTGCCCGTCTTCCTCTACTTTATATGGGACGCCACCACGGCATGGCTGACAGGCAGTGTGTCGGCGGGCACCCGGGATCCGAACCTGCGAACCCTGGGCTGCCAAGCGCGGACTAAACTGCTGCGCCACCGGGCGGCCCCAAGTCTGGTATTTCTTGAAGGATTTCTTCATTTCTTTTTAGTCTTAGTTCTCTCTCCTCCTCTATCTGGAGCATTTCTGCATTCTTTTCCTCAGTAATGCTAATTTTTTCCTCCACGTTGTCAGCTCTGTTCTTTAAAGATTCCAGATTTTCCTTATCTCATCCATTGTGTTTTTCATCTCCAAGATTTCTGATTGGTTTTTCTTTATGGTTTCAATCTCTTTTGTGAAGAAATTCCTGACTGAATTCATTGAATTGTCTGTCTGAATTTTCTTGTAATTCGTTGAGCTTTTTTATGATAGCTATTTTGAATTCTCTGTCATTTAGGTTATAGATTTCCATGCCTTCAGGGATGGTTTCTGGGTGCTTGTCGTTTTCCTTCTGGTCTGGAGATATAATATATTTTTGCATTTTTCCTGCGGATTTTGGCTTATTATTTCTCATGAGGAGGATATCTGGTTGCAGTTTCCACCTGCTGCCACTGGGTGGGGGTCAAGAGCTGTGTATTCTGAGCATGCTGTGATCCATGACCAGATTGTGCTGAAGTGCAGGGCTTGTTGGGGGAGGGGCTCTCTCTTTTGCCTGCTCTATCCTGGGGGCTTCTTTCTTCCCTTGCTCTCTGCTCTCCTGGGGTGCTTGGATGTTGACTGCACCCCTGCAACAGTTCCATTGTCGCTTCCTTGTGGGAATTTCTCAACAGTCTGTGAAAGAACTTGCTGAGTGATAGCTTTCCCACAGAGGGCCGCCCCTCCCCCCCTCTCTCTGGGAGCCTTGGGGACCGGAGTTGCTGATCGAATGGGGATGGGGAGTATTTCTTCTTACCTTTCCCCACTTCCTCCAGGGCTTTGAGCACCTCCACCTTCGGATGCACAACTGTGTGGGTTTCTTAGACATCTTTTGTGATATGTGATTGTCCTCTGTTGCTATGCAAATGATGTTTTTGTTGTATCTTAGGGGGCAGAGATTTTAAAGGGGAAAGCTCACTCCACCATTATGCTGACATCTCAAATTACATTTTTTATCTGCCTTTTTGCATCTTACGTTTCAACACCATCCCTCCAGCTTTCCCAGTTCTGTATTCATGAGGGCTCTTGCTGAACCTGATTGTTTAGTGGGGAATGTAGGGGGTTCTACCTAAGCCTACCATTGGCCCCAAATTGGTCAGTAGTGGATCCTTTAGAGCTCTCTGTGTTTAAGCTTTGTTCAGTTCATCCCTTTGGAGGAGAGAGGAAAGTTGGATACTAGCTTTATTCAGATACTCAGCTGCTTTGGGGGGGTGGGAAGAGGGGGTGTGGATTGGTGCTTGATGTGACCTTTATGGGGCCAGTGAGCTGCAGCAGCTAATCTCTTACTGATCAGGTGAGCCCTTTCATTGCAGGCACCTGTCTGACAGGGGCTCCCCTCAGATCAGACTGTTCCTTGCCTGTTATTTCTCTGACGTGCCTAGGCTGACCAAGTGCCTGGGAAAATTCAAATGACCCTGCTTTTCAACCTCAACATCCCTACCATTCTGAGGAGTGGAAATTGCTCCAATTCTGGGTGCTTCCTGCTTTTTCTGGGCCTACCTTCTCCTATAATTCCTTTTCTCCAAGTTAAAGGTTTTGGTGGCATTCTTCATTTCATACCACCTTTATTTTCTCTCATTCTCTCCATTTCATTGTTCTTCAGTTTGGTCTCGGATTTTATTGTACATGATATGTAGTCTTCAACATTCATTGAATGGGTTTGTGGCTATTTCTATGTTGTATTACAATTCTAGTTTCCCTCTTTTGTATTTGTTTCAATGGGTTTTTTTGTGTGTGTGTGTTGAGGAAAACTAGGCCTGAGCTAACATTGCCAATCCCCCTGTTTTTTGAGGAAGACTGGCCATGGGCTAACATCTGTGCCCATCTTCCTCTACTTTATGTGGGATGCCGCCACAGCATGACTTGACAAGTGGTGCATCGGTCCATGCCGGGGATCCGAACCTGCAAATCCTGGGCCGCCAGAAGCAGAGCATGCAAACTTAACCCCTACGCCACCAGGCTGGCCCCTCAGTGGGTTTTAGAGAGGAGAGTTATGCAAACAAGCACTCTCTCCTCCAGGAAAAAGCTCTGCCCACGTAGGAGTGGACTGAGGCAATCAGAAGCTTACTTTTGGGGTATATATGGAAAATCAGGCAGCTTTTATGTCCAGGACCAACAGCTTTTATGTCCAGAGAAATTCTGTGATATTGAGTAGAGCCAAAATTATGACAAAATGGGATTCATAGGAGGTTTCTAAGTAAAGAAAATGTGTGAAGAGTTGGGGATAAGGCTACCAATTGGTGGAGGGAAGAGAAGTGGGTCTGCAGAAACAAACCCACAAACAGCAGTGGAGTCCGATCAGTGGAGGGCACCAAGTGAAGACCCTTGAACCCCAGAGTTCCTCCAGTCTTTGAGGCCTGGTCACAGACCAAATCTCATTCTTGGATTTTTGTGAGATGCCATCTTGTCTTCTTCCTTGGACTACTCTAGGTTGGTGTCTGCCTCTTAAAACCAAAAGAGCCTGAATAAAGTCATGCTCTTTATTTCACTCTGTGAAGTAGGATCTCAGATGATCTGAGTGGCAGGGGGAAAAGTGAGCAGGTAGGAGTTTTGAGGAAAAATGAAGTGTGTAGTCATTGTGAAGAACGAGAGGAAAAACGGGCAAGGAAACAACTGACGAGTGGTGTCGAGAGTCCAGTTGAGGTTGGAAACCATGAATTTACAGGAGCATCATTCTGTGTAGTTGTGGTGATCTTCTCTAGGGATAGGTGTGTAGGAACCAAGAAGCTGGCTAGTTGGAAGGATCTAGGATTAGGTGAGGTGAGGGAGCTGAGCCTGTGGGCTAGACGGGGATTGCTGTGTTCTACCATGGGGGTCTAGTCTGAATAGAGAAGGGAATGAAAGGGTGGGGGTTCTGATGGGGAGAAAATTGACAGTTGTCAAGGGATTGGAGGGCTTGTTTGAAACTGACAACAAGGGGTAGTGGGAGGAAGGAGAGTAAGATCCAGAAGCTCAGGAGGTTGTAAGAGCTTGCGATGTTTGATCTTAAGACTTCAGAGGTAGAACGGTTTTGGATTTTGTCAGATCCTGAGTGTGGCCACAGAAAGGAGTTCTTTTGCCTTTGTATCTCTCACCCATTTAGGTAATATTCTATAGATACAAAACTGAAAAAAAAAGACCTAGTAAGCAGAGTGTTTTATTTTTTTAAAATTACTTAAAAAAGGTTTACAGAGATGTGGATTTACATAACTTGGCGACAACATTTTTAAAATGTACAGGCTATTTCATATTATTGCACTTACTCTTTAATAATATATAAGGCATTTTATTTTACATAAATAAAGGATAATGTATAATATCATACAACAGGTGTGGTGCCAATTAAGTCAACATAAAATTAAATGAGATGTGGATGGGAGGATAGAAATGAAACCCAACCTACTTAAACCTTCACGGTATATCCTTGCAACTACGATTCACATGTTATAACACATATTTAACCTCATAGCTTATTGTGAATGACTGACCAGTTAAACCAAAACAGTGAAAGTTTAGTAGGACAAAACCTTTAGTGTTCACTTCAGGAAGTGTGGGAATTTATTAATTAGACTAATTAGAAATACTAGTCATGCCTTGAACACTGAAGACAAATAAATAGCTTTCTCTCTTAGGGTCAGAGACAGTTTAGCCTTTGCTTCGTCCCTTATTTTCCAACTGTCAGCCAGGAAACCCTTCTGGAAGATCTACTAGAAATGGCTGATGACGTTAACAGTTAGCCAGAAGTCACCCTGGCACTCGTCAGATATGAGGATTAGGGACTCACAGAAGACCATTCCGTTGCTCCACATTGCTCTAGAAATTCGTGTTTGTTCACATGGGACTGTGCATTCCTTACTAGTAGGCACAGCAAAAAGAGTGGAGGCAAAAAATACTTTTCAGTGCTGACTTCAAATAGTCTCTTGTTATTTAGGCAAGAAAGCAGAAACCACAACACTGACCCCAGAGACTTAAAAACAATCTAGCATGCACCTTGCACTGACTTCCTATAGTATCCTATCTGGAATTGTAGTGAAAAGTAGAAGCTAAATTAATCAGGTCTTTCTAGCTCACTCCTGTACTACATTCTCTTTTGAATAACCTGTTACTCAAAATAAGAAATTTGGGTCATACCAGCCAGATATTTCACTCCATCTGAGAGACCTCTCTGGGCCAGATCCACGGAGGTTTACTGGGATTGGTCACTCAGAAAAATGATGTAAAAGGTGATGGCTCGAGCACCTCCTTGATGGGTGAGGGTGGTTGAATGACCTCTTGAGTTTTTTTCCTTTCAGCTATAGACCTGAACTGTAGATTATTTAAAGAAATCTCCAACAGAAAACTTGAGCATCATTCATGCACACAGGTATGCAAGCTCATCCATATTCCCCGGACTCAATCAGCTGGCCTGCACCCCCGAGGATTTGGGTTGTAACTACAGAGTTCCTTCTGCTCCTTTACCTTGAAAGAAAGAGTGACTGACCCTCGTTCTCCATTTTCTTTTACTTATTACATTTTGGTAAATGAAGCTGACGAGGTTCAGAATTTAAGGAGATATAGTATGAGGGGAGAAAAGCCAGTTTTGTGACGAGGACCAGCACACTGAATGGGAACAGCTACTACGAAGCAGCTTGTGCTTCAAAAGGAAGAGCCGCTGGGACAAGTTTCACAAGCAGTGTGAGTCACGACAGTCTTCTTCAGGGAAACATTTTTGGCAAAAGGAAGAATTTGCAAAACAGGAAAACAAAACCAGCAAAAACTTTAGTTACTGCAAAGGTATGTTATGACACCCAGGTCAGAGGATCCAATGCTTAGAAATGTGACATTTCTTAAGCATGTTGGGAAGGAGTGGGGGGGGGGGGGAACCACCCAAACAAAAAACGTCTCTGAAAAAGGATGATTTTAAGCTCTATTTGGATTGTAAATATAATGCCTATGTTTATAAATCCAAGGGCATTAAAAAGATATTTGGTTTCTAAAAATTATTTAGTTTCAGTTAGTGGTTGGAGTGCATAAAATATAGAAATGGAAACCTAGTGATATTTGTGTTGACCAGTCTTGAATTCAGGCACCTTATTCAAGACAAGTTCCAAACTAGACGCAAGGTGCTTTCAGAGCTGGAACTTTCTGCTCACTCTAAGCAGTGAAGTTCATGGCTATTGACTACAATTTATCAGAACTGCATTTCTGTAAAACAGCCTTACGACTTACACTTTTAGATGATGATCCACACTTCACAGTGAGCAAAACCCCACCAAGTTGAACTCTGCATCCACACGTTGCACATTACACTCACTAAAAAATATTACTTTCTCTATCTTGCTTTTTCATTTTTGGATAATTCCTGAGCTCAGCCTAGCCATTAGGTCATAACTGATTTTTTTTCCCCAGGGTAACATACAGACACCTACAGCTCTTTCCATTGAATGTGCCTAAAAGCATTGTTATTTACTTAACAAAATTATATAAAACTACAGTCCTTTCAGTTGTGACGTTTGTGTTGCCCTTCAGACTGTTAGCTCCCTAACTGCCAGGATTGGGTATGTATGTTGGGAGAGGTGGCAAGACGGATGTGATGGTCTAGCTGAATGTTTCAGATGAAGAAGGGCATGTCACATCTGTGTCCCCATCGGTGAACATACAAGGTAGGGACAGGCACTGGGACCAAATGAGGCCCCCAGCCTAGGAGATCGGGGGAGTGTTCAGCTCCATTGCTGCTGCACACACAGGAGGTCAGCCTCAGGTACGAGGAAAGACTCGGAGATTTTTATAGTCCACACCAGTGTTTCCCTGCTTCAGGAATCCCTCATCTAGAGAAGTCTTTCTGGTTTGCTAAAGTAAGAAAGGAACTGAGAAAAGGAGATTCTGGTTAAAAAACATAAGCACTACTAGCGAGTATAACTCCTAGTGCCTGTTTCACGAGGAATTCCTGTGCTTTCTAATTACTAACTGCACAGGTCCCTCTGGGACAGACTTCATAATATTCCAGGCGTCGAAGTGCATGAGCCCAACCAAGGGTTTCCCATTAATGGCAAGAATTTCATCTCCAGCTTCTATTGTTCCAGCTTGTTCAGCTGCACCACCTGTGAGAATAAACACAGAAGAATGGCTTAGTACTTTCATAGTATTCAAAATAAATTCCAAGTAAACTAAAAAATGAGGAAAATCTCTAAATGATATGCCTATATTCTTAGGATAGGGAAGTACTTCTTAAAGAAGACACACAAAGCATATACCCTTAAAAAGAAATTTGACTACATAAAAAATATCAAATCGGTAACGACTTCCCCCCCAAAACATAAGTAGGATAAAAATAAGTGACTAGGGGAAGATATTTTCAATGTATTTAATCAACACAGGGTTACTATCTAGACCAGATAAAGAACTACAAATCAGGGGCTGGCCCCATGGCCAAGTTTGGCACTTTGCTTCAGTGGCCAGGGTTTGGTTCCAGGACGTGGACCTACACCACTCGTCGGCAGCCATGCTGTGGTGGCAACCCACATACAAAATAGAGGAAGATGGGCACAGGTGTTAGCTCAGGGTGAATTTTCCTCAAGCAAAAAGAGGAAGATTGGCAACAGATGTTAGCTCAGGGTAATCTTCCTCAGCAAAAAAAAAAAAAAACACCCCCAAACCTACAAATCAATAAGAATACAAAATAAAGAGAAAGTTGAGCAAATGAAGTCAATAGCTAAAATCCTAATGGCCAGTATGTAGGAAAATGGGCTCAACTTTTAATTGTTAGTGGATATTGGCTGATATACCTAAGTTCTGAGAATCAGTGATTACATGCTCATCATCAGTGATGGGAGACTACTTAATTGATTACTTACACACAAAGCTTCACGTATTTCTATACTACAGCTCCCTGTATGTTATAGCAAATGTATGAACTTTGAGAAAAACACAGGCTTAAGCCCTCTTTTATTTACTTTCTTTTAGGTATACATCTAAAACAAACAGTTGCACCAAAGAAGAAATGCACACTGGCTGTGGAGGCATCTTATCATGGAAAAAAGGGTGTGGAAAGAAAAATTCCCAAGTTATGAAAATAATTAATTTTCTCAAATCTTAATTAGATCTCAAAAAAATTGAGCTTCATCTATTTCATCCTGAATTTCTGGAAAATCATTGTTAAACATTATTGATTCCTTTACACATGTAACTATAGTTGATTATAAAGATTGATAAAATAATAAAAGTATAGCTGGAAGAAGAATTCTAAGCCAGCCCACTCAAGGACAAAAACGTTCTATGTTATTAATGATGGAGGCCGATAACTCTGCACCCTCACCAGTGGTCTACGGTGGGAGCAAAGAGATTTAGTCCCAGTCACTGCTTTCTCAAGATACACATTTTTGGAAGAACCAAAGCACTGTCATTTGATGTAACCGATTATACGTGTGTTAGTGTGTGTACCCATGTCCTGCTCCTCTAGGAATAGTAACCGAGGGCCCCAAGGACGTATGTGAAACCTCAGAATTCTGTGAGTGTTCACATGGGTCCAAGGACGTGGGAGGTGGCTCCAACCAACCAAAAACAGGAGGTCAAGGATTAGTGGATAGCGCACTGAGTAGCAGCAGTCAGACTGGATTTTGGTCTCAAGTCTGAGACTTCAGGGAAGTTACCAATTTCTACAAATCTCAGTTTTCTCATCTGTAAAATGGTGATGTTAATATCTGTCTTCTTTCCTCACTAGGTTGTTACCAGGATCAAATGAGATGAAGCAGATGAAGTGATGAAACATCCAGTGTTGCGCAGACCAAAGAAGGGTGCCAGCTTTCGGACTACTTGTACATGAGAGAGAAATAAACTTTTCTCTTGTTTAAACACCGTTAATTTGGGTTTTCTATAACATGAGGCCAAATAGAATCCTAACTGATTTGATCAGGATATGTCTCTCTCCATTTATTTAGGTTTTTAAAAAACATCCTTTAGAAAGCTTGTATGCTTTTTCCCAAAAATGTCTTGCACAGCTTTTGTTTGACACAGTCTTAGGTTCTTTACAGTTGTTATGAATTGGTATCACCCAGTGCAGAATTAAATTTGGCTTTTTTGAGCTGGTCCTGGTTAATGTGTACGGATCTAACTTGCTTCTTGAATTGCTATATAGTTTTCCTTTTTATGAGAGTAATATATTTTACCTTTCTGTTACAGATAGAAATTTAAATTGTTTTCAGTTTCCATTTTAGTGAGCATTGCCAAACTTTTCCCCAAATGAACCAGTATATACTTCTACCAGAAAGTATGAGCACTCACCTCTCTCCCTATCCTTGCCAACATATCATAAGATTTATTTGTGATCAATCTGATAAAAAAAGATTCTTATAGTTATAATTTTTCACCCAATAACTAATATAAGTTTGAGTATCTTTTCCTGTGTTTCTTAGCCATTTAGGTTTTAACTTTTGTCAATTTTCTATTCGTTTTCTTTATCCAATTTTTCCCTATTTTGTATTTTTCTTATTGAAGTATAGTTCTTTATATATTCTGGACATTAGCCTTTTGTTGATTAAATATATTGCAAATATCTTCTAGTCTGTCACTTAGATTTTTATATTTGCTGATGAATTTTTTTGCCATACAGAAATTAAACATTTTATGTATTTTTTTCTTTTATGATATGTGCTTTGTGTGTTATGTTTAAGTAATCCTCCTATAGTATTTTTACATAATGGTTATTGCTGATATTTAGGAAATTCTATTGATTTTTATATGTTGACTGTGAATTCAGCAATCTTGGTGACCTCTTTATATTGGCTTAACATTTGATTCTCTTAGATTTTTTTCATTCAGGGAGAACATATCTTTATACCTCTTATCTTTTTCTTGGCTCCTTGTGTTACTGATATTCTTGGTAAAATGATGAAAAGAGAAACATTTTAAAAGCAGCCCAAACATAGTAGTGACAATGTCCTTTACCTGGATGGCTGTCACTTCACACAAGAGGTTACAAATAACTATTTACTGCTTTTTTTTCATAGATAAAATCCTTGACCTTTAAGAAAGCTTTAGGGAAATATGGTATTTAATTCCTTTATTATTCAAAGAAACGTTTTTGTATTAGACCAATGCAGGAAATCATTGAGTACTGCTCTATTGCTTTTGGTGCTTGAGTTAAAAGGCACAGGAAAACAAGATAAACAGAAAACTTGTGACCATTAAATTTGTAAGTAAGTACAGTCATGTGTCGCTTAACAACAGGGACACGTTCTGAGAAATGGGTCATTAGGTGATTTTCTCATTGTGCAAACATCACAGAGTGTACTTACACACACCTAGGTGGTGTAGCCTACTACACACCTATGCTATATGGTACTAATCTTATGGGACCAATGTCATATATGTGGCGCATGACTGTATGAAATAAAGGCTAAGAAGATGAAATCTTTGGACAGAGTTCTAAGCCTGTACAAAGAAACTAGATTTACTAGTCTTCAAAAAGACTGAAGGGAGGGATCTACTATATAATCAGAAATACTTGAATGTCTTCTCACAAGAACAAAACTGCAGGCTTGCACACAATAGCATCTAAAATGCTAGTCTATGGAACAGGTGCTTCTTTCTCCTCTGTTTATATAGTAAGTAAGTTTTCCTGGATTTCCAGCCAGATGCTAGAGACAAAGGCCAAGAAGTTGTCCAGGACATTATCCCTGTGCTGCTGGAAATAGATCTGGAGGATGCTTCTCTCTCCTGGGGCAGCTTCCTCACTTCAGTGCTGCAAATTCCGTGGGAGTTCCAGCCCAGCGCCCTCAGTCTCCACCTGGGCTGCTGCCTTAGCTGGCTTCAGCTTCTGGTCTTTTGGCCCACAGGCCTCAGACACCTTTTTGGGCTGTGGGCTTCTTGGCCTGCAGTGGCTGCGTGTCGTGGGACTGACCATGGTGGCAGTGACTCCAGCTCTCCTCATCATGTGTGTCTTAAAAACACCTCCATTTTGCTCTCTCTCTTGATAGTTTGGCTGGGCACGAGGTTTTAGGCTGACAGATACTTCTCCTCAGTCCTCTGAAGCTGGTATTCTGTCCTCTTCTGGCATTCATGCTGCCAATCTATTTATTTGTAGTGCCCTTGTGAGCAATCTGTGAATTTTCTCTGTTAGCTTTTTAGATTTTCTTATTATTCTTTATATTCTGAAACTTAATTGTGATATATCAAGGTTTGGGTTTTTATAAAATTCATCCTGTTTTGCCTTTGATGAGAATTTTTAGTCTGAATACTCCTGTTGTTTTTCAGTCCTGGAAAATTCTTTCTTAGCCATCATTTCCCCAAATATTTCCTTTCTCTCACTCTATTTTTTCCTTTTGGTACTCAATATTTCTTCCTTATCTCTCATCAGTCTTGTAATTTTTATCGCTTTATTCCCTTGTGCTGCAGTTTTTATGTTTTCTTCTATCTAGATTTTTTTTTTTTTTGGTGGGGAAGACTAGCCCTGAGCTAACATCCATTGCCAATCCTCCCCTTTTTGCTGAGGAAGACTGGCCCTGGGCTAACATCCGTGCCCATCTTCCTCTACTTTATATGGGACGCCACCACGGCATGGCTGACAGGCAGTGCGTCGGCGGGCGCCCAGGATCCGAACTCGCGAACCCTGGGCTGCCAAGCGCGGACTAAACCGCTGCGCCACCAGGCGGCCCCCTATCTAGATTTTTATAAATTCTCTCTTGATAAGGATTTAGTATACTTTTTAATTCTATTTAATTAAAAAATATTTTTCACCAACAGGGTTTTTTTGTGTGTGTGTGTGTTTTAACATATCTGCTGCTCCTTTTGAATACCCTCTTGGTCTTGTTTCATGGGTAATATTCCTGCTTTTATTTTTTAATGGACTCTGTTTATTGGGTCTGCTGGCTGTGTCTTTTGGCAGTGGGTTTCCCCATGGACTCTGTCATCTTGTCTGAGAGCTCTTGCTCGTGAGTGCTCTTATAGTCGAGTTTCATGCTTTCCTTGGCGTGGCTCTCTGTGTTCTGCTGCCATCAAGTGAACACGTGTGGGGTTTTCCCTTTACCCCGGTTCCCTGATTCTAGACATAACACACAGCAGAGGCCTGGCTCCCGATTTTGTGCCTGACCTCTGCTTGCCCATCAGGCCGTGAGCAGGCAGCCTATTCCTGACTGCCACCTGGGCTACAGGGCAGAGCTGTTTTGATCCCGTCCCTGGCAGACAGCAAGTCCCAGCCCTTCACGTCACCAGAAGCCAGGTTCCAGTCACCCACAAATTCAGGGGGTGCTCAGCCCTGCTCCTGGGTAGGCATTGAAGCCCCAGCATCCACTGCACGTTTCTCACCCCTGCTTCCCCTGGGCCCCCTCAGCGCTGCAGCCCCGCTTACCACTAGGGCCTTCATTTCCACCTCTGATCTGTGGAGTTTTTTTAAGTACAGCTCCATATTTAAAAAATAATTTTCTATTTGTAACTATGGGCCAGGAGGAGGCTTCTGAATTATTATGTAATTGTAGAAATACACCACAACTAGAGGGTCATTAGTAACAATCCTTAGCTAAGAAGAATTGACCTTATTACTTGCTGACCTACTTATTCTGTTATACACTCAAACTGTAAAGGGGTTTTGCATGCTGGACTGCAGGAAAGTAAGATGGGAGCAGTAGATAGCACTGAAATAGTTGGTAGATACGAGGCCTCTTCAGGAACTCAATAATTCATTTTATGATCTTGGACAGTTCTCAAAAATCTTCAGGTTCCCGAGCTGAACAATTATATTAACAATATAATTATACTAACAATATCAATATGTGTATGTTATGTATAATACATATTAATTATATACTGATATTGTTAATATATTAAATATAAGTATTGTTAGTAAATATAATGTATTACGTGTAATAGGATATATTTATATATAAATGTATGTTATATATAATTTATACTGATATTAGTATATTAAATATATTACATAAAATAGGATATATAATTTATATATAATATACACATATATATTGATATGTTAGTGTAATTATATCGTTAATATAATTGTTCAGCTCGGGAACCTGAAGATTTTTGAGAACTGTCCAAGATCATAAAATGAATTATTGAGTTCATGAAGAGACCTCGTATCTGCCAACTATTTCAGTGCTATCTACTGCTCCCATCTCGCCTTCCTGCAGTATAGTATTTGCAGTTTTAAGTGACTAGGATCTTGGCTGATGTTAAGACCCCAAGACTGGCAGTTCTGACGGCATTACATACGTAGCTTGGTGTGTTCCCATCGATAACAGCTAATATTAACTAAGGACACGGAGAGAAGAACATGGAGGTAGGGATACAGCATAGAGGTTAGGGGCACAGACTCCAGAGCCAGACTGCCTGGGGTTAAGCCTGGTTCTGCCACTCACATCTGTGTGACCTCAGGTGCTTGCGTAACTCTCGATGGCTTAGTTTCTCCTTTTGTAAAATGAGGATAACAGTACTAATCCAACAGTATTGTCATGTGGATGACATGAGTTAATACGTGTAAAACACAACAGGGCTGATGCACAGTAAACCCTTTATGTCACAAAGTGTTAACATTTTAGATTTTTTAAAACAAATTTGATTTCCAAATGGAAGGCACTGACATGCACAGAAAGAAAAACAGATGGCTGAGATGGTTTTTGGGGACATTACCTTTGTACACTCTTTTAATGAATAGGGGCCCATCTCCAGACATGGATGATTTTCCTCCATCCAGACTCAAGCCCAGCCCAGCCGAGGTCTTCAGCACTTCAACACACAGAGCATCGTGTGCAGCTACGCTTCTCCCTGCAGCAATGGCATTCGTAAAGATGAAAATGACAGGATGCTCATCACCTGTCCAGTCCCCCCAAATGCGTTACCCTGGCACCCGAGTCCCATCCACCTTGAAGTGCTGATAACATTTGAGACGAGCATTAGGGTTGGCCTCCCAAAATTGGAGCTGCCCCTCTGGCTGTGTTCCTGCTGTACCCATACCCTTTGCTCTTCTGAGTACTTTCGACACCTGTGGAGAATGCTTTTATGCCCAGGCAGGAATCCTCAGAAGCCAAACTGCTCTCGTCAAGCCCCACACACTGTCAGTGCACGTCTTAGTGAAGACAAGTCATGCTTGGGGAGTCAAATTCAATTTCCTGCCAACCCTGGCTGCTGATGGCAGCAGAGTGTCAGTCTAGTACTGAAAACCTGCGACACCCAGATGCCAGGCCTCGTGAGACTGTGATCATGGATTCCAAAGCCCCCTGGGACCACATGGAGCTGCCTGCCTTCCCCCTTCTGCATGCTTCTGTGAGGGGTAACCCTGCCTCTGGGTGTCTGTCTTCTTCACACACTAGCTGCCTTCACTGCCATCTCCTCGCTCCACTGTGGGGAGAAACGTTTCCATGGTGATGCTTGCTCTACCGCAACAAACTCGCGCCTACTTTGTGTGCTGGTTTGGAGAGGCTGGGCTGGGCTCCATCTCAGCGGTCTGAATAGGGATTGTAAACGTGCTTTTTATTTCCCTTACTTACATGCTGCATCAGTGGAGGATGCCTGAGTCGAGTGGAAAGGTGCATTTAGTTGCTTGGGAGGCAGGGGAAGGACCACAGACATTAAACTGCCCACTAAGGGTTGAGGTCATGCTAGCATCATTGCCTTTGAACATAAAGGCCCGTCTATTATTGTAGTTTAAAGGCTACTCCACGTGGTCTGAAGGAAATTTACTAATAGTGGGAGCAGCATGATTTTTCAGTAGGTGATTTTACTTGCTGTTAAATGGGAAAATACTCATTACAGTGGCTCTCAACTTTGGCTACATACTGGAATCACCTGGGAACCTTAAAAAGCTAATGCTGCTAGGCCCCCACCTCCACCTCTCAGAGTTTCTGATTTAACTGAGCTGGGGAAGTTCCTGGGTATCAGGATTTTAAAAAGCTTCTCAGGTGCCTCTAACGGGCAGTCTGCTGCATGAAGCCCCAGCTGGGACGCTCTCAGTGCCTGTTAAGGAATAACTGCAGAGGATCAGGTAGAGCCCTGGGCAGGGAGATCTTAGGGAATAGGAATATGAAGAGGTAAGTTGAAGCCCTGAACATGATTACAGTTTGATAACTTGGTAGAGTGTGGTTCAAGGCCAGATGCCCTGAAGGTGCCACAGGAATACTTAATGATTACAAATGACAGGATAGCCTTCCATATCTGAGTTCACGAGTCTTAAAAACTCTGGAAGCTGTTAGGATGAAGTACCAAGTGGTTTCCTTTGACAGGTTGTTTTCAGGATTCCACGGAAAATACACCAAGCAGATGAGACACTGCTGGGGCAAAGGTGAGCATGACCCAGTCTGATGACTAAGGTGTTTCCCTATGTTGGGAAAGGCTTCAGGCTTCTAGAAGAGTGAAAGCAAGACAACGGAGCAGAAGGAAGACTGAGAACACCCCGACATGGTGGAGGCATCCGGACAAGAAGTGTTTCTCATTTGTTCAATGGAATCAGTGCCATTTCCAGCGAAGTCATTACAAACAGCTCAGGCCACAATGAAGCCACGTTGAGCAGAGAGGAATTCAGCTCCCCTTGACTTTATCAGGGAGAGATGCTGAGAAGAAACAAAAGCCCCCCTCCACCCCAGAAGGCAGTGCCTTGACCTGATCTTCTGTAGATTCTACTTTGCCCTCCGGACTAAGGAGACATCACTCCTGAACTCCAAGGTAGAGGACACTACAGAAGTCCGAAATAGCTATCTGAGGGCAGTAATCCACCTGTGCTTCAGAAATAGAAGCAGTACTGGTGCCAGCCTGGTGGTGCAGTGGTTTAGTTCGCGCTTTGGCAGCCCGGGGTTCGCGAGTTCGGATCCCAGGCGCCGGTCGACGCACTGCTTGTCAGCCATGCCGTGGCGGCGTCCCATATAAAGTAGAGGAAGATGGGCACGGATGTTAGCCCAGGGCCAGTCTCCCTCAGCAAAAAGAGGAGGATCGGCAACGGATGTTAGCTCAGGGCTGGTCTTCCTCACACACACACACAAAAAGAAATAGAAGCAGTACTTGGTTGTAAGTACTTAGTATGGCTTACTATGGAGCCCTGCTATGACAGTATGGAGGGCACACAGAAAACGTGTTTCCCAGCCTCTCTTTGTAAGCTCTTCTTGGTTGATTAAAGCTGCAGTCTCTGTTGTTATACACTTTTGCCCCCTCATTTCCTTATGTTCTTCTAAAACAGGAAAGAATACAAAGCCTAATGTTTCCCAAGGACAAATCTCAGTTCTAGAATTTCTCTTTCAATATTGATTCCCCCATCACAAAAGACTTTCTTATTTTACTTACCAGCCTCTATAAGTCTAAACAAGAGGATATAAACCTGAAAGAGCTTCCTTCTTAGGACATTTAGAAAAGCTGTCAAGCAGTCATTTTAAATCTTCAACAGTGTGATTTTAACTGCTGGGGTTTTTTTGTAACTTATTTGTAACATTGCTTTTGCAAGAAGCATCCACAAACACTAGCCTTCACTACATTTAATTTCTCTGACACAGATGACAGCGGTTATTTTCCTTCATGCTCAACCAGCCTCTGCTCTGCCAGCTGCTCACACCCCGCTGGTTGTTGAACTGGTATCTTACCCATTCCAGGTTCCAGGAGGGTGCTCTTTCTGGACAGTGAGCCCTTCCCATTGGCTGTGGGATGCTCCTGCCTGGTGGTGGGCCTGGGCTGATCATTCCCTTTCTTGATGACCACGAGGACATCCTTGTGCAGCTGTGCCTGGTGCAGAACCTTCAGGACATCCCCATGGGCTAAGCCAGCCAGTGAGGTGCCATTGACTGACAGAAGGAAATCCCCTCGGTTCACAGTCCTTTCCTGAGAAGCTGCCCCCTGAGAAAACACCCTGTGGACCTGGGACAAGGAGAGGACAAAAACCAATTCATATATGATCTCCAGTAAAGGGTAACTGCAAATCTGTAGTAAAGGAAATTTCTAATGGCAAGTGTTCCAGATCATACACTAACACTTGGCTTATCAAAAATATTCAGTGTGAGGAATGGAATTACAAATGTCAGTGTCAGCATCTTAACATATTTTACTCAACTTGTCACTAGTGTCTGATATGTGCCTGGCGCTCTCCAGGGGGCAATAGGAACGCAAAGATGAACAGGACCTGGTCTTGCCCAAGGAAGGTGGCCTCCCTGATGATCTCAACGGCCCTTGAATGACATAAAGTTTTAGATTGTTGCTCCTGAGAAAGAAGTAATTTCATCAGCAAATGCAGGTTTGGTCAGTTAATGCTAATGTTTTTCTAGTGCTTAAATAAAATATTTAGGGGACTACGAGGATACAGACCATTTTGTTTATTTATATTGGCATCTATTAGGTCACTCAGCCTGTACATCAGTCAGCTATGTGTTAAAATGCATATCTTTGTCAGTTAAAATATTATGTACTTCACTTTTCCATTTTTGTTTTGGTAGCAGGGAACAACACCAGCAGTCTTTGAACTCACTGACATGAATTTTGTCCTGATCAAATTCCGAGGCAGCTTTAGCACTTTCCTGAGAGCTTCTTGACTTTGTCACTTACCACAATTGGCTTTGGCTCCACATCTGTCCCTCCTGCCACACTGAATCCCAGACCTGAGCCTTCTTTTTTATTCAAGACTATGAAGCAAATGTCTTCTTTATTCTAGTGAAAAGAGAGAAAAAATATATTCCTTGTGCCAAGAGTAAGGAAGTTCTGAGTTAATTCTTCCTGTCGTGCTGCAGAGCTTGTCATCACTAACCCCAGTGCTTCTTCAGAAGCGTTCACACAGTATTAGGATCGGAGCAGCCCCATCTCAGCCATCCTGCATCCCTCCTGGGTGGTGCTTATATGGAGTTGAGGGCCAGTCCCTGTAACTACAGAACCATGGGGAACAGGGACATGAACCAGGACAGCAGGGACAGGGGACAACTTAGAAGCCAGTCTAGCCATCCTAGGCACCAAGACTGTGTCTTCCCAAATCTCATCATAGCACATAATTTGATCACGAAGGGAATTCTGTATTCCACAATTCTTTATAAATTTAGCAAAGCCAGTTTCAACAACAGCAGAGAGAGAAGTGTCAGTGCCAAGAGGCAGGATGAGATCACACTGAGACCATATGTTTTATGTCCGCTTCCCCCCATTTCAGTTCATTGGATTTCAGGTGCAATTAACAAACAGGTAGTCATAACATCAAAGTATGTTTAAAAATATAAAGTACATTAAGACTAATTCTCAACTCGTATTGAGACTAGAACATTCTTAGTAGTGTCTTAGGGTTAAGTAATAAAAGACTGTCCTGTTTTGAGCATCCATCAAAAGATACCTTGGAATAAAAGATTTAAAAAAAACTTAGCTGCGTTAATTATTCAGAATTGATTTCCTTCACCCACATGCTAGATATGATTCGGCAACATTTCAAGGATCTGCATTGCTAGGTTTCCCTTGAAGTGGTTTATAATCTAGCAGTTCAAGGTGTTCTCACACAGCGATAGAAAAAGAATCTAATAATAAACCTTAAGGATTGCTTTGATGAGAGAAAGTGAAAATGTTGAAAGAGAAAACCAACTCTGTATTGTGCTGGGGAAGGAACCAGTATTTTAAAGTATTCAGTCCTACTAGTACCTCCTAAAGAATAATCCCAAGCATTTTACACCTCTCTGAAGTTCATTCAAACCAAGCCTCCACATGCTGACACTAGAATATCCTGCAGAACTTTTGGGGGTTGGGATTTAGACTTTATGGGCAAGTCCAACCATATTCAATGGAGAGAAGAATGATGACTAGGTTTTCTCAACAAAAATGGGAACATGTGGTCTGGTAAATGATCTTTATGTAGCTTCTGGGAGGTAACGTTTGGTGCTGAAATAGGACTACTTCTCAGATATTTAAATGCCTTGTTGGAGCAAAGAGACAGAATACTTGAAAATGGGACTCTCCTGCGTTCCAGGACATATCACCAAAATTTTAATTTATTCAAATTATTGTTTTTTCTAGTTGTGTTTGAGGATACAAAGGGACTAGAAGTTGATCGTCAGGCCAAATCTTGCCTCTGAGAAGCTTAGCACAGCATCAAGGAAGCTTGAGCTACCACAAGAGCTTCCCAAGGTTTGGGCGTGTGGAAGTCAGGAGACCAGGGTTTGCTTTCTGCCTCTCTCTGATCTCTCACAGCACCCCCAACAGAAAGCCAGGGGAAATTATTTTGTGCGGTTCCATATTCAGCACCTACAAACCATACTCATTAGAAAAAAGCAAGGTAGGAAACGTCTGGTCTGAAGATGATAGAGTAAGGACGTCTCTACTCACTGTTCCTCTCTGAAATCAACTGAAGACAGTAAGAAAATAAGGGAAAAGGCTGCATTCTGATGAAAGTAGGAACGATCTTCAACACTAAACCACAGAACGTGTCTGGTGGTGAATGTGGAACCAGAGTGAGGGGGTGAGCGAGGCCCCAGAAGATGCCCCTGGGCAGCGTTCAGCATCCTGTCCACGTGGAAAGTCTCCACTCTGTTTGTGGTCCCTGAAAATGTGCATCCGTCTGTGAGGGTGGTTGAGACTTTTTGGTTTTCTCCTTTTGTATTTTATCTAACACTGTAAGATGTCTGGAGCAAAGGGAGCCTGGCAAAGTGTGATCCCACCGTGCCACCTTGCCTGGAAATCCAGGGTAAGACTTCCATGCATGAAATGCTTACTTACTGTAACAAGTCAAAGGAGGAAGGGAGATGATGGAATAGTCTCTTTTACTGAAAGTGAAGAGTGCTGACGTCTCAAGGTGTTTCTTAACTGCACAGACCCACACCAGTGGGCTAAGACTCAGAAGGGAGTGGAAGCCAAAGGGAATTGGTCTCCTCTATTCCACCCTGTCTCTCCATCCTGGCTCACTCCTCATTAGAGGCCAATGTCACAGCACTTCTGGGTAATAATAGAACTTCTGGAACAGTGTTCTTAGATGATATTAGTGACCCTGTGATTTCTTACTACCCAGGAAAAATTGTTCATATTTGCTTTTTTCTCTAAACAGAAAATATTCATTTATTAGGGTTCAAATCTCTGTGGATAGTCCTGAGAAATAATATTCTTCAGAGAAGTATTCTACATATGAACCCTTGGTTTCATCTGTGTTATTGTTTACTGTCACATCCAGTTTATTGAAACGCTTTATTTGCGATGACTAAATAGTTTCTCTTGAACCCCAGGCTTCAGACGCTCTTACTCTTGGGGCCAGGACAGGGCTGCACAGATGTGAACTCTCCTCTCTCCCCAGCAGGTGGCTCCCTTCACAGGTAGTTTATGTTCACTCAGGTGGACAGAGGTACTTGTGGTCGTTCCCCAGCATTTCCAAGGTACCTTGTTTGGTTTTGAGGACCCCCTGCAGATTAACTCCAAATGTGGGGAGTGGGGAGGATAGTAACTAGTCACTACTGGGGAATTAAGACAGCAGCTTCACCAATCTGGCACCTAGAAATTCAAGACAACGTCCAGCTTCTGAAGCAAGCTGCAAGTGAGACCAAGTCAGATGGGCTATAGAGCTCACTACGTGGGACCTGGGGGAGTTCTCCTCAGCTCTCTGGGCTCGTGGCACACACCTGGGCACTAACGTGACAGCCGTCTCAGCCTCTTGTGCTTCCTCTAGTTCACTCACCTCTGATTGTGCTTTCGCTTCCTGAATGAGAGTTAGGATGGTAGACTTTGCCCCCACCGATGACAGAACAGACTGTAATCTTTGCTGGTCCCCCGCTGAGACTAGAAGTTGATCCAAACTAAATAACATAAATACATTTGAAGAACATTAAAGAAAGAAGCAATTTCTCCACTTTATAAGGATGCACTTAAAACGATCTCCTTTCTACTATATTGTAGGTATTTTCAGTGGGAATGACTATGGATTCAGGAATCCTTCTAAGATGTTGTTAGGAGACCAATGCAGGAATTTAATAGAAAACTTCTAACATTAAAATATAGTCAATATATAGGCTCAAGTGAAACATTTTAAAATGTTAGAAGTTTCCTAACTCCAACCACCTTCAAAGGCCCAGATCCTTCCCTGAGGTGCAGCCCTCCCTGTCTTCCCACATTTCTCTCGTGGTGCTTTTGCTTAAGTGCCACGCCCTATAGGACCCTCTCTTCAGAACCACATTCTGGCAAACACTTTTCCCTGCAGGCACTTTATTTTTCCAATAATGATATTAAAAACACAGGGGGCTAAATGTAATGCGGTATCCTGGATTGGATGTTGGAATAGAAAAAGACATTTATGGAATTTATTCAGTGAAATCTGAATAAAGTCTGTAGTTTTTGTGTTGTGCCAGTGTTAATTTCTTACTTTTGACAAATGGACAGTGGTCATGCAAGATGTTAACGTGGGAAGAGCTGAGTGAGGGGTACCTGGGAACTCTCGGCACTCTCTTTGCAACTTTTCTAGAAATCTAAAACTAGCCCATAATAATAAAAAAGTTTATTTAAATAAATATAAGGGGGAGGGGCGGATACTTACTTCACTGACCAGCTTTTTCCGGAAGGCAGATCCTGGGTGGTTTCACCCACAAGGGCTGAACTGGGCACCCGAGGTTCATTGGCTTTAGGCCTGCTTCCTCCTGGACAGGGCTTGTCCCCTCCATTCACGGGGCATGAAAGGCCAGTGGACCTATTGAGGCCTCCAGCAGGGGAGCCAAGTGACCTCCGGGGGATGATTTCCAGCTCGGTTTTGAAGAGCATGGCAGTCTGCCCCGCTGAGAAATCCTCACTGCAGAGCTTGTCCAGGTCAGGCATGCTCAAGGCTCTCAGTTCCTGGAGCTTAGAGCGGGATAAAGGTGAGGGCTGGGTGTGGCGCACGGAGGACTTGTTCCTCTTGATGGGAGAGGCCGGGGTCACCGTCGGGGGTGGAATTCCAGAAGAACCAAGTGATTTCTTTGGGTCCGAGTCAGGGCCCTTGTTACTGGCCTCTGCCAGATTCTGCCGGGAGACCGTCAACATTGTACTGGACGGGGACTTGGTCATCTGGGGGATGAGGGTGCTGGCTTCACTTTGGCTTTCGCTGCAGGAACTCAGGCTGCGTCTCAGCGACCTTGCTGTTGGGTCACCAGGGTGGCTGAGGCTTCCGGAAACCATGCTGCCAGACGACCGTCTCCCAATGGGAGGCTTGGAGCTCACTGACAAAAAAGGGGACGCCCCCAACTTGGCCATGGGCCGGTCAGAATTGGCCAGGTTCTCGAAAGACTTGATCCTCTGCTTCACAGAGAAAAATGAGGTAGATTCGTGGGGCCAGTTCTGCTCGGAGTAGTAATGTCGTCTGGTGACTTTGATCTTGTCTGTGACTAGGCAGCTCGTTTCCTGCCCTGAAAGGACATCCCCTTCGTCTGTTGGTGGAAGGTTCCTTGTTGTCTCCAGCAGGGACTTCACACTATATACACCCTGTCCATTAACCAGGCCAGGAACACCACCCCTGGATGCCCTGACCTCAAGGACGCCACTGCTTGTCGCAGGAATCTGGCTGTCCCGATGAGAGCGACCCGGGCTGTGCAAGGAATGCCCCTCCCGTCCAAAATGGCTTGCAAACTGGGCTGGCATGGAGTAGGTTCTGGTCGCTGGCCTTGGCATGAAGTAGGGATGGTCATCCAGCGCTGGGCCTACTGGTGTGCCATTCTTGGGCAGCCCTAGGGAGTTTGACATCTGGCTTGACTTTCCCTGGGAGGAATCTGCCTTTTTAGCAGGTAGTTGTGGGGAGGCGGAGGAAGAAGCCAGTTTCGCCAGGCTGCAAGATCGCTGCATTTCCTGCTCTACCTGGGAGGCACGAGACGTGAGTGACGAGGGATGATTTGGGGATGATTCCACTGACTGGTGACAGAGTCTGATTTCACTCTTCTCCTGACAGTTGCTCTGGGCCAAGAACCCTCCCTGTCTGTCACTTTCCGCTGGCTTGTCACCACATGCAATCTTTGGCATTCTCTCAGAAGAAATTTCAACTATTTTCAGCTGGTTTGCTCTTTCTAGAGGATCACTAGCAATTATTTTGCTTTCTTTGTCACCAGTCACCCCAGGTTGGGTTGCTTCTGGTGCTGAATCCGTGCGGCTGGACACACACTGCTCGCTCTGCCCAGGATGGGGGATCTCCCGCTTGTTCACTGCTGTGGACACGCTGCTCCTTGATGCTGCAGGACTTGCCCCCAAGGCCACAGGGGGAGTCTTGCTCTCTGGTCTGGGGGCGGCTGGGCAATCTCTGTCGGGTTCTGTGTGGAAAGCCGTGTGGAACCTACTGCACGCACCTTGCTCAGAAAGAGTCCTGGGGGTGGTCAGAGGTGACATGAATGTTCTGATGCTTGTGTCTGACACCGAGGGCTTCAGTGACCCCGAGGCGGCAGGGGGCGGCTTGCTCTCCAGCACACACTGGGGAGACTTGGGGGTGGCTGTGGCATTTTTGCCAGGTTTCTCACGATCAGTTACGTGGAACTGGTGTGACGCGACCTTAGAAAGTGTTCTGTGGGAGGTCTGAGGTGAAACGAGGGATTTCCTGTGATCCATCCCACCCGCCTTGGCGGTGTTAGCAGCAGGGGCCTCAGAACTGACTTTGCTCTTGCTCTTCATGCTCAGTCTCTTCAGCTTGGGACCGGATTTGGGTTTCTGACAGTTACTTAAAAGCGTTTCCACTGAACTCTTTTTAGGCGAGTCTTTATTTTCAAGACTCAGTTTCAGTGGAGGAGGGCTGTTCGGCACAGCAACCCCCTTTTTGTGGTTTGAGCTCAACATTTGACTTTTGGAGTCAGGACTTCTGGCTGGCACCATGGATTGTTCCTTTTCAGTTTTGCTCTGCGAATGCGTACCTTGGCTATTTTTATTTATTTCTTTAAACCAGGCCATAATGGGCCTCCTGGAGGTCATTTTTGGTTTCTGTAGCAAGTCATCCAGGTCTTGAATTTCGGAGATGTGTAGATTTGCCAAAACAGACTCTCCGCTCTTAGGGACATCCACACTGAGGGAGGACTGATTTTCAGTTGCATTAACATTTGTTTCTCGTTTTTCATTTGGGGTTTCGACATCCGGCAAGTCATGTTCCAAACCATTTACCACGTTAGAGGAGCTGAGAGTGACCGCGGGGTTATGAAAATGCCTGGTGGCTTTGGAAGGTTGCCTGTTTTCCACAGCTGAGCCAGCGCTGGGGGCTTCCATAGATTCTTCTTCACGGGAGGGCCTGTGGTTCTGTGAAATCCTTATGTCTGCATGAGGTTCATGCTCCTGAGAGCCTATATCCAAGAAAGACAAGGGCTGGGAAGAGTCTGGGATTGAAGGGCGTGAGGCTCCTAGCACAAAGGAAGCTCTCCCACATGGATTTCCCACCGCCTCACTCAGAGCACTGTGTTTTAATGGCAGAACTTTGGCTACAGCAGGGCAGGGCGCAGCCTGGGCAGGCACAGGAGCAGCAGTTGAGGGTGGATTGGGGGAACCATTTGTGGAACAAAGTTCAATTTGCTCCTCCTCAGACTCCATAGCATCTCCCTTGTGAGAAGACCCACGGGAACGAGGAGGTGACACGTTGTCCCTGGTGGAAGCTCGTGGGGCTTCAGTGAGCGACTCAGGGTCAGAAGACGAGTCCTCAGCATCACCATACATGGATGAGAGAGACGGCTCCGTGCTGTCGCCCAGGCCCGACAGGGACATACTGTCTTCGTGAAAATTGCTAAAATTTCTAGAGTAGTTGCTCAGAAAGTTTTTGTTCACAGTAAAATGTTTGTCAGGATTAATCGAGTCCAAAACTGAAGGCTGGGAGGCCCACTGTGGGTGAGGGGGTTGGCCAGCAGCCCAGGCCCTCCTCGGGGTGGGGGTCTGGTTCCCCATGGCTGGCTCGGCCTGGCGGGAACTTCTGCCTCCAGCTCCTGCTGGAGGTTGACCGTGAGAACCGCCCTCTGGACTCGACTGGTCCCGTTTCTGGGGAGACTGAAGTCTTGCTTCAGAAGCATCCAACTCCTTGATGAGTCTGTCAATGTCAGTCACAGGGCTCCCCCCACTCTCCTGGGGGCAGCAGTGTCCCAAGACACCGCCACACCCCTCTTGGGCCTTGTTGGTAGGTGACAGCTGGGCGGGGCTGGCCTGCGGGGCCCTCTCAGATGCAGAGTCTGTTCCCTGGAGCAGAGCAGACTCCCGGGAGTTTTCAGATCCAAGGGTTCCTGTCGTTCGCAGAACCTTGCTGTGGTTACCTGGAACCCCTTGTCTCTCCTCCTGGGACATGAGAAGGTCTTGTGACAGGACGGCACTGGCTGGAGATGTTCCCTCTGCCTCAGGTCCCGTTCCCCTGTGGGCAGCCGCCTTCCTGGTGGTGCCAGGTGAGCTGGCTTCTGGGACTGCTCGAGTCTTGCTGAAGTCAGGATGAGCCGTTGCCATCTTCCCTGGGGATGCGCTGCACTCCCGGACGAGTCTGACTCGAGATACGTCCTCAGCCTCGGGGACCCTGGGTGACGCTGGCTCTCCAGGATCCTCAGGACGCTCTACTTGCCCTGTGTCCACCGAGGCTTTGCTGGGGTCAGGGTGAGCAGCCCCCTTCTGCCCCGGAGAAGGGACGAAGTCTGGAGAGCTGTCCAGGCCTGTGTTGAGAATGTAAACAACAGGTGGGGTGGTAGGGAGATAAGGGGAAAATGTGAGAAAATGGAAAACATCTCAATTAAAAAAGAATGGAAAATTGTAAACGATCTCAATATTTTTGTCTTTTTTCAGAAAGGCATTCCACAGCCTAAACGCTGGCCTTCTTGTCTCTAAAATTACAGAGCACTCACATCCAGCAAATACCACCCTGCTTTAGACGCCCTGAAATAACTCAGACCGGCTGGCAGAATGAACTTCCTTTCAGCCCTTTTTTCTCTCTTTTGGTTATTTTAAAGGATGGGGGACACCGGAAATCCTTTGCTTGAGTTTCTTTACACCATCCTCTCTTTGATGGCAAAAGCCACAGGAGTCCGGCTGTAGTCCTACTTGATTCTTAGCTTCACACTAATTCTGCAGAGCATCTGCCGACCACGTGTGGGCTGAGCGCTCATCCTGGGTTTGGCCACACGCTGTGGGTTGTGAGCCATTAAGTACAAAACATTGCAAGTGACGAACTTAAGGGACTTACTGGTTAGCGCAGGAGATGAGGCTAATTTGGGAAAATGCACCAAATGCTACAGACAGCATGCGAGTCTACACTGAGCTTTAGCTCTGTCTTGACCAAGTTCAGACGAGTTGGGAGAACCAGAAGCCACATTATCCCGGGAAGCTGACAGAGGGGTGGGGACTTGACTGGGGTTCTGGAGGGATAGTTTGACCAGAGAGTGATAAGGAGGAAGGTGAGGAAGAAAATGGAATGAAAGAGGAGTAGCAAGAAAAAGCATGAAATCTCAGAGGCGCAGGGAAGGCTGAAGTGTGCCAGGGACAGTGGGAAATCAAGTCCTTCCATGAGATGGTTCTGGAGAGCCACTCTGTCCTGGAGGTGCCTCCTCACAAGGCCCTGCATGTTCTTGGGCTAATCTGTCCACCTCTGGCACACAGCATCTTGCAATGGGGCAAGGTGGGGACAGGCATAAGAAAGAATATTCCATCTGCTATTTTCTCAAGGACTATGGGTCTGGGGTTGGAGTCAAAAACTCAGTCACAATGAAAGCTCTTGGTTTGAGAAGTGTGCGTATCCCACAAGTTATATTCACTCCACATCTCCCATACAAATCATCTTAATTGCATATGCCTTTTCCCTCCTGAAGTTCCTATGTCAATAATTAGGAACTAATTAGGATTTAGCACTGTGCTAAAAGCCTTCCCAATCATTAAAGACTTAGCACTGTGTTAAGAGTTTTTCATGCACTTAATCTTCCTCCCAACATTGGGAGGTAGGTTCATGACCAACTGCATTCGAACAGCAGGGAACTGAAGCACAGAGTGGTTAAGCAACATACCCCAGGTCACAGAGTTCATAGCCAGGGGTCGCCCCAGGAAGCTGGCTCCACAGCCCACACCGTTTCTTAAACCCTGACTACATGGCCTCTGTGTGGAAAGCCCTAGCAACACTAAGGTTGGCTCATCAAGACACCCGTGGAGACCGTACGTAACTTCCCCAGGCGCCTGTGAAGGTGGGGGGCATGCCAAGATGCAAATCCATGGGCTCCTGTCCCTCTCTGCTCAACCTTTTGACCTCCCTTCAGCATGACTTTCCTGCTTCTGCCTGCTTCTGCTGGTGCCAACTATGGGGAAAAGAAGCAATGGGACAAAAGGAGAGGATTTAGAGGCCGTTTTTCAGGTTCAGATTCACTGGCGGAACAAGCCCTAAATTTTTGTTAGCAATTTGACTTTAAGGCAAAGTGTGTAACTTAAAAGAGTTTTATTTAAGGGAGATTAAATTACATGGAGGAGTCCTGATATCACCTTTCAAAATTATCCTTCATGTGGAAAACCCCTAAATGCCCAACAGTGGGAAGAATGTTGACTCAGTCATGGCATATCATTGGGTAGAAGGCCCAGCAGCCTTTACAGATGATGTCATATATGTAGAAGGCCTCGGAGGATATCAGTGCAGGTCCCTAACTGGAATAGGACACAGGTGTGCTGATACTTGAATCGTTAGTACTTAGGGTGCTTGCCAGGGCCAGTGTCAGTCAAGCAGGCCCAGGAGCATCTTGCTGACTCATCAGGCTGCTCAAATACTTTCTCTTGATGCCTAAGGTACAAAATATTAATTTTTTTCTTGTCCTCTGTGGAGGTGCTTCCTGCCATTTCTCAGTGCATTTGATTTCACATAAGCAGAGTGTTGAGATTCTGCAGGGCGGGAACTCCTTCTGATTCATCTCCTGTCTCATTCACTAAGGTACATGTCATAAAATGGGTAAAGAGAGTCAACTGACTGAAATTGGACACACTCTACGTGGAATTAATTGTCTTTAGGCACAATGATCTAGTAAAGTTGTTAAATTCAGGCAGATTTTAAATATCATTAATCTGTGTAAGAGTTTTCTTTTCCTCTCAAAATCCTCCACATGTAACATTTTTATTAGGGTAACTTCTACCCTCCCATCTTGAAGCTTAACAAGTGACAGAATAACCTTACCCGTGCTGGGTTGTTGCCTCCGTGCTGATGCAGCTTCGGGCAGGCTCTCTGTGAGGTGGTCAGCATCTGGGTGGGGCAGAGCACTGGTTGGCCCCCAGTCGGTAGGGACACATACATCCCCGATGGTCAGCGTTCCCAGAGATTCCTGGCACAATGACAACTGCAGGTCACTGTCAATAGCTTTTAGGTTTTCTGCATCCTAAGACGTCATGTATGGAGAAGAGCTGGTTTGGGAAAAATCAAAGGGCCCTGGACTAGGAACCACAAGATCCAGATTCTGTGTTTAAGGTCCACTAGAAATTGTATGGTCTTGTCACCCTTCCTAAGCCTCGGTTTTCTCAACTTTAAAATGTGGGTGACAAGTGAAATGCAAATCAAAACTACAATGAGATACCACCTCACATCCATGAGGATGGCTACAATCAAAAAGCAGAGATAACAAGTGTCGGTAAGGATGTGAAGAAATTGGAACTTTGTGCACTGTTGGTGGGAATGGAAAACAGCCACTATGGAAAACAGTATAGAGGTTCTTAAAAAAAAAAAAAAAATAGAATTACCATATGATCCAGCAATTCCTCTTCTGGGTATACCCAAAAGAAGTGAAAGCAGAGTCTTGAAGACATATTTGTACACCCATGTTCATAGCAGCATTATTCACAATAGCTAAAATGTGGAAGCAACTTAAGTGTCCAATGATAGGTGAACGGATAAGCAAAATGTGGCATATACATAGAATGGAATATTATTCAGCCTTAAAGAGGAAGGAAATCCTGACACATGCTACTTCATGGATGAGCTTTGAGGACATTATGCTAAGTGAAATAAGCCAGTCACAAAAAGACAAATATTGTATGATTCTACTTATGTGAGGTACCTAGAGTAGTCAAATTCATAGAGACAGAAAGTAGAATGGCCAGTTTCCAGGGGCTGGTGGGAGGGGGAATGGGGAGTTAATGTTTGGTGGGTATATAGTTTCCGTTTCACAAGATGAAAAGAGTTCTGGAGATGGATGGTGGTGATGGTTGCACACCATTATGAATTTATTAATACCACTGAATTGTACACTTAAAAATGGTTAAATGGTAAACTTTGTCATGTACATTTTACCATGATATAAAAGGGGAAAAAATGGGGATGAAAAGACTTGCCCTAAGACACAGAGATTTAAATAAAAGATGATTAAATAAGTTACAAAAATAACATGCAGCATACAAAAGGCCATACAGGTGTCAGATATTATTGCTATTATTCTGCATAGTGATGTCCAAGACTGTAAAATCAGCTCCTCGTTTGGTAGTTAGGGAAAGGACTAGTCTGGATAAATGAAATTGACATTTGATATTTCAAAATTTCACTTCAGTCGTGTCGATTACTGTATCTTCCTTTCTTCTATCTAACGTTTACTGTAAAAATTTTTTAAAACAAACTTGCTAAAAAGTTAAATCAGATTTATTTGAAATTTACCCTCTGAGTTAAGGAGTCATAAAGTGGCCCAAAGGTGGCAGCAGAGGAAAGAGGTTAAACAGCTAGAGTGTCTTTCAGCTACTCTTGCAAAAGTCATTTAGTAAAATGTCAATTATTGGCTGAGGGAAATCTACACAGGGTCTAACTCAGTTAATTTTCTCTTTACCAGTAAGGCATAAGTGTAATATAAAAACAGTATAGGGGGCCGGTGGTGTAGTGGTTAAGTTCACATGTTCTGCTTCGGCGGCCCCAGGTTTGCTGGTTCGGATCCTGGGCGTGGACCTACTCACTGCTCATCAAGCCATGCTGAGGTGGCATCCCATATAGAAGAGCTACATCTCTACAACTATGATACACAACTATGTACTGGGGCTTTGGGGAGAAAAAAGAAAAAAGAGGAAGATTGGCAACAGATGTTAGTGTAGGGCCAATCTTTCTCAAAAAAAAAAAAAAAGAAAAAGAAAAACAGTATAAGAGTCTAGAACTAGATAGAGCTGGTGGTTTACATCATTGTGAATGCACCAAGTGCCACTGAATTGTACACTTTAAAGTGTTTAATTTTATGTTCTGTGAATTTCATCTCAATTTTAAAAAGTATTAAATAAAAACAGTAGAAGACAATCCATTTACTAAAAGAGAAAGTTTTTTCTTTTTTTAAGCTTCCAATGGTTGAGGGTAAATACTTTATGGCAATGCATTCTATTTTCTTTCTCATGTATAAATAAAATCAAATTTTGGAACTAAAAATTTTATGAGAAAAACTAAACTTCTTTGGTACGAAAGTTTTAAATGCTGCTCAAAGTTCTCATTAGGAACATTAATTCACAATTACAAAAGCTCTTACTTTAATAGACATAAATTATAATTAATAAAAACCCTGATTTGGCTTTATATAGTTATCCAAAACTTGATGATGATACTTTTTAAAAGAAAGGGTTTACCTATTAGCTGACCATTACATTTTAAAACACATGTGCTAGTTGGAGGTAATTTTTTAGGAGGAGGAAACAAGATGTGCGTTTCTACTTTTTCTATAAGGTTAACAAAATCTTTTCTGCCTAGTATAGTTTTTATGACTTTATATTTTTGGGGTCTATTTACACATATGTTTATATAAACCACTTGAACACACATCTCTATAAATATGGCCTTACAAGTCAGTTCAGATTCTTTGCTCAGAGAGAAATTAGTTATGTTTTCTAATGAAATTATTTATGTAAACAACATTAGTTTTTCTTACTCTCTCCTTGCTAAAGTGAGGTATACTGAAATTTTAAAAAATGAGCAACTTGATAATTCTGGGCCATTCTAACATATGTGTAACCAAGTAGCAACAGAAATAATATTAACTTGCATTTAATTTGGTACATTGTAAGTTTCTAAGTGAATGCATGCCCATTGTTTCATGTGATACTCACAACAAGGGTATGATAGCTTTAATGATACATAATCATTGTAGAAAGTTTGAAAACATAAGGATCACTCAGAACCTTATCAGCCAGAGACAATTCCTGTTAACCTGTATTCGAGGGTGAGCCCAGCTCTGTGAGATGATCAGGCAGATAGCACCATCTCTGTTTTACAGGTCAGACAATGGTGGCTCAGCAAGTTTCAATCACTTGCCCAAGTGGTCATTCAACTAGTCAGTGGAGAAGCCGGTACTAGAACCAGGGTTTTTCTTCACGTGCCTCGCACTGCCCTTCTGTGCAAGGGCCCCATTACAGGTAAGACAGCAATTATATCTTTTGGCCGAATGATCTATGACTCACTACCTGGGCACTTTCCCCCTACCAACCTGCTAATATGTTAATAGGCTCCTGAGAAGTCCATGCACTGAAATGAAGGACTCTGCTCAAAGATAATTCTCCAGTCATTACTCTTCCTTGCAGGCAGATACCCTATGCTTTGTAACACACTCCACATTCATTCATACAATATTCACTTAGATCTCAACTAAGAGAAAATCAGTTACCTTCTCCACAGTTCCACCTGGTTGAGAACCAGTCATGGTCACTTTGATGGAAGTGGCCTGGACTTTCAAGTCCGGACCACATGGGTCATCGGCTCTGTCAGTCAGGCTTCCTGTTTCTGAGCCACTGGACCTGGCCTCACCCTCTGGCCTCTTGTGGTGTGGGCTGACCCTGGCCACTGGTTTGTGCCTGGACTCCAGGTTGTCACTTTTCTGCTGGGGGGAATTGGGGATCTCCGTGCTCACCACACTCTGTGTCCCTGTACCAGCTTTGTATTCCAATTTGGGTGAACTCCTCGATCCTGACAGTTCCTTCCTCCCTGAGCAGCCAGGGCCACCCTTGGGGGCCTCTGCAGAGGCCAGCAGGTTGGCTGCATGGGAGGGAGTGTCCCCCATTCCCCCTGGGACACTCTCCTCTAAGTCCAACGAGCTGCCAAGGAGAGGTGCTGAAGAGGCCTTGCTGACCAGGGTTTTCTGGGGATGTTCCTCTTGATTGTTGATACCCGTGACCTTGGAAGGGGTCGTCGAGACATGCCTAGAGTCGTCCTCTATCAGAGGCCTGCTGGAACCCAGAAGGGTCCCTGGGAGGGAAATGCAGTCTCCTTCGCCATCAAACTCTCCCTCATCGCTGGCATCATTGGCATCATAGCAGCCTACCCTTCTCTGGCGGAAGAGAGGGTTTCGGAGGACTTGTGGGCTTCCAGGGAGACTGGCTTGTCTGGCAACTGTCACCTGCTTGTGGAAGAGCCCAGAGGCCCGCTGGCTTCCTAGAGACACAAGGCTGTTGGCCCTGGCTTTTCCTGGTTCCTTGTGAGCTGGCAGGAGGGGGGAAAGAAAAGTCAAATGAAATAAGAGTTCCCCATCTGGCCTGGTCTTATAATTTAACCTCCCTCATTACACATGAGCATTTCCACATTCACAGTTGCCAGATACACACCCTCTGGCCACTGGCCACCAGGCTTAAATGATATGGCTTCTTGGGATCTGCACAGAACAGACAGCCTGCTTCCCTCTTTCCTTTTCCTACTGGCCTCCCTTTTTGTTTTTTAATTTATTTTTTTACGTCAACCTCTGGATTGTTTAACTTAAATATGTGTGCTGCCTAGAGACAGAAATGTATAATTTGTCAACCTCATGATGATGCCTAACACATTGGATCCTGAGGCTGAGAATTCCCATTTAGGAGGATGCCCGGGGATCAGCAATCTTGCACACCTGGGACTTCTTCTCATTTGAGGTCCTTCCTGGTCCTTCCATCTGCAAAAAGGGGGCCTTGATTAATGGGCACAGAAGCTCCTAGAGTGTGGCACAGTGAAGCCTGAGATTATAATCTATACAAATCCCAACCAGGGAAGGAAGGGAAGCATGGGCTCCTCTACGAACTCTTTACATCTTGCTAAATGTAGGAGAAATTACACTCCTTCCACCTTGAAACATTTGTCTCAGAGACCAGAGTGAGCTCATCAACTGTTCCACACGAGAGCCAGAGTGGTCATCGTCTGCCTCTCCTAAGACAGGGGAATTTTCTTGTTCAGACATTAAAAATAAAGAAAAGGAAACCACACCAACCAAAGTCTGAGAAATCAGTACAGTCCACATCAGATCATTATCTCATATTATACCAAAAAGATAATCAATGATTTTTAAAAAAACTGTTTGATAACATCTGTCTCTTACGAGTTCTGAATCGTTCACTCACTGCCTTCTAAAACGAATTAAGTTAGGGCTGAGTGAGGGGAGGGACCTGGAATTTGGCTGGGATTCCCCTAAAACATAAAGCCATCAGGTTGCCAACTCTGATCTGACGCTGTAAATTTCAAGACTACACTACGTAAACAGCATCGAAAGGGGGCCCGGCTTAGCCACCTTCAATCCTCTGGGTACAGAATGTGCACCCAGCCCATTTACCGCAGAATTGAGTGGCCAATCATTAACAGTGGGCTGCATTTCCCAAGAATAAATTCTGAATTTAGTCACGGTAGAAAGATGACTTCCACTCAACCAGTGGCACGGCTTCCAGCTCTCTTTTCATGTTATGGCACCGTGATGTGTGAAACTGACATGGCCGGAGTCGGAGAACAGTCACCGCTTACTGGAGGTGCTGGGTGGCAGGCTGGCGTCCTCCATGGTGCTGCAGCCACTTCCCGGATGACCCTCATCCTCAGAGCCGGCCACCACAAAGTCTGACAAGGGGCCTGGGACATCTTGGGCAAAGTACTGGGAGAGTTCAGATTCAGAAATCAGGGAGTCCTGTTGAAGAAGACAGTGTTGGATGACGAAGAAGGAACACTAGAAGCAGATTATTTTCAACAGTAATTACTTTCTATCTTTTCAAGAACACTTTGTTCTAATCCACAGTCATTCGAAACAGCTGTGATAGTAAACACCCACTTCCATTTACTTTAGGATGGCTACATTAAACAATTAATGGATAAAAAGGCAACAGTTGCTGCCAGACAATGTTTTTAAGAATTACTTTTTGGGCCAAATCTTTGGCAATGATCAGAAAAGCCACAGCAGCAATCTATGAACCATCCCAGGAAAAAACAGTCAGGAAGAGATAGGAAAACAGAATGAAATTCCAAGCCACTGGTTCAGCCTATTGATGAAACAAAAGACCGGGGAGTTTGAATCCTGTTCTCTGATCCACTGGGATTTAGGAAGGGCCAGCTGAGAAAGATTCCACAGTCTCCTTAAAGTCACAGGTCCTCCCAAAACTGAGGGGGACCCCCTTTTTTATGGAGTTTAAAAACTAACTTTCAAACTGCAGCTCAGTTCTTTTATTTTGTTGCTCTATTCTTTTCCTTGATGTGTATTTAATAAAAGAAAAACACATTTGTATATTTGTTCTCAAATTAGCATTGTTGCCGTTTCCTGTGTAAAGTGACCAAAAATGACTCACACAGAGAACTATGGGCTGGGCTCTCAGGCTTGACTTATGGGCTCCAGGAATTGGTTCCTGGGCCAGCTGAGCGAGGCAGCAGTGTGCCCTGACTTACCTTTTTTGCAAGAGAGGGACTCTTCAAGGGGGTACCTGTTGGGGGAAAAATTCACCATATTGTCAAAACAATGGACCTCGAATCCTTACAAATAGGTTCATATCTTTAACTAGAAAAGAAGGATCCAAACATATTAAACAAAACCCTCTTTGCTTGACTGACACTGATGGGCCATATGCACAGGTATAGACGTGCATGCATTCTACCCCATTCCATCCCACCTCCCTAGATCCTGCTTATGCTTCAAGCCCTAACTCAGTGCTACCACCTCCATGATGATCCCAGTTGGAAGTAACTTCTGAATTTCAAAAGTATTTTATACTACCCAATACCAATTTCCATACACATAGTATAATTTAATTATAAGTGGATGCATCTTATCTCCCTTCATGAACTATTTAACTATCCACAGGCTGAGACCTTCAGTGATCTGACCCCACAGTGCTCAGCATTGCAGCTGTATCTAGGAAGTGTTCAGTCGTATTTGCTGAATGAACTGCAGGATGAATGAACAAAGGAACACCACCCGAGAAACTCATGAAAGAACTGCGGAGAGGGTTGAATATCTATTTCAGTTTTCAGTTGAAGGATGCAAAGACTCAGCATTGAGACTTTAAATGATATGCCATGAGCAAAAAGATCTTGGGCATGAGGATTGTGGCTTAATAAAATCTTTTATAAATGATCCAGTGGATATGCTGGGATTATGAGAGGACAGCTTTCAGGCAGGTCAGGAGAATGAGCTGGTGGAATAAAAGAGCCCATTATAGCTTTGCCTACTTTAAATATATTAATTATGGATGCAAATAATCGGGGTATTTCATGGTTGCCAAAAAATCCTATGCCTTCCTTTTCCTCTGACAACCAGTAACTCATGCCTCAGTCCCTTTTCCTCTCGACATCAATCTTAACATCAGTAATATCTCAAGTTCAGACATGTTGCAGAGTGCTTTTATTTAGGTTTCCATTCTACAGGAAACATTACTTTTAAAACTTGATGCAATATTTCATATTTTAAATTCATATGAAATTCTTCACTATTTCAATGCTTCATCTGCCTGAACTTTTCTGCTTGAGAAGGGGGAAATCAGATTTTTTGCAGCCTTGATTACCCTTCTAAAGTTAAAACTTTTAATTCATGTAAAGAAATGTCAGGTTTTTGGGTGGATAATACTCTGCATCTACCAAACAACTGATATCTTGGTATCGCTTCATTTTCACCTAGAACATTTCAGATGAATAGTACATAAACACATGAAATGCTGCTAATTCATTTTTTGCAAACTACCTTAAAGTAGTATAAGAAGCATGCATAATTAGAACTTTAATAAAGCACATTAAATAACTGCAGAAATCAAAAGTACCAGCTAAGAGAAAGCACAGAATCTTCTGCCAAACCTGATAATTACACAGACTCCAACAATATTGCACGGGGGAGTGCCCCACGGGGGAACTTAATGAGAAACTCTTCTGAATGGTGAATGAAAATGTGCAATTACAGTACCTAAGCCAGGAGAGGAATTGGCCTCTTTGCTCTCCTGGTAAGTGCTGCGTGCTATCACTTCATCCATTTCCTGCTCGGAAACCTGATTTTCAGCAGAAAGCACAAATTAGATGGTTTTATTTATTTATTTTTTCCCCAAGAAAAGTAGCTAGGCTCTGAGTCAGAGGCTGAGTGCAGATAAAGAGGAAAACCACTGGGCCAAAGATTATGACCATCCTCTGAAGCAATAACTCAGGGTATACAAGAAGGACAGCTGGGTTAACTGATTGCTTCAAACAATGGATTCAGAACGAGACCTTCAATTGTTTCCCAAGTTCATTAAGTGAAGCATTCAGGTGCTATATTACCAACAACGTGGCTGATATCTGCCTCTCTAGAACACTCGCTTCCAATTCTTTCTTTCCTAAACTTTAAACAATTTCAAACCTAAATAAAACTTGCAAGAGCAGCACACGCATAGTATATTCTTCACCCAGATTCACTATTTTTTTTTTAACATTCTGCCACATTTATACTCATGCTCTGTCTTTACACACACACACACGCTGCCATAACTTGTTACTAAACCATTTGGGAGTTAGTTGCAGACATTGTGACCCTTCACCCATAGATTCTTTAGCATGTTATCTCCTAAAAATGTGGACATTCTCTTAAATAACTCTGGTACTATTATCAAATTCAGGAAATTTAATGTTGACACAAATGCTGTCTAATATATACTTCATATTCCAATTTAGCCAGTTGTCCTAATACTATCCTTCAGAAATGCTACTCAAAGTGTGTCTGTAGGGCTCGGCCCTGTGGCCGAGTGGTTAAAGTTCTGTGTACTCTGCTTCAGCAGCCTGGGTTCGTGGGTTTGGATCCCAGGCACAGACCTACCCCACTCACCAGTCATGCTGTGGCAGCATCCCACATATAAAACGAGGAAGATTGGCACAGATGTTAGCTCAGGGACGATTTTCCTCAAGCACAAAAAGAGGAGGATTGGCAATGGATGTTAGCTCAGGGAGAATCTTGCTCAGCAAAAAAAAAAAATAAAACAAAAAAAAAGTGCATCTGTAAACTGAAGTACTTCAAAGAAAGTCTGATGCCAGCCTTCAATGAGATAAGGATTTTCCTTGAGAATGCAAATCAACACTCAGCTTCTTTCATCAACAGTGTCTTGCTAGGAAAAATGTCAACTCAACTAAATGGTGTGCATAGTAACATAGCTGATTTACATTCTGGCACCAGCTCCTTCTCTTGTTGTGGACCTCTAGTGCACTGTCATCGACCAAATTCTTTGCATAGTAATGCTTCATAGAAAATGTTTTTTGGGCAATCCAGAATTCAATTCAGGATCTAGCTGTCCTGTCGCTTGAATCTCCTTTAATCAAAACAATTCTGAGCCTTTCTTTGTCTTTCACGATACTGATATTTGGGAAGAAACCAGGCCAATCCAAACCCTCCGTTAGGATTCGTCTGATAGTTTCTTCCTGCTTAGATTTAGATGATGCATTTTTTGGCAGAAAAACAAGAATGTTTTTCTTCTTGGTGCATCACAGAGGCACTCAGGATCAGTGTGTTTCATAATTGGTGGTAACTTTGACCAGTGGTTTAGGGTGGAGTTCACCAGATTCCTCCACTGGATTTTTTTTTATTGTCATTAATGAGTAATCTGTGAGGACACAGTTTGAGACTACGTCAATATCCTGCTCCCTAATATATTTTCACTCAATAGGTTTAGCATCATTGATTATTCTTGCCTGAATCAATTTTTATGATGAAGTTTTCAAAATAGTGATTTCATAACTCTTCTTTTCCTTCTATATTTATTGGTATCATGGTAGATTCATGGATTTTTTTTTCCATCAGTTGCTATCCATAACTGTCAGTATTCACGGGAAGATTTTTTAAAAGCCTGATATATGTTGAAGTAGGAGACATTTGAAAAGATCATTACATAACTTGTATGGAGTTTCTTTTTTAAAGGTAAGAATATTTTAAACTCAGAATGGTAATTTTGTGTACTAAAATAACATTTAGCATAAACAGTATTTGGATTATTTTTATATTATTATATATATAAATTATTTTATATTTTATTTTATATATTTAGGATAATTTTGCCTTAATAAGTAAATAAAGATTTTTTATACAGGATTCAGCATTACACTTTAACCTAACAGATAAATCATAATCACATCATGGCCTTTATATAATACTTTGTAGTAGGCTTCATAGGAAATCAAGTATGTATGCATACATGTACACAGGCATATACACTGACACAAACACACACATCCCTTCATAAAGCAAAGAGTAATTTTGTATCAATGAGCCAAGGAAAATATCAGCTTAAACAGTGGTTGCAAATGTTTCTTGATGTTAGACTTTCGATATTTGCTGTTTTCCTGAGAGGGAGAAAAATGGTTGAGATTTGAAAAAAAGTGAAAGATTTTCTGGATAATTCTGGTCATGCTGAAAGCCCCGATGCCAATTAAAAATGGACCTCTACTATTTTCTTCTACTTAACATAAGCCAGAAGCTGCTACCCGAGCAGGTCCAAATCTTAGTTTGTCTAGACCTGGAGGGTTTGAATATCCCAGTCGGGCAGCCACTGCTCCAGTCGTTATGAGAAACAGAAGAAAAGAAAATCCTTGTGGTATTTCTCTTGGAACAACATGAAAACTAAAGGAAGCACATACATTCAGTATCAAAATGTACTATTGGCATGAAATACTGGGACAAGAGGTACAGAAATACATTAAACATAAAATGGAATCTTGACCGAAAGAAAAATACAGTATGATGTTACAACTAAGAACACCATGTTTACCTAGAAAGAAACGTGAAATCCAGTCAAACAAACACTGAAATTTGGTTTTGCTGGACCCATCTCCAACAGCATCACGACGACAATTTTACTGTGGCTAGAAACGTGAATCAACCTGTGTGTCCAACAGGATCGCAGACCACCAGTCCGTCAGGATTATTATGCTTTGCGCTGAAATGCCATTTTGATGTTTGATTGTATTGGCAAATTAGGCAGATACTTTTGGGCTGAGACGAAGCAGACCTCCAAACAAACCATGACCTGTGCTATGTTGGAATGGATTTTGAAGTCAGACACGCCTTGAAGCCAATGACTGCAAACCACTGAGAACTTAATTTTCTACAATGTTGCTGAGGGATGTGCTAGGACAGCCACAGCTCACTGGACTGCTTTCTAAGGTGAAAGGAGGTGTGGCCATGTGCGTGGTAGAATCTAAGAGAGGACCCTGGAGGAAGGAGCTGAGAAAGCTCTAGCTGTGACTGTGACTGTGAGATAAGATGGTGTTAAAAGTGACCCAAAGAGAGCCACGGGGAGAGCAGGGGAGCAAAGTAGAATGGATTCTAAGGGAAAGTGTCAGGACTACAGAACAGAAAGGAGAAAAATGGGACGTGACAAGTAGAAAAAATGAAAAAAGGTGGAAGTGGGACTTGATTTTATATTAAAGTTCTTTGATGTAAGGCCTTTTTGAGAATGCACACCGAGAAGAGAAAACAATCTGGAAGAATAGTGGAGTTGACTTTGAATTAGTCTAACGGCAATCTTTGTCCAAGCACTGTGGCTGACATCACCTTTCCAGATCAAGGAAGGGAGTCAGCACTCACAGCGCTTATTTGTACGGAGAACAACACAACAAACACACACCACTGAGACACTCCAAATGATGCCATTAAGTTAATACACTAAAGAAGTCTCAGACGTGGCACAGAGGATGACCCACAAGGTCTCTGGGCACAGACTTCTTACTCTTAAAATGGCACACAAGTCCATCAAGCATGCAGCCTGGGACCATGTAGGATATAATCAAATACTACTACAAACAATACAAAGGGGGTGGCCATATGACGGGCCTGGGAAGAGCTAATATTCTTCATGAGCATTTTGAGTTGTTAAAAGGAAAAAGTTAAATTTTGTAAAACACAACTTGAGTACAATATTAGAGACAAGCTAATTTAAAAAGATTTTTACATCAAGTACTCAAAACAACAAAAACTAGTGCTCAAAGTGGGTTGAGCTGACCTTGCTTAAGTGTCCTGTGGTTAGCTTAAAAGCAATGCACAAGTATGGAAGAGATACAACCAAGTAAGAGCAGAGGCCAACGATACAGGGGCTGCGATTATCTGCAAGTTCAGTATGGGTCAACAGTGTGGCAGCGATGCTGAAAAAGAATTAGTAGGCTCTTAAGCCTTAATTACAGAAACATTCTGTTCAGGTCAACGATGGCCTGGACAGATCATTGGTCCAATGCTCTCAGATTTTCTTGATGCAGAAACCCAAAGAGGTTAAGTATCTCACCAGAGATCAAACAGCCAGCTGCAAGTTACTCAAAAGCTTGCACTCCCATCTTTCACCAAATTTTAAATTCACCAATAACATTGTCAAAATTTTCTAAGAGTGTGAAGACAAAGAAGTCCAGTTCAATGATTCATTTCCCAAGCGTATCAGTTACGTTGGCCACCGTGTGGCCACAGGCTGATTCCCATCCCCAGCTGGGTGAAGTGTCTCACCAAAGAGTATGCACTGTCATAGGAATATAGTGTGTGTGTGTGTCACTGCCACTGGACAAATAGCCAAGCCCTCTCCCCATACTCAGAACTGTATGAAATACTTCACCTTTGGATTAGGGTGCCGGCCGATGACAAGGCGAACAGGTCCTGGGGGGCATTTGCTCAAGATGGCGTGGACTTTGCTTAAAGCGGCATGGCGAACGTTGATTGAATTCACTTCCAGGATTTGATCTCCGCGGCTAGGGAAGACAGCATCATCAACACTCTGTGGTAACAGTAAGCTTTTTACAAGATTTCCTTCTGGAAGAGGTGTATAATATGAAATCTTTTCTGAATACTTTAAAGAAGCAATTGGCATCCTTTCATCTTCGCATATGTGTAAAAAAGCAACACATTTGATTTTAAATTGGCAAAGGCCATTATGCATATCTACCCGCATTTTCACAAGTAGTATAGTTAAATAAAACGATAATAAGAATAACAAAGGCTACTATTTCTTGAGCACATAGTGTATGCCAGGCACTATACAAAGCAATTTATGTAACAATGCTTTGAATAGATATTATTATTCTCGTTATGTAGATAAGGCCACAGGCTCAGAGAGGTCACCCAGGTGTCACTCACTGTTAAACTCAGGTCTATCTCTCTATTGATCATCACATGATAGCCCCTCGACCACCATCAGTTTCTTTTTTCCTACCATCTTGAAATGATTATTGTAATATAACTTAAGGAGGAAATATCTGAAGCTCAAAGGTTACCCAAGAATTTGTAAAAACGTTTCAAATTTGAACAAATGAGAAATTGGGGACAAGATGCCCATTTTGACTTGAAATTATAGGGAGAGAGCTCAGTACGAGAGAACAAAGACTCTTTATGTGGGGTTTGAAGAATGTTCATTTGGCAGGCTCCAGACATATGGAACCATTCAAGAAAGAAACATCATCTTGGGATGTCATTAAAGGATTTTTTTCCTTGGGTTCTAAAAGTATATTTTCTTTAATGTACTTTGGATGATTTGTTAAATTTTTTTTGTATGGAAATTCACTCTGATGATTAACTAAAAACATAATATAATCTATTAACAGGGCCCCAAAATGGCAACCTCAAGGAATGTCATTTTGACAATTCCTCAACTGCTCAAGGACTTAGAAGCTTATAGGGGAGAAAGGTGATACTGTTTGCACAGGGTGCTTTGTGCAATACGTGTGTGTACATTCTTGTGAAGTTTAGGTGGGCACAGGCCCACTGCAATTATTATATGATAGAATACCGAGACATCTCTTATATAAACAGAATACCCATACTACAGCTCAACTAGCTGGATTGTGAAATCAGACACGCAGTGATTTCAGACAAGCATCTAGACATCACTACTCTAAAAAGAATGAAACAACAGAAAAGGTTCAAGAGATTATACTTAATAATAAAGGGCTCCCCTTATTCTCTTATTATTTATTCAAGGGCATGGTTTTACGACTCTCTTGTATCCAGCGATTCTGGGCCATTATGAGCAGTTCCAAGCATCTCACGTGCATTTCACATAAACAAATATAAAAGTGAAAGAAAATATTTAGATCCTCATAGATATCTGTATAGAGTTGGATTTTGTCAAGTTTCTGAAACTGAACTTCTGAGTCTAAATAGAATAAAATAGGTAGGGAAAGCCACAATCCAGAGTTCTCTAATTCAACCAAATTTCATTTGTATTAGCTCTTCATCTTTTGAGATGTTATTAATTGTAATCCTGGCTATATTACTGTAAATAATACAAAGATTTAGAATCCCACAAAGGAATGTTATTGGGCAGATAGCTTACATGTGTATGTATTCACATATTCATGAACATGCCAGAACCCTATACTATCAGGTTTACAACGAACCTCAGATTGCTCTCCATCTTGGCCACTGATCCGGGGGCAAGGCTGTGAATGTAGATGCCTGGAGGGCTGTTTTCTAGAGCCAGGCAGCAGGCACCAATGCCTAACCCAACTCTTGGCTCTGTGAGAGACATCATTCAAAGAAAACAAAATCAAACAAAGAAAAGAAGTTTAAGTGACTTGAAACTGCATTAACGTATATTTAGACGAATAGCCATTTATTTTTTGATGAGACTCAGAATATAAATCCTACTTTCCTTTGTCAACATGGTCATATTCTGTTAATGAAATGAGTTTATGGCAGAACCAGGGGCTAACTATGGACTGTGAGTTATTCCATGGTGCACTCTCTGCTTAGTCTAAAGAGCCTCCTCATATCTATCTCCAAAAACAGAGATGAAGTAATATTTTTCATTCTTGATACACAACTTTAGGTTTCCTTTCACCTCTCTTTTTAGCAACTAATCTCTTGGTTATTTAATTGCTCATCATATATCTACAGGAGGTGAGGAGGAAAAAATAACAAAGATGAAAAGCGGTAAGATTTAGTGATCACTCATGACTTTTAGTTTGCGGTGTTAATTGTATTCTTAATTATAACCTTTTGTTCTTTAAAATTTTTTATTAGCCCTAGAATTAAGCTAGTCAGTGATTTTTTTCTAACATGAGTCTCTGACACACTGATTCATCTAGGGAGAGCTTAAAGGACTTTGTGCTACTGTAACTTCCCTTCACTTTAGTAAAATGACTAAAATCTCTAATTCTGATCTCACTGTCCATTTAGAGAATACCACATGTTGTTGGTAGTAGATTGTTCCAAAGGAAGAATTCACAGAAAGAATATAAAAAATTAATGTATTAACAGATTACAAATTGTTATTTGAGAGAATGTAAGGAAAGTGAGCTAGTATCACCTTTGTTGAGTGTTACTTCCATGACAATTCTGTCCTTGGGCCCAGGGGCCTTCCGACCCAGGGATGAAGAACTGCTTTCCTCGGAGCCTACTGCTGAGGTGCCTCCACTGGCATTGAAGTTTGGGGAGCTGGATCTGCTCATGTGTGTGGGTGTCGAGCAGGGTGTGAGGCTTGGGCTCAGTAACTTTGTGCGTACCGTTAAGACAAATAATCCACTCCGGATTTGCTGAGAAAACAAGAAGAAAGTAGGGCTAAAACATTCAGGCTGTCCCTATATCAACGGTGAAAAAAAAATCATCAAACTCAAACCAGAAGGAAATAAAGGAAGAAAAACAAAGAAGATAAAGGAGATCAATAAGAATGTTGTTACCTTAAAGGTATGAATGGCTTCTTGAAACGTCAAGCCCTTTATTGGTATTCCATTTACATCTAGGATTTCATCCCCTAGTGACCAAATATGAGAATTACATTAACATCAAGCTTAAATTTACTGGAATCTAACTGCTCGGTCAGTACTAGACTAGGATAATATATGGTCCCTGATTTACCACTCTATAAAATGAATTTTATTGTTCCAATTCACTTTCATTAGCTTAGCTTCTGGGAATGTCACAAAATGGGACAATTAATGACAATGCATATTTTTTTGCAATAATTCTGTATTTCTATCTTTAATTACAACAACTATGGGAAGCATCAAGATCTTCTTCTCTAGCCATTGCCAAGCTTGATAACAGATGTCCTATGTTTAGAGATCAAACTACAAAAACTGGGTCTCAAGTCTTTCTTCATAGTCTTTGTTTAAAAACTTAAACCCACTGGCAATGAAGTATGAACACACACAACATGTGAGAAGCCACTCCTATATTTGTAGAAAGACAAGCTCCTCGAGCCTGGAGAATCATCACGGTATGTGGAAAATGGTTTCAAGGATGAAGACAAAAAATTTGTGAGATGTTATTTAGGAATGGCAGTTCCTTCTCCAGAAATGGTTTAGATGCCTGGTCTTATTGGTGCCGTTCCAGGTTCTCAGTCCTTAAGCTGGCAAGTTATTATATACTTCTATCTAAGAGATTATTCTAGGCTAATGTCAAATTGCGCTCTCTCCCTCTCAAAATATCCTGGACTCATCTTCAACCCCAAGAAGATATTGTCAGGTCAATTTTCAAGCTGTTGATAGTGTCTGCTGGGAATATAAAAGAACGTGGACATCCCGTTGACTTATCAGAGCTTGTTTCTGGTTTGTACTCTTGTGACATGGTCTGTTTTTTGGAATAACAGTTCATCAAAAACACTACAATGGGGCCCCAGTGAGAACAGACGAAACTTGCACAGCAGTGCAGGACAGAAGAGAGACTTCCCTCACCTAAGACAAAGCACAAAGCAGCATAAGAACACACACTTTCACCTCTCGTGGACAGCCAAGGCCAGGAGCACACTGCTTTTGATCAAGGGAATCCTGTAAATGAATTTACAAATGTAGCAGTACCCCATGCATTTGTCAGGTGCCTTCTCTTTAATGCAATTACAGAAATTGTGAAATAATCTGTTTAAAAATAACCTGGCATAACCAATTACTCAACTAGGTGAGGTTTTTGGTTTGTTTCCAGATGGGAAAAGGATAGAAACATTAAAATGATTGCTCATACACGTAAAAACCTTTATATAAGATTTTTAAAAGACAGATCATTCAACAGGTTGAAAACCCATTCCAATGACTTACATTTATTGTAAATCAACACATATGAAAAAACGGTATTTAGGAGAATCAAGTGCTATTAATCTTCCCTAACTACTGATTTTTTTTTCATTTTGCTCCATTCTACCAGCATTGCAGGATGAATTTCAATCAAGTGAACACATGGCACATCCATTATAAAAATGCTTTGCTAGAATTTTACATTGTTCTGAAACTAGACACAAACACCACCTGGGAGTTAACCCTTCCTCTAAGAGAAAGAAAGAAATATTCTGCCATCAAAATATTAAGCCTGGTCACATCCTACTGTTAGCATACAGGCTTCTGGGGTTGCTCTGCCAAAAAAAGGGAGACTCCAATTCACTCTTACCAGATTAAAAAAAAAAGCCAGGATAATACAACAGCACCTATAGTTTGGGTCAACTGAACTGAACAGTCATAACATTTTTGAAGGTAACTAGAAATACTATGATTTAATAATTTCATGAAGGAAGTCTCTTAATAAGGGAGTAGAAAAATCAGGATTCATGAATATACTCTGGGGATCTAATTGTACAGCATGGTGACTATAGTTAACAATACTGTGTTATGTACTTGTAAATTGCCAAGAGTAGATCTTAAATGTTCTCAGCACACACACACAAATTATGTGAGGTGATGGAGGGGTTAACTAACCTTATTGTGGCAATCATTTTGCAATATATACATGTATCAAATCATCAGGTACACCTTAAACTTACACAATGTTATATGTCAACTATCTCTCAATAAAGCTGGGAGGAAAAACAAGCACTTGTCTAGTATGCTTATGTGTGGCAAAATGGTAGGTGCTATGGAGAATGTAAAAGGTGCTATGTACACCAGCCCTGAGCAAGAATGGACTGCAAACTCTCAGAAATCTTCAAGGCAAGGAACATGATCAAGGACCAAGGGGACAAGATAGACATTTAAAGACCAAAATAAAAATATCAGGTAATTTTCCACGTATCATCTCATTTAATCCTCACAACAACTCTTCAAGGTAGGTATTAATACTCCAAGTTTATAACTGAGGAAAGTGAAGCTCAGGTTACATCAATTGTCCAAGGTCATGATGTGCTAAGTGTTGGATTCAGCCCAGGTCTACTTGACTTTCAAGCCCACGGCCTTAGCTGCTGTGCCATTCACTTCACGTCTTGCAAGGGGAGAGATTATCATGGAATCAAAGCTCGCGTCCACTGAGGACCTCCAAGAGGCTTTCTCCTACCTTCTTTAAGTCTTCCATCCTCTGCAGCTGATCCATTAGGGAAAATGGTCTTGACAAAAATTCCCATCTGTCCTCGAATGCAGTCTCGACCTCCAGCAATACTAAAACCAAGGCCCTACACCCAAAGCAGATGGGAGTCCAGGTTGTCATTGCAGTATTTAACTAAGGGCATCCTTTCCCACTGTAGTATTCCAGTGAGGGCATTCTTCCCACTGTAGTATTTAACTGAGGTGTCCTTCCCAACCAGGCTCAGAATTAAGTTAACTAGCTGTAAATTCAAGTTTGTCTTCCCTTCTCCATTTCCTGCCTCAGATCTACTAGCATTGTTCTAGCTATGCATTACATTAAAGAGAGAAAGTTTTAGGGTGAAACATGAAATTGCCAATGTTTGACAATCTTTGATCTCCAAAAATGGCAGTTTCACATGAATCAACCAATAGCTCATGAGAGGCATTTCACACTATGCAGGTGCCACATTTGTTTTATTCTTTTGTTTCAGTCTTTCTATTTTATATAATATCAAAATGGATATTTTGATATTTGTATAATACGAAGTTATTTGTATTAGTCCCTTTATGATAATGGCAATGCTATAAAATTCATTCAAAGGAATAACGGGGAGTATTCCCTGAAGCTGCAGAGTCTGATTTTCTTTCAATAGTGGTAAAACCTGGGGCATTTACTCTACCCTTATTGTGCCCTAGCCACCAGGAGGTGACTCCTTACATCCTAAGGCCAAAAAAGGTGTGACCATCTCATTCAGAGGCCCACAGGAAAGGATGCCAGGGAATCCACTCAGATCCATTGTTATGGCCACTTAATCTATTCCTCTTTATCCCTTTTACTTTCTCTTTCATGTAAAACAATAATAAAAAGTAACCATTTAAAAAACACATGCTGGGGCCAGTCTGATGGCATAGAGGTTAAGTGAGCACGCTCCACTTCAGTGGCCCGGGGTTTCCAGGTTTGGATCCCGGGCGTGGACAGACGCACTGCTTGTCAGCCATGCTCTGGCGCCGTCCCATATAAAGTAGAGGAAAATGGGCACGGATGTTAGCCCAGGGCCAGTCTTCCTCAGCAAAAAAGAGGAGGATTGGCAACAGATGTTAGCTCAGGGCTAGTCTTCCTCAAAAAAAAAAAAAAAATAAATTAAAAAAAATTAAAAACATATGCTAACCTTTACCTGGAGAGCAAAACAGAGTGCAGAAAAGAGCTCACCTTGCCTTTTTCTTTGTACAGCCCGATGATAGAGATGACCGATGGCCGAATGAGTCTCCAAGGAGATTCCACCTGAGTAGCGCTTAGGGAGCGGGTGGACTTCTTCACAATGTGGTATTCCTAAAAGACAGCACATGGCAAGGTCAGAGATAGTCTCACTTCTCCTTTTGTGAAACTCAGTTGTCTTTTGGGTTAGACATCCATTTCTCTCTGGTCCGTCTCTGGTCCAGTGGCTTAAAGAAAGATTATAAATAACATTGGAGGAATAGTCCTTACTGCGATAGATTGCCATGCCTCCTTCTTCCACGTAAAGAACTGCTGGGAGCCGCAAACACCTGGTATTGCTCTTTCCTCGACCGTACTTCACAGAGCCTACTTCTTGCTTTCTGGAGTGGAGTCAGGAACCAGAAACCAAGAGGCCTCAGAGATGTAGGATGACCACCCTGTGGTCAGGTTCCCTTGGAAGTACCCCTTGCCCTCATCCCAACTTCATAATCATGGTTAGAAAGCATCTCGTCATTTTAAGCCTAATTCATTCACTCAAAAACTTAGCAAGCCCTTGTTTCTTATAAAACCCAAACCGCAAACCCAGATAACTGTTATTCCATATAAAACAGCCTGCTGAGAAACTGCAGCAGCTTCAGTTCTAATCCCTCACATTTGGAAAATAAAATACTTTCCCATAAGCCACACTTTCCCTTCCTGGCACATTGCAGCTCAAATCTTGATCTCTTTTTCCTGTCTATCACCCACAATATACATGCGTGTAACCAGGGTGCACTATTTATAAGATAAACAAGAGATTCAGTGAATCAATTGCTAAAGCACTTCTAAACTTTAATTCCTTGCTATTCTTCTTAGAATAATAAATTTCATAAATGACACAGATACTCCATAAGCAGAAAAAAAAATCGCTTTCATGTTTAATATGAGAAAAGAGACATCAGAAAACAGTTTTTATCCTTAATTAAGGATAAAATATTCAAAGGTAGAAATGAAATGTCTGCTAATGATATTTTTGTATTCCTGGCAGCTTAAAACAATTATATTTTGCAGTTTTACAAAATATCTGCCAGCAACATTGGCCTCCCAGACTCTGATTCACTAAAAAAAATGATGTTGGCTTGGCAAGGTTACTACCCTTTTACTGAAACCCTCGTGGAGATGGCCAGACACAGCTCGTGGGTTTTCAACCCTCAAATACCAAGGTTCGTGTGTGGACTTGTAAGGGAACTCTCCCTGATCACCAATCTCCAGCAGCACCTCATCTCCCTTGTGGGAGCCAGTGGGAACCACAGGCGTGTATGCTTCACTATTCTCTCGAAGAGTTTCAGGGGTCCCACTTCACTTTTTAGACCTCTGCTGCCCAATATAGCAGCCACTAGTCACCTGTAGCTGTCTATATTTAAATTACGATGAAATAAAATAAAAAATGCACCCCTCGGTCTCATTAGCCACTGTTCATGAGCCCAGTAGACACATGGGCTACCATATTGGGCAGTACGTATATAAAACACTTCCATCATTGTTGAAAGCTTTATCGGATAGCTCTATTCTGGACAATACTTTTTAGTGGAGGGAGGGAGAACAAGAAAAAAGAAAGGTGAATCCCGGGAGGAAAAAAAAGGGCCAAAAATAAGAGAAGACAAGGGAAAGAACAATTTGAAGAGGAAAAAAAGTCTCTTCTCTAAAAAATCTTCACTAGCCTGTGCTTCCTGGCTCCTGGAAGCCTGGTTGGAAACAGACATTTCTGGGCTATAAATATAGTCAGGTTTTCTCAGCAGGTCAGTTAAGAAATCATCACCTCAGCGCTAGACCATCCTTGGCCATGATGGCAGTAAACCCTCTCTCATCTTCCTCACTAACTAAAGCAGCCTGACCATGTGGCTCTCCTCCAACTTTCTGATCTCCTCCTGACTCTGTTGGTCCAACTGGATCATTCTGAGCAGGCCACAGACTTGTCTCCAGACATGGGTCTGGAGGAGTTTCAACCAGGTCCCATGCAAGTTTTTTGCTCTGCTTTCTCTCAGTGCCCCAACTCAAGTTGCCTTTGGGTGGATAACACAAAATAGCCCGATCAGCATCTGCCTCTGAAACATGGGCACTTTTTACTTTACCGGTTAGGTGAAACTTTCTTCACAGTGATTCTGGCATATTACTTTGAGCAAAATACCCAACCTCTTTGAGATTCAGTTGTCCCATCTGTAAAATGGTGATAACAACCCAAAAGTAAGGACCAAGGTCAACCCAGATGACCTGACTCAGGTCCTTTAGAACTCTAGCATCTATGAGTCTCCAAGCATTTATGGGTGTCATTGCTGCCACACCTGCCTCCTCCATTGTAGGGCTGGTGACAAGATGCCAATGGTTCCTCCTGAGCGCTCTGGCTGACAGTGCGAGGACTCAAAGAATACTTCACAAGTCCCGCAGAGACTGAGCCTGCCTGTAACTTGGTGAGGAGATGTCTATCTAGTTTCAGCTGGGTTGAGGATGATGTAACTGATGAGGAGCCCCCATGCAGGGTTATGGAGTTCTGAGCTCTGATAGGGACAAGCCCTGGAATATTAACATCACCACCTACTTCACCCTTCTCTGCAGCCTCTTCTGACCTAGGCTGTTTGAGTCATTACTGTGTAACAGGTAGGATCTGAGGCACAGTAGAAAGGTACTCACACACTCCCTCCCTCTCTCACACGTCCCAACACCAACCCACCCACCCAGTTGTTACGCTGACACGTGATGCGTCCACTAAACAAGCGATGGTGGTTCACCACAGACCGTGAGGCGCCATTGTCTCCTGGCAGTTGAAAGCAGCTCTCGGTTCCAAAACACACAGTAGGAAGGGGATCAACGTGTCGAGATCCAAGGAGAGATTTTTTTTTTTCTATTTTCAAATATTAGGCTGATGTCCTTCTAGCCTCTCTGGATAGACTTTACTCTCTCTACTGTATCTCTAGTCCCAGATACTCCTGGCCCACACTGACGGGTAGTTCATCAGAACACAGAATCTCTTGCTGGCCTTTGAAAGAATAAAAGCAAGCCTAGGCACCTAGGGCTGGAAACATGCTCTTCCATCCCTACTCAAGCAACTGTGACTGTATGAGAAAGCAAGAGACTCCATGGCACTGGACTACCTGTGCTGCCCCTGAAGAGTCCAGCAGCTGGGGGAGAGAGTGCTTCCGGCCATCTCGTGAGACCTCCAACATCCTGGCCCGGGGGTCCCCATTTCGTACCATTAGCTCGTTATATTCTTCAACAGATTCTAGACGGTGTACACCCCCTTGAAAAAAGAGGAAAAAAACATGGTTTGATATGAGATGAAAAGGATCTTAAGAGTATACATAGGCATAAACTCTATTGTTGCATTTACACCCGCATTCATGGTTTTCAGAAGGCCTGGCATCCAATACCTTCACAGCACCAAGCTCACCATGTTCTACCACCAAGCTCTGCATAAGCAAGGTGTGTGTTGAGGCCATCAATGCCAGACTATGAAGAAAGCGCCAGGTTTTGAACTGACCAGACTGGATAAGCGGCAATGTATATGTTTCATCCAAGTAAGATGTAGCCGTGGTTGATAAGCCAACAAACAATAGAATGCTATCAGTAGATGGTTTTTTAATGATAGAGAAATATCACTTTGTGGTTAGTATAGTTCCATTGTTGGGCCAGATGATTTTTCATGTATAGTAATGACTTTTTAAATCAACTTTTTATTAAAGTATAACAACTTACAGAAATGTGCACAAATCATCAGTGTATAGTTCCATGAAATTTCACAAAGTGAATGCACCAAAAACCAACACTCAGACTAAGAAATAGAACATTACTAGAACCCCAAAAGCCCCCTTTGAGCCAATAACCACCCCTCATCCAAGAGTAACCATCATTCCGACTTCTAACATCATAGATTATTTTTGCCTATTTTTCAACTTTATATAAATAAACACATAAAGAATACTTTTTTGTGTCCGGCTCCTTGCTCTTAGAATTTGTTTGTGAAATTAGACCATGTTGTTGTACTTCAATAGCTTGTTCATCCTATTTCTGTATACTATTTCATTGTATAAACATACAATTTATTTATCCATTCTATGCTGATGGACATTTGGTTTGTTTCCAGTTTTAGATATAGAACAAGGGTCAGCAAACTTATTAAGGCTAGACAATAAATGTTTTAGGCTTAACAGGCCACAAATGGTCTCTGTTGCATATTCTTTAAAAATTTTTTTTACAACCCACTAAAAATGTCGAAAGCAGTTCTAGCTTGTGGGCCATATAAATACAGTTGTGGGCGTAGTTTGACCCCCTGATCTAGAATATACTCTTATTGAACATTCTTGAACCTGTCTCTTGTACATGTCATCTGTTACATGTAGACCTAGGAGCAGGGTTGCTGGGTTACAGGTACACATTCACCTTTACTGATATTGTATCAGCAGCATACGAGAGTTCTAGTTTCTTCATATCCTTGTCATGCTGGGGAGTGTCAGTCTTTTCAATTTTAGCCATTCTGGTGGATGTATGATGGTATTTCATTGTGGTTTAAAATTTACACTTCACTGATGACTAATGAGATTAAGCTTCTTTTCAAATATTCATTGGCTACTTTTCTTTTGTAAAGTTGCAAAGTGCCTGTTCAAGTCTTGTGTCCATTCTTTTATTGCTTTCTGCCTTTGTGTTGTTGATTTATAGGAGTTTTTATTTTTTTATTGTTAATATATTTTGGATACGAGTCCTTTGGGGAATCTATGTATCATAAATATCTTCTCCATGTTTGTGACCTGCTCTCACTGTGACCTTTACTCTCTTAAGGGTATTTTTTGATGAGCAAAAGTTCATAATTTTAATGTAGTACAATATATTGATTTTTCCCTTTACAGTTAGTACTTTTGCGTCTTGTTTAAGAAACGTTTATAGTAATAATTTTTTTTTTCATTTTTGAGGACGATTGGCCCTGTGCTAAGATCTGTTGCCAATCTTCTTCTTCTTTTTTCTCCCCAAAGCCCCAGTACATAGTTGTAGAGTTGTAGCTCTTCCATGTAGGACATAGCTTGATGAGTGGTGAGTAGGTCCGTGCCCAGGATCTGAACTGGCAAACCCCAGGCCGCCGAAGCAGAATGCGTGAACCTAATCACTACGCCACCGGGCCGGCCCCAATATAGTAATTACTTTTAAAGACACCTTTATTAGTACCTAGTTTATATTATATACCATTTTAAAGTAAGATAATTTAAGGGACCTTAATCTTACATGACGGCTCAATTACATTGAATATAGCTATAATCACATTGCAGTGCTTACATCATGCACTATATATGTATATTTGCATGCATATATGTGTGTTTGTGTACACAGCTACACACACATACAGATTCTTGGGACTATCAAGTTCTCCTAGACTATATAATGTTTCACTTGATGACCTAAAATTTCAATTTACCTACAAATTTCTTGGGAAGTTTTTCATGGGATAAAACAAGATAATTCTGTATTCTTTTAAAAGTAATATATTGATGAGTTACTAAAAGTGATGTAAAGTCAAAACAGTGCTGATACAGTTATATTATAATGGACATCACTAAAGTCTTGGTTTTTCAAAAGCTAAATATTAACTTTGTGAGACAGGTTTTCAAACATCTGAAATTCCTTTGCAATCAAAGAAAATTTTCCATTTAAAAAGATCACAAATCTAAGGCATTAACACGAATAAGTCAAAAATACCAAAATTAAGAGGGAATCCTGCTGGCAAAAAAGGAGGTATAAAGTAAAGAAAACTCAGGTTAGAATATCAGAAAAAATGTTCCATGAAATCATTTTAGTCATTTTGGAGCCAGACTGGGCAAAAATCTTAGTGGAAATGGCTGGAACCTCTTTATGGAACCTCCTTAATAATTCATGACCAGATTAATCTATTTTGGCATGCTTACTCATCTGAAAAAGATTTATTAGAAGAAAATTCCTTTTGAGCTGACAAGGAGGCACTTGCCATCAGCAGAAGAGAAACCACATACGGTAGTGTCTGTAGATAATATACTGATAGGTGAATACCAGAGTGACTCACTTTGAGAAAATATGAAATAAATATCCAAGTTTACAGGACAGACAAATCAGGAGCTGATCACATTAAAGTCTCCTGTATTCGAATGTCGTTAGAAGATCCAATTCCTTAAGCTTCTTTAACGTGTCTCCAAATTACTTTTCCAGTCTTATCTCCCACTACCCTGCTACATGAATTCATCGCTCTATCCTGCAGATTCTCAAAGGAGAGGATTTGTCTTCTGCCCGTATCCCTTCCAATACTGAGAAGCAGAGAAATACCACTTGAAGTTCTACCCAACTTTGCCTGCACTATCACCTCCCACCCCAAGGGTCTCCTTTCCCCTAATCTCTGACAAGCTCTGCTGGATTGAATCACTGTTTCTGTTGGATTATTGGATCTCTCAGAGAGCTGAGGAGGAAAAACAGTTGCCAAAAACTTTTCTAACCAATTTTTTTCCCCCGTTGTCCTTAAACATTTCTCCTGCGTTTTGTTCCAAGTCTAGACCACTGTTTTCCTCCTCTTCTGTTCTGCCAAATCCTGGAAGCTACTGACCCTCCTTTATCCCACGTCCTCCGGATGCCTCCCCTGAGCACCACAACCCAGAGAGACGTCCAGTCTTCCTACCTCTCCTGCATGCCTTATCGTGGCCTGCAAGTGCTTGAGAAACTTCCTGTCTGAACTCATTCAAGCATCTTCCCCTCTTGAGAGGGAAAGAGGAGAAAACAATGATAATAAAAATGACAATGATGAATGTAATATTAACAACGACAATGGTAATAACAGTGGCAGCTACCATGTGGTGAGGGCCTATTTCTGCTCAACTCAATCTTTCAACAAGCCCCAGCACTTAGATGGCACTCACACTGATTTCCAGAATAAATGGACATTATGATCCTCATTTTACACATGAAGAAACAGAGACCCAGAGAAGTTAAGTCATTGTCCCCGGTCACACAGCCAGTAGTGGCAGAGTGGGGAATTGAACACAGTTCTACCTGACTTTATGCATGTGTTTCTTCCACTATTCTGTATTTTCTTATTATGGCTCTGGATGTCTGGGAAGGATACAGGAAGAGATAGTGACATCCGTTTGTGGCAAACAGTAGCCAGCCTTGGATTTACTACTCAGCTGAATGTGTTGCTTATCCTAAATTAATAGTATAAACAGAGAATTAAGGATCTGGAAGGTCTTCTGCTATATCCCCCTCCCCAGATCTGTAACTATAAAGCCCAGACTGAAAGGATTCCTTTCAAGATCCTCAGGAAGCCGAGGGGTGGGTAAGAACAACTCTGTTTGGGAGGCAGATCTTTTTGCTGGCACTGAATGAGCGACCTTTGAGATTCTCTTCACTTCTCCAGTCTCGTCCATAAAATGAGGAATGTGACTACACTGATTTCAAAGGTCTCTGATATTTCCCCAGAGCTCCGTGGCCCTCCCCTGGGCACCCTTTACAAGGTGTTCATCAACTCTGCCAAGACAGCTGACCTGAAGATCTCTACGCCTCTGCGACTCTCCGGCCCCAAACACACATAGGATTTAAAAGTATTTCTCTCAGTTGTCCCTTGGGGCTGAAGGGAGCTGGTCATTCTCTCCATGTGAGGACCTTGGGCACCACGTCTCCCCTCAGACTCATCAGCCTCTGGTCACCACAGTGCTTTTTGTCACAAACCCACATTCTAACATTCATTCAGATATATACTGAGTAATTATTCTGAGTTACAAATACAAAGTAATTCATTTCGTTACTCCGGTTTAAAAAAAAAACTGATGTATTTTATGGTCCTATACCTGTCACCCTACCTGAGAATAACTCAGGGGAGGGCCAGGCAGTGCGGGAGGGAGATGCTCTTGGTTGGCAGGCATAGACTCCAACCCTCTCCACTGATCTGGGTGGCAGGAAGAGGAAATTGACATTTTTTGGATGTTAACACACCATGCTTTGTGCTAGCTGCTTTTCTGTGCTTTTTAAAAAATCTGCTCAACCTTTCAAAGTTAGAATTATTATTCCCTTTTTTCAGGTAAGGGAATAGAAGTTCAGGGACATTCAATAACCAGCCCAAGGTCATAAGGTAACTCAAGAGCTGAGGGGTAAACTTGATTCTGCCAAGCTTCCAAATGCTTGCTTTTCCTGCTATACCAGGTATCTTTCACGAGGTGGGGGGGAGGGGTGGGGGGGTGTGAGTGCACCACGGTCGACTTCTCCTTTAGGCCACTAGACACAGTGTCAAGAGCCCACACCACTTTTAGAGGCCCATAGAAGTGTTTTAATTTCTTTTAAATTCAGAAGGAAAAAAAATTAACACAATAGTAATGAATAGATAAGAATAATCTAGCTCGGGGGCCGGCCCAGTGGCGCAGCGGTTTAGTCCGCGCTTGGCAGCCCGGGGTTCGCAGGGCCGACGCACTGCCTGTCAGCCATGCTGTGGCGGCGTCCCATATAAAGTAGAGGAAGATGGGCACGGATGTTAGCCCAGGGCCAGTCTTCCTCAGCAAAAAGAGGAGGATTAGCAATGGTCTTCCTCACACACACACAAAAAGAATAATCTAGCTTGTGTCTTTATACCAATGCAGCCATAAAATATAATTTTAATATATATTTTTTCCTTTTATAGAGGAAAGAGCCTGTCAGAAGAGCCTTTTATAGAGGAAAGTGCCTAGGACCCACAAAAGTCATAATGGGTCCCTGTACATAGCCTTTGCTTTCAACACTGACATTCTCTCTCAGGACATAGGCCAGCTGCTATAAGGATATGCCCAAGAAATGTTGAGTCTATTTGTTCCAAAACCTGCAATTCCATCTTGTTTTCTCCCCCTGCTTAGTTGAGATCCAGATTTGATATTAAATAAATAGCTTTTTGCCCCATGTTCTGGTGGACCAAGAGTTTGGAGGAGAGGGATGTTTGCTGGGAAGATAGGCTATCAGGAATATTCCACAGTGAAAACGTCACTTGAAGTTCTATTGAAGTTAGTGAACCAAACACACAGGAAATTAAGTTTAAGCAGAGACAAACAGAGACATTGACATTCACTTCATTATGACTCAAATAAAAATATTCATGTGGGCAGCCAGGATGAATGCAGTGGTTATGCCCCGGGCATGCATCATCTCAAGGAAAAACAATTTTGAGGTTTTAAGGGGAAAAAGGAGCTCATCCTGTGAATGGCCTTATCTTCCCATTGAGGCTGGAAGCTCATTTTCAGACAGGCTGGCTCAGGTGGAGCTCCACTTACCTGAAAGACGACTCTTGAGCTTCATTTTACTGCTGCCCTGTTTGGGACTTTCCAGGTTCCCCTTGGATTCCTCAGGGCCACACAAATCTTGGGGCTCCTCTGTTCCAGGCATCTGAAATGCAGAGAGCACAGAGATGATGGGAGAGGCTGGCCTGCAATTCTCTCCAAGAGTTATCTCAAGGCTCGAGGAGCGGCAAAACAGGTGTCACGTGAGAAGAAAGTTCATGGGATCAAAGATAATCTGGAACCATGGAGCCTCATGCTGGCAAGTTCCTCCTAGGACAGCACGCATCTCACAGCACAGTGTAGAACCAGGGAGGTTTCAAAGTGGAAAGAACCCCAGGGGACATTTATTTCTGGAGGAAGCTTGTTGGTCAAGGTCACCCAGGTGGTCACAAAGCCACAACTAGAGCCCAGGTCTCTTGGCTTGTTGGCTAGTGCTTTATCCTACAGTGCAACTTGCAACAAATATTAAGCCAGAAATTTAAACTCAATTCTAGAGTTCTTAAAACAAAGTAAAACTTTGATTTTGTGGCAACCAAATAACTACACCCCTGGGTCAACCAGATGTTCCATGTGCTACACTCCTGAGTACTGATTTCACAGCTCCCAGAATCAAGCATTGCCCAGGCTGTGTGAACACGTCCATAGAAGCCAACCGACAATCTGTGAGTTGTTTGTCTACGGTACCAGATCCCAAGAGGTGATACAGAAAGGATGACCCCAAGGTCCACTGGATCCTCCATCCCAGAAAAGCCAAACATGCTAAAAAAAAAACAAAAACAAACCCAAACTACCTTTATTAGAAAGGGAAAGGAGAATTATGTGTTTGAGAGTGTATAAAAAAATTTTGCGGGTAAATTTACATGTACAAAACCTATGAGATACATCAAACAAATGAGCCTTCCCATTTGAAATTTTATTTTCCTTTGAGGTTCTGGAAAAAAGAAAATCATATTAATTAAAATAAGATTCACGCTAAGGAACATATATGTACTCGAAAAAGACATAGGAGATATCCTTTAACACTTAGCAGTCATTGGAAAGTCATATAATTATAATGGAAAAAAACCCCTGAATTTTAATGAATAAAAATTATACATAGTATATCAAATTCAGTATATGAAAATGTACAAAGTAAGCAGTAAGTGTAAACGCCCAGGTAACCCTCCCTTTTAAGAGGTAATTGTTTACCTTAATAAATGTTACATGTAAAATATAAGATTTGGAAGATTCTCCCTTCCCTCTCAAGTTCAAGTATCTTTCTGGATGAGAAAGAGGAAAAAAAAAAAAAGGTCTGAGAAATGAGGAGATGTAGGCAAATTGAGGAAGGGGCATTGGGAAAACAAATTAATTCTGATATATAAAACAAAGATAAATCTGCTGCATTCTTATTACAATGTCAGGGATTGGCAGGTCTCCAGGTTTAAATTATGAAGTCAAGGCAAGAACGGAAATCCCGAGTATGATTTTAGAGATTCTCTAGAGGGATGTCTTTCCCAACCCCAAACTGTGACACTAATTCAGACACAGTGCAAAAGAACCTTCTTGGAGACATGCCAGAGATCTGGGGCACAGGAGGAGACATGCAAATAGGAATAATCCAGAGAGAAGCCTCAGGGCCTCTCCTCTGCTTGGCTTAAAATCTTTGTGGAAAGAACCTGTCTCCAGACTGTAAACAGCAATTACTGGAGACTGAGTTAAGTTCCTGGTTCTTTCTGGTTACACCACCTGACCCACAGAGAAAGGTATTCCTCGGTTTGCAAGCCATTCCTTCCTCTGGTGCCAATTAAGCATGTGGCATCTCACACAGTGGCCAAGGCCCAAACCATCAGAAAGCCTGTCTGGGATGCTCATGTCAAGGGAGGAAAACAATCCTAGCTACTGTTTCTGGACTTAGGAATTTTCCTCCTTCCATTCTTCCCTCTATGTTCCCAGCATAGCCCCAGGTTTTCATACAATCAGAGAAATTTTGGAGATGACATAAACACTCATATGAGGAACCAAGAAGGAAAGTGGCCTGCCCAAGGCTTCTCAACTCATTTCAGGCAAGGCTGCGACTTCATATTCAGTCTCCTGATTTCCAGCCCCATGTACTCCCAGGATATTTCCTCCCTTCACCCTAATATGCCTTTTTTTTTTTTTTTTTTTTTTGGTGAGGAATATTAGCTCTGAGCTAACATCTGCTGCCAATCCTCCTCTTTATGCTGAGGAAGATCAGCCCTAGGCTAACATCCATGCCCATCTTCTACTTTATATGGGACGCCGCCACAGCATGGCTTGATAAGCGGTACATAGGTCTGCGCCCAGGATCCAAACCCGCAAACCCCGGGCTGCCAGAGCAGAGCACGCGAACTTAACCCCTATGCCACCGGGCCGGCCCCCCTAATATGCTTTTAAATTAACACTTTGGATGATCAATACTGTACTGTACTGTATAGTTCGTTCACCTCAATTTTTTTTCCATTTAATTTTCACAGCAAACGTGTCCCAAGGTAAATAATATCTCCATTTGACAGATGAGGAAATAAAACTAAGACCCTTAAGTAACACCTTTTTGTTTATAATACATATCCAGGAACCAGGCTAGACTGTGTGTGAACAAAGTGAGAGTAACAAATGAGCAGTAGAGAGTTTTACAAGAGCACGCACACAGTACGTCAAATCTAAAGTCCTTATGATGCACGCGCAAATGCTGTCAACTCTTCTTTATTTTCAGAATCTGAGGCAGGTGGTTTAGAAGTAAGAGAAGCACAGCCTTAAGAAACAATCTTTTCTTCTTTTAATCCTCAAACGCACCAAAGAATGAAAAGAGATTTGGTTTCTATGATCTATAAAATACAAAGCTGGCATATGGTGTATGTTACATTACTACTGAAAGACCATAGTTAAAACCAATAAGAATGGACTGAGAGAAATCTCAAAGTGTTACCAACAGTACACCGCTGAGCTCAAGACAGGAGTGAAATCTTATTTTAGAACCCCCAAAAGTGTTAGCATGGGGTTCTGAAGTTAAATAGAACCATTTCCTCTTGTAACAGAAAACCGGTCAGTCATGATTTTAGGTGGCTTGTAACTCAATGAACAGGAAGTATGTTGCTCAGATACGTAAGTTCCAGATTATTTCAGGAAGTAGCAACATACAAAGTGCAATTTTGATTACAATGAGCCTCTTTTCAGTTTTATGACTATTGTCTGAAAATGTCCACACTCGAACAGAGTCCTTTTGCTGTATTTATTTTTTTTCAGATGCACAGAACAAATCAAACTCTTCTGGAAATGATGTCATTTTAGTTGTTCTAAAATGAAACATGCAAAAAGTTCTCCTGAAAGGCTTTTGGCTCAGAGAAACAGTTGATATAATCTATTATTCATCACCAATTTCTAATTCATGTGTTATACAACAATGCCATTATATTAATGGAGTCTAATATAATTTGCCAATTTCCAAGTTAGAGCCTCTTTGTTTGCAGTTTGCACACCCGTTACCTATGAGATTCTCTCAATGAAAAAGAATCTTTAGCTTCTGGTTTTATAGTTGAGGTTGTAGGGCAGAGTGGTTAAGAATCCAGCTGTCTGGGCACAAATCCTGGTTGCACCATTTATTAGCAATTTAGGCATGTTAGTCAACCTCTTTGAACTTCAATGTCCTCATCTGAAAAATGGGGCTTGATTTAAGAATTAATTGATATAGGCTTCTGATTAAAGATGGCAGATTTCCCTCCTGAAACCACTCTAAAATAACAGGAAAGAGATTTTAAAAATGAAAGACATAATGCCACAAGGGCAAAGAGAATCAAGATAATAGCAACAAAATTCTGGAAACCAGTAAGCAGATGAATGTGTGATAATGGATCCGACTTGAGAAAGTTGAATCCCAAACTGGCACTGGACAAAGCCAAAAAGCAATGCAGTTTGTACATACAGCTCCCCCAAAGGCTTGGAGTCACCAACAGAGGATCTCTGGAAGTGGGAATGATTTTAAGGCTGAAGCAGTGGTGTAAGAAACGGCCGAAGGAGTTGAAAGTGATTGACACGGGTATTTAGAGTGGCCCTGATTTTGAGGGAGATTCCCAGGATCAGGAATGTCCTAGACAAACTTTGGTGTGCATCAGAACCACCTGGAGAGTACTAAAAGCCCAGGCTTATGGAAGTGGGACAGGCCTGGGCCTCTGTAATTCACCACTGCTCTGGTCCAAACAGAACCAGCCTCCAAAGGAGATGCACAACTGAACTGTAATTTCCCTAGTCCTCCCTGCCCTCCCTTGAGCTTACTCCAGAGATGGAGAATGGGGGAATGGAGGCTTCCAGTTGCACCAAAGTAGCCCATCAGCCAAAGAATGAGGGAGACTTGTTATCATCAGGCTGCTCTCTATTCAGAAAATAGGTATTTTAACCAGCAATTGTGGGCACCTCTGTGCCACTCTCTGTACGAACTATAAGCACATGCAGTGTATGCAAAGTATGGTGCAATCTACATATACCATAGGCAGTGACATGTATTGTGCCCACAATATATTAGCAGAGCATTGATGCCAGAGGCAGTTCTTTCATTACATAAAATAGGAACAACAGTATTTGTTTTTAAAGGGTTAAAATTACCTTCTAATGATCTCATAGGGTTATTATGAGGATTTAATTAAAAATGCACTTGGGGCCAGCCCAGTGGCGTAGTGGTTAAGTTCACATACTCCACTTCGGTGGCCCAGGGTTCACGGGTTCAGATCCTGGGGCGCGGACCTACACACCACTCATCAAGCCATGTTGCGGTGGCGTCCCACATACAAAATAGAGGACGAGTGGCACAGATGTTAGCCCAGGGACAATCTTCATCCAGCAAAAAGAGGAAGATTGGCAACAAATGTTAGCTCAGGGCCAATCTTCCTCACCAAAAAAAAAAGCACTTGACAGTACTTGTAGAGTACTTAATGTGTACCATAGAAGGATAGTGAAGGTGTAGTTGAAATTAAAAAAAAAAGCTCAAGCTTTCTCCTGACCAGGTCTCAGGGTGCCTCTAGATTTGAGGATGACATAGACTATGATTAAAGACTGCAGAGATATACATTTCAACTCCATACCTGCAGAAATGTAGCAGATTTAATTAATGAACAAAGCAAAACAAATGGGGACCCAAAGAGAATATGCCATCTTCTTGGATCGAAGATGAAAAAAAATCTCCATAAAATTACCGCAAACCTAACAGCTAAGAAGGCAGTTTTAAAGCCATATGCCTAGAGCACTTTGTTTTTAGAAATCAGGTTTGCACAGGATAACTAGGAGGATTTGAGAACACGCTCTGGTCTTACGATCAGCATACGAGCAGTGGAAGAGAGAAAATAAAGAATACACGATGGTTAGCCAGAGGAAGAGAGAGATTTCCTTAAAAGAAAAGATGAGATCTTAGACAACAGACTGGACAGATACAAAAGGGAGATGAGACTGTGAAATCCAGGGTGGAACAATGTATAAGGAAAAGAGATCTGCCAGTTCCCAACTGCTCTTAAAGTGCGCATCACAAAAGTGAGGAGACACTAGTTATTCCTAGATTAGAGGGGTTGACTGGGACCTAAAGAAATCCACCTGAGGAAGAGAGGCAAAACCAGAGAGAATGCAAGACACTTGCCTATGGGGACCACAGGCCCAGAAAACAATGAGAGATGTGATTTATAAACTACAGATACACAGCTTGAGTAAGAGGATTTGGGACAGTTATACCAAGTGGGATCAGAAAGTTTGGACAGATTTAAAGGTGAGAAGTGAGGAAGACCAGGAAGAGTTAAAAAAAATTCCTGGGTAGTTTTTAAAGGGACACAGTTATTTTTGTTGCCTCAATGGAAGTGGCCTGAGAAATGTATGTAATTTGGACTGTAAAGGAAGCAACCATGAGACATACCAAAGGGGAGCTAGGCAGGACAATAATAGGCCAGAACTTGATGTTGGTCTGATGGGAGAATATTTCCTGGGTGGAATTAGCCAACTCAGAGGTGGTGGTGGTCAAGATGTATTTGAATAATGGATACTTTAGTAAACAGAGGTCTCATTGATTCCATCTCTTTCACAATGATGAGGCCTGCATGACAGAGTCTAGAATTGTATTTAAAAAAAAATAATAACTGAGTCAGAAAGCAAAGGAACAGGGGAAGTAAAAAAGGCACAGAGATTCAGCAGGCAGGGCTATGAAAGAAGAAAGGAGTCCATTCAAGCAGGTTAAACAGAAACTCAAGGGAGTCTTCCCAAAAAGAGATGGATATGAAATGCTAGAGGCATATCCAATTACTGCTCAAAAATAAGTAGCAGGAAGCAATGCTACTTGACATCTGGAATATTCAAAACCCAAGGAAAGACAAATCTCAAGGAGCAGGTGGCAGAGGTATTAGCCCTTACTAGCTCAGTGGGGGCGTAAGCTTCAGAACCATCAACAGCAGGTCTGGTTCATGAATCCGCAAAGGGTGTTTTTCCAGTTGAATAAATGGGGGAGGAGAGATGCAGCTTCCTCCAGTCTAAGCACTGCTATGCCAAGAGACAGTGGAAATGGAAAATGTGGGCCCAGGATGCAAAATACCTGCTCCTGAGAATGTGGAAGCTCTGTCAGAGGCACACTCCATGCCCAATGCAGTACACCAGGGAGCCATCTACTTTTGAAGTGTAAATGCAAATCAAGAAGATTTTGTATATAAATGAAAAGCACTTTAAGTAGGACCGGGTTGATTCCCCCACCGAGACGGGGAGGAAGATTCTGCCAGTTGAGTTTAAGTTCATGGTCATCGACCGCAAACGACTGCTATAGACTGGCATCGAGACAAACCAAGAATATTTTCACCATCAACTCTCCTTGATATTATTGAGTCTCTGCTATAGCCTGTTGGGAGACAGTTCTCCACGGCTCTCTCCCATTTCTGTGTGGCTTGTGAATAGAGGCATAGACTGTTTTTACTCTGGATTATCTATCTTTTCAAGGACATTTGTAGCGTGAACAGCCTTGAAACTTAGACATAGTGTCTCAGGAGGACAGAACAGGTTTGTTTACTGTCCAGTATAATAAAGACAAAGTCTCTCTCTGGAGCAGAGGTCAGTCAGGTTTGCTTCTAGTCCATCATAAAAGATTCAGCTTGCTTACCCTCAGAGTTCCTCAGCTGTGATGCAAACCTACTGTGTGTGCATCTACCTGAGCCCCTCTGCATCATTCTCATAGGACTTGGGTGGCGGGGGGTGGGGGGAGAGGGATTATGTGAACATGAAGCTCTGAACTGGGATTGAATCCTAAACTGGGATTAGAGAAAGACAAAAGCTAGTTGCTGTGCCATGAGTAATAAAGTCATTTGTGTCTGACCCAGGAATCTCATATCTTCTGCCAGCATCCATGAAACTGTAGTGTAAAATCTCAGACTGTTTACAGTTCTTGACATGGTCTTTGGTAAAATTAAATAAGGTCCTGGGAACAAAATTTTGCCAGGGACAACTGTCTAGAGGACTGGGGATTGGCTCATTTTTCTAAATGTCAAGGGTATGGGGCCAAGGTTTTGATACCATTGTGGGTCCACTTACTCTTTGTTCATTTACATTTCACTAAAAAATAAAGCACACAAGAGACTTGCTGTTGAATAGATTCAACTTTCTTGGAGCTGAAAGAGCCATATTTGTTTCAGTGGAAAACAGCCCAGGCTGCAGATGCTGAACAGCACAACCTCTCCCCAGCATCCAGCATCAAGACTCTCAATTGCTAAGATAGTGAAAAATAAGAAATAGGAGAGATTGAAGGAGGTAATTAAGTGCTTTGTTTTTTAACTCAAAAGGTCAAGGAAATTTAAGTTTGGATGTTAATTACTTTAGATTTTAATGTCTTTGGATTATGACTTGCAAAAGGATTTGAATTTGTTGGCACTTTAATTATTTGAATATCATAATTATGCTGACATTTTTATCTCATTGCAGAACCTCTGAAAATCTGCACTGGACAATGTGGCTAGAAATAATTTTGGATAAGACACAGCACAGGAATTGAGTTTTAGCTTCTGGCAAATTTTAGTCTTCTGGGGATGGGGAGCAAACTATCATTACCCACAAGACAGGTGACTTGAGTCCAAGCTAAAAGTCTAGTAGGTACTTAGAAATGTTCTCTAACTGCTGTACAAAGCATTTATGAGATCTCCTTGAACACACTGTGATTAACATAATGTTTAACTCCTGAGCATCATCTGTCTTTCTCAGCCTACTCTTGAACCCTTACAAACAAACCATGCAAAGTATGGCTTTTATCTCCAACCATTTTTATTGGGCAAGCATATCTGACCCCCAGGAAAACTGTGGGAGGATTGGTTGCACCCAGTTCATGCCATGTTTTTACGGTTCCCAGCACTTGAAAAAAATAATAATAATCTGCAGATGTGACAGACAACATCCAAGCTCCAAATCCTTGGAAGCTTTGCTGGCTTAGTCCCCTGGTCAGCATCTACAGGACAGTGGAGCATGGCAATTCCCCTTTCATGCTTCAGTCACACTAAGGTTATTTTTAGGCTGCCAAAGGAAGCTCATTTTCCAAATCTCTGGGGCAGATGTTTGAGTGACCAAAGGAGAACCAGATGGCCGTCAGAGAGGCCAGGGCTGGGAATGAATAACCATTCAAAACGAGGGAATCAGAACAACAGTAAATCAACCCGAAGAGGCAAGAAGCCCGCGAGCTGACTGCAGAAATTAAAACACAAATCTACTGCTACACTAGACTCACTGCTTTCCAACAAAGAGAGTAACTCAGGACTGAAGAGGAAAACAGTAAACCTGAAAAGGAAAATGCGCCAAACCCCAGCATGCTCTGGTCCACGCAGAGCGTGTGTGCAGAGCATCAGATGCAGCTGAGGGAAAAGTGGCAGCTGATGTCCACTGAGACGCTCAGGCTGTGGCTCTGCAAATGAAACAATATTGTCCTTGTTCTGAGTCCATTTCCTGTTTCCTCCCATTTATCATCCCCAAACAGTTTGAATGGGCTTAACACACTTTGTTGGTGATTATTTGGATGATTTTTGTGCATAAAAATTAAATAAATCTCTTAGTCCCTTAGAAAAGTGAGGCAAAGAAATCACCTTTTATGGGTGTAGGAATGTAATCAGTCATCGGCTCTCATTTGCCCCTCCTGTGGTGAGTCTGTATGTGTCACCTTCCCAAGGAGAGGACAGTGTGCTCAAGTGGCTCCCAGTTCTTCAAAAATAACGGGAGAGGGGCTGGCCCGGTGGCGCAGCGGTTTAGTCCGCGCTTGGCAGCCCGGGGTTCGCGAGTTCGGATCCCGGGCGCCCGCCGACGCACTGCCTGTCAGCCATGCTGTGGCAGCGTCCCATATAAAGTAGAGGAAGATGGGCACGGATGTTAGCCCAGGGCCGGTCTTCCTCAGCAAAAAGAGGAGGATTAGCAATGGATGTTAGCTCAGGGCTGGTCTTCCTCACAAAAAAACAAAACAAAACAAAAACAAAAACAAAAACAAACAAACAAAAAATAAAATAACAGGAGAGGGGCTGGCCCGGTGGCGCAGCGGTTTAGTTCGCGCTCTGGCAGCCTGGGGTTCACGGGTTCGGATCCCCGGCGCCTGCTGACACACTGCTTGTCAGCTATGCCGTGGCGGCATCCCATACAAAGTAGAGGAAGATGGGCAAGGATGTTAGCCCAGGACCAGTCTTCCTCAGCAAAAAGGGGATGATTGGCAACGGATGTTAGCTCAGGGCTGGTCTTCCTCTCACACAAAAAATAAAAATAACAGGAGATGCAGACAGCAAGGAGGAGAATCTGCATATGTTCCTCCTTGATATTGAGGCAAGTACAGACATTCTCCATAAAGCAGGAATCTCTCACTCTCACTAAGTTCCCATGACCTCGTAGGTGAAAAAACTGTAGGGTCTGGAGCTCTTCTTTGGTTTGTGGGCTGGCTACTAAAGGCAGACTCGTGGGGCATTTCTCAGCAGGAGCTGGCTGCCTGCTCACATTGGATATATCTCTGGGAGCAGCACTATGATATGTCTTACCCTAAACTCCAGAATAATAAAGTCAAGGTTGTGTGTATAGGAAAACCTCAAGACATATAAAAAGTAGAGGTGGGAGAGCTATCAAAAGAGGAAGGCATGGAAAAGACCTAAGAAGTAAACAGGAGGATTGGCAGGAGAGAAAGTATGAGATGAATCATCTGAGGTGCCCTAATACAGCAGCTGAATCAAATCCAATTCTGCAGTAACAGTAAACATGCCAGATTCTTCCAAGGCCTTTTCTCTATACAAACGTTTTAGAGGAAGGTTTACATGATTACATGGCTTTATTGTAACAGAAAAGGATTGTTTTAACTGGGCATACCATTTAGGCAGGTTTTAGATGAAGAGTAACTAGTCAGGTTGAAGACATTGTGGTTAGATTTTGGTCTGCTGTGAAGTTCCAGGCAGTACCCTAAGGCTTTCTGCACCTTTTCCAGATCAACATGAGCTGTACTCTGAATTCTTTATTTTCCAGGGGTAGTGTTGAGTTCATGCTGATTCGCTGATATATATTTCTAAGAGCATGCACTTCTTGAAGAATCTGACTAGAAAGCTGAGATGTGCTCCGTGGAGCCCAGGTGGGAAGCAGTAATAAGAGAGGCTGTCCCTAGCTCACACGTGATCATCTACAGCAGGGGTCAGCAAAATGCTGCCTGGGGGCCAAATCTGGCCCAACACTTGTTTTTGTAAAGTTGGTTGGAACACTGTCATGCCCATTAATTCACTTATTGCCTATGGCTGCTTTTGCACTACAAAGACAGAGGCGAGCAGTCGCAACAGAGACTGGCCAGCAAACCCTGAAATGTTTTCGATCTGGCCTTTATAAACGCCAACCTCTCATCTACAAGAATAGTTCATACCCTAGCACTACCCATCTCCCCACCTCCAGCCCTATCCAAGGTCATTGTGAACAAACTTGAGAATTTTTAGAAAACACAACTTAATAAGTTGAAGGGAAGGCACTGACAAGCAGAGACAGTTTAAGGAAGCTGCTACCGGAGGCAAGGCTTACTGGTCTACCATGGTATTTCCTCTGAAAACATCCTTTGTCACCCAGGCCTTTTATCTTTAAACTTCATTTTTAAATGATACCGATAAGAAACTCATTTGAAATAATAAGGATTCTTTTTTTAAAAGGCAATTACTTTGCTAAGTGTCATAGGATTATTGGCCTCCGTGTCAATTGGTTCATTAGATGGCTTTACCAACAAACACACTGCTTGGAAGAAATGGACAGGGTTTTGTTTGTTTTTTGGTCTTTTGTGTTGTTGTTGGTGGTGGTGGTGGTGATGGTGGGGAGAGAGGAGAAAATGACTTGGAGAAGAAAGGAGAAGCTTCTTGGGAGCCTGGAAGGTTAGGGTATAGGGGAGACTGTGGATACCTCAGTGGGGGAGTTTAGAGCAGTGAGAGCACTAGGCTCCTGGAAAGCTGTGAAGAAAGCGACCAGCAAGTGAGCAGGAATGGATACCAGGAGGTCGGAGGGTTCAAAGGTAAACAAAATCCCATTCAAAATATTGCTTAGGATTGGTGCTGCCTTCAGAAAAATAAAATGGGAGGAAACTCATTTCATCCTTCTCTTCTACAACCAAAGAGCCTTTTCTCACAGAACCCAGCACTCCAATTGGCAGGCTGGCCCTGCTCCCTCCCTTCACTGACCAGTGACAGTACTTCCCTCCTTTCCATCTTCATGGCCACTTTTCCTTCAGTCCAGGCTCTGGCTACTTCTCAATGGGGCTGCAGCAAAGGCCTCCAAATTCATCTCTCCACCTCCATCTGCCTTTCTTGAGTCCAGCTCTTCCTCTACCTCACCCCTTGAGGAATCTTAAAACAAAAACTCTGACCCTGTCACTCAACGTAAAAACCATCAATGAGTCACAGTACTTGTAAAATAAGTCTTAATCCCTTAGTCTGGAACTAAAAGCATGGGCTGAACATTTGTGCTTAATAGACTATTTGTTGGAACTTAAACAGGCCTTACAATTTATTTGTGGACCACTGCACATGTTATTTTTCTTCTCTAGAATGTCACCCATGTCTATGGCTGTTCCTGTGGAAATGCAATGGAATAGTCAAACACCACGCCATCCACTGAGCATTCGCTGATCCCTGGAAGGAATCAGATGTCCCTCCTCTAGGTCAATATAGCACATGACTCCTAAGGATTTATTATACAGAAGAGGGAAATATGAGAAGTACAGAAATAACTATAATTCATTATGGAATAAAATAAATACTGTAAGAGAGGAAGAAAGGCTGTGTCTGCGGTCTCTTTGTATCCCCCAAAGTACCCAGCGCGGAGCTCAGCATGTGGACAGCAATAGCAAGGGGGCTATAGTCCAGCGTGGCTCATACTCTGCCTCGATTGCGGGCCCCTACAGGGCCATGTTATCCACTTCTGAGGTTGTATCTGGTATCAGTGGGAAGAGTGTCAGGAAGAATTAGTGACGTCTGCTCTGGGAGCTGAAGAGGGGGTGTGTGTGTGACCTGCAGGCCACCTATTTGCCACCACTAGCTTAAAAGATAACTCCACGAATATTCATTACGTAAATATATTTGTTTCTAGGAAATAAATGTGAACATCCAAACAGCTTTACCAACCCATTTTTGAAAACACCTACCCATTTCTATAAACCAGGAGGCGTCTTTCTGATATTTAAGTGCTAAAATGTGAGAAACGGACAAATGAAATGGGCAATCAGAGAAAGGAGAGATGCCAGAAGGCTGGAGCAATTAGAAAAGTCTCTTTGAGGAGTGAGGGGCTTCAGGATCTTGATGCTCAGGAGTGGAAGGAAGAATACATCAAGTGAAGGAAAAAGAGCAAGACCCAGGAGGGAGGGGCATGGCTTCCCATTTGTACAGATGTCATTGGCTGAGCTAAACCAGTACTTGCGCAAAAACTAGGCAAGCAAAAACAAGCAAACAAACAGCTAGGCAAGCAGACACGGTAACAACACGGAGTGGGGGGAGGGTGGGGGAGGGGAGAATTCTACTCATCTTAAACAGCTCCGCTTCTCTGATAAATTTCTGCCCTGGACTCCACAGGAGAATTTCTCATCTGGTGTATTTTGCTTTATTTTTATTTCCAGGCTCTGTCCTACGGTGTTGTATAAAATGTGGTGAAAAAGAGAAAAATACCAAAAACTTCAAGCGAGGTGTGTGATTTTCTAAGCACTCATTGCCTATTCCTCTAACTCATCTATGCACCGTCAAAGGCAATTTCGTCATTTTCCTAAAAAACCAATACAATAACTGGAATTGAAACTAAGTAGGGATATCCTGTTTCTCTTAAGAGACTAAGAATCTGACTGGATGTATCAGCACTCTCTCCACTTACAGTCTCAAAAGACACATACATTTCAAGGATTTCTGCTGCCTTAAATGCTTAGCAAAGCTCATAAACAAATAAGATATATTACTTCAGATACATGGTGCACGAATGAGTCACATCACCGTTTTCCCCCTGTGTAATTCCCAGCGTTTTGTCTACGGCAGAAGAAATTTTTATTTCAGTTTCATTTCTGAACTGCCACCTTCCTTCAAGTCTTAATATATTCTACTTCACATTTCAATGTGCGGACCACAGATTTAAACTCCTAAAGGACATATAAAACTAAATTAATAGGGGTGTTATTTATAAAAGGAACATTCATAATAGGGGGCAGAGCTCAAAGGCATCTTGGAATACTGTGATAGAATACACAAAGATAGGAACCAACTTACCTGACATGATAAAGTCACTTCGTGATTCTACAGTATTATTTTCATAAAAGAAATTAATTTAAGGGCAAAGAGACTTTATTACATGCTCTAGTAGTCCATATCTTATTTTCATTGAAATCTGAAGGAATTTTTCAAGTCCAAAAGATGATAATAAAGTTGACTGCACAGTAAGGAGATTTCTTTAACTGTATTTAATAGCGCTCCATGCTGTGATGTCAACCTCTGTAGGCTGTGTAGCCATCAGACATTTCCAACACAGATTCATAAATTATAACCCTATACTACTGTACTAAACACACAATAATCTAAACTGAGATAAAATCTATGTAAGTTTTATACTTTCCTCCCACACTCCAAGGGACCATCTGGCTTCCCCCCCCCGGGTGTGCTCATTCCATTTTGGAGACCACCGCGCTATGAGACTGTAGAACACAGTATTTGCTCTTCTATGCATATCATGTGAGTTGTTTACCTCCTTGAGAACTGCAACTGCTTGGATGAAAATGCAGCACAGAACCAGGTAGCGAGCTGGAACAGGCCCCGGAAATTGTGTCATGGGAATAAGCTGTATTCAAACTTCGGCAGTTTCCTGGCAATTCATCTAGGCCAGATAAGTACTCTTATCTTATTCTCCCCCCACCCATTTAAATAATCACTTCATCTCCTTAAGCATGAAACTAAATAAAAACCACCCCCAAATTTAAATCTTACTTTCTTAGACCAGCAATTATTGCCGGGTGTCTTTCTTATCTTGCTCTGGCAATTTGACATACTGCACTGAGTTTCATGCCACCTCTTATACATGGCCTGTGCCAGCTGAAATGTGGCTTAAGGAATATCTAAGTGAACTGAAACCTACTTGGGGAAATCTAGGGCTCGGAGGGGGAAGAGAGAGTGGTTCACAGTTTGGGACAGTGGAAAGAAAAATGTACAACTTGGGGAAATGTGGATCACTACGTGCTGTTGCCTGCTTTGGGTTGGTGCTGGGAATAATACAGCTTCTGCCTCAACAGCACCAGTCTACATGCCAGGAACTGGGGTCTGCGAAGGTGATGAGGACCATGATGGGCAAGCAAGCCTATGATCAACAAGGATCCACAGTGGGCTCGAGGATCTGTGCTTCCAAGTTTCCCATGAGTACCACCAACACCCTGGCCTTGCTCCCGTGTCCCAAGCTACAGAAAGAGGAGAGGCAGTTGGGGGCCTAAAATCTCTCCTTATCTCAAAGCCATGCACAATGGGTCCCTGGGCCTCATCCAGCCCCGACCCAGGCGGCTCTTAGGAGCCCGGCCATTCTGTGACAGGTCATGGAAATTGCCATATGGCCAATAATGGACGTGTTTGAACCTGCTGCTTTCTACAGCAGTCAACATCTCCCAAAGGTTTGCTTTTCAAAATCTGGGTAAGCCTCAGGATCATCCGGCAAGCTTCTGAAAATAGACTCCTGGGCCCCACCCCACTCAGACCTGCCAAATGGGGTTTTCCAGCGTGGAACCCAGAGATCTGAAGATCAGCCTAAACCTCGCCCTCCACCTGCATTTTAAACACACATAAAAGTGTGGCTCTACCTGTGTATATTTATGCATCTGCAACACAGTTCTTCCCCTTACATATTTGTGAAGTGCCATGAAGCCATAAGCCTTAAGCTACAACGCGACTTGTCCTGGGAACAAGTTTGCTATCAGCGGAGCTCAGCGGTCTTCTCTCTCACCACAGATTTCTAGCCTATAAAATGCGAAGTTTGGACCAGCTAATCCCCAAGTTCCTTGTAGCTCGACACTTCATAGTTCTATTTACCAGAACTTGCATCTTCGAGACTTGCTGTTCCCTCCTGTTTTTTTGGCTAGTCTTTTCACTTCCATTCCACTTACTACTTCACCAACTCCCTTGGGATGTTTAATCCTTTGTTGTTGTTGATTTGTTAAAAATCAAGTCCTAAATTCCCTTTCTACCTGCTTGCAGCTTTCGAACCTTAACAAACAAAAAATAAGAAATCTACTCATTTGTTAACGAGGTACTACCATGAATATCCTATTTTGGGGGGAGCGGACAGTGTGTTCTCCCAATGTTATCCTTGAAAAAACTATTTCTATATCATTGATATTCATATCCCAGATGGAAACTCCCAGAAGGGAGAGGCAGATAGACTTTCTAGCTTGCAGACACAATTAGCACCTACTATGTGCCATGCCCATTTTAAATTCATGGTGTGTTGGGGTAGACAGGCAAGTCAGTGGAAGACAACCAGATCTTATGATGATTGGTATGCAGCAGGGGCATTAGGGAATGGGAGACATCCATCATCCACCTGTCGGGCCCATCTGTCCAACCAACCAACCATCCCACAATACATATTGAGAGCCGACAGTGAGCACTTGGGATACATGAGTGAGCAAACCTGACATGGGCCCTGCCCCCATGGATCCTCTGCTAATAGGGGAGGATGACATTAAGCAAACTGTCACATGAATAAATGTATCATTATAATCTGTGTTAAGGGTCATGAAGGAAAATACAGGGTGTATTACATGCTGGGGGTCCAGGCATGAAAAATGTGTGTATCTGGGAAGACTTCCTGGATGAGGTGAATCCGGAAGTTAGATAAGTAGGAAATGGAAGCCCAAGGAGAACGGATGACCGTTTTCGACCCAGGCAAGCGAGGACATATCTAAGCAGTGGCTACCGTTGCCCTGTGCAGCCCTTTCAGAGGACCCCGAAGCCCAGAAGCAGAGCCCACTGCTGCTCATACCAGCAGCCTGTCTTAATACTCTCTCCTCAAGGCTTTAGGGAAAGAACATTCAATCCCCTTAAAAGAGCTCAGGGAGCCCCGTGCCAGTGTCTCTCTGCGTTCACAGTGTCACTCTCTGAAGATCTGATTTTGAGTCAGACACTGGGATCTTCCTGTTTTAATACTCATCACAGGTTTACACACTTGGTACTCATTGTCTTTTGCATTATGCTCTAAGTTCAATTCACTAGAAAAATCTAGCTCAGGCCCTAAACAAGAAGGTTCTCATCTAGGGCGGCTTGACGCAACCAGAAACGGTCCTTCCAGATGCTACAATACAAGTCCTCAACACCCAAACACTTTGGAAACATTTAGAGCAGACACCCTATCAATTATTCAATCCAAATAAAACACAAGAGAGTCTCTCCTTTCTTTCCATCTAGGGATTAATATCTAGCCCCAAGGATGCTGACTTTTTCAGAAGACTGTGATCCAGGTTCTCACACCTCTTCCTATTCTACCAAAAAAGAATCAAACATCAACATCAGACTCACAGAATGTAAGATCCAGCTTGGTCCTTCTTTCCTTCTGAGAGAGGAGGTCCTTTATTCCTTCTTAAACCCTACTCACCCAAAAGTTCTCTAAGATTTTCCAAACTGACTATTCCAAAATTGTTAGAACTGATTCTCTTGATGCCAAAGGAAGCCGGATACGGGCCTGCTGATTGATGTGCTAAATAAACTCTTCCTAGCTGAGCTTTGACAATTGCAGATTTGGCAAAGGCAATCATTGCTTCCACTTTGGTTTTTTTTTGTTTTTGTTAAAAATATAAAAAGGGAACAGGCTCCCAATCACTTAAGAGGTAGCACCCATTTCACGCCCTGTTCTATTAAAATTCTTCTTCCTCTCTTCATTTTAAAGAGCTACTCTCGAGGAAGGCCAGATCATGGATTTTTTTTCCCTGAAAAAAATCTCATTTTTTAAAAAGATGAACTGTAATTATTTACACTTGAGAAAGGACACACACACTTTTTTGAATAGCTAATAATAACACATGTGCCACACATTTTATTGGAGGGCTCTAAAGTCGGAGCCTGAGTCCGAATCACCTGAAATGAAGGCTTATTAAAAAACAGATTGTTAGATGCCACCCTCAGAGTTTCTGATTCAGCAGGTCTGGCGTGGGACCCGAGAATCTGTATTTCTAACAAGTTTCCAGGTGATACTGATGCTGCTGGTCTGAGGAACACACTTTGAGAACCACTGCTCTACAGAGAGCTTTATGATCAAGAAATATGTACAGAGTATGTATTGAATACAAGGTACTTCGTTGGATACTGGGGGCCCAAAGACGTACACCTGACTTCAAAAGCTTATAAACTTTAAGCGTTTTCTTTCTTTCCCCAAAGAGATAAGCAGCAACAAATAAACAGAAAACAGCAAATGCTAAACACCAGGGGAGGAGTGATTAACAGATTTGGGGGAGATAGAGAGAGAGGATAATAGATGCTTCAAGCAGAGGGAACGTCAGAGAACACTTCAAACTTCATCCAGTCTTTGAGAGGAAGGTAGTGCTTAGATAACCAGAGAGAAGGGCAAGTGTGATGTCTTAAAGCAAAGCATCTCAATTCCTTTCAATGTTGACTCTCCTTTCCACGGGGATCTGGGCACGCGGCAGGGGGATTACGATCATGACCCCAGGCTTAAGCGCTCAGCTGCAGCTGCACCACCCCAGCAGGGTTCCAAGCACATAAAACTCGCAACTGAGGAGAATCTCTCTCAACTGGCCACAAGGACTAGAAGAGAATTGCTCTGCCTTACTCTCCAATCAGCAGCAAGGTCAGATCTCGCAGTGCTGCCATGCCCCAGAGTGCTGCATCCTAACTGGTGGGAGAGGCAGGCGTCAATCCCTCTGAAGAGCATGGATAGGGGCCCAGGCAGGGCATGTGTTGGGGGCAAGAGGAGTGAAGCAGAAGAGTTGGAGGCTCGGGGACCCAGGCTTGTGCCTCAAGGACATAAGGGGACCAGATAAGCTCCAAAGGAAGGATTGAAGTGGTCAAGGAATGACAGGAGATCACAGGAGAATCCCTCCTCTCTTCAACCCCCTATTATATCCCAGACACTGTACTGTCCTAGGCGTAGAGAGATCTAAGAAAGATCTTTCTTAGATGCTTAAGCCATCATGGTCTTTGCCCTTGAAATGTTTATGTCTAATGAGGAAGACAGAACAGTAAAAAGATAAATTATGAAAACAAGATGGTAAGTGCTATGACAGAAATCTATTCACAGTGCACTATGCCAGTGCAGAGTACAGACCAAGTGACTCGGTGGGGGGGTGTCAGGGAAAGGTTTACTTATGGGAGAGGGACATTTGGGCTGCTTGACAAGGATCTCGCCAGGCAAAGAAGGTCTTCTAGGTGGAAAGAAGAGCAGGTGCAAAGGCACAAAGTGGTGGATGGTTCTAGAGCACCTGGGGAATGTGGAGCTCACAGTGCTAGGAGAGGGGGTGTGTGTGTGTGTGTGTGTGTGTGTGTGTTCAGGGACCCCGGGAGCATATACAGGAGAAAAGGCAGCACAGGCAGCCTGGAGCTGATGATGGCCGTCTGGGTCAAGGAATTGGGATTTTAACCTCAGTGTGACTGAAAGCCACTGAATAATTTTAAACCGTTAAGTGACATGGCGAGATTCTCATTTAAAAATTGTCATTGCAGAGCAGAAGGCAAAGTGGAGAAGAAAGACTTGAGGAATGACCAATCAGGTGGACCGGGACCACAGCCGCTATGAGGGAGAGGCTAGACTTAGATCTTTCTGAGACCAAACTGGCAGCCTTGAATATTGGCTGTGGTGGAGACACAGCCCTGTCGCTGAAGCCAGATTCCACTCAGATGGATGACAACTATGCAGGAGACTGTGGAATTTCACCGTCCCACTCCCACTTTCTTTTTTCCTGCCTCTACTCCTCAAAGTTGATATTCACCATATGGTTTTATCCTAAGCACGGCTGGAGCTTTTTGAAAGGAAAAATCTCACTGCTGTTCGTTGTAGCCATGAAAAATAAATCATAAGGGTGCTTGTGGCAGATCCTTAGCATTTGTATTACATTTGCTTGGAGCACACCATGACTTACAGGTGCAAAAACAGTCAATGTCTGAGGGGGATTTGGCAACAGGTTTCATCATTATCATCTATGAGAAAAAAGGCTTTGTCACTTAGTTGATTAGAACAGTACTGAGTTTCTTTAAGTTATTCATTAGTGTTTAAAGTTATAAAACAAAGAGCCTTGGATTTTAAGTATAGAACTAAAAAACTTTCTTTTTTTTTTTTTCTCAGTTCAGCACCTTTATAAGGCACAGCAGGGCAGACCCTGGGCAGACTGTGAAGTCCAGAAAATATCTTGTGTGCTGCCCATCTTCTGGCCCTGCAGGCTCTGTCTCAGGCCCAGTTCTCCCTGTTGAAACCAGAGCTCAAGAGAATGGCTAACAAAGGATGGGGGTTCAGGCAGGGTGGCAAGTCAGAGAAGTAGCCCGGGTGTCCCCTCCTCTGTGAGTGCTTTGTGAGGGGGGTGGAGTGGAAGGTGAAGTGGGGTGAGGTGGTGTCCGGGGCTAGGAGAAGTGAGAACTGTCAAAGCAGATTGGTTCTGGTTTCTCCACTGATGACAATGGGCTTGGGATCTGTGTATGACAGCTGGGGTGGGGTGGGGGTGTGTGTGTGACATGACGGAGAAACCCAGAAATACAGCACTGCAACATGTACTTGTGGAGAATTATTGTTCAGAGTCATTTGCTTCTCCTTAAAGGTAACCTAAAGTTTCCCAAATAAAGTGTGCTATGACAGAATGCATTGAAATTCCGTTGGAAAAACTACAATAATCAGCATATAACACAATATGTAACTGGTAAACTTTTTTTAAAGATAACGTTATTGGTAATGATGGGAACTGGCCACTGCTGGAAGTGTAAATTAGCATAAATAATCTCTCTGGAGAAAACCTTTGACTAAGCAATTCTGCTAGAAGCTATTTAAGCAAATAAGAAAAAATGTGCACAGAGCTACATGAGCAAAGCTGTTAAGTACAGAATTCTTTATAATTTTGAAAATAATTAAATATACATGTAAACGGAATTTATGGTAGAAAATTGGTGAAATAAATTATGGCATTTACATGTTATGGAATATTAGCCACTATAAATCGTGTTTCAGAAGACCCTTTAATGACATGGGGAAATGTTCATGATTATATCATAGAGACCACAGCAAGTTTCATAAGTAAATGTAAGATCATTTAAAAATACATATGTGCTTAACAAAAAAATCAAAGAGAAAGTTCTCACAACATGTTAGAGAGGGCTATTTTTGAATAGTAGGATTGTGGGTAATTTATATTGTCTTTTGTGGGTTTGGGCTGTCAAAACCATTTACATAGTGAAAACATTACTTTTGTAATCAGAGAAACTCATTTGACTTATGTAATAATTTAAATTATAATAAATTTATAAAAACTATAAATTTATAAAAATACATTTAAATTAAAAAATATCATATATAACATGTAATATATTTAGTATATGTATTGGCCCATTTATTAGAGCAGAATTTATTATAAAAAATTCCTAGACAATTAAGTAATTCCTTGGAGTTTTTTGCAAGAGAATATGAGTTACGAAATTTTTAAAAATGTATGTAAATGTAACCTCTCCATAAAGACTATTGTGCTACATAAATGGCTTTGGGCTTTATCAGAAGAAGAGCAGGTGGGCTGCAGAGGACTGAAAACCGGCTGAGCTGTCCCAGGGTTCAGCTGCCGAGCAGTGGGGTCCTGTTCAGCAGGGGCACGCTCTCCCGACTGTGGGCATATGAGAGGAGGAAGACTCTGGGCTGGAGAGCCACTAGTGAAGGATGTCTGGTAGAAGAGATGGGGATGTCGGAGTCACGCTCGAGTTGAGAAGTCCACTGGTGGGATTGCCACATACTCCAATCCCCTCCTTGTGCAGCAGATGTCAAGGAGCAGAGGGTAACTGCCATGTCAACATGGAGAATGGAGAGTCGCTGGACCGGGGAGGTCACAGGGTGGAAGGGTAGGTGGGCTCATGAAAGATCTTGGTCTTGAAGGATAGGGAGACAGCAGAGGAGAAGGAGGTGAGGAGAAGAGACGCTCGATGCTCAGACCTGTTCAAGGCTCATTCAGGGAACAAAGTCCTTGGAGACCAATGGGCCAGAATGTGGATTTCACCCCAAAGACCCTTTGAGGCTGCTAAGCTGTGGGCCAGAGGAGTCACCATAATTTTTACAATGGATAAACCTAGTTAGATGTTGTTTTCAATAAATACTTACTCTGTTGCTTGTTTTTTAATTTATTTAGTTATTACTCAATACCAGATGCACTGGCTAAATTCTAGGGATTCACTGGGAACCCAAACCAGTCATCATGCTCCCTTCACCTGAGGGAGTTTAGAGCTGGATGGGAGAAACAGATCTTAATCAAATGATCACAAATCTAAATGTGACAAACAGCTCACAGAAGAACCACGTGGTCATGCTGTGAGAGCTGAGAGATTGAAAACAGATAGGGTATATTCGGGAAAGTTTCTCTGAGGAAGTAACACTATGGGATCCAAAAGATAGATGAACAGGAGTCAAACAAGCAAAGAAGACTCTAGAGAGAGAGAGGACAGCATTTGCAAAGTTCCTATGGCACGAAGATGTGTGCCATCAAGAGGGACTACAAGAGGGGCGGTGTGGTGGCTGCTTAGGAGGGACAGTGAGCTCAGTCCAAGGTGAGATCCAAGAAGTAGGCAGGGTCAGTCAGGGAGGCAGTGTAGACCAGCAAAATTAGTTTAGTCTCTACCCTTACTAAAAGTAAAAGTAAAGAAAGCCACTGAATGGTGTCATAATACAAAGAGATGGGAAGAATCACACAGTAATTTCTAAATTGTTCACTTCAACCCCATTCATTCAGCTCTGCTTTACCTGCTTTACTGTGAGTCTTTTCAGAAAGCTCTCCTTTGAGGGAAAAGCAGCTGGAAAAATGTATGAAATCAACAATGAGCCTGTACAACACCTCTGACAAATCATAAAAAGGCACCTCTTCAAGATGTTTTCCTTCCTTTACTGGAAAGTTGTCCTAATATACTGATTTTGTTACAGCAAAACTCTTTACTCACATCTTCTAAAAAATTGTCATAATAAATATAAGAGCCTATGATGTTAATGATGTGAATGGTGCTCCCTTAGATGTGGCATCTTTGTGCAGTCCACAACCTGCACAGCCACAATCAGTGGCCCTGGATCTCCCGTGATCAAAAAGAAAGGGGAAAAGCAACTTTTTTTCCTAAATTGAAATAGCATACTGTGTGAATGTGATGAGATGCATTTTTTTTTCTTCTAAGGCCTAATTATAAGCAAAACTAATTTTCCAATGCTTATCCATGCTGCCTAGGTTCAGGGCTGGTGGGAAGGAGGAAAGGGTTCCAAATGGCCAAAGGACGGCACCCTCCCCATGACTGGTTGGATAGGCAACAAGAGCTAACAAGAGTTAACATAACTCTAAAAGTGACAGATCTGTCAGATCTGGGATACAAAGAGGAGACCACAGAGCCAGAAACCAAAAGCCCTCCTGATGTGTGTGCCAGGCAGTGAACGAGCAGACCATGAGACGTGACATCACAGGCTGGGTAACGAAGAGCTGGGAGCAAGTCCTGGTTTGATTTAAATTTTAAGACATATCTATTCAACTTTGCCTGAACAGGTTTTATGTTATTTTAACATTTCACTTTCAACCAGAAATCTCTCCGAGTTTAAATTCACAAACAATAGTTTTCAAACACTATATCAAGAAGTAGCAATAAAATCCTTGTAGATAGTAAGCATCCTACAAACTGATATACCCACTGAACTTAATATGCAGTTGCTTTCTTATCCTGTTTCCAGTTTCAATGTTTTTTTTTTTAAATGAAAAGCTTTACCCTCACAGATTTTTTGGGAAGATTCTGACAAAAAAATAAAAAGGATGCACTGTGGTCCTCTCCCCTTCTGATCTCTATCATACTACCTCAATCTTTTATCTCTGATCCTGGCACCCAAGTCTTCAGGAAAACATCATTCCAGCAGAGCAGCCTGGGAAACCAGAGGCTCACTTACTGCTCCCTGGAGGGAAGACGAGCTGGTCCCTTCATCCTCTTCCCCGTCTGGCGCCTCGTCTTCGTTGTCAGTCCAAGAGGACACGTCCTCTACAGAGCTGGTCAGATCAGGCAAACTCTTAGATGTTAACCTCAGTAGGTCCTCTGCAGAGCCTTCCTATGGGGACACAATTAAAGGCCCACGAATTACCCCATGGCACCAAGCAGTTCTGAGTCAAGGTCAAGGAAAACCCGGCAGAGTCAGCCGTGGGTGGTCACGTGCTCCCAACCCAAAGACTATATGGAAAGTATGTTCTGCATTTCCAAGTTTGCGAGGTTACCGCAAATGTCAGGGGTGTGGACCCAATTTAAACCCAAACCAATTTTTTTTTCCCCTGAGGAATCTGTGTTTCTTAGATGAATGTTTATGCAGGCAGTCTAAGCTCCTTGAACTTATGATCCTTCAAAACCCTCCCATCTTGCTTTTAGGATACAGTTTAAGCCCTCTCATTGGCAGGCAAGCATCTTAGAGATTTGGCCTCTGCCCAGCTCTCCAAACGCATCTTCCTCCATTCTCCCCTCTAGCCCACCTTCCATTCAAGCCATAATGACTTTCAAACACGCCAGGCTCTCCTTTACCCTATTGCCTTTTCCACCAGCAGCTCCATCTGCCTAGACCACCCTTTTCATGATGAAGGCCTATTTGGGCAAGGCTTGAACATCCTCTCCTTCTGCAAGCCTTCCTGGATGACCTTAGGAGGCATGCCATTTGCTTCTCTTTTCCTCTCTAACATCCTTCACTGTTTTTTTTATCGCCTTGCAGTGAACATCTGACTATACTTGTCTATCTCTGCTTGTCTGAGACTTCCCCAAACTTAACTCCATTTCTCCTCATCGCTGTGTCCCCAGGCCTAGCACAGAGCTCAAATATCCATTACATCCTCCTCTCCCCCACTGCTCATCTCACTAGCATATGTTCATTAGAAAGAGATTAGATTGATTATTGAATCACTACACCAGAGTGGAGACTGATAATGTCTTTTCAATGAAAGCAGCCCTTGAACAACTTTTAAAGGTGAACAAAAATACAGGGAATCAGCCTCCATTAAGATGAGACTCTACAGGGGGCTTCATCAACACAGCCCTTCCTTCCCATGCACAGATAGGTCAGAGTGGGTTGCGGGATGCAGGCGAGGTCATTGAGGCCACATGACAACCCCAACTGCAAATGAGGCACATACAGGAGTCGAGAGCTCTCCTGGGAAATGCCATAGCACATGAGGCCACGGACCAGGACTGCAGGGCTGATCCAAGGCTAGAAAAAAGAGAGATATGTTCTCTCCTCATTCTCCCCCACCAGCCATTTCTAAAAGGAAGGACACTCGTGGAAAGTTTTGATCAGCATATTCCTTGGAGGTTGACAGAAAAGAGAACAATAATAAAAAATACCCATCTTAAACGATGGATGTGACAAACTATTAGTGAGTTGGCACCTGGTGACAGTGATGTTTGTAACTAGTTTGATGCAGGTTCCACCTTCAAGGTACCTGAAGCTCATTCATTTTAGATCAGTGATTGTGAATACTATACCGTTAGACCTTACCTAAGGAAAGAAAAATGAGCCATTAAGCAAAAATCAAGTTTAGTCCTCCTCTATGATGTCAACTCTGCAGACCATTAACAGAAAAGAGTTAAAAAAAAAAAAAAAAAGATGAAGGTCCCAGGGTGAGTAAATTTCACAACAGCCACAGGATAGAATGCTCCACGGTCATTAAAAATACTGCTGCAGAAACGTACTTCCTGATGTGGAAAGATTCTTACAGTATGCTACTCAGTGAAAAAGCAGGTTAAAGAGCCAGCCCTGATGGCCTAGCGGTTCAAGTTCAGTGTGCTCTGCTTTGGCGGCCCGGGTTCGGTTCCCAGTGCAGAACCACACCACTCGTCTGTCAGTAGCCACACTGTAGCAGCGGCTCAGATAGAAGAAATAGAAGGACTTACAATTAGAATATACTGCTATGTACTGGGGCTTTGGGGAAGTAAAAAAAAAAAAAAGGAAGATTGGCAACAGATGTTAGCTCAGGGTGAATCTTTCCCAGCAAAAAAAAAAAAAAGAGCAGGTTAAAAATAATATTTAAAGGTGAACAAAAATAATAGGGGCGGGCCCAGTGGCATAGTGGTTAGGTTCACGCACTCCACTTTGGTGGCCCGGGGTTCATGGGTTTGGATTCCAGGTATGGACCTACACACCTCTTGTCAAGCCATGCTGTGGCAGTGTCCCATATACAAAACAGAGGAAGACTGGCACGGATGTTAGCTCAGGGCCAATCTTCCTCACACACACACAAAATGTAACAGCCATGTTAATCATGGATGTAATAATAAACTGGATGTAATAATAATATGTAATAACCATAAAGGCAGGTATTTCTCCAAGCGCTTGTGACCAGCTACATTGTTTAGAGCCCTTTATATCTCATTTAATCTTCCTAGCATCCCATGAAGTAGTTACTGATTCTCATTGTACAGACGAGAAAACTGAGATCTAGAGAGATGTAGTAACCTGCTCAAAATACACAGCTTTTAAAGGGCTGTGCTCGCAATGAAGTCCTGGTGGATGTGCCTCCAGGTGCGCTCTATCTCTGCGTTTGATTCCATTTAAAAGAAAACATGTGTGTGCACGGTCCACACACGTACACGTGTTTCCGTCTGGGAGGACACACCAGTGGTCTGGAAAGACACACAATTATTGGTGGTATTATAAAAATTTTATCTTCTTTTTCTTCTCTATATTTTTTCTGGGCTTTCTACATTGGATATAATAAATGCATATTACTTGTTAATAAAAACCAAGAGTGAAAAAAAAGAGAGCACAACAGAAATCTGTATTGCTATGCACGTACTTCTAGGAACATCAAAACAAACTCAGATATTCTGAGTTTATTCGTTCCACAAGAACTTTCTAAGCTCCTATGTATACACAAACAACTTATTTGTGTGGAAACACGAGACACTCTCTTCAGAGGAAAGTAACTGCTGTATTTCCAGAACAATGACTTCAAGTTTTGTGACAAGGTGACTATTATCTGCAATAATGATAATTTATATTTTTATTATTCATTATATTCAGCAAGTCAAAACTCATCCCTCTCTTCAGATATAAAGACAGAAACAAAGCCTGTGGATTACTTGCTCGTGTAGGATAAAGAAGAGGAACAGATGCCAAGAGGGGCTTAAAGATTGACTCGTTTTTTCTCCTGCATGGATGAGCACCTCGGATGGTGTAGATTCAGTTTAGGAACAAACAGCAGGCAGTAGCTGCAGAAGCTTATTGCCTGGGTGTAAATGAGCATATGGGAAGAAGTGAAAGGTGCCACTCCTCTGAGGTCTGGCTCAGCTTTAGGGCCATATCTCAGGGCAGATGGCCTAGAGCCAATGGACTGAGAACTAGACACCTATTCCTTGGCTCTGGACTGCTGCTTAGCCCTACAAAGACCCCAGCAGATGCCCTAAAGTCAAAGCCTCTGGCAGGAACATATTACCTTTTTCTAATACCATTGGCTCTGGTGTCCTTTTGACTAAGAGGCAGCTTGGTGTACGGGAAGAAGCATCAACTATGAAGTCCGACAGACCCAGGATGAAACCTACTTCTGCCACCCACTGCTTGTGTGACCTTTGGGCAAATTACACTTAGATTTTAATTTCATCCTTTGAATAAAAAGAACTAATACCTGTCTCATGGATTTATTTTAAGAATTAAATGGGATAATAAGTAAGAAGCACCTGGGACCCAGGGGGTACCTCATACATGTCAGTGTCCTTTCTTCCTTTAAGTTGGTGAGTGACGGCATAGGTCAGGCATCAGAATCTGTTTTCCAAATCCCTTGTATGCCTCTTAATTATTAGCTTTACCCATGAATATCCCTTTTTTGTTTTTATTTTATGTTTTGTGTTTGTGTGTTTGTGGATGATGGCTTGACATAGAAGAGATTTCCCTTCCCCCTTTCCCAAACTAGCAGGAGAAAGAAGTTGGCGTAGAAATAAACGTTTGCTGGATGTGGTCAATTCCTGTGCAGAAACCCTGCATTCTTAAGCCAGTGTGCAAACATATGACTCTGTGCATATGCGTGTATGTTTAAGACCCAATGATGCTTTTCAAACTCCCAACACAGCTGGCCAAATGGGGAATTTGCTCCTCCTTGCCTTGCAGCATTTGCCTCCTTGTGGAATTCACCAGGCTGACAGTAAACATCCCTGGCTTTGCTCTCCTTCCCTACCCCGAGTGAGGAGATGCCAGGGTGCTCCATGGTATCTCTGGAGGGGAGGAGGGGGCCTATGAATGGAGAACATCTTAACTCCTGCTTTCAGGGCCTCGATGCCAACTCTTCCTGCCAAGTCTTTGCCAAGGCTCTGTAGTCTCGTTGGAAGCCCGAGAGTCTAGGTCAAGGTTTTGGGGTAAAAGGTGTAAAGGGAGTAAGGCAGATATTTCAGAGAGCTCGAAATATTCTTCTAATCCATTTATTAAATGCTTCCAAAATAGGCAATGGATCTTACAATCTAACAGGGAAAATATATAAATTTGTGGATGCTAGGTTCGAACATAAGAGATAATGGGGAAAAAATTAGGCATACTGGCAAAAGCATATTGCTGTGAAGGGTTAAGGACTGGGGTGGCCTCACACCAATTCTGCCCTGAACTGGAAGTGCAGTGAACTGGAACGAAGCCCTGTGGCTCCACTTCACTAGCTCCCCAGTCAGATGGGCTCTTTCCTAGTCTCATCAACAGCACGATGAGACAACAGAGCAGAACCAAGAGAGTCCAGTTCCTCCCCTTTCTTGTCACTCAACTGTGGAGTCCTGCAGCCTCTATCCAGTGCGCTAAGGCTGGTGAGACTCAGGGGAGTAAGCAGATGCTGGGGGCCCGGACATCAGCGCTATTTTCACACACTCCGGGAGGGGGTGCAAGAAGCCCTAGCCTGAGGCCTCCTGAAGAAGAGACAGTATCAAGATGGAAGGGACAGACACTGGCTGTGCATCAAAATCCTGGGTCCTGGTACTGCTGACGGCATCAAGGCTTCTGCGAGGTGGGAGCTGGCCATGGAAGCTCTGCCTCACTGTCTTATTGTAAAACTGAGGAAGAAAGGGGTGGGGGGGCCGCCTGGACAAACAGGATTCACAAGGCTACCTCCAGCACCAATACTCCATGAGGCCATGAGTCAGAACCAAGGTCCTGAACCACGTTCCGTCAGGACCTAGAAGCTGTACATCTCCACACCTCTCTCCCATCCCTGCTGTCCAGAGGACTTCCACATCTTCTCTTTGGCTTCCCCCTGGGCAAGCTGCTCCTCTCTCTACCTTGTCCTTCCTTCCACCCTGCCATTCTTACATTTTCCTTAGTCCTATTATTGTGTTTCTATCTCCTAAATATACTAGAAAGACCCTTAAAGGCAAGCAAAACAATTAAATGCACTTCAGCTAAGGGCCCCCTGGTGGGCTTGCACTGTAGAATCATGGCTGTTTAAATGGCCCAAGGGAAATGTGCAAGTACGCAGGCACGTGTGTGAGTGTGTGTGTGTCGCATGGGGAGGTCTCAAATGCAAATTCACTCTCACCATTTAAAATATTTAAAAAAACAAACTACCTACCTTGCTGGCCACCACCAGCTGAACCATTCCAGTGGCTGAGCGAAGAATGGCCACAGCTTCCTCATGGGAGAGCCCAACCAGTAAGTGACCATTGATTACCAGCAGCTCATCTCCTAAGGACAGTCTGCCATCCCTGAGGAAATGGAGATGGGGAACAAAATCCCTGTCAAGACATTCTGAGCTTGAGAAGAGACATTTTCCTGGAGCTGGATGGGTTGTGAGAAGGGACAGTTAAAATCGGGCTAAAGACCAAGTAGGTACGACCAGAGACAGTTGGGATGGGATTGTTTTATCCTTTGTTCTGGCTGGGTCCAGATTCCCACTCAGAGAAGTGAAAAGTTCCATGATTTCAGATGGTCACTTAGTAACAGGCATGTTCTTAAGTTACCACCATATCCCACATTGATGTCAATGAAATATCTCCCATCCAGGTGGAGACAATGATAGAGAAACACAGACCCCAAGGTCTTAGGATTTAATTTAGGATAGTCAAGTCATTCTTTTCTCAGTCCTACTTGCCATCCTGCTCTCGTGACTGAGTCATCAGCACAGGGCTGAGTCGCCAAGCTGAGCCCCAAAAGAGTGAAGGTATTCCAGTCTCGTCAGGAATCCTTCTCTACCCACACACTGTCTCTCTCTCTTCCCAGGTGACAAGCCCCTGGCCAGATTTCCTCTCCGGCCCCCATGACACTACACTGCATGTATCTGTCCATTTCTCCCCACCCCGCTACACAGTTATAGGACCTCGAAGATAAAGTCTTTCAGCCCCTTTTTTCATCCTTATGTCCCTACAGCCAAGCTTCATAGGCACAATGAATACAAAAATGAACATAGAAACTGCCTAATTTACTGCTGTTGCAGGTATCAGACCTGGTCCACAACGTGGGTGTATGAACATGTTCTGTTTCTTTATTTCCTTTCAATTAAATTACACCTGACTGGGAACTTCCTTCCCACTGGGCTGGCAGAAGACCTAGTTGTCAGGAGTCAAGGGTGGCACACTGTGCCAGAGTGTTGGGCAGGCCCCTTCAATCATAGTGGGTCAACAGCCTCCAATGCTCTGATTTCCCATGATCCCAAAGGACCAGAGGCGTTTCATCTCCATTGATAAACATGGGATTGGAAAGCTGGTGAGGCTGAGAGACCCGAAGCCTAGGGTTCCACCACCCCTTTTGAAGACTTTAAATCAGCACTCAGGGTGCTGCTCTGGGACCCGTGCATGTCTTCATTACTTCCAGATGCACCAATCCGTAGACTCTCCATCTTGTTTTCTTTCAAAGAATCAACCAACTTCTCTCTATCCTTCCCTCTCTCACCAGTTTCTCTCTCTTTCTCTCCATCCTCCAGGGCATGCATCATAATCTCTTCTATGAATTTTGGCTTTAACAGTAGATAGAAAGCACCAGAAACTTCTGATTGCTTCTGCTTTCAGTACTTCAAAAATCCCCAAGGCAGAGAAATGCTCAGGACCCCAGTAGTTGCTTGGAATGGAAGAGAAGGGGAATAGAAAAACCACACAGAACAAACTGGAACCTCAAGGAGCTGTGTGGGTAGCCCACTCTGGAGGAGAGGGGTTCAAGAATAAAGAAGAATACAATGGTTCTGGCCAGTGTCCCTGGGTTTACTTAACCACAGGGACCATCCCTGATTCCATCTCTTTTCTTATTTCCCTCTTTAATTCCATTTCTCTCATCTTCTGTTATAAACTAGAATGTCTCACATGTGAATCATACACCCTGGAGGCAGAGAGAGACACACACAACTCTAGGCTAAGGGTGAAAAGAAAATGGTAAGACCCACTAGAAACAGCTCACATAGAAAATAGACAAGAACAGTTCTACGTAAGCTCATCTCTGGGCACAGGAATTTCCTAATTGCCAACTTTCCAAAGACAGACTAGAATCTATGACCTAGGATTAATGGGAAAACGGCTATCTGATGGGAGTTCCTTCAAGTTTACATCATTTGGGAAGTTTAATGATGCTCTTCTGGATAAAATATACCTTGGGTCTTCATCCTTCAATAATTACTGTCACCCAGATAACTGGCAATTGTAGTTAATCTTATCTCTACTTTAGTTATTAGCATCCTATTTTCTAGTTGGAAGACTGATGAGCATGCAACACTTTGATGGATCATGTCCTGGTCCTCTCCTTAGTCTTCCATTCTTCAGAATAAATACCTCCAGCTCTTTTAACTCCAGCTCATAAGATAAATTTTTGAGTGCCCTCTTGGTCTTGGGCAAGCCCACACTGCTCTGGTTTGCCACATCCCCCTTAGTATCAGGGTACCGGGACTGAACACCAAATTTCAGACTAGATTCATCTCCCTCATCAGTGAAACTCTGCCTTTATACACCTACTGTATACGTGTGGGCATGCAACATATATGTACATGCCCCACAGTGCCTTGCAAATAGTAGACACTCTACATACATGACAGCAATTAGCTAGCATGGCCAGAGCATGCCTTACACTTAGGGACAGCTACACCCCTGGAATTCCAAATGGACTTCTTCTTTGTACATGCTCTGCCTCAGCACTGTCCCTCTCCCTACTTCAGGTAATTGTTCAGATTAAAAAAGAAGTTTTGAAGTATGAATTGTTTTCAGGTCACAAGGAGAAAAATTCACATTTACTTTTTTCCCCTTCTATTTGCATGACAGAGGCAAACGTACATAAGTGTGTGTAAAATCCTAATAGACCTGACAAATCCAGACACAGCACATGAACTGTGGCCACATTTGAAACCAATCGCTTTCCCAAGTCTTTAGCTACAGTCTTATGGGAGTTAAGATGTCAGGAATGTGGTGTTTCATTAAGTAACCACATATTACCAAAATTAGGATAAGTAACATTTGCTAGCAACTCAAACTGGACTAGAAGGAAATTCAATTTCTCCTTCCTGGCTTGGTGGAGCCTGCAGTATCTCCAGCAATTAGCCACTTCCTGTGCTCAGAGGTGTGTTTAATTAGAACAGCTTGTGCCCGATTTCCTTCCAGGCTCCAGCACAATCCTCATGAACTGTAATTACCAGTGCTTGGACCAAACGGAAGAGTCCTAGCACCTGGGGGAAGAGAAGGGAGAGGATAAGGAGGCAGAGAAAGGGGGAGAGTTATCTAGTCACCTGTGAGCGGCACCTCCTTCCTTCACTTGAGTGACAACGATAGCGTGAGGTGAGCGCTTTGATCCTCGGCCTCCACTAACCTGAATTCCCAGCCCATCCGATTCTTTAAGCAGCTCCATCTTCCATATCCGGCCAACTTCCTCCTTGGAAGAAAAAGTGAGCACACTGTGAAGTATATGGACAGACACACGGCATTGACACAGGAGAGTGGAGCTGTTAGGTCAGGCCAAATACTCATCACCTGTCAACAGGTATCACAGATGATCACAGAAGAAATTCTCTGGGTTGGACCAAAGTCTCTAGCTGGCAGTGCTGTCCAATAGAACTTTCTATGATGATGGAAGTGTTCTATATTTGTACCATCCAATATGAAACCACTGTGCACAGGTGGCTACTGAGCACTTGAAAGGTAGCTAGGGGCAACTGAGACACTGAAATTTTAATTTCGTTTAATTTTAATTAAATTAAATAGCTACCAGTGGCTAGTGGCTACGCTATTGAACAGCACAGCAAGAGTGATTATCAAATTCCCTGACCAGGATCATGTGAAGTGAAGCTTCTTCTGCCTGAAACCCAGATTCCACTGTGCATGTAAACACTGGCTGTGTTTGGGTTCCTTGTATTTATGCACAGCTACTAATTAATAAAGGAAGATGAAAGGAAGACAAAGCTAGGTCTCGGCGCCAGGAAATTCAACTAGTTTGAGCCCAGCTCTGTCACTTGGTACTTATGAATGTCACCTAATGCTTAAAACCCTCAGTTTCTTTGCCTCTAAAGTGGAGATAATTATTAATGCGTCCAGGTTTGTTGTTAGGATTAAATGAGATATTTATGGAAACAGACAGCAGTGCTCCTGACACCTAGTAGATACATAAGAAATGTTGATAGGTAGCCATATATGACTTATATATGCATATAATATTATATACATATATATGAGTATTATATACATATATATGTTGAAACATCATATTGAATTGAATGTTAAACTTCCTTAAAATATATAAACGAGATCTTTGGTAGGAGAAACCAAAACAGGATATCAATTGATGAATTTGGTACCGACTTTTATAGACATTGTCTGTACATTCTTTAAATACGTTTAAAAATGTTTCAACCCTTGTAAAAATCTATCCTTTTTTAAAACTAATAAATGTCTCTAAGTCCTCAGGATGGCTGGTAGCTTTTCTGCTTTGGTTCATTCTCCCCTTGACTCCCTACTTCACTCCAAGGACACAAACGTGCCCTCTGCAAATGTTTGCATTCCCTCAGTTACTTAGCTATTCAGAGAAATGAAAGCAAAACCTTCCAAAGTGATTCATTTTGGGGTCTTACCTAGGCTCACACTTGTAGTTCTTTTTAGCTCTAGGTATACAAGTCACAATGCATTCCTCAACATATAAAACAAAAGCCAGCTACTCTCTTCATCCATCATGAAGGTCCAATGGAACTGTTAAGGTCCAATATGGACAAAGCCATCATCTCCCTAGAAAAAGGCAATCTGCCCTTTCAAGCTGCTTGCGAAAGAGAAAAAATGTGAAGCATTTAGAAAATCTGAAATGCACACTGTCAGAAACTAAAATGAAACTTTATGCAACAGTAAAAAAGCCAGATGTTAACAGTCACTGATGTGCAGCAATAGGAATGTCTGGGGAAATTACTACCAGACAGAGACCTGTTGGATCCTACACTTTTTCTACTACAGCACTGCTTGGTGGGGCTCCATTATTCCAGCAACATACAGTGGTGCCAACTGTCTCCTTCATCCGCTGACCACAGACAAATGAAGCCTGTCTGGCCAAATGTAACTTCAGAAGTCACTGGCTTACCACAGTAGTTCATGAACTTGTCAACGATCTGTATGTCATCCAATCGTCTCACTTTGGACTCCATGGTTTTTGGTGTGTTGCCTCTGACCCCTGGAATACCTTTCTCTCTTCCTCAACCAGAAACTGCCTCCTTGGCCTTCAAAGTCTCTCACAGCTCCATTACTTCCAAGAGCCATCTTTGAGAATCAGTGTGACCACCAAGATGGCAACTTTCAACACTTCCAGTATGAGACCCTATGGCCTAGTGGATGGTCCCAAAGGGAACAAATTCAGGGATGTGCTGATTAGCCGTTGTCCTGGCTTGCTGAGCATCCCACATGAGCACGTGGGTCAGACCTGTGGCCTCCCTGGGCCTCAACGGTGCAGTTGAGAAACCAGAGCAGAATGGTGGCTTGACTTGTTTTTTTCTTGAAAGATATGCTATGGTTCCTGGGGTCTTGAAGACATAGGACAGTGCTCCTCACTCTCCCAGTAGAGAAAGCTGTGGAACTCTTTCCCAGGAGCAACAGGGACCATTATTAGAGTCCAGAAATAAGAAAACCCATAATGAAAGTGTTCTGGAATCAGACAGTGGTGATGGTTGCACAGCTCTGTGAATATACTAAAAGCAACTTTAAAATGGTGAATTTTAGGGTATATGGATTATATCTCAATAGGGATATATTAAAAAGGCTGCGTTACTCCACTGAGATGTAAATATTGAGGTTGTCATCTACAAATCAAGTAACTGAGAAGATTTTAATCGTTGAACAAGGAAGATATCTATCTACACCAACAAAACCAGTAGTTTGAGGTCGTTATTTATTATTAAAAAGTTGTTGAAATAAAAAAAAAGAAAACCCATTTGGTGTTAGCCCAAATTAGTAAAAACCTATCCATCCCCATTACTAGTTACACCATCATTTTCTCCCATCCTACCCTCCTTTTGTTAAACAGAACATGTTAAGTATGTTTCACAGACAGTGTAACAATCCTAGATACAGCCCTTTCTAATTTTTAAACACTTTTAGAAATAGTACTTGTGACAAGAAACATGCAAAACTATGATCATGGGGAAAGATAATGGTCTAAACATATATTCTGACAGAAAGCATTAAAGACAACTTTCACCAAGAGCACCCACACACCCACTCCACACTCCTACCCCCGTCCAATACACACACAACTAGTCACAGGCAAAGCAAAACAAAACACATATCTAATAAAAATGGTTTCAGAGGGCAGAAATGACCAATCTGTAATATAGACCCCAACTATACTAGTTAAGAAACAGATCTTTTTCACTTTCATTCAATAACATGGATAAATTTTTCCCAAAATTGCAAGTAGGAACTATAAAGGGAGAGTTCAAAGAAATCAACGTAAGTTTCCTTGCCCTGGAATTTCTTGATCATCAAATGAAGGAGTTCAGAGGAACATAAAGGAAGGCACAAACAGGAAGAGGCAGATGTTATCAGTTTCAGTTGGACAATGGTCAGTATTACATCTAGCTGCCTATAGCTGAAAGCAGTATTCAGTCAAAAATAAGATCAGTGTCTGAAGTTTATGAGACTAAAGCTGGCACTGGCTGAAAACCAACAGGCCAACTCAAATATAAAAATATCAAGTATATTTCCAATTGCCTCCTTACAGTTCCACTTGGGTGTCTAATACACACATCTCAGTATGGTCAAAACAGGGCTCTCCCTCTTTACCATTCCTGGTTTTCCCATCTCAACGGGAACAGCACTATCATCTACTCAAGATAAAGAAGACATACAACCCAAAAGCCAATGAGTTATCTTTGATTCCTCCTTCTATTTCCTACATCCAAATCATGAGCAAGGTCTGTAGGCTCTACTTGCAAAATAAATCCCACATCCACCCACATCTGCTCCTCTTCCACCACCACCCTTGTCAAAGCCACGAGCAACTTTAGCTTAGGTTATCACAATAGCCTCCAATCTGGTCTCCCTTTTTATTCTTCACCTCCTACAATCAATTATTCTCCATTACACATTTAGGGTGAACTTTTAAAAACCATATGTCATGATGCACTCAGCTTCAACCTACCCACAGCTCCCCACTAGACTTAGAATATGGTCCAACTCTTTGCGACGGCATAAATGAACCTTTATAAGCTAGCCCTGCCCACATCTCCCGCATTACCTCCTAGAGCTCTCCCCATCACTCATTGTGTTTCAGTCTCTCTGCTCCTAGAACACTCTATTATTCCTGTCTTAAAAGGCAGCTGCATTTGCTGGCTCTTCCCTGGAAACATTCTGCCCCCAGATTTTTGCAGGGCTGCCCCATTCTGACTACCTTATGTTGCTTTCTTAATGAGGTCTTCTCTGACACCCAATACCAATTAGCCTCCCACCCACGTCTCTGTCACCATCTTTCACTTCACTCTGTTTTATTTCATTTATAGTACTTGTGGTCACCATCTAACATTCCGATTCATTTATTTGCCTAATTATTGCTTGTGGCCTCCTATATGTGATAAATGCCATGGGGCAGGAACCTTGTCTCTCATTTACCAATGGGTTCTCTAGCTACTAGAACAGTGCCTAGCACATAACAATACCGCATAAATGTCACTGACCTAACAAATATAGAATGTTTATCCACCAGTCTTACAGTTCTTCAGAAGTTACTGAGACTGATGTTAAGAGGTTCGCCCAGATGGTAGACCTGTGTGTTTGCCAATGTTCAGTGTGTGAACATCAATCCAGTTGTAGAGATGACTGAATTCTGAAACAAATCCTGTCTAGACAGATAGCTTGGGCCTTTGCTTCCTTTTACATTGGCTTAAAGGGCAATGAGACTTTGTCAACCTGTTGAGAAAAAGCCAAACCACACAAAATTGGATTCTACGGACTTCTGTATTAACATTGGTGTGCTACCCTTTCCTACAGACCTCCCATTACTGTGTGAGCTCACACTTGCATCTCTTCACAGAGGCAAACAGAGGGATTTATTTACCAAAACAGAAGCAGTACATTAAAGGGAGCTGTCTCGGCAGCATTTAAATGACCTCATCTTCTGCTAGAACCAAAAATACAATTTTACAACAGCATCTTTGCTCCAAATGTGAGAAGACACATCATCCAACTAGAATTTCACTGCAATAAATGCTCTGGCTCTAGCTGCAAACCTATTCTGAGACTGTTTGCTTATCCCTTCTTGTTTAGAATGATCAGTAAGAAATGAAGAATTGTGTGATCCTAATGTCAGAGTGGAAGTCCCTTAGTCATCAGACCAAAACGCTCAGTTTATAGGTGAGAAAATGGAAGCTCAGAGAAAGGACACAGCAGCCCAAAGCCCACAGAGCTGGGGATGGAAGAACTAAGGCTGGAATTCGGTGTCCCATCCTAGGCCTGGTGCTCTTGGGTGCTTCATTAAATATCTACAGAGCATCTACAGGAGCAGGGCACTGAGCTAGGAAAGAAAGAGCACCCTGCAAAGGCTTACAGGCAAGAGTGAGCATAGCTTTTTGAAAAAAAAACTGTGGCTAATTTAGCCCAAATCAGGGAGGAAGAAAGCCTCAGGAGATGGATAAGCAGAAATCAGATGATGAAGGGCCTCCCACGCTATGCTGAGCCAAGGTGTTCAGAGTCACCCCAAAGGCAAAGTGGACCTACCCAAAGGGTTTAAGCTGCTGTGTGTGTGTGTGAGATAAGATATGCTCTTTAGAAAGGTCCCTCTGGTTGCAGTGGGGACAGTGGATGATGGGATGAAAGTGGGGGCAGTGACACAGGTAGGAGACTACTATGACTGCCCAGATGAGAAATGAAAGCAGCATAGCCCTGATCTAAAGTTGTGGGAGTGGGGGAAAGAGAAGAGGAGTGAGCAGGGAGATCCTAAAGGGAGCAGGAGTTGACAGGACTTGGTGATTGATTGGACCTGATGTAAGGCAGAGGGCAGCATTTCAGCTGACTCCAGGGTGCCAACTCTCCCAGTTTGCTGGGATGAAGGGGTTTCCCAGGACACGGGATCATCAGTGCAAAACCAGAGCAAGTTCTGGACAAGCCAGGATGGGTGGTCACTAGTTGAATCTCAGGTTTCTGGCTTGGGCAACTTTGTGGGTGGTGAAACTTGGAACACTGGAACACGCTTGGTGGTGCAGGAAAGTGATGCATTGAGTTTTAAGCATGATGTGAAATATCTAAGATGGAGACATCCTGCAGGCAGTTGGTAGAAAGCTCAGGGGCTCAGGAGAGAGGTGAAGACATAGACATGGACTTAGGAGACATTACTACATAGGAGGATATAAAGTTCACCCAGTGATCACGGGGGCTTCCTAGAAGAAAGCATCATCCTCATGCTGCCTCTGCTTGATGCAAACATCAGGGACCACCCAGGAGATGTCCTGAGTGTGAATCTCTGAGTTTCCCATCCTTTCCTGCAGATTCAGACCTGGGGCAGCCTTCCTGAGCTCTCTGCTGAAGGCCTAGGGAAGAGGTCTGGTCCAGTACAGAGTGAATCACAAGTACTGGGCTAAGAGCACAATGGACTCAGAGACACACGTGCTAGCTGTGAATAACTTGCCTGGCTAGCAAATGGTAGGATTTTTTTTTCTTGGTTGTATTCATTTTTACCATGCAGCATGACAAAAATACACATTATATGTAAACTGGCTTGCAAAAATTGTCACCTTGGATGAGTAATGACCTTTATTAGACAGGTAGTAAGGAATTCTGAACTCATTTCTAAAACTGCTTAACTCTGTGCTAGGAGATTCTTGTTTTAGACAAAGGATCCAACTTTCGTATTTTTAAAAATTAATCTGGTTGCATATGTATCGTTATGTGTTACTACTTTATAGAAACATACCTTTCTTAAAAGAAGATGTTAGAGGAAATTTGTTTCCTATAGCTGCATTAAGGGAAAACAGAATATAAAAACAAAGACTGAGGATTTATTTTCATGTAACAAATAATAGTCTGTGGAAAAGAAGCACCTGACAAATAAAAATGGTCTGAATGATCATTATAAGGCTTTTCTGTAATTTATTAAATCTTTGTAGATATATTAAATCATTAATAAAGCAGAAATGGAACAATGTTGACATGTTTAATCTCCCATTATTCAAATAGAATGGAATTTTTTCCCCCAAAGGCTTAAGAGGTAAATAGCTAATTTCTGTTTTTCTGGAAATTCCATTTTAGCATGACCGTGGGCTCATCCTGGAGTGAAAAAACCCCACTCAGCCCAAGATCCTAAGCAATCTTCTGTGAAGGTCTACTGGTTCCAATTTGGGTGCCACTAGGATGTGGGGAAAGCTGTGAAGATCTTCTTGCCAACTCTATCAACCCTGGATAAATGCATTTAATGATGATTCTTCTGGGGTTGAAAATGGTGGTGAAATATTCATGCCTGAGAAGGTGCGTGGCCCATTCTGACTTTCCAAGACCAAAAGTATAACCCAGGGTCAATAATCAGTCTCTAGGTTATGCACAGTTGCAAAGAATGCAAATTCTAGATGGCAACTCTCTCCTTTCTATAGTCATGCGACTTAAAAAAAATGCCCCAAAGGCAATAGATCAAGGTTTGCTTTTTTTCACCCTTTCATTTAGTATATCTTAGACATTTGACCTTGAGTGCAAAAACCAGGCAAAGGAACTCGGGCATATGTACTCTCCAGCTGATCTGATCCAGAAATTCTATTTTATCCTATTGCCTTGAATTAGGATGAGTAGAGGATGGTACCCTCTTAAAAGTTTGGTGTGTTTTTTTCCTCTTAAAATCATTCCAAATTATTTCCACTGTGTCCTAGGCCAAATTAAAGTCGATTCTTTGGACTGTACGTGAGAATCAACCTCCTTTGGTACCTTAACCTTCGAAATGATTCAGGGAACTAACCATTCCTAACTTTTTCACCTTAGGCTTTCTGCATTCACAGTCTAATCACTAGGGGGGAAAATCATATCAAGATATAGTATTCATTGATAAGGAACACATTATAATGTTCTTATTGCCCTTAATTTGGGGGGTGCACATTATAATCTTTTTATTGCCCCTACTCCTTTTTTGGGGGGGCCCATAAACTTGGCAGAAAGTCATTGATAAAAGACAATTTCTTCTTCTGATTTCTTTACACATTCCGTCTACAAATATGCCTCCTCTGTGTAAGGCTTTATGAAGATTACCCAGCTCCTCAAATGAAAGACCATGGCCCCTTAAAAGAGGCATTATTTTGATTCTTCTCAACCCATTATACGGATTGGCTACAATTGCAGAAATATGCATGAAATAGCCTTACTAGAAATTATATTCACTCCCAGGGCACCACTTCCCAGGATGCAAAGCTGAACTTGATACTTCCTCTGTGCCCACTTTCCACCTTTCTCTTTCATCCCTAGAGGGCATCTCCTGAGTCAGAGAAGAAACCAATCAGGAACCACCTACGACATTACTGCTTATTGGGGACCCAGAGGAATATCTGCTAAGAGGATTCTTGGAACGAACATGCTCACCCTAAAGAAATGTAACTCAAAGAGAGAGTTTTGGTTATAATGGGGGAGACAGTTTGAGGCTAGAAGTGTACCCATTACCATTCAGAATGTACCACATCTGCTTTGCCTTTAGGTAAACGAGCCCTGACCATCACAGCTGGATATCATAGTATCAGAGATTTCTGTGAAGTTTCCAAACTTCACCGGAATTCAGCAATGTAATAACAAGATCCCATGAAAATGTCACTGGTTTTGGAGTCTTAAAAATAAAAGCAGATGCTTCCCTGCATGTTGGATATCCTTCCTGTGTAATACTGAGGCTGGTATGTTTATGCTATCAACTGCCACCAGGAATTCTTGGCCTTGCAGTGGCAATTCCACTGGTGACAGCAGAGATAAATAATGACACAGTTCAAGTACTTTATCTGGGCCTCATATGACTCAAATTATACCACAGAAGGCTTGAATTTTCCACTTATGATCTTACTCGAGTAGCTCTTTATTTAAGTAGGATAAAATGACTTGGATGTTTTTCTTGTTATTGTAATGTCCTCTGATCATTTATCTTAATAACTTTGCTGGCTTCTAAATGCAAGGTCATGTTAGATATATTTTCTAAACCTTAAAAGCAACTTCAAACATTATTTCTTTTAAAATTCAGGTTCTACAATCAAACCAAACCTTACCCGTGCCAAGCAGTCACTTGACTGGAAGTCCGTCTTCCCAGATTTTGAGAAGCGGCGTTTGTCATCGCTTGTGGGCAGAGGAGCATCAGTCTTTGGAATTCTATGCTCTGTCCCTTTGTCCACTTCTGACCTGTCAAGATGGGATCCAGCCACCTCCTTGAGAGAATCTGGACCATTTTCTAGCTCAAAGGCATGACCATTTCCAAGTTCAGAGTCTGGGCCGTTGTCCAGCTCAGAGATGGGGTCATTGTCCAACTCATAGCCAGTGCTGCTCTTGGATTCTTCAGAGGCCTTGTGGGTAGAAGGTCTGGAAATGACCCCAAACTTCCTTGCTCTTTTCCCCTTTTTCACAGCTTGGTCACCCAGCTCCAAGGTAGGTGTTTCTCCTGGTTCAGAGCTGTTGCTACTGTTGCCATTATAAGAAGAATGGACTTTGTGCTTAAAGCGACGAAGCATGATCAGGTAGATGAAGCCGCCATTCCAGCACTGCTCAGCCAGGTAACTGCAACAAACAGAGAGGTGTCAGTTAAAACCCTCAAAACATCCTTCTGGAACAATGCAGAAGGGTTGACAGCATTCGAGGGCCTATACAGGACCCATATGATTAAAAGCCTGCCAACAGATTTAAGTACTAAGGTTCCTAAAGAGGCTGACACTCAATTCATTCTTTTCTTGTGTGTGTGAGGACGACGAGCCCTGAGCTAACCTCCATTGCCAATCTTCGTCGTTTTTGCTGAGGAAGACTGGCCCTGGGCTAACATCCGTGCCCATCTTCCTCTGCTTTACATACGATGCCGCCACAGCCTGGCTTGACAAGCGGTGCATCAGTCCGCACCCGGGATCCCAACCTACAAACCGCGGGCCACCGATGCAGAGCTTGCGAATTTAACCACTAGGCCACTGGGCTGGCCCCTCAATTCATTCTTTTAATCTATATAATTGTTGATGCTAAAAATAACCCCAAAACAAACCAAAAATCCCATGAACTAGAAATTACTAATGAAAGTACCCTAGGAAAGGCAGTCAGAGGCGGAGTTTTTATTAACACAGCCAATCCTAACATATCATTTAAAAACAAGTTCTCAACAATTTCTTGTACCTGAATTATGCTAGCCTCCATTCATATGGTTCTGATGTAATAATACTATCAGTCCCCAGGGAAAGAATGGATAAAATAGATTGGGGAAATGTCAAGTTCTGCTCTTAGGATCAAAAAGTCAACGCACAATCACAGAAACCTCTGCCTCACAGCAGTTAAAGTGAGAAAAGACCCTGAGTGGGGGGTGGAGGGGTGTTGGCTGGTATGAAGATGCAACTGGTGAATAAGCACTGGGGTGTGTGCTGCATTAAAGGACTATTGGGCTCACCTCTTGGTAATGGTCCTAGTTTGGGTTGTTCATGGCACACATGGAGTGTCATTTCCAGTCTGGGCACCACATTAAGAGGAACAGCGACAACGTGGAAAACACGCAGACATAGGGTGACTCGACAAAGAAGGCTGCTGGAAACTGTGTCAACCAGGAATAGTGGGAGGAAAGAGGGATGCTTAGCTTGAAGAAGACAAGGGCCAAGCTCAGCTGTTTTTCATGTACTTCAGGGCTGCCAAACACTTAGAAACAGGAAATAATATAAAGGAGATAACGCATGTGAAGCCTGACACACAATAATCACTCCAGATCTTAAAGAATACAAGAACATAGAACATCAATATGATGAGTAATTTGCGGTATTCAGGACTAGCTCACTAAAGCTTTAGCAAAGAGAACACTTGCTCAAAGTCAGGAAACCAGGCGGGGCTGGACCCTCCACTGGTGCCACCCAAGATAAGGAAGCACAAACCCCAGATGAACCCAGGGAAATGCCTTCACCACTGGAATCTTGCCACATTCTACACATCACTGGTTCCCAAGCAAAGAATGTCAACAACCAAATCCTTAATAAGTCAGATCTGCTGCTGATCTTCACGCGCCCACAAAGAGAAGGCCTGGGGCTTTGTTGCCTATATCTTCAATAAGTGAAAGACAGAGAACTTTTCCAAGTATACCAAGCTAGCTGCTCTCCCTCTAGGCCTGAATATCGGACCCAAGAGCTGGGGCAGTCAGTACGTGGGAAAGGGGTCAGGTCATAAGGAGAGCGGACCAGCTGTGTTTGAAATGTACTAAGTTGTGGGCCAAAGGCATATATTCCCCTTACCTAATGGTCAGGTTAATGCAATGACAGTGACTCTGACTAAAGAAGAGAATAATTCTGAATCTGCCATGAGTAAAGTGAACAAGAGAGTAGAGCCCTCAAACATCAACCAAAGCTAATAAAAACTTTCTTTGATCCTGGGCTATAAACCACGGTAATGAATTTACACAGAAAAACCAGGCAGATAAAAGATATTGTGCAGACCTCAGGCTGTTCTGTGAAATACGGTGGGACGAAGAGGTGTAAAGACCAGTCCACTGGAGTCCAGAAAACGAAAATTAAACCTGGTTCTCAGCACAATTTTTCTACAATGTTTAGATTTCATTTCCTTGAATTGTGTTTTTGGATTTTTTTTCCCATACTGGAAAAATTTTTGTAAAGATATAAAATCCTAAGAGTAGTTAGCTAGGTTGTGAGGGTTTCTTTGAGCAAACCACTGCTATTATTACAATGCATATCTCGGATGTTATAAAAACCAGTGTGGGCAGTAAAAACAGGACCATTGAGAGTTGGACACCCAAACTTCTGGCTTTGGCTTAACCATGTAAACAATGGTAATTATGCCAAATTTCCATCAACTGATGAATGTAGAGACAAAATGTGGTACATCCATATAATGGAATATTATTCAGCAATAAAAAGAAATGAAATATATGCTATAACTTGGGTGAAGTTTGAAAGCACCTTATGCTAAGTGAAAGATGCCAGACCACCTAAGGCCAATTATGATTTCATCTATAGGACATGTCCAGAATAGGCAAATCCATAGAGATGGAAAGTGGATTAGTGGTTGCCAGGAGCTAGGGGGAGGGGAGGGGAGAACTGGGACTGACTACTAAAAGATACAGGTTTTTTGGGGGGTGATGGAAATGTTCTGGGATTAGATAGTGATGACAGTTGCACAACATAGTGAATATACCATTGAACTGTATACTTTAAAATGGTGACTGTTATGGTATGTGAATTATGTCTCAATTAAAAAAAACAACAGCAAATATAATAATACTGGCCAAGTTTTGAGTTCATTTCTTGAGCAGGTAATCCCTAAGAACTCTCTTTACAGAAGAAGAAACTGAGGCTCAGAAATGTTAATTATCTTGCCCAAGTTCACATAACTGGCAACTGGTAGACCCAGGTCTGTGTGCTTCCCAAACCCATGCTATGTCCACTGTGCAACTCTGTTTCTTAAACTGTTATCATCCCTGTGCTTTAGTTTCCTCATCTGCAAAGTGAGGGTGTTAAAATGGATGGCTCTGAGTTGCTTTCACATTCTAATAATGTGAAGAGTTCTGGAGATTAAAGGAACAAGCCATCCCAACGGTACTGATCCAGTGCCAAGAACAAAACATAACATTGGAAAAATAGAAACATTCCTTTTATGTTCAAGTTGTCCTAGGCCTCTTGGACACTTACCAACAATCTGAAAAAGATTTCACCTGGAGGGGCAATTCTTTTAAAATTGCTTTTGGAACTCTTCCTTTTGTACTAAAACTCTGAACAATTTGATGGGTTGTACTCAGAGACGACCTTGCTGGTACCAAAAAAAGGCTGGCCCATTGATTCAGAGTACAAGATCTTAAGTATCTTTCCAATCTCTACTCTCCTGGAAGCTCCAAGAACCTTGGAAGGTTCCATGACTGAGAGTATTTTATTCCTTCTGCGGGGTCCACACTCAGCAAAATTACAAAGCAAGATGAGTTTATCTTTAGTTTGGTACCACCTCCCTGTCCTCTCCTAGCTTCCTAGCAATAAATAAGACCCTGACATCTTCAGGGAACTATATGACAGGTTATTTTATTCCTTCCTGGACAGTGCATTTTCTAAGGTCATCCCAAAGACATAGTGTAATGAATGAATTATGGACACTGTAGCAAGTTGGTGAGAAAGAGGCTTTTAGGCTGGGTGTAATTTTCTTACAATTCTTTGAATCACCTTAAATGTAATGCCTCCACATTCCCTACCTACCTGTATTGAAATGACTTACCTAACTTTTCCAGGACCTTCCTGGCTAATTCATACTTCCAAATCCCTTTTTCTGTGCAGTGGGATTCTTACCCACTATCAGAATCTGTAAACTTCAAAGTCAACATCTGAGAAAGAAGAAATGGAATACAACCACACGACTTAGAAAAAGAGAAGGTCTCCTGTTCATTAATAACAGGTAAAATTAGCCTTTAAAAAAATTCCCTGCCATATGATTATTTTTTGGTTTCTTCCCAAAATTTGAAACTGTTCTGACAAGTAAATTATTAATTCAATTCCATTAAGATTTATTTCACTTTGACCATCCCAGGATGGCCTTAAGATAAACGAGGAAAGACCAGCATATCCAGAAATAAGGTTTCAAACTCTAGCCTAGAACTCTCCCTCTGAAATGTGTTGTGGTTCTGCATTTCACTTGGCCTTTGCAAGCATCTTTTCTGACTAGATCCATTCCTTCTCCCTTTCCCTCAAAAAGTGCTTTACCCAGAAGAAAGTTTTGAGTATCTCCTCTGTTTCTTAATGCTCTGTCATAATTCTGGAGTCTGGGCTCTCCAGGGGTGGGAGGCCTGGGAAAGGGTTGGCAGGTGAAGTTGAGTGCTTGGAAAAGCTGAAAGGATAAAGCTGTCTGGAGTTTGAAGAACAAGAAGGACAGGGAGGCAAGAGATGAGAGAGGGGCAAAGACAGGGAGGTGCTGGAAGGCCAAAGACACACATTATTTATCCGTGCCCTGATTCTATCAAAACAGGGCTTGAAGCAGCTCTGCAATTTTGATATTCTAGACTGTTTTGCCAAAGCTCTTGGAAGGAGTAATCTCCAGGAGCTTCTGAAAAATCATCTTGGGCATTCAGCCATCGATTACTGATGCCCGGCACACAATGTGAACTCGGGGAGGGTGCTGCTAAGCTGAACTATGAGCATATGTGTGTGTGTAATTCAGAGTCACTTGGATTGTCACCTTTGGGCACTGGCCTGTACCACAATGCCATGAAAACACTGTACAGCTCAGAGAACATGTAAAAGAATTCTGGAACTCAGACTTTTCACCAAAGCAGACATTCTTACTTCATTTGAGAATGTCAGGTCCCCAGTATAGACAACAGGAGACTAAACACTGACTGCAAGAAGATGTTTATAGACACGTTATTATGACACGGTCTGAATTTTATAGACTAGAACTAGATGCTAATAGCCACCCTGTTTAACACACAGGACAAACGGAGATCAATTGTTCTTGCCCAAGATTTGCTCTTGCCTAAGACGTAATGGGAGGCTGAAAAGCTGTTTGTGGGCCTTTGAAAACCTGCTAAGCCTAATTAATCCAGAGGGCTGTTTGAGGTTGTAAATCTGTAGGTTCCCAGAAAACAATGGGCTGAGAGGAAGCGTTAAATATATACAGATTAATTTTCCAGTGAAGTCTTGGCTGGGAAACAGAGGGAGGCAAGTTTGGAGAGCTCCATAAGAGGGGATGGGAAGATGATAAACATTATTTCCTGGAGTCATTTAGTAACCAGATTCCCCAAGGGCAGTCTCTCTCTCAGGTGTTGCCTCCTAGCTACCTTGGATTTTGGGCACACATCTTCCCGATTCCACAACCCTCCCTAGAAAGAGCCAAACTTTCTTTGGAGAACTCTGAAGGTGGAATTTTGGGGCTGAATATCGAGCTGATAAGAATGACTGATATCCCTGGTGTGCTCATAGGCCTTTTCTGAAAATAAATCAATCTACTCCTGTGCTAGTACAGTGAGGGAGAAAGCCCTGATTAGATGGAGGAAGATGAGGTTCAGGCACCAAGGGGGCTTTGAAAATAGATCAGAGTCTAGGTTTAGAGTAGAAATGACTAGAACAGTGTATTCCAACTGCTGGTTGAGGGAGTGTGACTGACGAAACCAGTTTTTACTACCTTTCACCTCCTCTATTCAGCATGAATGGCTAAGGTTCAGCAACTCTTTCTTCCTCTCCGTTATCTGGAGTCCAGAGTAGAAAATATGAATAAATGAATATGTTCTTTTTATTATAGAATGTGTATTTATTATTTTTTATTATAAAACTTGGATTGGGAAACACAAGTTGAAAGGAAGAATCAGGGTAAATATTTATTCAAAAAAATTTTTTTCTGATCTATGATACAATATGAGCCATTCCAATCCAACCCAAATTATCAGCTACCAAAACTTGCAACCACCACACAGTTTAGCAGTGAAATTTAAATCATACCTATCTATACACCAGGAGACAGAGGTTCACATTGCCTTGAGGGAATTGAGATTGGGGGAAGCAGTGCAAGTACACTAACACTCTGGCTACTGTTATTTCTATGAACAATAAACCGTCTTTCATCTCTGATCCAGGAGTCTCATGTATTCTGCCAGCATCCATGAAACGGTGGCAGGCTAACTTGTTAGCTTACTAGTAAAATAAAAGCATAGTTCTTGACATATGGACAATACACAGAATAACTCAGTTTATAATAAGTCTTCCTCCCCAACATCAAACTTATAAAAGGAGCTTGATGATATATTATTCTTGACACTAGTAACTAGGAAATAAAAGTCAATGTGCATCTTAAATCAAAACAATACTGAAAATAAATCTCTCAGGCAGAATCAGAGGTGAAATTACACTGAGTAAGAAAGAAGGTGGGTGTTGTATCTTCCAATTCCACAAACACTGATTAAATTCAGTGTGTCAGCCTCGAAAGCAGCAGCTACATTTGTGTCCATCACTATTAGGTGTACACCCACCCTTCTGCCCTTTCCCTGCTTGGATTCTATATCCTGCAACCCCTGGCAGCAATATCTGTTCTGTGCTGAAGCAGAGCTGGTTCTGTTTCCTGGTAAGAGCTTCTGGATGTAAAGGAGTGGGTGTGTGTGTGGGGTGGGGAGATGACACTGCAGAAAAACATTGGATAAAAAGCAGCTAAATCATGTGATCGATGGAAAAATTATTTTGATTTTCATGCAACAAGGTTATCATTGATTTTCATATTTATCTTAAAAATTCACATCTCAAACTAACAAGACTGATTTAAATTCATCACCCTCATAGCAAAGTATCTCTACACTAGGATGAACTACATATTTTCAACTCCAATACAGCGTAACCGGAAGGAAACAGAAGTGTGGTCCTTTCTATCATAAAGCAATAAGTTAACAAGAAGTTTCTGTTTTTCTCAAAGGTTTTCATACACCCCATTTCTGCATGAATCAATAAAAGCTTTTTAAAGTACCCATACGCCTTTTGAAGATAGGAATTCAGAAGCTAAATTAAGTAGAAAATGCCTGATCAAGGATAAGAACTGACCTTATAAAACATACTGTAGAGATACTGACCCTCAAAAGAGAACCTCCAGGGTTTTATTTGCAAATGATTGCATTTCTTTATTAAATTACTGTGAGTGAATCAGGGTTTCTTATAACTCTATGAGATCAACCTGCAGTCTATACAGAATCAAATTAGAACTCCAGCTACACAGCTTTGCTAACTCATCCTGAAGATGCTGGTCACATTTTCCATGGGGGTGGGGGGGTGAGCAGCAAAGGGCATGCTGTCAATTCAGACGTGGCTGTACCTGAATGAGTCAATCTCACCTCATCAGGGAACTGATAAGCTCAGATAGCGTACATAGGAACTCATTCCACCTTTTTTTTCTCGTGACATTATACTATATTTTTCTGTTTATAAAGTTACTACTTGCTCGTTACAAATTCATTCATTCGACACATAATTATTGAATACCCATTATATACCAGGCACTGTTCTAGGCATTTAGGGGTACAGCAGGGGACAAAAACAATGGTTCCCATCTTTGTGGAGCTTATAATCTAGCAGGGGGAGACAGACAATAAATAATTGACCTACTAAAATAAGCATCCAACCATATAGTATGTTAGAAGGTGAGATGTGCAGTGGAAAAGTAGAAAACATTGAACAGGATAAAGAGGACCAAGCATGCCAGAAGTTGGAAGAGTCAGGTTGAAATTTTAAATGCTGTGGCTAAGGTAGCCCCAAAAGGAAGAATACATTGAATAAAGATGTGAAGAAGATGAAAGAGTTGGCCATACAGCTGCCTGGGAGAAGAGCATTCCACACAGAGGAAAGAGCTAGTACAAGAGTGGTAAACTGGAAGCATGCCTGCTGTGTTTGGAACAGCAAGCAGGAATGAGCAACAGGAGATGAGGTAAGAGAGGTAACAGAGACTAATTTACACAAGGCCCTATAGGCTGCTGTGAAGACTTTTGTGCAAAATGGGGAGCTGTTGAATTTTGAGCAGAAGAGTGGTGAAGAGTGGTGTGACATGTACCATGTTTCAAAATGATCCCTTTGTTTCTGTGTTGAGAATAGACTGTGGCCGGGCAAAGGTGAAGGAGGGAGACCAGACAGAGGATCACCTTCAGAAATTCCAGTGAGAGAGAGGCTGGCTTAGTGTAGAGCAGCAGCAGAGATGGTAAGAAACGGCCAGAATTGTGATCAGTTTTGAAGGTAGAGTCAACAGCCTTTGATTTGGAATCTAATACAGGGTGTGAGAGAAAGACAGAGGTCAAGGATGGTGTCTAGGTGTCTGGCTTTAGCAAATGGGAGAACGGAGCCTTTTGGGATTGGGGCTATCTGACCTGAAATGCATAGATCTAGTCTGGAGTTGTTGATTTTGGGATGCTCGTGTGGTGGTTGTGTGGGCTGCTAGGTATCTGAATCTGGATTTTGGAGCAGACAACTGGTCTGGAGATAGAAATTTGGGAAGTGTCAGAATACTGATGGTATTTAAAGCCTCCTGAAGACAAACTCCTTTAGGTGGACTTTCGGGGTCCAAAATTCTTGCTGGGTCAAAAGCACATCCAAGTGTCTCACATGTACTTCCAATCTTTCCTCTGGAAAGGGGATACCAATTTAGAATCCCATCAGTAGTGTCTTAGAGAAGCATTGGTTCCTGAATATTGTCGCTCTTTTTAATCTTTGCCAGTCTGACAGTCAAAAGCTACCTCATATCATAATTTGCAGGTCAGTAATGACCAGTGAGGTCAAAATTTTTATGGGGCTGGCCTGATGGTGTAGTGGTTAAGTTTGCACGCTCTGCTTCGCTGGCCTGGGGTCTGCAGGTTCAGATCCCAGGTGCAGACCTATGCACCGCTTATCAAGCCATGCTGTGGCAGGCGTCCCACATATAAAGTAGAGGAAGATGGGCACGGATGTTAGCCCAGGGCCTATCTTCCTCAGCAAAAAGAGGAGGATTAGCTACAGATGTTAGCTCAGGGCTAATCTTCCTCACACACACACACACAAAATTTCTTAGTAGCCATTTGCCTTCTTTGAAAATTGACTATTTATGCTCTTTGTAAAGATTTCATTTTTTGTATCTTTATACACCAGCACAGCAACTGGCATCATAAAGATGACTGGTCATTGAGAAGATCCCTTCTATTAACAAAAAGGCTCTTTTTTTAAATGACTTTATTGAGGCATATTTTACATATCATATAATTCATCTATTCCAAATGTACAATTCAATGATTTTTAGGAAATTTACCAAGTTGTGCAACCATCACCATAAATCAGTTTTAGAACATTTCATCACCCCAATAGGATCCCTCATGCCCATTTACAGTTAATGCCCATTCCCATCCCAGCCACCACTTTTGATCTCTACATATTTGCCTTTTCTGGATTTCTGGACATTTCATATAAATGGAATCAGACAACATGTGGTCTCTCGTGTCTTGCTTCTTAAAAGCAACTCCTTTATAGCAGGTCCTTACTTATCAGACTTGAACTCCTTCTGCATCCTGCCATTTACCCCCTACAAAATCTTGATTCATGCAAATATGCCCTTTTTATGATATCTTTCTCACTTTCTTTCAAATCATATCCAATTATACTGAGGAGATAGCACTCATGGCCCTGCTAGTATCTCACCCATTCTTTGCCCTCACATTATTCCAATGAATACCCACCATTCATTCCAGTTTAGGCTATGGATACCCCTGGTAGCCCCTTTACCTCCAAAGTTCCTCACATGACTGCACTTAAGTGGAGTAGGCATTCTTTCCCATTTGGTCTCCTAATATCCCCCAATATCAGCATAAACCAACTCTGCTTCGAAAGGAAATCTTTCCTCATTAACTAACCAGACAAAGGTTTCAACACCATGGTAATGTCATAGTATATAGTATGTATTATATGCTAATATATTCATGTTACTCTGTACTCATATCAACCGCGTTTCATTTTTTATTTTCTCCATGTTATTTTTGTCCAGGACAGAATACTGGGGTCTACTGGACCCCAAGTCTCTTCTGTACTTCCTCTGCCTGGATCAGTGCTAATGAAGCTTCCATATCTCCTCTTTGCCCCACTCCCTGGCCAGCCAAAGACACTTATTTCACATCACAGAGGTGTTTGCTGTGACTTGCCTCTGAAGCTGAAGACAGGCCAGGACTGAGGAACAGAAAATGCAGGGCATCCCACTCCCTGTGACTTGAGTCTTGCCTGATGTACAACTCTCCAGCCCTGCCAGGTGCATTTTCTATGCAATTCTGTGCTTTCCCACATATGGTGTTGCCCTTGGCCTGGCCTTGGAAGAGGCGACTATCAATGCTCAAGGATAACTGAAGCCAGACCATGTCCCAGAGATTATGTTCAATTTGTTTTCCAACCTCAGGGCCACGAAGCCCTGAAAACCATCTCAAAGATGAACCAGGGACTGAGTTCTATATTGCCTCTGCCACATCTTCCATGTTACTCCATAGTGAAAGTCACTGGAAGCTATGAAAGTAACACACACTCTCCCTTTCTGCCCCTGCTTGCCCCAAACCGGCCAAATCTGAGTTCACCACCAGCCAGTAATCCTCAAGCCCTCACCGCACCATTCAAAAGGCAGCCACCCCCTTCCCCTTCCTCAGAGGTGATTCCAAAAGAAGGGAGACTCCTGTGGGTCCACATATCTCAGAACGCACATGATGCTACTCACACACTAATTCAAACACTGATGAAATGTCTGTACCCTCCAGTTCCATCCCCTTTCAAGCAGATCCAGCTCTGTCTTGAAATAATTTCCCCAGCTTGTTTCAATCCTTCCAGGGTCCGTTCCACTGGCTTGGCCAGAGCCCGCCCCGACCTTGCACCAAGCCTGGTTTCACTTATGTCAAAACAGCTTCCATCAAAACAGTGGGCTTCTTTTCTGAATTTCTTTCACTGTTTGGAAGTCAGCAGAGAAAAGATACTTCAGAAATTGCAAAATGACTACCTCCATCAATGTGTTCTGGCTAATGTCATGCACTGTTCTTCTCCTGAATCTCTTCTAAACAGTGCACTGAGGATTTTTTAAAATCTGATTTTCTTTTTTCTTTCTTCTTACAGTCTCTCTGGCAGGCATGGTTGGGCTGGACAGATCTCATAATCTGAAAAGGTTTATGTAGACTGACTTTCTAAGTTTTGCAACCTTCCTCTCCAAGCAAAGGGTGATTCTTAGAAGCTGGATCTGTCGAATATTTTCCCTGTTGTTCATCCATCTGCATGATCCTCTAGGATGTTTTTTGATTTGGAGGACTTTAATTACAAGAAAGCCAAATCAAAAGAACTCTGGCCTAAAAAAACAAGATAAGCCAAATCCTTACAGATGTGGATAGAACAATTTTAAAATCTTGGCTTCCAATCACTGCACTCTTCATGTGTCTGTTGACCAGTTGTAACTGTGACATTGTTGAGTATCTTTGTGGCCCCTTGTTCTTAGTTACGTTCAGACAAGGAAAATGCCGAGGCATTTGTATTTATCTATGGGGATTTTTTAAAATAATTGCAAGTGAAGCATTAAAGAAACCTTAAATTATTGATGCACAAGCATGAATGTTGATATGAAAAATCAAAGCTTGCTTTTGTGTGTTTATATTAGAAATTCCAGAAACTAACATGAGTTATAATAGATTAGTGGGACAGGTACCAATATTGATTAAGTTGTAACTATATACCGTGTACTGAGTTAACTGCGCACACACATCACCTCATTTCAACTTAAAACAACCTTATTAAGGTTGACATTAGGATCCATCTTTTAGAGATGAGAAAACTGAGGCTTGAAGAGATTAACTTGCACAAGGTCACAGATCTGGTATGGGTAGAGCTGGGATTCAAATTTCCATCTGATTGCAAACAAACCCAGGTAATGACCTCGGGATTCACTGTGGCAAAGCTCCATCCTAATGTTGTTCATTATGACCAGGTCTGGATAAAGAAAAAGGGCTACAACTTCTAACAGCCAAAAGAGGCCTCTCCCCACATTAACATCATCAGGGATTCCACTTTAGTGGTATGTGAACACCCAAAATATGTCCCACACCCATAAGAAAACGGCCTTAAGGAAAACAAGAGGTATTTTCAGGCAGGCCCAGAAGGCAGGTGAGTATTTGGGAGGGGTGAGGCAGTTTCTCAGGGTGTTGGTGGAAGTGGTCAACTGCCCCATTCCATCTCTCAGCTTTGAGCTTAAGACAGTCCCCAAGAATTCTAGGAAAGTGGAGGCAATACTTGCTCAGTTTACGTAGAATCAGAGGACTAAGGAACCAACCTAGCCCCTAGCCCCGCCACAGCTAAACAAAATGGCAAACACAGGACATGCCCGTCCAACACTGGCCTCTCCCCTCAGGTGCCCCCTGGAGCTCAGTCACCTTGCCTCCCTCCCCACACCCCCCACTTTGCCCCACACCAGACAGTGCTTCTCAAGCACAGCTGTGCACTGGAGACTTCTCCATCCATAATGAACGACCCCTCCTGACTGTTGGCAATCTGTGCACACCTTCTGGCTGTTAAGCAAAAGGAATCTTAATACCATATTCATTGTTCCTGTGGATTCTTGTGTAAGATAATGTGCTGTCAGGTGGTGATGGGCCAGTAGAAATCAGAATAAGGGAGGGGCAGGCAAATCCCTGGGCTATGTGGCTAAGAAGTACCACTCAGATGCCCCTTCAAGTAAGGATTTGCTGTCCAGCCAGTGAGAAGCCTGTTAGTTAGCTCATGACCTCCAGCTGTCAGCTTCATCAGGGTCCACCTCAGCTTTCAAGTCAAGGTCATACTCTTCCAGGGCGATTCCTGGCCAATGGTAACCAAGGTGGTGAGACGAGGCCTAGCCAGTTCCACCCAGTGCGGGACTCCTCTCATGGCTAAGCTTCGCTCCAGAGCTCCCTGTTGGGCTCTGTCAGATTGGCAGTACAGTGTGTGGGCTCCCCCTGCTTCCTCCCTTCTCCTTTCACAGGTGTTATCCCAACAGACATTTTGCACTCAGCTCCAACTCAGCATCTGCTTCCTGGAGAACCCAGTGTGAGAGAGGGCATCATAATGAGAATAACAAAATATTTCCCAAAAAGGAGATGGTGGGAAATAACAGTAGCCAAAAAAAAAGGCCTGTCAGGAATGAATAGGACTCAGCTAATCTGTGGACAGAAGCAGCCAGCAGAGCATTCTTGAGAAGTCAAGTTGGATGAATAGCATTCACAAAGATTTCCTTCAAATCTGTGGGCTGGGAGCAGAAAAAAACCAACAGCAAAGGGCTCCTTTGGGTTGGGACTCTCTTTACTCAATACCTAAAGAGCTTCATCAAAATTCACCCAAATATCAACTATTTGGAGCAAGATTACACTTGGTTCAGGTGTCGACCCTGTCACTTGAGCTCTTGGGCAGGACACTTAACCTCAGAGACTAATCCTTCAGTCTCATCTACCTACGGGGTTGTTGGGACGATTAATAGGATAATGGACTAAGCCAGCTGGTTTCCTGCCTGGCACATAGTAAATGCTAATAAATGTTAGTTCTTTTTCCTTTCAGAAATTTGCTAGGTAATCATAGGTCAACCAGTTTAACTTATCTATGGCTTATTGTCCTGGACGGAATCCCTGGAAGGTGAACTGACAGACAGGAGTGGTCAAAGCTGATTCTGTGGTCGGAATGGGGCAAAGAGAACTATAGGCAAGTCAGAGAAAAGGAGTTTCTGGAAAAATCAAGTTCACAGGGACAAGCAGAGTCAGAAATGGACTCTAAAGCTAAAGATCTGAAAAGGTAGAGCAAATGCACCTTAGACACAGAGCCCTCATTGGCCCCTTGAGGCAGAGGGGCACTTTGAGGTTCTCAAGGACCTAAGTCATTCCACTAAGAAGGACATGTTTGTGCTGTAGGGGATCAGGCTGGTGCACACAATTAGTACAGAGTATGGCCAAGTGCAGGCCATATTCTCTGCCAAAGAGATGAGACAGATGTCTTTCAAAACACAGACTGATGGTGGCCTGTTTGGCTTCCAAGTCCATCTGGCCAGGGTCAGGCTCCCAGCTCCCAGAGCAATTGCAAGCTTTCTGGCCTGACCTGAACTCTGAGGATGGTCCCAGATGTCCTAGAATTGCCCCATGACTCAGGGTGGAGTCTGGGAGGCTGCCCATCCCAATCAAGCTGTGAGATCGACTGACCTCCGAATATTTTGTAAAATATGTGGGCTGCTCACACTGATACAAGCAACTGCCACGAATAAAATCAGATGCGCGTGTGTGCAAGGAGAGCCACTGCCTCTCCCAGCATCCAGTCCTCTCTGACCTACCTGTCTCCATTTATCACGAATATCTCGGCAACAACCCTCCCTTCTGGTTCAGCTGCTTCATTTTTGTGTGTGTGTGTGTGAGGAAGACTAGCCCTGAGCTAACATCTGTTGCCAATCCTCCTCTTTTCTGCTGAGGAAGACTGACCTTGGGCTAACATCATCTTCCTCCACTTTATATGGGACGCCGCCACAGCATGGATTGACAAGTGGTGTGTCTGTCGGTGCCGGTATCCGAACATGCAAAACCCTGGGCCGCCAAAGCGGAGCGCATGAACTTAACCACTACGCCACCGGGCCGGCCCCTCAGTTGCTTCCTTTAAAAGGGCCTCTTTCATTTTTCTGAGACAGGAGTTTCAAAAGCCCTGTTGTTTTAATATTAAATGTTACAACATATTACAATGCCATTGGATAGTAGAACATCATGATGTTTTTTAAATATCTAGAGAGGGTCTCTGCAGACATACAATTTCAACTCTAGGGGAAAACGCTCCCAGCACCAACAGCCAGCTCCTCTGCTTTTGTACGAGGTGCGAGCAGGTGTGGGTATTTGAGTCACCAGCATGTTTTAGAATATTAGGAACTCACTTCACTACCAAGTGTTCTCAACAGGAAATAGCTGGCAGACGGCGCACACTACCCTTGGAACCCGCCTACTTGGAGCAAATGGAAAACATCCAAACACAAGATCAGAGCCATGGGCTGCCTGGAAAAACAAACACCCCCAAAAGTTATTTCTTGAACTGCACACTGCACACCAGGAAGAGTACGATCTGGAAGAATCTGGAAGGGAGGAGAAACAAAAGTACTGACCAGAGGACCTTCTCAAATCCCTGGGGGAAAAACACACAAGAGTTTTCCATTGTTCTATTTAGACTCACAAATATTTCTCACAGCTAAAGGGGCATCTTAACGTGTTCTAGCTCCCCATGCTGGGGAGCAAACCACACCCATTTTCACACAGATTGGAGCTTTATGAGGATGGCAGCAGCCCTGGGTCAGGGGTCAGGGCACCCAATTCATCAGATACTTAAAGGGCTCGAGGTGGGCTCTGGGAAAGATCCAGGATACCATATTGTCAAGAACAGAGCAACACTCAGGAACTAAAGGATTTTTTTTGCTCTTCTTAACACTTTGTATCCTGAGTTCTCTTCAGAGATTTCCTCCTAAGCAGACTTAGGGCAGTCTTTTAAAAATAGCTCTTATGGCCTAAGAGCATCAAGATAAGATTTATTTATTTAACCTCTCTGTCCAGCTCCCTCAAAGGATTTACATATTGGCACCACCTGTTCTCCAAAGGGCCACCTACCAGTACTTTGGCTTTGAGCAAAAGGAGATGATCCCAGATATGACGTAAGTTTGACAAAGCAGATCTGTGGAAAATTTCAATATTGCTGTTTCTTAAAAGCAGGGTTTTTTAGATTATCAGGCAGAAAGTTTATAAAGACCAGTTTCATTGGAAACATCTTCAAAAAAATATAAATAAATATGTGACTAAGTCCAAAGGGGCCTCTCATGGGCCCTTTCAAATGGCAACATTCCAGATTGAAGAGTCTATAGAGAAGAAAATCTCTGTTTTTAAAGTTTAGCTGTCCCAATTCTCTCTCTCTGGGACAGAGGTGAGGGATAGAAGTCGGGGGGGGGGGGGGACTGAGAGAAAGAACAAATAAGTTTTCACATTTTATTCTTTTCTTAAGCCCCAAGAGGATCAATTAATGAAACTGTTATTTTTTTTTTTAAATTCAAATAACTTTTATTTAAATTGAAAACACTTCTTAAAACTACATTTAGAGTCACAACCCTTTTGTTATAAAAATCATAAGGAGTATTTCTAGGTAAGGCAGAAGTATTTCTAGGTTAACAAGACCCGATTTGACTTTGGACTTTATTCTTTAAACAAATTGTAGACAATGGAGAAAAAAATAGATTATGTACAGAAAACATTATCTACATATGTACTCAGAGGTACAAATTTGGTGACAGAAGACACTTAAGTACATGGTGGCACCTCAGAAGCAGTTCTCCAAGAGCTTAGTTTTATTTTCTTGTCTTTTAAGAATGCCTAAGATGCATCTTCATCTTCGATCTTGGGAGCCAAGTAGTACTTTAAATGTCCCATATCAGCAATTTTATACTCTACAACTAGGGGTACATCTGCAGACATACTGAGTGTTACTGTAGGAGAGAGTGGAGTGGCTTTTGTGAAGAAGTTCAGGTACCTCAGTGCAAAAGTGAGCTGAACTGGCTCATTCATCTCTATGGAAACGGCTTCCTCCTCTTTATTGACATTACTTGTTTGTGACAACTTAATATTTCCATTTCCAAGTTCTCCACTTGCAGAAAATTTCACTCCATCTTTTGCACAGGAAATTACAACAGCATCTCCAATATGACTGAGATCTCGGCATATACGTGCAAATTCGCCAGAAGGCATCTTTACTACACAGCTATACTCTTGTTCTGGAATTCCAAGTTGTTCAACATCTAAATCCATCAACTTCATTTCATAGTCTGAAACCTTTTCTTGATTTGGAGCTTCAAATACTAGTGCCAAGGTGTCTGCATTATCTTCAGCCCTTAGGGTAATGATGTCTTCATTGCCAGCACATTTTAGTATTTTGGACATACTGGTGAGGTTTACGCCCATGGCCAGGTTGCAGTCGCAGTGGTACGTGTCGAAGCCCTCCAAGCGCAGGGTGAGCTGCACCAAGGAGACGTGGGACGAGTCCATGCCCTGCAAGTTCACGCCGCTCGAGCTGATGTCCCAGCAGGCCTCGTTGATGAGGTCCTTAAGAGCCTCCAGCACTTTCTTCAGGATGGAGCCCTGCACTAGGCGCGCCTCGAACATGGTGGCGGAGTCCCAACGATGCGGCTAAGGCGAAGGAAAGGAGGAAGGTGTAGCCGGCGTAGGCTTCACAGAATGAGAGCAAGCGAGGGAAGGCAGTGGCAAAAGCTTGAGAGCGGGGAAGATCACAGGCCTCCTGCGCCTACGACCGTTTAATACCGCCGCGTCTGCCCGAAACTGTTATTTAATTTAATTAATTTATTTTTTGCTGAGGAAGATTTGCCCTGAGCTAACATCTGTTGCCAATCTTCCTCTTTTTGTATGTGAGCCGCCTTAACAGCATGGCCACTGACAGACAAGTGGTGTAGGTCCATGCCCGGGAACCAAAGCGGAGTGTGCCAAACTTAACCATTAGGCCACCAGGGCTGGCCCAATGAAACTATATTTTAAATGCCTCACCTCAGATTTCAGGCCAACATGAAGACACCTCTCAGACAACACAGAATCCAACATAGATCCTCCCCAGCTCCCCTGGTGGAGGCTGAAGAGAGAAAATACACATCTACTTCCCCAGCCCCCACCTCCAAAACAGGAGGTCCCAGTGAGGCATTCAATAGCAGATCCAGAAGGGACTCAGGCTGCACCAAAGAACAGATTTTCTCTGAAAATTAGGAGATGATATAAAGAGAATAAGGTTAAAAAATTGAGTGAAGGCACTGGGCTCAGTGCTAACAAAGCAGTGAATAGGGCAGTTGATCCCTGCCCTCATAGATTTCACAGTCAACCTGTAATTAATTTTAAAAATTAATGTGTCAATTATATAATTAATTACATTATATTATTGAAAGAAAAATTTAAATATAAAATACTAATATATAAAATAAATATTAAAATTTATTAGCTATTAGGTAAATATTTAATAAAATAAAAATAATAAATAAAATAAAATATATATGAATTTATATACTATAAATTTTAAAATGATATTAATTCTACGAAGAATGTTCCAACAGAAGCACAGGTTACTTCAGAAGCTTCTAAAAGAGAGACTGGCCTGCTTTGGGGGTGGATGTGGACAGGCAAGATTTTCCTCAGCAAGTACCAGGGTTCTGAGGTCCAGCAGACATTAGTAGGCTGGGAGGAGGTGGAGGCACAGGCTCTGGATTGAGGGGAGAGGGAAGAGGGTCCAGGGAGATGTTAAGATCATGTTTAAGGCCCTGGCCAGGAGTTTGACTATGAATTCTACTTCTGCCTCAAACTGGAGATGTACTAGTGGAAATCCTCCGGGTTGAAGAGTGTCCCTCCAAAAACTCACGACCACCTAGAACCTTAGAATGGGACCTTATTTGGAAATAGGGTCTTTGCAGATGTAATTACTTAAGGATTGAGATGAGATCATACTGGATCAGTGTGGACCCTAAATCCAATGAGTGTCCTTACAAGAGACAGAAAAGAACATACAGAGACACAGAGTAGAAGGCAATGTGAAGATGGAGGTAGACATCGGAGTGATGCAGCTGCACGCAAAGAAACACCAGGATTACCTACAGCGACTGGAAGCTGAGAGAGAAGCATGGGATGCCTTCTCCCTCAGAGCCTCCAGAACAGTGAGAAAGTAAGTTTCTGTTGTTTTAAGCCATCGAATTTGTGGTACTTATATATAGAGAGAAAAATTACCTATGTGATTCCTATGGCATCAAGAATAGAAAAAGCCCTGGCATTTTAATTCTTGGATGTTTAGAATTTTTGCATTTGAATTATATAAAATGTCCTGGTTTTTAAAATTATGATGTTTGGTATCTAGATGACAAGATGAAGATTTCCAGCTGTAACTTGTAATAATTTCTTCTCAAACAATACACTGCAGGGCTGAAGAGTCTTTACTCCAGTAAATAGCAGCTACATGGGATAGAACAAGAGACAGCTGTTATGCCTGAATTTTGATCAGATGAATGTAACTTAAAGATCTGGTGAAGATCATCTTGAGGAGAATCATCACTGTCATATTCCTTGTTAATTTGAATCACCAGTGTCCCCTCTGCTTCTTGTCTTTCATGACTCATTAAAGGCACAGCAAAGATGTTACCAAGCAGGGGAAATGATTTAGGACCATACACCAGGCAAAACCACTATGGTGGCTAGAGCTGATCATCTGTGAGATGAACTGGGTATCTGAGTCATAAGAACACCAACTATTTTCCCATTCAGTACCCGCTTTGAGATTCTCAAACCATTTTAGAAGGAAAATGTTTACGCAATTATTTTACTTTCTCATTTTCAGCAATACCTTTGAAGTTGACTCCATGAACACTTTTAACAACATGAACCTCAGCAACAACTCTTGGCAACTTTCCAGTCACAGGTTTGTGATGTGCGACCTTCTGGCTGAGGGTGGAATCTTGTGGTACTGTGAGCTTCAGTGTACCACAGTGAATTCAGTGATTTCCTCCTGGGTCAGAGCCAACAGGCATTAGCTGTGCTGTCATTTCAGCCTCTCTCCTCACTCAACATACTGCAGAGGGTATTTAAAAAGCAAACAAACCCAATAAAGACGTCAACGTGTATTATCCATGCTTTACACAGGTTTCTAAAGAACCCTCAACTTTGGGATGGACTCAGTTTCCTCTTTGTCCTTTCTCCTATAGCATCTGACAGGTTATCAGAGCATGGGCTTTAACTTGGCAGCAGCTCCTTCCTTTTCCTATAGCACTAGAAATGGACCGCCATCTTGTCAGCCAAGCATTGACAGACATGTTACATAACAGAATCAAAGACTTTAGTCATGGGCATTGTTCAGACCTCACCTAAAAGTTCTTGTGAAGGGAGGAGTCCCCACTCATATCTGTTTCAAGACATTCCTTCATTTCTACTGGGTGCCTTCATCTAACAAGGCTATTTTCTCTTTCCTATATAATAAGGTTTGGATTTGCTACTCACAGCCTTACATGTAGAGGAGAGTGTGGGGAAAGATCAAGAGAATAGTGTTAGGCAAAGTGTATCAGGGGAGGGACATAAGACCAATCAGACCAAAGCTGCTGTTTTAGGAACTGGTGGGACTCTGGCCAGGAAGATCTTCCAGAATTCTCTCTGTGCTGAAGGGTGTGATGTTCCTGGCGAATGGGCTGGGTTAGACCTAGCAGCCTATTGGACAGAATGCAGGTTTTAGAGCCTGGCAGATCTAGGTTTGAATCCAGGTTCTGTTGCTTACCAGTTGTGTGACCTTAAAGTAGTTATTTTTTTTTTCTTTTTTGCCTCAGCTTCCTCATCTGAGTTGCTATGAGAATTAAATCTTATTTAGATGTAAAGCATGAGGCATACAATTGCAATACTTGAAAAATATTCACAATGACTACATCCAAGCCTCCTGGGGTAACTATGGAAAGAAGTCAACCAACGACATATAAAAATCCCCACTGGTGAAGGGAAGGCATGAAAACCCATACAGCAAAGATGAAAATGCTGGGCAACTGGATACCAGCTCCAGGGCCTTGGCCCACGTGCTCAGAGAACATCGATTCCACTGCAGCCCCAGGAGAGGCTGTCTACCTCCCAAGTAAGCCAACTTTCTCACTTGGCATCCTAGAACATCGGATGTGAATCACCCCAATCTCAGAGCATGGGCTCAGCTAGAAAGAAGCCTGTTTCAAAGAAGCAAGAGGACAGGGGAAGTTTCCAGAAATGTCTGTCTACCACTGTTGGGCTCCTTGCTCCACCTCTTCCCGACCCCTGCAGAGGCAGATCCTCTCTGGAAGTTCCACAGGGCACAGGTCTTAGGCATCCTCCAGTGCCCGGCCCTGGGCTGATTACACTCAACTTGGCACTTGATGATCAAACATCTACAAACTGCTCCCTAGTGGTTTTTACGTGTATGTCAGGTCAATCAATAAGATCGTGTCCACCTTAGAACAGGCTCATGGCCCTTTCACAACCTCTTGTCCCTGCCTCCTCCACGTTCTCCCCCAGAGAGCAGCATATTCCTAGGCACACTGTAAGCCAACAGTCACAACACATTTAATAACAGAACTGAATCCTTTACCCTCTGCATTGAGCAGTGATGAGGAGTGGTTGAAAATGTATTCAGAGTATCAACAACAACAAAGCAATGATTTTCAAAACATAAGAGAATTTTACAAAAATACATTTAGACATGGAGCCACATTTTCTAAACGTGAATCACCGTAAGTGAGGAACGAGGTTTAAAAATAGTAATAGCTGCTATAATTTATATGCTTGTTTGCCATGGTCCTCATGCTGTGGTAAGCACATTGAGAAAATTATGCAACTTGAGAATACATTCTTGCAAAAACCTCATACGGTGGAGAAGTATATTGAGTAAAACGTGAAAGTCACTCCTTCATATTGCCCTCAAAACCATTCCCATAACATGACCTTCAACTTTCATCTTTGGTGTATTCTCATCCAGAAGTTTGGTGTATCTTCTCCTCTATGATTTCCTGCATTTACAGTCTTACTGAAGGAGGCTTCCCCATCCTAGATAATAATAATAGTGTCCTATTTTCTTCTAATACTTTCACAGATTTCATTTTTATGTTGAGCTCTTCATCCCATCTGAAATTTATTTATTTTAAGGTAGGGTCTAACTTTATACTTTTCTCTAAAGTTTTAGCTAATTATTTCAATAAAATGCACTAAACAGACTGTCATTTATACTCCAGTTTTGAAATATTTCCTTTTCATACACCAAATTTCCTGACATATATAGGCCTATTTGGGATTCCCTACTCTGTTCCACTGGTCTATTTGTCAACTCCTGCACCACACTGTTTTAATTATTATAGCTTTAAGGTATCATTTGCTGTCTGATAAGAGAGAACACATTGTTCCTCACTGTTCTTATCTTTCCAAAAATTTCTTAGCTATTCACTCACTTTTCCCCCTTTCAGATGAGTTTTAGTTCATCCGTTCAAGTTTCAAAATAATTCTTTTCAGATTTTGATGGAAACTGCATGCATTTATAGGTAGGAAAGGAAGATAGAAGAATATAACATCCTTAAAGGATTGTCTGCAGAGCCCATTTACTAGGTATAAGAACAGAGGTTATAGATACATAATCTGAACAACTGTTCTTTAGTTAAGGATGAAGTAAGTTAAGATCGTTCCCATTAAAAAGCAAACAACAAATTCACCTGCCAACCCTAGTGGTCAGCTTTGAATCTATAGAGTAAATCTCCATGCTGTAATCAGCATCCCACAAGTTTTCAATTGAGGTTATGAAATCCAAGAAGATTTTCTTTAAAAGTTATTTTTACCAAATCATAAATCAAAGGTACACAGAGGTTACAAATTCAGACATTCCCATCACATAATTATTTCAAATCACTCTCTCCCTTCTCCATTCTAACCTGAATTTCAGAGTGCAGTGTTTATGAGATAACTAGATCTCTTGGCATAGATATCTCAAAATTATTACCATAGACATTTAGTGGAACAAGTCCAATTTTAAACTGAAAACAGTACTTTAAGAGATTTTTAAATTTTGGCATCTCTGTTTATGTAATAATTACAATCCAATAAAAAAGTCATAATATTAAAACAGTGACAGATTTCTTTTAGAGATGCTTGACCAGATCTTTCCTTAAAAATAAAAAACAAACAAAAACCAAAAAACAAGAAGGGTTTAAGCTTCTTTCAAAGTGTAATAAGAGATAGACATAAAATCGGTATTCAAAATAGACAAAAATCTAGTGCTGATGCTCGCGGGCAAAGAAAAACAAAACATACATACTCTGTCTGAATACCCTACTTTTCATATTTTTTTTCCATGCTTTGGGAGATATTATAAAGATAACAATCTAGCATGACTGAAGCACAGAGATCATATGCAAGACCAACCATCTCTCCGTCCAATAGACTGTGTTTGGCTGAGAAGAGAGAAGGGGCACAAAACTTTTCTTCTATGAGATGTTACACAGACCTCTAACTGATGTAACAGCACTTTCAAGCAGTGAATGGATAAACCAACTGTGGCACATCTATACAACAGAATACTACTCAACAATGAAAAGGAATGGACTATTGATACATGTAACAACACGGATGAATCTCACATATATTATGCTAAGTGAAAGAAGCTAGACTTAAATGGCTACAAACTGTATGATTCCATTTATATGACATTCTGGAAAAGGTAAAACGATAGAAACAGAGAACATACCAGTGGTTGCCAGAAGCTGGGGAGTGAGGAGAGGGTTTGACTATAAGGTGGCACTTTTTAGGGTGATGGAATGGTCCTCCATCTTGAATGTGGTGGTAATTCACGTGACTTGTGATTGTCAGAATTTATAGACTAGTGCTACTAGAAAGGTCTTCCTTTAGTATCTTTCCTATATTAGCATAATATCTCATTTTTGTACTTTAAGTATATTCCATTTAATCCTTTCTTCTGAAATTGGGGAAAATTCATTATGCTAAGAAGTGTAAGCAAATTATACCTCAATAAACTTGACATAATAATAATAATAATACTCTTGCAAACCAAACCCTGACTCCCCATACCATCTTCTATCCATCAATAGCATGCAAAGTATTTATTTGCTTATGTAGGAAGGACACACTTAACAGAAGTGAAGTGTACAAAACTGAGTCTTCCTTGCTAGTGTGTGCTCTTCATTTTTCCAGCCGTCTAGAACACACCTTCTCAGTCCTTCCACAGAGCCATGTGGATATTCTCTCAAGTGAACCAAAGTAACCACATAAAATGCTGGTGTCGGGACAGTAGTCCTAGACTCTTGGATCAGAATCTGATCCCATGGGATATTTTAACAAGTCCCACATAGCTTTAGTCCAAACCTAGGGGTTTTTATGGACAGTCAACTTGATTCTGTGACAGAATCAACTAAAGGCACTGCAATATTTGACTGCATTAAGAGAAGTATACTGTGCTCATAAAGGAGGTGATAATCCTGTTCTGGATAAGATTGCATGTAGAGAATTTGATTCAGTTCAGGCATCAAAATTTTAAAATGGCAACTCTGTCTTATGAAGAGCAGCTGAAGAGACGAAGGGTGCTTACCCTGGAGAAGATAATAAGGCAGGGGGGAGGGGAAGGATTGAGAGAGATATGATGGTTTTATACACAAATATCTGAATGGTTATATGAAAAAAGCAGTAGATCACTTCAGGGTGGCACAGGATATAGGGTTAGTATGAATGAGAAAAAGATACAGAGTGGAAGATATTAGGCTTTATAAGACAAAAACTTTTCGAATACCTAGTGCTATCCCATAGTGGAATGGCTGCCTTCTGAGATAGGGAGGCCACTAGGGATGCTGCGGGCAGGGTTTCGGATTTGGTGGGAGGCTGGGTGAAAGGACCTACTTGAAGAGAAATGACCAACAATAAGCCAATTACACTGAGCTTGCTGGTCTACCAGCTATGCCATATCTGAGAGAGGATGGGGCAGCTGGGAAAGGCAGTGAAGAGAAAAGGCGGGAAAAGAGAAAGGTGTGGACACATGAAAAGATGGTAGAGAAAGAGGAGACAGACTTACCACTCATTTTGCCTGCGTGGTAAGGGAGATGAACATTTGCGGGGCCATCCAGCATCTGATCATCCTTTAGATTTGGGAGGTGGTGGAGAAGGGACATTTATTCTTTGTTCCCACTCCCAGGCACCAGTCCACAGGCACATGACTTGCATATGACCCACTGGAGGCTCTTGCCTGACTCTGGATCATGAGGAAGTGATGCAAAGAGACAGGAACAGATAAGGGCTAGTCTCAGGGGTCTGGTAATGGTGGCGGTGGCAGTCATGGTGTCCTAAGCAGACTGTTCCTGTGCCACGACCTTGGATGCATTTTTGGCCACTTGGTTCGTGGTCACTCAAGCCCAGACATCAACACTTCCGTTGGCTCCTGTGAGCTACCCAATATTCTGTCTCTATATCTTAATGTCTAAATTTCTTTTCTGCTTAAATGAGCCAGAATTGGTCTCTGTTGCTTGCAACCTTAAAACCCTAACTATTAGGATCACACTGATTGGGGAAGGGGGTTTTAAGAGCTAGTTTACATTGTCCTTAAGTCATACACGAGGATGAAATTTTAAAAATATTATTTGATTCCTAATATTGGTTGCATTTGAGGAACTCTTTTTAAAAATTAGGTTCTCTACTCTGCCTTTACCCCTACCCCTAATTGCTTCCAAGATTCTGAAATACTAAATCAGGGCCAGGGGGTGGGAGTGGTAGAAGCCAGGAGCACATTTTTTTTCTCCTAAAGTTTTCCAGGTAATTCTAATGCAGTCTCTGAGAAGTCTGGCATTTGAGTTTCTAAGCAAACAAAAATGACCTGAATGAACCATTTAAAACAATTTGTCTGTATTACTAAAATCTTTTCAATCTCCTCTTTTTCAGACCAAATATGACCAACCTACAAGTGTCTAAGAGTGAGTCTCATCTCCCGCTCTTCTCCTTCTTAGCACATAGCTCTTCCCACAAAACCCACACAGCCCTGCTCACCCCCGTGCCTCTAACTCTGTACTTCCACCCCCGGGAATGCACTTCCCACCCTCTCTGCCTACACAGACCCTATTTATGCATCAAGATCCAATTTAAGAACAGCCTCTTTCACGGGCTCTTTCCATCCACTCCAGCCTAGGACTTTTCATATAATCTCAGAGATGGAAGTGTTTTCTAGTAAGCACATGCCATCTATGTCATATCATTAAATCACATATCCCTTTCATTAGAATTAATTTCTGATATTTAATTCAGTTTCCATTGTATTTATGTCTTGTCTCTCCAAGTCTCCAAGCTTTCTTTAAGCAACTCTACATAGTTGGTGCTTAATATCATTAAAGTTAATTGCCACAGACTGAGTTCCCTATTCTCAAACAGTGTCATTTCTTAGGGAGAAAAATAAAGCTTTATCCATGCTCGAGATATCTCTCTGTTGGAACAGTTGCAGAAACTCTTTACAGATATTAAAATCTGTCTGGTTCTTAATCTAGTCTGGAACACAAGGTCAAAAACCCCGCCATTCTCAAAATGACAAATCTTGAAGCATTTTCACCACCCAAAGCAGCAAGAGAGGCACGAAAGACAGTCCTTGCCTTTGAGCAGACAGAAAAACATCCTGTGACTTATATGTACCAACTCGCTCACCCAAACAATTCCTGGCTCTGGAGCACAGCTGGAAAGTAGCCATTAAAGGGCAGAGGGTGTGAAATGATTCACTAATGGGCCATTAGAACTACTTTAATCAGGAAATTCAGAAGTGATATATTTCTATGGGAATCCTGATTCTCCCCACGCCTCCTCTGCAAAGTAAGCCTTTCATTGGGTTATAATAGAATCAAGTGTTTCTTCTAGCTATAATGATTCTATTTGGAGCCACTCAGTAGAAATGTAAATTCTTTGGGGTTAATATAATAATATTGGTGCTGATGAGACCATCTTAAGATTACATAATGCTTTGTATTTTTTTTTCTCCAAAGCCCTTCACATACATTGTTTTGTTTGATTTTCACAACTTTTTAAGGGAGGTAGCACAGACAGAATTATCCTCATTTTACAGATAGGGAAGTTGAGGTGTTGAGGGATGAAGTGGTCTAATAAAGAGGTGGGGCCCCTGGCATTCTGGGGGCCTCTGTCAGCTGTGGAAACATCAGGATGGCTAATGTCACTCACATTTTAGTGCTAGAACTGGGGACAATGTTTGGCTTAAATTTGGTCTGGCACCCTGCATATATGGGCATTCAATTATTGCTCTAATAAGACCCCAGAAACAAGGCCCCTGAGGCTTAGAATAGAGATTCTAGCCAAGGAGTAGGGAGTCTGTATTGGGTGTGGTCTCCATACATTAACCCAGATGGTACCCCCTGATGCCAGTCTGCCAGTTCATCCAAGAAGCCTCGGTTTCCTCCTATAAAATGAGGGCTCTTGATCTGGGATAATGGGTCTATAGTAGTGGTTTTCAAACTTGGCTGATTATAAGGATAATATGGGGAATCTTTTATTTGAAAAAGAAAAAAACGAGAGATTGCTTTGTAAGATGACACTCGTTCATTACATACAAGATTTAAGCAAAAATAAAAGTATAAATAAGAATTAAGAGAGACCTCCAAGCACCATTACTCATTGGTGATTGGACAGCAGTGACAAAACATTATGAAACAGGTGGCCACCATCCAGGGGATTCCTCTACTCCCGTGTAACGTTTTACAAGTACAACTCTAGACCCTCACCCAGAATTGGGGGTTGGGGCCTGGCAATCTGTATTTTATAAAATGCCTCTTGTGATGCATCCAGATTCATGGGATGGCTTTTGGGAACCAGGGGCGTTGATGATCAATAGGGAGTCTTCTTGCGGAGACTAGTATAAAATAGCACGTTTTTCAGGGAGAACTCGCCCTGTCACGAGGTGCCACCTATGTTTCCTCAACGCTGGGGTCACCACTCTGGGGGCTACTGAGAGTAGAAATTGGCCCTGAGAGTAGAAATAGTAAGAAAGAGTTAAAAGAAAACAAAAAGAGAGTAGAAATAGTAACAGTCACCCTGTAATGGCTGTGCACCTGCTCAAGTCCCGCCCACCCCATCCGCGCGCACGTGCGCGCGCGCACACACGCCTCCTCAGAGATGCCCCAAATGCGTGGGCAGGTGGGCAAAGAGACCCAGGAAACACCTGGATCCAGTCTAGGGGAGCAGATGTGGTCTCAGGCAGGCAGGGCCTGGAAATACAGAAGCTGAGGCAGAACACCTAGTGGGTCACCACATTGGAGGGGAGAATGAGGGAAATGAAAACAAGGTGAAGGAGGGAGTGGTCTTAAGGAAATCTAGTCAAGGTGAGCCCGAAGGCTGAGGGGATTTTGGTATGATTATTTGGCTTTATACATGAGAGAGCACACTGAGTCTAGGTCCCTGGAACATTCCTTAAGACTTGTTCCATATTAAGTCCTCATACTCAACTACCTCTCCTGGGCAGATAGGGCTAAAATGGCAGAAACAAACAACAAACACAGAAGGCAGTGACATATTTGGTCACTGGAAGCATCCTTCCTTCACTAGGAATTAATAAACTGGGTTTTGGATGCCAGTCTCCTGGGACTTTGATTAACATGAGTCAGGCCCCAGGCAGCCGATAACTTCTGGAAGACGAACAAAATTGGATTTCCGGATCTCTGCGGCCACCCTGTGAGGCCACCAGCTGGCCACGTGACATAAGTGGTTTGACCAAGGCCAGCAGCACACCTTCAGGAGAGAGCAGGTCAGGCCTGGGGGCTCTGGGGTTATTATAGAAAGCTGCTTGGGCTATGGAGGTACAGTGGCTTTTTTCCCCTCATACCCTGCCAAAGGACCTTTCTCTAATTTGCAAACGTCTATGAAAATCTTACAAAGATACACAACTTGCATCATCTAATTAAACACTTAATAAATCACCCTTGGGGAAAGCAGAAAGCTGTATACAATACTCCTCAGAGCAGAGCATATGGTCACCACACACGTATGGGGATCAGACCGTTATCCTGCCCTCTTTGCGCAGGGCTGAGGCAGGCAGCTGCAGTGTGCTGTTCCCAGGTCACCTGGCGCACACCTGGCCCCAAGAGCTCAGGACACAGCCCCTCACAGGGCCGCAGCTGCATCAGCTTCCCAGGACCCAGTTACCTGAGAGACACACATCTGCTGCCACATGCTTTACCTTGGTGGTCTCTCCCAGGCCTAAGCTTCCACCACATTCACTTCCCAGCCTGGCAGTTACCCTGGGCTCCAAAAGACTGAACATAGGACACTTGGAAGCAAAGGAAATTCGTCTTTTGAGATTCTTCCCCCTTCCCTCTCCTGGGACATCTCTTCCCACAAGGACTACAATAGTTATGCTATTACCTACAACTAACACTGATTAAAATTATTGCAAGTGAGTTTGGAAAACGCAGGCCTTTCTTTGGATTGCTGTGGGCTGCAGTCTGGCTATTCTGAATGTTAGAAATGCAGAAATCTCAGGCCCCACTCCAGACCTACTGCATAAGAAACTGCATTTAATCAAGCTCCTCAGGTGCTTCATAGGTCAGAACGCTCCCTCCTGTCCTGGGTTAATATTTTTCTCCTGGTAAACGAAGATCTAAATAAATATCAAATGGTAGCCTTTAAGACAGGGCTTCTTTCTTTCTTTCTTTTTTACATTTTTATATCATGGACCTCTCTAGCTACATGGTAAAGTCTCAAAATAATATTTTTAAATGCATAAAACACCTAGGATTACAAAGAAAACCAATTATGTTGAAACACAATATCCTAAATATTTTAAAATGCATAATACCATAACCCATGTGCTTCTCTATTAACACATTAAATAAGAAGATCTAACAAGTTTATTAACTGATATATTTCCAAAGTAGTAATGAGTATGATATTGGAAGACTCCTGCTACAAATAATGTGTATCATTTCAGTGACAGAGACATGAGGACTGCTAATATTATTGTGCTTTGTTTCCTAAATCCATTATTGAGGGAAATACTAAATTTGAGCCAAATTTTAGCGACAATAAACATTTAATTTTCTTCCCGTGCAGGTTCACGGCTCCTCTGAAATCTATTAATAGAATCTAGCTTAAGAGGAAGAGATGCTTAGGGATCTTATGTAAAAGGAGTATAGAGAATGTATATCTGTCTGTCTCCGTCTGTCTGATCTTAGTTTGAGCACAAGCTGGCCAAAGTGCGTCCTTCTCTGATAGCTACTGCATTTGCCTTTTTGGCTTCTGTCAGTTGGCTTCTATGCCAGTTCCTACCACAAAACTAAGCCCTTAGATGTTGAATAAGTACTTTTGATCAAATCCTTTGGGTTGGGGTCTAAATATTTCTGAAACAGACATGCCAGACTACATTCTAAATACCATTACACAGAGTAACTAAAATAATCCCATTTCATAGGAAGCTGCCTTCTCCACCTGCATAGGTCCTTCCATACAAATGCGGATGTAATATAAATTACTGACACTGAGTTCTGAAACATTCCCCCTGATCTGCCAGGGAGCCTGGGGCAGGCTCCCTGTCTCTTGGATCATACGCAACTTTTCAGGGTAGCGTTCTTGCCAAGAATTAGCAACACTTCCCACAGCCATGTCAACTGTGGTTCTCAAAATACGATCCATTTTCAGAAAAAGCCAAAATCAATTTGTTTCTGAATTTCAGAATTGTACATCCGAGGCATCTACACCACTCTGCAGGCTATTTTCTCCTCACACTAACCAAAGTGCCATGAAAGCAAAATGGAACCAAACACATCAGCCTTGGGGGGTTCAGCTGACACTTGGTTTGAACTCTCACAGAAAAGTCGCTACTACACAATGAGGCATTTCTTTAACAAAAACAAATCATGTGAGCATGTTTGGGCTGCATGTTTACAAACGAGAAGACAGACCTACAAATTTGATACACAGTCTTACATGAAGATTTTTGCTCAAAAATAGCCACGTCTCCAGATCCATGTAAGTGGCATGAATTAATTTCAGCTTGCAACCCTTCTCCCTCACACCCATGCGCGCGCGCACACACAGAGTAGTCACGCACACTTAGCTTTTCTTTACATAGGTTTGTGCACTTGAAAAAGATTTCTAAACCTTGCATTTTGAACATCCTATGATGACTTAGTTGCATTATCCTTATCTAGTTCTCCGTCCCTCCTGGTTCAGGGGTTAGTAATCTAAGATATGGTCATAAGAAAGAAAATAGGCTGGAAGCAGAGGATACCTCACAGATTAAAGGGTCGACCTGTGGATAACAAGAGTCTATCATAGTAAATCATATCAGAGTAAAATTGATTTTAAAAACCAGCACCGTATTACTCACTGTCATTGGACCTAGAAAGGTGACAATATGCAAGGTTTGATATCTCAGCTTCGAGACTGCTTAGATTTTAGAGTATACCAGAGGTTGCTGCTGGAGTAGATGAAGAACCCATAGCAAAAAAGACTAAAACTGATAGCAGGTTCTCTCCCCTTTCTGAAATCCCAATGGCAACAAATGTAATTAATTAAGCCACCAGAAGACTATAGAGATGACTGATGTTTCTCCTAGTAAGAGCTTGAAATAACTGACTCCACTCACTTTTAAGGTGAGGTGTTAAATTTTTGTCACCATAAGAAACTCATTAAGGATGTCTACTTAGTTATAGACATAAGAATGTGTAATACGAGAACTGGAGGATTTCTACCCCACAAAGTTTGGTCTGGCCACTGGGACCCCAATAAAACCCTCATGTGCCAAGATGTCCCCAGGTACCTTTCTCAGCTTCAGCGTTCCATTCTCTTTTAACATTCTTTGACTCACTTGAGGGAGAAACTGAAGTCAAGCAAGTTCTAGCCTGTAAAAAGGATTGTGCAAAGGACTTAGCTTTACAAACCCAAACTGCATCCTTCATTTCTGCCACCTTCCTCCCTGCAGTGCTTAGAGGTAATTTTCTGTTTCCCCTCCAGGCCTTTATTGCTCCCCTGCCAAAACTGTCTTGCATCTGCTACAATAAAATACCTGTGATGTTTTCCAAAGCCAGCAACTCATTGCCAACAGTCAACCCTCTACCCCACAGGCAGCCGTCTGGGAATTTAAGTCAAGTGTTACAAGCTAAAGACAAGGGTGCAATCTGGCAAGTTGAAGACGGGGTTCCTTGGATGGTAGACTCTCCTCTTGCTGATGGAGCCAGGCAGCAGAAAATATTGCCAAAGGGGCAGAAACAGGAGCAAAAGGCAAGAGTAAAGGGTTGATGTCCCATCAAGAGCACCACGATGAATCTGGAGATTCATGCCATTCAAATCAAGGTCAAATATGGTGGCTTTGAATTCCCTCCCACTCGCCCCTGGCTTTGGCGGGCCAGGAAGGGCTTATAAGAATATTGAAGTTTTTGTTAAAAGGGCAAAGCTGGGGAAAATATAATGTATAAACAGAAGGCCATCTATCTGCCCTTTAAGGGAGTAATCTGCAACTGTTGTTTTGTCCCATAGTCTGAGGATCTCGCTAAAATAGAAGCTTTCGACCCAGCTGATTCTCAAGGGTCACCTTGGCCCTTCCTCAGACTTGCCCTACTCTGCCAATTTTCAACTTGGTTTCCATCTTCTAATTCAGGAAGAAAAACAGTGTGGAAATTAGAAAGGCAAAGAAGATCGTCCAAGTGTGTTTTGCTTTAAGCCTGTTAGCCTGAGAACCTCGAAATTACGAAAAATACAAACTATGGGGTAATCTTTCTCTTTTACCAAAGGAGTCACTTTTGGCCCCTCTAAGTGCTGAGTTCCTCTGGTACATGTAAAATGTAATTGTATTGCTTCTTTAGGAAGAGATCATAAAAAGGGAGACAGATCTAGATTCCCAGGCCTATTGCTGTTATGGCCTGACTCATTACACAGGGACCTTGTATCTAAGCCGAGACTATTAGCTCACACCCTGCCCTACTGAGTCCATCCATGGAGTCATAGTCCATCTGTGGGTGCACACCCACATACACCTGAATTTAACCAACCAAGGCAACCTAGGGCTGATGTGCCTGCAGGGACAGGAAAGCCACTGGAAGAGCTCCTAGTGGGGCACACTCAGCCTCTTCCTTTGCTAAGTGGAGCAGGTGCCATGTCAATGGAGAAGGAATACTGCCATCTTATTCCCCAGCCACTGAGGAAAAGGCAGAGCTCCAGTTGTCCTGGGACCTCCAAGGTGAGAGGAATTTTATACTACACCCCCAGACCCCACTACAGGAAATGTATAGAAATCATGTTTGAAAGTGAGAGAGTGCATTGCACACACAAGTTCTTAAGAGGGACACAAGTGGTAAGTGAACACAAAGCCACACAAAGGGATCCCTGCCAGCCATTGAGATGTGAAATTATTGATTCCCTTTCATGGACATGGTCACAAATTTTCTCTAACTCAGAATCCTAATTTCTATTTGCTTGGCTGTTCCTCTCCTCTAGGTTTACACACTTTTGCACACATAGGCACACACCTAGCTCGGTCTTTTATCCCATTCACCATCAGGGAAAAGCTGATGAACAGAAGTCAGATTCCAGCACTGTTCAGATGGCCAGAGGGAGGGGGCAGATGCTCCAGCTTTGACCCGAAACACTTAGCCCTCCCAACACTCTATAAATGAGTTGGTGAATTAAGGACTGCTAGTGGCTTGTACTCCACTTTAACTCATGATCAGACTTTGACTGTCTGGCCATTTTCGTCTCTTTAAGAGTCAGTTTGGTCTCATGGCTCAGAAGGGAAAAGGTCCCTCATGCTACCTTAAGACACCAGGTAGTCCCACAGCTCTGAGATACATATAGCCAACTCACGCAGAGGAAGAGGTTACTCATTCTCTGATCATGGCCTTCTGGGAACCCAAGGTTGACCCTTCACCCCAGAGCCTGCCCCACTGAATCTGGCCACACAGCACCACACCTTCTTGGGCAAGCTTGATAAATTCCCTCACGTGCTGTGATTCCAACTGCCCCTTGCTTGGGGAGTCCAGGCCTCAGTCTGCTTGGCTTCCAATTGAGTTTCAGCAGTTACGCAAACCAGGCTTCTGACTGTGTCTGAAATTCCAGCACATACAGGAATAGCAGGTTGCTTAATCTCTAAATTCAGAGCCAACCCCTTTCTAATACAGATGAAGGTGCTGCCTGGCTCACGTGGTAGATTAAAGGACCCTCCCTTGCCAGCTCTGACAACCTGACTTGTCAAGTGTATTGCCGCCATCTTGTTTTCCAGGCTCAAATTCCCATGGGGCACCATACTGTACATATTTTCAGCCTTTCTCATCAGTTTCATTTGTCAAATTGGGCCCCACCCCCATTCTTCTCTACTGACAGCATCCGATTTCCAAATACAAGACGATTGATGGCTGAAATGTGTTGGAGAAAAAAGAATTTTTCTTCTTAAACTACAATCTCCTTGTCAGAAACTTTTCCGTGTTTCTGCAATGGACAATAAGCTACTAACAGAAGTCAGCTCCATATCCAGGCCTACAGTTTTGATGCAAGTTAAACATGAACAAGGTCACCAGATTTCCCTCTTCCCTTATTAGAAATGACATTAACAGTGAAATACTGTGCTGGGTCCAGGAGAATTGCATGTGCAGGGTAAGACTGGTGGAGCCACAGTAAGCTTTCTTAGAGAGCAATAAAGAAACACTGTTCTAAACATGAGAAAACATGATATTCACTTAACTCTATCTTATTTATTTATTTTTTTTTTTACAGAAAACATCTTTTTTTCCAAAGTGGCAACACTAAACAGTTAAGATTATAGAATTCTGGCCAGCATTCAGTCTGCAAAAGAGAAACAAGGAAGTGAATCATTTTGGGGTAAGTTAGCAGAATTTTGGTCCCCATCAAGTTCTTTCAGCAGGGGACACCATCAACACATGGTAGGTCTCTTGGGTATCTCTACCAGCAGCTTTACAAACAAGGGGAGAGAGTGAAAATCCAACCCTAGGTGATAGTTTATCTGATATTTCTTTCCCATTGTGTGGACCCTGCAGAAAATCTTCAAATTCCTTGCTCCTGAATCTATCATTTTGGAGGCAATAATGCCATCTAACATAGACTGAGAAACTAAAATCAGTTTCCAAAATAACAGCCCATTCAAACTGTTGAGGACTCAGTGAGGTGCATCAACTCACTGATGATACTGTTCATAAATGATGTTAAAAATCAGGGATCAGAAAATATTTTCTTTAAAGGATAAGATAGTAAATATTTTAGGCTTTGCAGGCCACATCTGTCTCTATCCTGCATTCTTCATTTTTTCAACCCTTTAAAATGTAAAACCCATTCTTAGCTTCAGAGCCCTACAAAAATAGGTTGAGGTAGGCTGGATTTGGCCCGCAGGCCAGGCCACAGTTTGCTGACCTCCGACTGCTTCCAGAATGGACCCTGGAAAGACCCCTGTCCCCTAGCTCAGCTTAATTCACGGCAGAAGCAGCTGGGACAGACCAGTGTGAGGAATGGGAGACAAAGGGGAACCACCCAACAGATGGACAGTAGGCAAGAAAGAACAAGAGTTGTGGGTGGTGGTGGAGCGGGTTCCTGATAGACCATAGGACGGGCTGTTCCCCCTCCCCATACAATGGGTCTATGTGGAAGGCTGAGAGGTCCCAGAAAGAAAGAGACTAGCGATAAGGTGCAGGCTTGCCTTGACTGAGCACAGCCATCTCCCAGCCCTCCAGGCCTAAAACGCAAAGCCATAAAACTTGGCCACCACAGCATGAGGATGACAGCCAGCCAGTAAGCAGTAAGCAAGCAGCCCCCATATCTGCCTGTCTGACACACGCCTATGGCTGATATGGCATTCTCAAAAGCTCAAATCAAAGAGCACCAGTATTCAGGCTGGACTATTCAACTGAAATAAAGTTCTCTACGTAATTCTGACGATCCTGTCACGCTGACCACACACACCATTTCCAACCTACCCCAGGTCAGCTCCGTTCCACAACGCTCTGACCACTTCATTACAGGGGGAAATCCACGTCAAATTATCCAGGCGCCTATCAGAAGGAAGGCCTGGAAATGGTTCAGAAACCCAGGCTTGAGATGGTCTTTATTCGGTTCTGCTTCTCTTATTGCAAACCTTGACGATGGAAAAGACGCTCTGAGGCTCAGTTACAACCACGGAAACCACAAATCGGTTTTTAAATTATCCTTGTGTGTGGCTGCAACCCAAGCCCCCCTCCCCTGTTTATTTTCTACTCCTGAGTGTGAAGACATCACTGTGACCATTTCCAACCCACTGTCCCTCACCCCCATGACAGATATTCAGGATCCACACTTCACTTTCACACGCTTTCCAACCCCCTGACTTAGAAGCTGAGCAGAGGCAGCTTCTTAATGGAGAAAACATTAGTGCATTCAGGCTTCACTCTGGATCCCAGTCAATTTCTGGATATTTCACAGCTGTTATACATCCATCTCCTTTCGTACAAAAGCCAGCAAGAATTAGCAAGCACCTTGTTGGCGCTGAAATATGGAAATGTAGCAACGGTCAAGCCTGAAAATCAGTTTCTGGTTGACTATCTTCAAAGTATTTGCTCTAAAATAGCGTCTGCAGTTCATTTATCATCTGCCAATTTTTAAATCAGTTTTAACTTAAATGCTGCATGACTTTGGGTAATTGTTTTTTTAAAGCAATCCCCAGACTATAACTGTCATTTGGTCATCAAACCAGGAGCTGAAAAAACCTCTTGCTTGGGCAGATATCAGCACAATTCAGGCTAAGTCTGTTTCTTATGTCAGTATTACCTACTTACTTCTCATATACTTTTTAAAAAAAATAAACCTTCGGAAGACACGTCAGTTGTGTTCAGAGAGAAAACACGATTCTCTTTGCCACTCAGGTCTCCCCTCCTACCTGCATCATGAGCTGATCAGGTGAGTGTTCTCCACTGTACTTCACAGCCGCTTGAAGAGGACAGACTCCAAAGTTTGTTGTGCTTCATTGCCCTTCTCCATTCAGTTCTTTAAAGTCTTGGTTATTAACTATCAACAAAAATGTGAGCCATGCCAGTGCGTGCTCCGACTTCCTGCCAGCTCCCCATGCTCTACTGAGCCCAGAGCAGATTCTCTCTCTCTCTCCTCCTCCTGGCTTCACCTCCTGAGCTCGAGAGCCCCACCCACAGCACTCAGATCATTTTTCATTTATGAGTACATCCAGCTAAACTGTGTTTGTAAGAGAATGAACCAGCCCTCGCCCTGCCAGTGTACTGGAACCATGCTGCTCAAAACGGCTTTAATTTTCTGGGTTTACGGGGGAAATCCGATCCTGGCAGAAGTCATCTGTGGTTTCCTCCTGCAGGTATCTCCAGCTCAGCTCTTCCACCAGCAAAGGACGCACACCTTGGTGATGGAGTCACAACAGCTTTATTATACAGATACCACCACAGCCCACTGAGGTGGACTGAAGATTTCAGGCATGAGACAACCAAAAATATATCAAAGAGCGTATTTCATGTACAACCAAAAGTGTGAAGCCAGGATGATCAGTCAAGAAACTTTCCACCCAGTGACCTAACACTTCACAATGAATTAAATATTTTATTTTGCACTTATTCAAGGGCCAGGTTTCTTACTGCATTCAAATGGGAATAAAAATTGCAACTTCAAATAATTTTGTAAAGAAACCCATTGGTAAGGAAAGGGCTACTTATTATGATGACCCCAAACCTACAACTTTCCTAATCCAACGACACTCCCATCTTCCATCCCAGACCTCTACTAGCAAAAACAGAATAGCAGTCAGTCCTCAAGAACACTTACCCATGCTAGAATGTCAGCAACTACAAAGATGATTTGATCTTCCTCTTTAAGACTCTATCAGGAAATAGAATTTTAAAAATAGGTTCCCCCAAACCAATATACATATACTGTGATTCCCACTATGTGTAAAATTTGCCTTATTTTGCAGTTGGAACAAAAGGGGTCTTTCGTGATCCACCAACCAGAGACACAGGTCCCGAATACCCCAAGGCCTCCACAATAAGTATGAAAATTTACACAAACGATTTAAATGAGATTGATATCTTGTTTTTAAAATACTGACAGTCCTTTAGCAGCTACACTTGTCAGGAACAAAAGAGAAGCAAATGTCTTCTGCTCATTTACAGTCATTCTCAAGTCACGCTTCTGGAAAACCCAGAAGGACTGTTAGGTTATAGGATTAATTTTTTTTTTTTAAATCTGCTCATTTATTTTAGAGTTTTATCCCACATGGGTTTTCCCCCTATGAACCCCATATTGTCATAATCTAGTCCCAATCACCATGGGAAGGTCTTCAATAGTCAAAACTGCTTAATTTTTCATATATTAAAAAAATGAATTAGTATCCAGACTTAAAGAAAGTCTGTTTTTTCATCTTTTAAAATTAGATGGTTAGAATGTCTCCTAAAAAGAAAATGCTATACATTTCCACATGCTCCAAATGGGTTCTACTCATACTAACACCCTAACACCACAGCCTTGGAAAAAACAGGCAAGTTTTTTCCTTATAGTATCCCGTTGAACAGTTCAACAGATAAGACAAAGAAAAGACACAAAGTCACTGGTATATACACGATGTTTGCTGGTGGGGCGGAGAGAGAACTGACGGGAGAATTAGCACCTAGTCTCCAAACCCAAGCAGGAAACCCCAGACCAGTGCAAACTTACAAGTGCAGTTCTTGGGCCTAAAAGTTGATCATGTGGGTGACCTCCTGGGACTTACCTTCTCAGTCCAAGGAAAGTGGACTTGCTCCGAGTTTAAGCAAAGGAGAAGGAGGTCTGTTCTTTAAATTTATTTTAAGGAAGTAGGAAAAAAAGAGGGTCAAAATTTTCTTGGCCCATGACCAAACTACAGTCTTAACCAGAGGTAAAATTTGCCTATAGAATATTCTTTCCAGTATTAGTTTGTGACATCTGCCAAAAACCTATGGTGAAACCAGTTATTCCACCTCTCTTTGTCCCATTCTCTCAACAAAGGGTGGATAATATATAACATATAATTTTGCTTTAAAGGGAATTGCGGCTACATTTACTCACAAGACTAGCCATGTAGCATGTACCAGAACACAGCAAGTACACAAGCCATTAGAAACATCTAACCATCCAAGGTTTCGGGGCAGATGAGTTTTTGGTCAAACTGCCCATGGTAGGAGTCTGAAGCTCTGCTTTTTTCTCACCCACCTTGGTTTCTGAGCTTAGGAGACTATTATGCCCTCCCCCTCTGTGGTCTGGGGAGGACCCTAAGGATCGCTTAGTTCTACTTCTCATTGCAGAGATGTGGAAACAGAGGCCCAGAGAGAGATGAGAAAACTTGCCAAGGTCAGGGCACATTAGTGGAAATACTGAGGTTAGAACATGGATCTTCCTGATTCAAATTCTAGAATGGCGCTAGGTGGACAAGATGCAGATCTTCACAGCCTTCACGGCCTTGTGAAGATGCAGATCACATCTTGTGAAGATTCTGGTCAGAAAGGCTGGCCTATGGACACACTTAAGACTCTCTGCAAAAGCAGCAAAGCAACAAAGGAAGCATCAGAAGGACACGGAGCTGGGGAGCTATTTCAGCAATCCCCAACAGAGAAAGGAATCAACCATACCACAAAAGCCAATGGACACTTCTGGGTACATACCCAAAAGAACTGAAAGCAGAGACACAAACAGCTATTTGTACAACCATGTTCATTGCAGCAATACCTAGAAGGTGGAAGTAACCCAAGTGTCCCCTGACAGATGAATGGATAAACAAAATGTGGTATATACATACAATGGAATATTATTCAACCTTACAAAGGAAGGGAATTCTGATACATGCTACAACAGAGATGAATCTGGAGGACATTATACTAACTGAAACAAATGTTTGTGACAAATATTTGTGACAAGAAGACAAATATTATATGATTCCCCTTATTTGAAGTACCTATGAGTAGTCAGAGTCACAGAGACAGAAAGCAGAATGGTGGCTGCCAGGGGCTGGGGGAGAAGAGAATGGCTAGTTATTATTTAATGGGTACAAAGTTTTAGTTTTGCAAGATGAAAATGTTCTGGAGATGGATATTGGTGATGACTGCACGACAGCATGAATATACTTAATGCCACAGAACTGTACACTCAAAAATGGTTAAAATGGCAAATTTTATATTATATATATTTTTAAAAAGCCAACAGAATCTGGATTTTTTTTCCAATTTCCCATTGGCCAGTTCCATGGCTATCATGCTTCATATTATTAAAGTTACAAAGTAAAGACTACCACTTGCCATAAGATAAAATTCATAAATGACTTGAAAACAACAGGGAACGCTAAAATTTCCTTCCCTCTTTTCCCCAATAGCTGGTCAAAAATAACTCACAGAAAGTTATGAAAGCAAACAAGGTGCTCAGTTTGTTTGCATATTCTGTGGTGGGAGATGATAATGTCAATGCAGATGGGGAATACCCTGCAGCTTGTGCAAGCAGGGAGAGCCCTGGCCTGGATACATGGAGAAGTGGCTCCCTTCCAACTTCTGCCTTCAATGCAGAGGGTTCATGAACACCCTTGAGAGAGCTCTATGCAGCTGCACTCCGTTCTTTTTCTCCATAAAGCTCTCTTAGAGCTCACACGTCCCTCACCTCACTCAACCTTGGCAGCATATGCTGATGCCATCATGCTTTTTTGGTCCACTATACAGAACTGTTTCTTAGCTTTTGAATCTGTCCAATTAGACCATAAGCCTCTGGTGGACAGAGCTGCCTCCAGCTCTCTGACCAGTTCTTCTCAGTGTCCATCCTTGACTTCCCTCCTCCCTCCTGGTGGGCCAGGGTGGGACATGAAGGGACACCAGCATTTCTCTCTTCTCTCCTCCTCCCTGGGTTATCCCCTCTACGTCCATAGCAACAACCACCAAGTAAGAGCCACAAACTCCTCAATCTCCATCTCTCTTCAGAGCCTCGGCCCCAGAACTCTGCCTGCCTCCTGCCCAGCTCCAGCTAGTTGTCCTATAGGCATCTCAAATGCAACATGCCCTAAAATAAAACACATTATGCTCTCCCGCAAACCGGTCCCTCCTCCTATACTTCCTCTTTAATGTCAATCCCCAGTCACTCCAGCACAAATGAGCCATCCTTGACTCCTCTCTTCCCTTCACATTCAGTGGTTAGGTCCTGTCAAGTCTACTTCTCAAATCTTTCACCTGTCCCCTCCCCTCCCCTGTATTCTGTCACATTTTAGGGCCTTGACTCCAAACTAGTCTCTCTTCCTCAGCTGTTTCCCCCTCCAATCTATCCTTCACATGGAGATATCTGATGGCAAACACATAAGATCTGCTTGATGATTTCTCATTGCTCTAATATTTCTCATTGACCAAAAGATAAAGCCTAAACATCTTTGTATGGTATCTAAGACCATTCTTGATCTAGCTCAATGCCTGCATCATGAAACACATTGCCTACTGCTCTTTTCATGTACCTATACTTTCACATATACCAGTGGTTCTCAACGGGGAAGAGTTTACCCCTGCAGGGAAGAGGAGGGGGTGCTACTGGCATCTAGTGGGTAGAGGCCAGAGATGCCGCTAAACATCCAACAATGCATAAGACAGCCCCCTGCAAAGAAGAACAAACCATATGGGTTCTCAGAGCATTCGATTACACTGTATTTATTAACACGATTGCTTCCCACTCTAGGGGTTGCATGCATAAATGCTATCAGGTGCAGAAAATTAAATGAATGAGAAAAGCAGGTTAGGCAAAAGCAATAGGGGGTGTCTTGAGGACTGGAGCAGGCATGCCCTTCCTAAAGCATTCAGATTCAAAATTCCAAAAACTCTGCACTGAATCATGCAGCAAGGGGATGGGTTTGCAGCTTCTATGTAGCTTCTGAGCAGGAGTGGGCATTGTTTACCTCTCAGGTACTTGCTTTACTGGAAGTGCTGGATCAGTATTTATTGAAAAGTTCCCTCTTGTATTTCCTTCAGAGCCCAGCACACTCCTAAGTTCTAGTAAATATATGGAAAAATAGCACAAAGCTCTCTTCATCTCAGATCCTTAATACAGTTTCACTATCCTTTGGAGCTTTCCCCCAACTGTTCTTTCTTTGTAATCTTCCTAATGAGCTTACTCTGGTTTTTCCAAAAATACACCTGAGAAAATACCAGTTTAAGGAGATGCTCTAGGGAACAAGGACTCCATGGCCAAATAAGTTTGAGAAGAGTTGCATACTAGCTCTCCCTTTAACTGCTGCATCCAAATTTTATCTTATCGAACAGTTCTCACTCCTGCCTTTTTATAATATAGCTTATTCACAGAAAACAAATGCTTTGATGACTTCTCAAAACACTCTCAGGCATTCTCCTTGGCTGTCTGATTTGTCCTTCCTTTGGTGTAGGGCACTCTCGGTATAAACTACCATTTGTGTGCAGGAAAGTGCCAGCTCCTCGAACGCAGTCCCCACCCCTCAGGTTCTCACTATTCTCATCCTCACAGCTTGCCTCCACATCTAAATGAACGTGGGCATGTTGAAACTGCCCAGTTTTCTTCAGGAAGGAGCCATCTTGAGTAAGGATGGAGGGAGCAATGAGAGCTACACTACGGACAGGGAGTGTAACTGAACAGGAAGTGCACATTGGTGTGTCACAGGACCTGGGTCCTGGACAAGGACACGTGTCTCTTAGGAGCAGTCTTTCAGAATCAAGACCCATTAATGAGGCTTAGGTCAGTCCATTCAAAAAGACAAGCATGTTTGTTCTGGACACAGATGGAGAAAAGGACCAACCACGTTTGGGCAAGGAAAATCTAACTTCAGAGGAACAGAAAGTCTTTATGACTTACACTACCAAGTGCATACACACCTGACAGATACCCCACAGAAAACTGGACCAGCCCATACCCTTTCTTCAAGGCTTTTGCCCTCCCGGGCCCCTAGCCAAGGACAAACCGCCTAGACCCATCAGCCAGTTGTCTTAGACATGAGATAAGCACTTAGCGCCCACTTTCTAGCCTGGCTTGTCAGTCCAATCAATCTTTTGAATGGGGGGAGTTTCTTTCTTCATAGAAATGGAGACATTTTTGGTTTTGGAAATTAAATCCAACCCCATCGTGACTTAAACTCACTCCCAGGAGCCCTGCCACAGACCTGAGGACCCCCACGGACCGGGCCCTGAGGGTCGGTGGGTAACTCACGCTCAGCTGGGCAGAAGGAACAAGTGGTTCCTCAGCCAATGTCACCAGCCACCTGTAGCTCTTGACCTCTCTCTAATGTCTTTCAAGGCCCTGGGGTCTCCACGAAATCAATTTTTGTGAGCACCCCTGCAGACATTTCCCCAAAGCTTCAGTATACGGTCTTGTTGGTGTCCACAAGATTAGCTACCTCTTAAGACCAGAACCAGACGGGTAATTGATAAGGGTCTCATCTAAGCACTCGCACTGTGCAGACTTGCCCAGCAGACGAGACCCTGTCCATGTGAAAAGATTCCCACCACTACAGGACAATGTGTGCTAGATGGTAAGTGATGGATAAAGGCAGTAAGGGTCCAGAATTTCCACAGGGAGGTGTCAGCATGGGCTGGGTAATCAGGAGCGACTTTCCCGAGGAAGTGGGTCTTAAGTAAAGTCTTAAAGGCTGTGTCTCGGTTTTAACATTTCCCACAATTCCATGCTTCTCCCCGTCGCAGATAAAACGAAAGTGGGCTACTCTTCATGGCTGCTGCACCTGGAGACAACTGCCTCCTAGCCCGACCCGCCTCACTTGGCACCGCTGTAGCAAGTAGAACGTGCCAAATGGCAGGCTCGTTAAACAGGCATTCTGGAAAGACTGCTGCCAGCCAGGTTTGGGATCAGATTGCTGCCCATGCTACTCGAAGTATATGAACTGGACAAGCGTGACAAAAGGGCACAGGCATGATTCCCCTAAGACAAAACAAAACAGTGGGCAGGGTTTGGAATCTTGAACCCTTTATATTTTATTTTTACTAATTGATATTGTCAAGTAGTGAAAGTGTTTTCAGAAACTTAGGGCAATGGGGATGTTTGATTACTCCAAAACGACTCCGCTGTGTGAGGTGCATCCTCAAGACGGGCAGATCGCAGAGGTACACAGAGAGCTCAGAAGCAGGAGGCGAAGTTCTGGGTGTGGTTCCCATGCAGCAGCAGAACAGGCTTAAATCTCAACATTTGCCAAAGTGCTAGGGGATCAAGGGGAACCAATGATACTATGCTGCTTCGGCCACCCAAACAGAATGTACACTCAACGCTCACACCACCCCACGCGACCAGGCTGAAAGTACATTTTAGAAGGGCTGGTAGAACTTGCGTGAACTGGAAATTTGTTTTTTCAAAGCAGTTTCTGTGGCTGGCCAACTCCTTCTCTCCCTGTCTCCTTCTGCGCTTCTGTAAGCTTAACAGTGGCAACCAAATACCCTGCGGTGCTCAGAGTTTTAAAGGTTTACTGCACCCAGTCTGTAATTTCCAGATCTCAAAATAATTCCTCTTAAAAAAAATACAGTCCTGTAAGCTTACCATGTCTACATTATAATTAAAAATTATTAGCCTTTCTTCCGTAAGTGGGGAAGGGTGGAGTGAAGCCCTTGGAGGAAGAAATCTATCAAAACCACAATATGCTCAATGACACGTTTGGGCTCAGCTATACTTTCAAGGTATTTCTCATCTTTACCAGGAAGAATCTTTTCTTGGAATCACGTATGGTTCTGTGGTGGTAGGAACTTAACAAAACCTCAGCTTTCAGAAGCATTGGTGAGGAAGCTGGGTTGTGTATGGAAATTTCTTTCTATGAGCTTCCAAACAATCAGTTATTTGTTTCTCTCTTTTTTTTTTTTTTTCCCCACAAGAAGAATTTCTCTAAATAACTGGAGGAGATTTCCCATGGGAATCAGTCCATGGTGACTTCCAGGTCTTAAACTTATCTAAAACCGTTTAAAAACAAAAGACACAAGAATGTGCCTGGCTGGCCTGTAACAATGCAAATTCTGGCAATAAAAACAGCAGCCAAAGTAGGAAACTTCTAGTACCTCAGAGGAGGGTGGGCACTAGAGTAAAGCCTCTTTGGTTTTTACTCAACCAACTAAGAATGTGTGGTTGTCCCTGCATTGACCAATTCAAGTTTAATTTTTAAGACCTATGGGAAAAAGCTTGCACGGGGCCTTCATAATCCAAGTAGCAAGAACAGTATCAGGCTCCATAAGAAAATTAACTGGGTTCAAGAGCTTCAAAAATTACTTTAGCTACAACCATTTGTGCAGAGTTAATGCAGTGATTTCAGAGTGCCAACAGGGCTAGACGCTTCACGGAACACTGCTGGTTGATAGCAGAGTACTGAATCTTAGTGAGTTTAAGAACTTCCCTAAATCACAGGTAGTGGGAGAGTTGGGATTCAAATTCCCAAACAAATCAGATCTGCCAGTTTACAAGTCCTATGTTCTTTCCTCTTTGGCCTGACTCTTAATGTGTCCCATTTGTCACAGAGGTCTAAGTGAGTCCTCTATAAAACCTCTTAGCGGGGCAGCATATTTTGTGAGAAGTGAGCTTCAGTTAGACAACCATGAATTCAACTGCATTCCCTGCTTACTAGCTATGTGAATAATAAGCAAACACCTCTATGTCTCAGCTTCCTCATCTGAAAAAGTACAGAGTTTTTGCTAAAATAGAGAGATGACAATGTTTTAGATCATCCCAGTGATCCACATAATCGTGGTTAAGGTGACTTGGATAAAACCTACTTGGCTCCACCCCTATTTGTTCACATTTAAGTTTCCTCTCTGCTGTTTTGCCTTATTTAGATCACTAACCAAATTATATGTGGCTTATCCTGGTTCCAAAAGCTCCTGGCTTAATTGAAAGTGACAAAGGGGAAACTGGGAGACGAAAACAGAGTGCTCATGAAGGGCAGTGTTAAAAGACCCAGAAGTCAGTGCTGTGTGTTCCCCAAAGGGGCTGCCAGCTCCAATCAGGCCACTGGGTACTTGACATGAGGAGGAAGGAGGGAACCACTTGCCACCCAGGATTTTCCCTGAAAAGCCACACAAAACACTCATATGGAGTTCCACTGAAACACACCCTCGCCATCTTCCTGGGTAAGTGCTTGTGTCATCAGGAAGTTCAGGGCTTTCCTTCTTAGGAGCACCAAGAACTTCAACAGCTTCATCTATTTTATTTTCCAAATTATTTCCTGTCAGGTTAGGGATGAGCCAGGCCTTATTTTCTTTTTTTATTGATGATGAAATTGAAGAAAAAAGAAGTGTAATAACTAAGGCTGCTCTAAAAATCAAAGGAGAAGCCTGAACTAGCATTATTAGCTATGCCCTTTAAAACAAAAGTTATCTCTGAGAAACTTGGGAACCCTAGGAGAACCGTGGGTGTCTGTCTTTGTCCTCCCCATTGGCTGTCATATACCTCGGGGGAGAATTCTGAAATACCCAGAATGATGCCCATGAGTGATTTCCAGATGGTTCTTTCTCTGACTTAACTTCTCAAGCCCAGGAGCTCTGTGTACTTACCCTAGCTGGGTCCATGTTCCATGTAAGGGGATGACACTTGCAGCCAAATTTGCCAGTAACCTTTTACCCAGCTCAATACCTCTCCTTTCCCCAAGGCACTCCCTTCAGCCTCATGGGCACCTCCACTCTGAGCTCTTGGGAAATCCTTTCAGAATTTCTCTTTTCTTCCTTTACATTCTCCAGTGGAAAGGGACCCTATTTTTCATTTCCTTCCTAGCTCTCCTTGGCCATAGGTTTGCAATATTGTCTACCTGGCAGGTGTCAAATGCCCTAAAAGTCCCAATCGTGTGGCTCCTAGAGTTTCTCTGAATCAAATGCAAACTCTGACTATGGCTCTTCAACTAGCTGATCCCATCTTCCTCGCCAGCTCCTCTGGTTTCCTCTGTCCTTCATAGCAGGCTGCCATGTCCCCACCCTCGCTCAACTGGTAGTGCCTGTCTTCACCAAACTTTTCCTCCTATGCCAGCCACATCCTTCTCACATTTGCAAACAGTGCTATTGAATTTATAAACAGCTACATACAAAGTGTACCTCTCATGGTGACACTTAGCACAAGGACCCTCAGTAAATACTGACTGATACTGATAGGAGGTGCACACTTCTATCCTTTCACACTGAAGTAAACTGCCCCATCAATCCTGGAGCTCCCTCCCATCACCAGGCATCTGAATACTAAGTTTTATCTCTAGCCAAATGACATGCTCTCACCCAGGGACAGCTAGGCAAGTGGCTTCTGTGCTTGCAGCACTTAGCAGATTACAAGGTCTCCAAAGAGTTGCAATCACCGAACACCCAGGGATCCTTGAAGAAAACAACTGAACACGTGCAGGTCAAAGCCTTGCCAAAGTGACATTCAAATCAGGGCAAGCCCAGTCTAAAAATAGATGCACCGGAATTCGGACATCAGAAGGTACCAGAATGCACAAGCACACCACACCTAGCTCACATGGTTTACTTGCTGGGCTGGGACAGCCGGTGCCCCGGGTTTGAGGCAACACAAAGATGGCACACGTGTACCTATTCACCTCTTGCTCAAAGGCAATCAGGGACCCAGTGGGAGTAGAAATCAGGCCCCTATCCTTGACTGAGGGGCACACAAAGGCACTCTCCCATTCCACACAACTGTGATTGGAGTGGAGGAGCCAACCCTTGGATACGGCCAATAGTCTTTGAATGACGCCAGGGAGCTGTGCTTGCTCCAGGCGAGGCAACCACAGCTGCCAACACGGATATCAATGCCCTGTTCTAGAATGGACCAATTATGAAGGCTTTTTGTTTTATAAACACAGTGTTCTGCATCTAGAAAATGTCCAGGAAAAAAAAGAAAAAAATAAATTCCAGCATAAAAGAACCCAAACAGTTGTTTGCCTTCCAAGGATTCAGTCTTTAGACTTCAGGAGCATTTGTAACCAACAGAACATATGGGGCCCCATCCCCTCTCTTCAAAGGCCCCCCCTACATATGCACATTGAGATGCCTGCAGCCCCTGCCAGATCAACCTCCAATAAATTCTCCTGAGAAACAAGAGGCTCTGCCTAAAGGGTTTCTGAACAAAACACTGGTCTGAAGGTGCCCTGTAAAAAGGAAATTCTCCCCGCTGACAGAGTGGAAACAGGACTGTGCTCAGAGAGAGGCCAAGTGCTCATTAACCTGTCTGCATACTGCTGGTCCTTTCATCTATTGTTCAAAAACATGTCTGAGAAGAATAATATTTGTTTTTACACAGGGTAAGTGTTGAAACAAAAAAAATTTTTTAATCAATTAACACACACACGAGGACACAGGCAGATCAGAACTCCCTTTCTCTCACATCCTCAGACCCCGGTCCTTGAAACTCTCTGGCCTGCACACAGATCAAATGAGGTGCTCAGAAGCTTTCAGGGTGTTTCAGCCAAACCCAGAAACGCCCTCCCTTGGGGAGAGAGCAGGGCTTGCCTGCACAGTTCACTGGCCTCAAGGCCGCAATGTCTGGATACGAGACTCAGACAAAGATGGTCCTCCTGGCTAAGGGCCCAGAGGATGAGCAGCAAGGATACAGGAGACCCCTGGCCTCAGGGTTTATTGCCTCCGTGGAGAATACCACCAGCACAGAAGGTCTATGGCTGGTTAACTAGAGAGTAGGAACAAAATCTAGGCAAAGCTGCAGGTTGATACTGATCTAGAAAGGGCCACATGTCACGGGCACGGGGGTCATCATTTTCTTTGCATGGACTTGACAGCTGCAATCTAAGAAAACTTGGCGATTTCAAGTGAAAGATATTTTCCCAACTAGAGTGTAGGCAACAGGAGGGTAGGTTCCATCTCTTCCCAATATTCCTTTGCATCACTGCACAATTCTGGAACTATCCAACATGTCTTTTTTTGAGAAAGTAAAGGTGTCCAGAAGCCCTCCTAGGGCTTCCAAAAGAAATAGGAATTCATCTCCAAAACGCTGCCTCTCTTCCCACAACAACTAGGCATGTTTTCACCACTTAAGGCTTTCTCCGTGTCCTACATTTTGCTGAACTCAACTTCTGTATATGCTAATCTCCACCAGGCTTACTGTAAATATTTCATGCTGCCCCCACCTCCCTTACAAGCACTTGTCAGAATTACTGAGGCCGCTAGACTGAATTCAAGTTTGCTTCACCAGCTTTCTATGTCAATTCTGTGTTAAGAAGTGGCACTGTACATAGCAAAGCCTCAACTGAACTTCCAGCTGGAACAATCTTTGTCATTGAATTACTGCCTCAGTTTATTCATCTTGGAAAATGGGATTAGCAATAGCACCAGATTTCACTGGGTTACTCTCACGTTTAAATCTGTCCTCCAAAAATTTCAAAGTTGTTCCCTAAGACATATGAACCATCCACTCATAAAATTTTCCCTTTCAAAATGAGATCCTTGTGTTAGAAACAGAATCTTTAGTATGAATCGCTTGGAACGACAATGCAGTACATTTTTGTTATTGGTCATTTTAATTTTTTAAAAAATCCAAGTTTTTAATGTTGTGGCGCTGCATCGACATGTGCTCCTTGAACCTAGACTTTTCCCAGCTTTTCAACTCTGGGATCACGTGGCATTGGAGAAATTCATTGAAGCACTTTGTGATCGGGTTGGTGCCACTGAAGAGTTATTAGACGTTGACGTTTGTGTCACCGAGATGCAAGGAGTGACATCTGGCTCCAGCTCTCAGCGGTACCCACAGAATGCTGCAGGTGGGGAGAGGGGCAGGAAAATGACCCAATTAAAATGCAAAGGATTCCTCTGCTTGCTGCTGCTAAATGAACTCTGAAGGAAAATTAATATATTTATTGCAAGCCCCTGGCCAAATCAAGACTTCGAGATGACCAGAAAGATGCAAACTAAGATCCTTCAGGATGACTTTATCTCTAATACTAATATCTCTACCATTGTAAGCTCTAAACCCTAGTCACAGTGAACAAGGGTGTTAAAGAATCAGATTTTTTTGTCCCCAGACATCTCGAGTTACTTAAATTTTGATCTTATTCACCTGATGATGTAAACTACCTGTGTAATGACCAAACTGAGAAAGACAGAAACCCATGTTCACAGCAGAGCCATGGAGGGAATGGCCCCACACGATGGGATTGTGGTTTCTTGAAAAGACAAGAAGTTAACATTAGAAAATTGTGTGTCAGACACTGTGTCCAGAGTTTGAGCATTTAATTCTCACAACAACTCTTAGGGTCTTAGCATTTGTATTTTTCCCAGTTTTACATACTAGGTAACTAGTCAGAGAGATGAATTACATTGGCCTGAAGTTGCCCTGTTGATATCAGACCATCGGCTAATTCTTGGGTTTGTGTTCCTTTCAGTTCTATACTATTCTGCCAATCAACACAGTTTCCTCAAGTCTCTATTATTTTCAGACCTTGGTCCTTCACGTGACGCTTTTCTCAAAAGCAGTTGAAAACCTGGAGCCTAAAAGAAGTACACCACGTATTTCTTATAAAGAAGAAAGATGCTAACTAACCCTTTTCTCATTTGTCACTTTTGTTATCATCATGATCAGGATGTGGGATCTAGCAGACGAAAGCTCTGATGTAAGAGAGGCGCTCAGGAATGAGAGATCCTGCTCCTCACTGGAGCACCCCACCGCGAGATCTCCAACTAGCACCCTCAACTCCAGAGGAAAGGCTTCTGCTGTCAAAACGTAACGTGGGAAAAGACCATCATGCTAGATGGAGGTCTCCACAGACGAGCTTCCTTTGTGGAGCTGAGGAGTTTTCCATGAGGACCCTCGGGGTAGCCCCACTGTTGGCTGTACTGACTACAGTCGGAGAAGCAGAGCAAGGGGAATCAGGCCCAGCACTCAGCGGAGCATGGAAGTGTCACTCTGTATCCACCAAGGCACTCGGTACTGAAGACAAATGAGACCCATCTGGTCTTTGTGGGGTGCAGCCAAGGTTGGGGCTAAGACCAGGGTGAGTTCAGTGTGTTGGACACTATAAACTGGTTCATCAACCCCATTTAGCAGAAAATCGGAAAAACCACATTTCTTATATTCCCTTGCAGCCAGAGTGCAGGCACGGGAGCTGGTTTTCACCAAGCAGACCTGGATGCAGAAGTGGGCAGTGGTCACTCATTGAGAGCCAGCCTTGTGGTGAGTGCAGTGGAAGAGGGACACAGTTCTGGTATTTTCTCCCTAAAGTCCTGGGCCTGAGCAGCAGCTGAGGAAGCGTGGTTTTTCTGCTAAAACAGTCCCACCGTGTGGTTTGGCTCTTTTCCTGGCTCTGCAATGTCTGAGCCTGATGCTTAGTCCCTCCTAGAAATGCTGTGAACCACCTAACTAACATCCTTTAATATATCCCTTTCTGCTTAAGCTAGCTACAGCAATTTCTGTTGTTTGCAGCCAAAAGCCCTGTCGGACTCAGTAAGGGAGAAAGCAGAAAAATGAGAGGAAGTTGGAAGGATGGTGGAAGCCAGCTGGCACAGGCAGTGCAGTGCCCACATGTGCTAAGTCAGGGGCTTCTAAACCCAGTGCTGTGTACCCCGCGAGGCCACAAAGGGTCATCTACAGCACACAGACTTGAGAGTTGGCTGGACATGGGTTGAAATCTCAACCCTACTACCCAATCTCTGTATTGTGCTGGGCAAGTTTCTCATATTCTCTGAGCCCACGTTTTCTCATCTACGAAATGGGAACAATGCTACTTACCTTACAGGTTGTAGAGAGAATAAAACTAGGTAATATATGTAAGCAGCCTGGTACACTGCCTACTGACCAGTAGTTGTTCCAGAGATAATACCGCTATCCCCCTCAAATCTTCACCAATTGATTTGGCTTACATGTTACTATACAGAAACATACCAAATATGTCAAAATATGAGATATTTTTTCCCTAAAATTATCCTCACAAAAGAGGAAGTTGTCTTATATTTGAGTATACAATGATATTATGAACCTATCTTTCAATTACTTTAATTTGGGCAACAAAGTACTATTTGGAGAAGATTCAATTGTCTCAGACTCAATGCCAATTTTAGATGCTTATAGAGTCAGAATTGGTTTAAAATAAAGGGGGAAAATAAATTTAATGATGAACTTAACAATTACTCCTGGGGGAAATAACCTCATAATTTAAGTGCTGGATTTCCTTGTAGCAAAGGAGCATGGTGGTTAAAAAGCACGAACTCTGGCACTCTATAGCTTGGTTTGAATCCTGGCTCTACTTTTCCAGAGCTGTCTGACTTTGAGCAACGTACTTTACCTGTCTGGACCTTAGTTCTCTTGGTAAAATAAGATAATAAAGGTATCTATCTCACAAGGTTGCTTTGAGAAGTAAATGAGTTAATGCATGGAAAGCCCCTATGACAGTCTTTGGCACACAGTAAATGTAGACATAAATGTAAGTGGTTGTCAATTATAAGACGAAAGGGTGGGAGAACTGTGCCACAGTTTTATAAATGGATCCTCGCGGCCTTGGATAAAAGGTCCAGTGACAGCACCATACCTGACAGAAACATTGGTGTCTCTCAAATAATGAAGATGAAAATGAAGGTGATATCCCCTGAAAAAGTGACTTAGATGACTTAAAATGTGGCTCTGAGTTTGAACAAATTTGCTTTATAAACTATATGAGTGGGAAAAGGAATATTCAGAATTAATACGTCATTTAAATTTTAAATGTGTGTGAATTAAATTAATAAAGCAGATATTAGAGATAGACATGACTATTTCATGTATATTGCTATATTATTAGCACACTGAATAGTACACTATTAGAGTACTAAGTATACTATTTCATGTATATTTATGTTGGCCAAAATCTTGTAGACCTGCTTGCTTATGTATGGGGCTTATATTCCACTATCTACGGTAAAAGACAATGTTCTTATTCTCTTTCTAATCAGCATAGAAAATACAAACTGATATCAAGAAGCATCTTAAACCATATGTCCCCGCTCCTTTAAATGAGTGCTCTTATGACCCCACTCCTGGTTTCGGCTTAGATTTCAAACAGAAATAAGTAGCATCAAACCAAAATAAAATAAAATGGAGGGAACTGTAGAATATCTTCATGTATCTTAAATATATGTAATCTCCAAAATGGATAAGGATGTTACCCACTTATATTTACCTGATACCTTCATTTTCTTGGGAGTGGGATGGGGATAATAAAATCCAATGAAAACAACAAGACTTTCTGCATTCATAAAGCTTGGAACATGAAACACAGAAAATATATTTCACAGGGTCTTCTCTCGTCTCTACTTCACTGGAAACGGAGGGATGAATTCAGCCAGTGGTTCTCATGCAGGAAATGCACAATAACTTCGGCAGGCTTGTCAGCTGCAGCATTTATGATGTTTATGACGTATGAAAGAGAACCCAAAGGGTAAGGAGCGAGGCCACTTAGAACGCTGAGTTGATCATAACTAAACTGTCAACAAAGACAACTGTCCACTCTAACAAAATAAACCCCTTTACATTGACCTTTTTCTCAGTTCTCTTTGTATGTGATTGTGAACCGTGCTAACCAAGCATTCTGCCCAGAATTAGGTAGTTTGTACAGCTCTCAAAGTTTAGATACAACATTAAATATAATTCTTACTGGATATCAGACTATCCAAATGTGGAAAACTAAGGCCAAGCATTCTTTCAAGATATTGTAAGCAGCCTCTTAATAGATTTCCCAAACCACTGATAAAATAAAACTAATTAGACATCAGTAACACATGGCATATTTTACTTGTGTGGAATTTCAGTTAAAATTACCTCAATTTCACACTTAGCAACACATATATTTAAACACCAATAATCACTGAAGTTAGCCCAAGAACTGGGGGGGGGAAAAAGCTGATATAAAATAGTGGAGTGGTGTACAACTGCACTCTACTGAGGAAAGACGACAATAGACAAGCTTCCCCTACGTTACCAAAATTCAGTAACAAAGGTTATTTCTAGCAAACGGGCCACGTCCTCCAGGCAGTTGAATGGGTTGTTCTAAGCCTTTCCAATCATCTGAAACGTTATGAATCAGTGCTGCCAAAATTCAGCATCATCAGAAGGCACCTTATATTTGAATAAAGCTGCTCTTAGTCTAGGAAGCTCTCAGCAGGGAGGTATAACTCTGTCTTAAGAAGACACATTTCTGACCGAGAAGAATATGCAGAGAGCCAGCATGAGGTTATATTTAATTGTGTTTAACTAGGGGTCTGCTGGGTTGGAAAACGCAAACATCTTTCAGGGGTAGACTGAACTCAACCCCAAAGGAGGAAAACACAGGCCAAAAGCACAGCAGAAGATTCCATTACCTGGCTTAGTTAGAAGAGGAAGAAAAGCAACCCCAGCATCCTCGGGATTTAGGTAGAGAAGGGGAGAGATTATCAAACCACTTAAATGTAAGCTAGACCACCTGCAAGGTAGTAGAAAGGTTTGCTTTGCATTCCTTCACTCATTAAAAAAGAAAGGAGAAAGGGACGCTGATCAGAGGTACTCCCTTAGGTAAAAGCAGACTCACTTATATAATTTTATGGGCTAATTTAGAAGCAGGCAGCAACATTTAAAATGTAGTGCTTCTTTTCTGATACTTAATTCTAACCTCAGCTTGATTCAGTGTACTTGTGCCCAGAATTCTTTATCTGCACCTTTTTAATAACATTCATTAACTCTTACCTTGAGTTAAACTCTCTCCGCTCAAGTTTCCACATCTCAGCTACTAGGAGATGATAACAGCAGTATTTATTGTTTTCTTCGGGTAATATACTGGCATGTTTACAAATATTGGTTCATTTAAAAGGCCATAGGAAGACAGAGATCAATTACATTTCCTTGGCATCAACCATGACCAGCCTTGCCCACAGTAAGCACTCAATAAATGTTAACTGAATAACTGGTGAGTAAATAAACTTTTCCTTCATTTTTTTATATTTGTGGCTGATTTCATTATGTTAACCCTTACCAATTTGTAATTTGTAGAAAGTTAAGACATACTAAGTTTATAAGAAATGGCATAACTCCAACAGGCATATGAAAAGATATTCAACATCACTAATTATTAGGGAAATACAAATCAAAACTACAATGAGATATCACCTCACACCTGTTAGACTGGCTATTATTAAAATGACAAGAAATAACAAGTGTTGGAGAGGATGTAGAGAAAAGGGAACCCTCATACACTGCTGGTGGGAATGTAAATTGGTGCAGCCTCTATGGAAAACAGTATGGAGATTCCTCAAAAAATTAAAAATAGAACTACCATATGACCCAGCTATTCCACTTCTTGGTATTTATCCAAAGAACATGAAAACACTAATTTGAAAAGATACATGCACCCCTATGTTCATTGCATCATCATTCACAATAGCTAAGACTTGGAAGCAACCTAAGTGCCCATCAATGGATAAAGATGTGGTGTGTGTGTGTATGTGTATATGTGTGTGTGTGTGTGTGTATATATATATGTGTATGTGTGTGTGTGTGTGTGTACACACACACACAACAGAATACTACTCAGCCATAAAAAAGAATAAAATCGTGCCATTTGCAACAACACAGATGAACCTTGAGGGTATTATGCTAAGCGAAATAAGTCAGAGAAAGACAAATACCGTATGATCTCACTCATACATGGAAGATAAACACATAGACACAGGTTGGTGGTTACTAGAGAAGAAGGGGTGGGGGAAGGATGAAAGGGGTAAAGGGGCACATATTTATGGTGATGGATGGAAACTAGACTTTTGGTGGCGAACATGATGCAGTCTATACAGAAGTCAAAATATACTAATGTACACCTAAAAAAATTAAGCCTTTAATTACCATGATTCCATAATTCTGGCAATTCCACTTCAGAGTATAAACTCAAAATATTTGAAAGTTGCGAGAAGAGATATTTGTTTCTAGCAGCATTATTCACAATAGCCAAAAGGTAAAAGCAACCCAAGGGTCTATCAACTGGTGAACACATAAATATAATGTGATATATACACAGAATATTATTCAGTCTTAAAAAGGAAGAAAATTCTGACACAAGCTACAACATAGATGAAGATTTAACGTATTATGATAAATGAAGTAAGCCAGTCCAAAAGGACAAACATAGTATAATTCTACTCATATGTGGTGCCTAGAGTGCCATGAGAGATGGGAGTTGAGTGGTGGCTGCCATCAGTTGGGGAAGAGGAGAATGGGGTTAGTGTTTATAAAGATACGGAATTTCAGTTTGAAGATGACAAAGTTCTGAAATGAATGGTGGTGATAGTTGCACAACAATGTGAATGTAATTAATGCCATTAAACTGTAGATTAAAAATGTTTTTAAAAAATGGCATAACAACACTGAAAAAATCTCATGATAAAGACTTATTGGTTATAATTTAGCTACATTTTACTCATTTGTTTTTATTTGTATTTTGGCTCATTAAACCAGACACTTGAAATAAACACATTGCTTTAAAATATTCAAAAATGTATATTTTTCACTAATTTGGAATGACTTTTCCTCTTTCAGCTATTCTTTTCACCCCTAACTTATATAATACTTAATCTTTATTTTTGAATTGTAAGAGGTTTTTTTTCTGAATACAAGTCTTCTTATCAGATCTATGATTTGCAAATATTTTCTGCCATCGTTTTCTGAAAATGGCACTAGAATAACTGGAAATTCACATGCAAAGGAATGAAGTTGGATCCCCTCCTCACACCACACACAAAAATTAACACAAAATGGATCATAGACCTAAATATAAGAGCTAAAACTATAAGTAAAAAAAAACTCTAACAACTCAATAATAAACAGATTACCCAAATGAAAAATAGGCTAAGGGTTTGAATAGACAGTTCTCCAAAGAAGATATACAAATGGCCAATAAGCACATGAAATGATGCTCAACATCATTAGCCAGGGAAATGCAAATCAAAACTATAATGAGATACCACTTCACACCCACTAGGATGGCCAGAATAAAAAGGGCAGAATAATAACAAGTGTTGGCAAGCATGTGGAGAAATTGGAACCCTCATGCATTGGTGGTGGGAATGTAAAATAGTGCAGCCACTTTGGAAAAGTTTAGCAGTTACTCAAAATGTTAAACATGGAATTATATGACCCTGCAATTCTACTCCTAAGTATATACCCAAGAGAAATGAAAACATATGTCCACACAAAAACTTGTACAAGCATTATTCATAATAGCTGAAAAGTAGAAACCCAAATATCCATCAACTGATAAACGGATAGAGAAAATGTGGTATATCCACACGTTAAACTATTATTTGGTGATAAAAAGAAATGAAGTACTGACATATGCTACATGGATGAATCTTGAAAACATAAGTGAAAGAAGCCAGTCACAACAGACCACATATTATACGATTCTATTTACATGAAATGTCCAGAAGAGAAAATTTATAGAGACAGAAAGTAGATTAGTGGTTGCCAGGAGCTACAGAGATTGGGGGGATTTGGGGGATGACTACTAATGGGTACAGGGTTTCCTTTAGCGTAATAAGAATGTTCTAAAATTAGATAGTGGTGCTGCTCCCACAACTCTGAATATACTAAAAACCAGTTAATTGTACACTTTAAATGGGTGAATTGTATGTATGTTTAAAAAAAACAACCTCCCAGGAGGACAGACGTGGGCCTGTGGATTCCCTAACACCATGAGTCAGTCCCTCACCAAGGCACTGAAGATTAACTTCTCAAATTTTAACCAGGCAAAATCAAGATCAACTAAAACTATCTAGGTAACAAAGTCACCCATTCTTATAGCAGTTAATCTAAATGCATATTTTAAATGCTTGGCAAGTAGACAGTTCCAAGAAAGGTCAGCTCTTGCCTCTAACTCCCCATCTCCTTTTCCAAACTTCGCTTGGGCAAAACTTGAGAAAATTATCAAACTATTTTTTAATAAGAATAGTAAGCATTTGTCCACAAAGATTTACGAAGACACACTATTAGTAGAAAATTAATAAGTAAAATAATCTCTCTAAGCATTCTTGCTGGATTTTTCCTTCTCTTCTCCTCACATTCCCAGACAAACTTTAGGGCCCAGGAAAAATGAGGACATTTAGTTTCTTTATTCCAAGGAGTAGGAGGTCAATACAGGTAAGTCCATTCTATAGATAAACAAAAATTCCGGGAAATAAAACTAGCTGTTCCTCAAGGTCAGAATTAAGAGGGATGGCTTCAGAACTCCTGGAGGCTCACATCCTCTTCTACCTTCTGCCCCCCAAGAAATCACTGAACAGCTTTTTACACGTGGAATCACCTCATTATGGTCTCCAGTCTCCTCATTTCCTCTTGGTAGGGTCTTGCTTCCTCAGGCCAAGGCAGACAGATGCTCAGCAACACAAACGTTAGAGGCCGAGAGTATCAGAGGCTGGCCAGACCCTGCAGGAGCCTGTGTCCATCCCCTCTACCCTGCCTCGCCTTTCTCAAGAAAGCAGACCCTGCCTCGGGAGCTGACCCTCCTTCCAGGCCCCAAGCCCCCTGCCTGTTACCTTCAGGTAAGGAAGGAAGTCTGACTTCCATCAGCAATAACCAGAGAGCTCTTTACAATTTTGTCTACATGTAGATAGCTTTCTACATAGGACGGGTAGGAGCCAGCAAACCCATAAATCAGCTCAGCCAAGATCGCATGTGTTCATGAGCCTTCCCTGACTACCGAAAGTAGTCCCAGGACTGCGGAGGCTGCCTCACCGGTGCTATCTACGCCTCCCTGGAATCCAAACCCGAGAGAAGCCGCCAGAGGGGGCAAATGTGAGGACACACCACCACCCATCCCACTCGCCCACCCTCTGCCATTCTCCAATTACTGGCAATCGTCATTTACTACATCATTTGTTGTGTGCTACATGTCAGCGTTATCAATGGCTTTACGTGCATTCTTTCATTCACGCCTAGCAACAAATCTGAGTGAGAGGCATAGTTATCATTCTCTATTTATATGTAAACCCACTCAGTGAAGCTAAAGAACACACCCAAGGCTGCACAGCCAGTACATGGTAGAACTGTGATGAAACTCCAGGACCTCAAAGCCAATACTGTTAATCACAGAAGACAGGAGTTGCTAACGCTGGACAGTCAGCGGGAGCTGATCTACCAGGACAACGCTAGAAGTCTGCTGCTTTCCCACTAGAAGAGAGGCTCCATCTTTCCCTAGGACTGGCCCAAAAAGTCATAATGGGTGAGCTGTTTCACGAGTCCCTACGCATTTGAAGGAAACTTAACACGGAGCTAGGAAAGTTTGGCTGGGAGAGAGCTGGCTCAGCAAGTCTGTGTCCACACAGTGTGTGTGCGGACATCCCAGGTGAGAGAGGAGCACAGTTCACACTGAAGCACACACACCAGCAGAACCGTCTCCGAGGACTGCCAAGCCCACAGCTTACAGATCACGGGGGTGGAAGGTGGGCCTCAGCCTCAAAGGAACCTGGGGCAGAGCGGCTCTCAGAAGGGCTTTCTGCATCAGAGCAGCGAAGTCTCGTCTTCACTAAACAGCTTTGACAGGAGCGACCTGGCAGTGTCAGCGTTTTCTTTACTCCACTGGTTGTCCTTTGTCCCTGGCAACTGGCTGAAGGAGACTTTTCTGCCACTGCTCCTTCCTAGAGATTCACTGCAAAGAACTCGTCCTCCTCAAACCTCACTTTACACCTGTATCTCCACACCTTTACCATCAGTCATGTATTATGTGCAATTACCTGATAAACTGATAGAAGCGGGCAAGTCTGCAGAGGCAGGCATGGCCCAACAGAAAAACAACAAGATTCAAAGTTAGCCAATTCCAGGGCCTACCACACTCTATACTGTTTTTTGGTATGATTTTAGTCCTTCACCAAATAAAATGCCTATAATATAGTCAACTCCAGGGAGGAAACAAATGACTAAGAGTCTCCACCCTCTAAGGCTGAAAACAGAAGATACACACATGAAACAATGGCCATGCAAAATGAGACCTTCCGTCATTTGAATGTTTTATACACATCTCTTCTGTACTTAACTAGATTGTGATTTGTTGGTAAGCTGGGGACTTCATGCACACTACTTCTTTATCTGCCCTGACCCCAGAAAAAGAAAACCTTTTCACACTGAGAGAAGGCACTCGATAATGCTGGGGGAGGGCAAGGAGTCTTGAGGTCAGACATAACTGGGATCTCAAGTGCAACGTCAGCCAGGGTTTCTTCTGAGCACACGCGTCACTCCTGACTTACATCTGAACGTCAGACTACGTAGATGGGCGATAACAGAGGTGCGTGCAGCAGTCCAAGGGCTGCGAGGACAAAGTGATCATACCGAATGGCTGGAGAAGTGTCGTGGAGAAAAGAACATCCCAAGCTGTCCACAGAGTCTCCAAAGCCAGGAACACGGTTTTCACATTGTGACAAGGGACACCTGAGGCTCCCTTTCCCAGAAATATCTTCTGCATCAGCCTGACACAGTCCTGAGTCCCTAAATTCCAAGGTGGGAGTTATTCCAGTGGTTTAGGTGCTATTTCAAAAAGTATTTTAAAATATAAATATGTTCCTGCAGGAGGGAAAATATTTTAACCCTGCCTTTTTCACACGTGAGTAATGTATAGACCTATTTTTTTTTTTTTTTTTTTTTGTGGGGAAGACCAGCCCTGAGCTAACATCTGTTGCCAATCCTCCCCTTTTTTTGCTGAGGAAGACTGGCCCTGGGCTAACATCCATGCCCATCTTCCTCCACTTTATATGGGACGCCGCCACGGCATAGCAGGCAGGCGGTGCGTCGGCGGGCGCTCGGGATCCGAAATCGCGAACCCCGGGCTGCCAAGCGCGGACTAAACCGCTGCGCCACCGGGCGGCCCCGGTATAGACCTATTTTAAAGAAAAAAAAAAATCTTACCAGACCCCTGCCATACATCCATAGACCTCATTTAAGAAATGCTGACTTAAGATGAAATCTTATTTTATTGCTCTTTCAATTGTAAATTATTGTTGCAAAAGAGGAGTTTTTTCTCAATTAGCAAAGTAGTTTCTAAAAGATTATTGTAATGAACAGTTCTAAAAATTCTTATGCATCTCTAAAGATTCAGAGACCCTTGTTTGAGAATCATAGCTTTAATCCATTTAAAAGCCTCAGTCAAATTAATGTCCAGCCCCTAGCACAGGGCTGGGCATCCAGTAGGTATTCAATAAACTCTTTTTGAGTGGATGAATTCTATATGATTAGAGACAGAAGTTGGGGAAAGTCTAAGGCATAAAACATCACTGGGGTGGACAAGCCCAGGCAGGCACCATGCTGTGACCCTGGGCAGTTGGGTTTAAGAAAGAACCACAAGAGAGTATCAAATAGGAATTTGATGAGGCAATTAAATCCCCAAGGGTGGGCTAACTCTGCCCACAGTTAGCACCAGGAAACTAGCTGATAAGGACTAACAACCCCTTCCTTGCCTGGCAGATGCCACTCTGTGCAGATGCCACATTCACTCTGCCTAGCGTAGTCTAGTTATTTTTTACCTTTCTGTCACAGTACCTGGGAGGTATCAAAGAAAGGGTCAGAGGCAAGCCTGGTCCCATGGAAAAACAACAGAATTTGAAGTTAGCCAGTTCTAGATCCTACCATTTACTGGGTCTGCATCCTTGGGCACATGTCTGAAATTCCAACTTTCAGTTTCTTTATTAGTAAAATGAAACAAACAGCTATCTCCCAGTGTTGTTGGAAAGATTACACGTGAGAATGTTTGTGAAAGCCCCACCACATTGTTGGTGGTGAATAAAGCTAGCTAGTTCCCTAACAGGGGCAGGGGGACAGAGCCTATTATCCACGGTCATGAAGAAAGGAAAAATTCAGGATGTGAAAGAGGCCGAAGGCCAGTCCTTGCTGCTCAGGCCTAAACACAGTCTTTTGGGTCGGGGTGGGAGCAGACTGGAAGTGAGGAAAGGAAAAGGTAGAGCTGCCTTCTCAAGGGAGGGATGTTTATTCTGTGGCTGAGAGAAAAGGAGGATTTATCACATGTTCACGTGAGGTCCTGGGGGAGAATTTAAAGTCATTCCATTGGCTCAGACAAATGAGAAGATCCGCTTTCTGACAAATCCCAGCATCCCAACAGAAGACATGTTGGTGAGCTAATAGTGACCTGGCAAAAGAAGAGAGGAATGGTAGGTACAAAGCATTTGTGCTACCAGCAAAGTGGTCCAAGATTGAGGTAATGAGATAACAAGCTCCCAAAAGACTTTCCAGCATCTGAGTTACCCTTTGGTTCACCTTCTGGAACATTCCTCTCATCCATCATTAAGGTTTCATTGAACAGAGAATAGAGCCATAGTCAGGACACTGCCTTTCAATCCTTCAGGTCACACCAGCTCGCACCAAACTTAATTTCAGGCTATGGTAAAACCAGAATAAAACGAAATCAGCACACACTACAATTGTAACTATATTATTATAAGTATGTATGCATGCAATAGGGGTCTAGAAAAGCTTAGAAAATCAACATACAGTCAATATGTGTTGGGTGGTAGAATTGAGAACTTTCCCCTTTAAAAATTATTATTTTTTAATTGTTAAGATCTTATTAGTGCAGTACATAAAAGCTGGGAAGGGAAAAAAATCAAGTCAGGAACAGCCCAATCTCATCCATGCCACCTAGCCTACGGCAGGAGAATCAGACTGAGACTACTATAAACTACATCACACCTGGCTTACGACCCATTCAAGAGTAGGCAGCCCACCGAGTCCAGAGCTTAGGAGACTGAAAGGCTCAAGACTAAATTTCTCTTGGTCAAAACTTCAATGCAAATTTCACTCACGTGCAGCACCATCATAATACACTATGCTGATCTCAAACTAGACTGGAACATTTTTGGTCTATACAACTTCATGCTAACAAATACCTAAATAAATTTTCCTAACTAGTCTGAAAATTTTGGTAGGTCTGCAGCACACAGACAAACACACACACACACTTCCCTGCTGAGGAACTAAATAGTCCTCTGTGTAGGGGGGAGAATAGGATGACAACCTACAACCTACACAACCTGACTTTTACCTTAAGTCGGACTTCAAATAGAACCGATCACTTTACATTTACTCCACTGGAAAGTCACCTATACCCACTAGAATTTATTACCCACATATTTAAGGGTTTTTTTTTTTTTAATTACACAAACCACAGTCAATGTTGGACTAGACAGTAATTTGGGTATAGGATGATCTCAAAGATGACCCTTGGAATATACAGTCTTTACCAATATGTGACTCAACCAAGGCCACACAAATAACCCCAATGAGGGCAAGTCACAAGGTCCCTCCTGGTCAATGGATGGAAATTCAATAGTCCCAAGGTTAATTTGCCTTTTCCTTCTAGAAAACCCTCCTTTACCCTCTCCATTGCCTCCTCTCACTCCAATACCTTGTTCACACCCATTTCAGTACGCATGCTGTAGTACTGCATTTGCTTATACACCAGTCTCCCTGTCAGACTGAGTTCCCTGCGAGAAGAAACTAGATCTTCACCTGTGTGCACCCCATCCTAGTACATAGTAGATGCTCCATCTGCCCTGTTTTCCTTGGGGCAACCTGATTTGAACTGGTTATCCCAGTGTAATTATTAATGCCCCCTTCTACTCACAGAAGGGCACTGGTGTATACGATAAATCCTATGACCACCCTATCAATAAATAGTAGATGAATGTTGGTTGTTGGTTTTATGAAATTTGTTCATTCTTTTTTTTTTTTTTTTTGTGGGGAAGACCAGCCCTGAGCTAACATCTGTTGCCAATCCTCCCCTTTTTGTTGAGAAAGACTGGCCCTGGGCTAACATCCGTGCCCATCTTCCTCCACTTTATATGGGACGCCACCACAGCCTGGCTGACAGGCAGTGTGTCGGCGGGCGCCCGGGATGCGAACTTGCAAACCCTGGGTTGCCAAGCACGAACTAAACCGCTGCGCCACCGGGCGGCCCCTGCTCATTCATTTTTAAAGTCATCTCCCCATTATCTGCTGCAGTTACTGTAGGTAGATAGGCAGGTAGGTAGGTGGGTGGGTAGATGGGTAGGGGACGAGTTGACAGACAGACAGACTGACTGAGAAGGAGGTAATCCAGAATTTAGTTTTGTTAAGAATTTGAAAGCATGATGGGTAGCTTTGATTTGTCACGGCAGATTTCCCTTCTAAATATCTAGTCAACCCTTTGATAATAGTAAAGGGACTTTGCTTTCTCAGAGCACACTGGTATGGTCTGGGTGAGGCCAGCAATGGCTAGAATGTGCTGGTTGTGGTGGGGGAAGTCACAATGGCACTAAATCCACACCAGGATTACTGAGAATTGGTGGTATTGGCAAGTGTTCACTGTTCCAACCTAGATGTCACTGCTCCGTGGCTTAGCATCCTGCCCATGAAGCCACCCCCTCTCTACAGATGCCCCTTAGAAACAGAAAAATCCCTGAGCTTTTCTTACAGTCCTCAAGGATGAGATGAAATAGCAAGAACCAGAGAAGGCGAGGATGGAGCTGGAGCCAATTAATGGACTCAGCGTTTAGGGTTCTGGTTTGTGCAGCAGCAAGGGGTACATTAATACGGTTGCCAGAAGCACTGATAAAATCTGGATTATCCAAGTGTATGCCATTTGTCCTGGGGTCTGGCCTTTTTACAGTGCATTAAGGATAGGAAACTAGAACCACAAGTCTCAACGGGTCCTTCCCCACTTGTAATTGCCACAGACAGGGCCACGTAAGATGGCCAGAGGGGAGGGGAGTACTTCACCTGTCTGGCCCATTTCCTTTGGTTCCAGAGAAACTCCTCCTTGGATTTAAGGGCCCAGAGGGATTTCCCAACTCTCGCTGCTCATTAAGTCTGTTTGATTTTAAAGGAGAAGATTAAATACACAGCCCACAGCCAAGACTCCAGATGTTAAGCAAGCCTTCCCTTTGTGGCTGGCGTCCCCTGCTAAGTAGTACTTCTAATTAACAATTAAAGCTGGGCTCCAAGGGCTGTCAGAGGTGGGAGTCGAGGCAGAAGGAGCCCTGGCCCCAGTCCCAGCTTTGCTGTTTTTATTAGTTGAAGATCTGAACCCCTCATTTGGCTTCTCTAGGTCTCAGTTTCTTCCTTTTGCCCTACTGGGAGTAGACTATCTACCAAACCTCCACCTCTCACAAGCGGGCTGTGAAAGTCAAAGGGGATTAACTTAAGAGTTCTTCAGAAAAAGCACAAAGCCTTCCAGAACTGCAGTCCAATATAATACCCACTCGCCACGTGCAGCTATTTAAACTTGAGCTAATTAAAATTTAAAATTTAATTCTTTGGTCACATTAGCCACATTCCAGGGGCTTAAGAGCCACACGTGCCTAGTGGCTACCATATTGGCTACCTCAAATAGAGAACACTGCCATCATCTGGAAAGTTCTATGGGACAGCACTGCTCTCAAGAGTCTCTTGAATTTCTCTCCATAAAAAATTGAAAAGAACACCCCAGCCCTGTCAAATGCTCAGGAAGGCGATGGTCCACATGTATGTTTAATGCCTACAAAGAGAGAAGCCCTTTATATCCACACAGTAGGGTCACAACCAGGCTCTCTTCCAAATTCTTCAAAGAAAGTGGCAGAGTTTTTCTTCCCAACAAATAAAACAGGCACTGGCAAGTGAGGAACTTTTCTCCCAAAGCTCCCCGGTTATACTCAGATCACCCTTTCAGACCTCATCTACTATTTACACAGTCCTACTTTTAAGAAAATGCATTTTCAAACTTTCTCTCAACAGGAGTGGTAGGTCTGTGCAAATCTGGGGACCAGGGAGACCCAGTCACTTCGTTCCCTCCTGCCTGACACGCCTTTCCATACAGCACCAAAAAATGACCAACTTGAACTATTTAACTTAACAAAAGGACACAATCCTCCAGGGGGCCAAGTGTTAAAAGCATTCCAAATGAAAATGAAACAGAAGCTCCTCCCCTCCAGCCTGTTCCTCATCTGCCAAGGATTTATTGGCTCTTGCAGTAAATTAATCAATGGTCTAGAGAAAATAAAACCATGGCTCCAATGTAAATACTTGTTGGTAACAATCCTTTAGTGTGACACTTCGGATTTCAAGTGGCTGGGTGGCCTTCCAAATGCCTCGTTAAATGGCAACTTTATAGCATTAAGAGGAAAAGGTGCTGGGATTTTCTGTACAAATGTATAAATCAATCTTTTCAAAGACAAAGAGTAGAACAATTCACAAAATGTATGTGATTGGGGGAAATGGGGAGCTGGGGCAAGCAAATTGAGGAAGGAGGAACGGAAGCAGAGAGGCTACTCTAGAGTTTTTCCTGGCTCGGTGCATTAGGGTATCTTGACTCTGGACTTTTCCATTCTGCCCAGTATTTGTTTATCGATCATCAAATGGGACGGCTCTCCCAAATGGTCAGGTCCTAGGCCCTCTGTGTGCATGCACACGTGTGTATGTGTGTGATCCCAGACTGACGGTGTCTTTGTTCATTTTCCCATCCCTCACAGTCTTTATTGTAAAGATTTCCAAGTAGCAGGCAATTAAAATCAGTCAAGTTTATTGACTTCTCTCAGTGAATGCTTTTGTGTTAAAAAAAAAAAAGCTATATCATCTACAGCTGGTTATTGACCACTCCGTGTGCAAGCTGCTATAGTAATGCTTGGAAAAACACTCACCCTTTGCCCCCCAAAATAATTTAACATGCCTTGTAGAGTGTAAGCCAGCAAATTAACAGTTAAACCCACAAGGAGACCACTACCTTGCAAACTCAACCCTATTTTCTTCTTGAGGAACCCTCAAGGAGAGCTTTATCTGCTCCATCCAAATCCTACTGCTCTAAATGGACCGAGACAGCTGCACCCCTGGAATCCACTTGGAAAATGGGCTGTTTCCCTCTGATGTGCCCCCAAACACCAGTATATGTCTGAGATTAATCCCTCTCACTGCCTGTCAGCTAAGCAGCCTTTGAAAGCTATGTGTGGCCCCCAGTAGGCCAATCCATTTTATTTTTCCTTTAGAAAAAGCTTTTTTTTTAAACTAAAGGCTGAAACTAAAGAGGAGAAAGTTCGAAAATAGAGCGCGTGTGCATGCGACCCTCTGCATTTGTGTGCCGGTGGCAATCTCGATTTTGTCCTCCTAATTGGCAGTTCTCTGTATAGCTATACTCAATTTTGTCAGATTCCTATGGAAAAATTAGCCCCATTGTTCCAAAAGAACAATGGGCAAGTGACAATAGTGAGACAAGGGAAGCAGACGCTGCAGATCTCAGGAATGGTCCTTTTCTGCTGTTGAAACAGATCCTATTGGAAAACTGCCATCTCAGGAGCCCACTTCCATCCTCAAATCTGCTTCTCAATCTCAAAAAGCAAAATGAAACAAAATAGATGTGTAGATTAATGAAAACTGCTTGCAGACACCTAATGTGGTCCCCTCCATGGACACCTTAAGTCCCTCCCCCGGAATGTCTCCAGAGCACCAAATTTGCTCCAAGCATTTCTTAGTGACAGTCACTTTCCTAATACAATTCCCACCCTGTCACTGCCTCTCTGTTCGCCCCACATAGTGTGTGTGTGTGTCTGTGCATGTGTGTGTGTGTAATCTGCTTTGAACTATTTAGAGCCTACCAACTCCATATGTAAAATATCGACCCTTCAGTGGTCTTGTAGGATTTCCAGAATGTATCCGAGTGGTCAATATACAGAAATCCAAAGTAAGAATGGGTCCAGCTCTTATCAAAACTTTAAGGACTCAGGCACAGAAAGAATATGCCCATCCAAGTGCTCACAAGGCTACAGCCTGACACGAACCCAGAGGCACTGAAGAGACTTTGACAGAACCTACTTGATGCATTAGCACCTCTGGGCTCGGTGTGTAGGAGTCGCTTGGTCCTAATGCAAGAATTGAATTCCATCCTGGGCACAAGGGCCAGGGAAGTGGCAAAGGTCCAGGGACATGGCGGAGGGCCCAGGCCTCACAGCATCCTTCACAGAAGCAGTCTCCTGCAGGGAGCTTGCTGGTCTCCTGCCAACCCACAGTTCTCAGAAGGGTGGAAGGGCAAAGGGAGGAATTTCTCAGCTGGCAGATCCTCAACGCAGGAGAGAGGAAGGGAGTCGGGGCAACAAGCTCTGCATGCTGGAGGAAGAAGGAGTGGCAGGAAAGGAAGAGGCCCACTGGAGGCATATCAACAACTTGGCAATGGCAGATCAAAGCAAAGCAAACCTCGGAGCCACTACCAGTCTTTGAGTTCGCCTGGTGTAGTGACATGCATGCTTTTAACAAATGTGTTGTTAAGTGCTTAAGATATGTAAGAATACATTCTTTCTATATGTTATCCAAACTATATAGATAAGCCTTAATTTCCTCCTAATTCCACTCTCCTCCCCTCAAATAACCACTGTTTTCTGTTTTTCATCTAGACCTTCTGGATGCAGCATTTACATACTGTCATATTCACATAGGGAAATATATCAGTTTACTTAAATGACCACATATTGTACTTATCATTCTACACTGTGTTTTTCTCTCAACCTATCGATGTTTTAGAGATCATTCTAAAGAAGGATCCCAACAAACCCACTTCATTCTTTGAAATGACCACATAGTATTCTACAATGTGGACTTACCATATTTTATTTATTCATTCTTCTAGTGAAGTTTAATTTTCATCTTCCCCCATTCAAACAGTTCTGGAATGAATATATATTCAAATACAAGTATTTCACTAAAATACAATTCTAGAAGAGAAATGACTGTGTCAAAGAATATGTACAATTTTAACAGATACTGACAAAATACCTGTGACGTTTTACTCCCACTGACATTGTGTGAACACTCATTTCCCTAATTCTACCCACACCTGATTCTATCATCCTTTTTCTTCTTTTTTTTTTGGTAAGGAAGATTGGCCCTGAGCTAACATCTGTTGCCAGTCTTTCTCTATTTTGTATGTGGGATGCCGCCACAGCATGGCTTGATGAGCTATGTGTAGGTCTGCGCCTGGGATCCGAACCTGCGAACCCCGGGCCGCCAAAGCAGAGCACACAGAACTTAACCACTATGCCACCAGGCCAGCCCGATATCATCCTTTTAATTTTTGCCTATGCTTAACCTTAACCCTGACATTGTCCAGCCTGATGATGGACAGTATAAAAAAAAAAAAAAATCCCACTGCTTTAATTTGCATTTCCCTGATTACCCGAGAGGTCAAGCATTTTGTCCTATGTTTACTAGGTATTTGCATTTTCTCTTCTGTGAGTTGCCATTTCACATACTTTGCCCATTTTTCTTTTGGGCCATTTGCTTTTTTTCCCCTCATTAATTTATAGGTTTTTACATTTTCTGACTATTAAGCCATTCATTGTTTGTTCTCTTGGTTTCATACATCTCTCTTAGCTTTTAAAAACTTTCTCATGGACTTTTCCCACAAACAAGGTGATTTCCCATGAACAACACAGTGGCTTCTAAACTGTTCTATTCAGCAGTAGAATCCTTTCTCCAACCCAGGGGAACCCTCAATAATAGATAACAGCAGAACTGCCCTGGCTGAGGCCAAATTGGCCTCCTAAGGTCCACCCATACCCCCACCCTGATTCTGAGGGATGCTTCCAAGAACAAAGCTTGAAAAGATAGATTCAGTCCAACTCCCTCGTGTAATAAATGAAGAAATGCAGGATAAGAGCCGCTAGAGGGACGAGCTCAAGGCCTCCTAAGAAAATTAAGACCAAAACTAAGGTCTCCATTCTGTTCCTATGAACCCAGCATAGTATTTAAATTATAGAGGGTAGACTGATTCCAATTTGACAGTAAAACTCACCTATTTGGCATCTGACTCATGTACTTTTCTCCCATCGAAGAAAAAGAAAGTAACACCCTAATAAAATAAACTGAGAGATAATTTCACTCAAGAACTCATTTAAAAGAACATTTATCATTGCTTTCTAGTTATTTATTCCTGTGTTAACTTCCCGTCTCTCCTCGCTAAAACGTAAGCTAAATGAGAGCAGCGAATCTTTGTCCTCTCGTGTCTCTAAGACTCAGGACTGGGCCTGTCAAATTATAGGTCTCGATAAATATTTACCTACCAAACCATTCCCTACAGCTAAAAAAGAGCAGAAAATGATCCAATTTGCACTTAAAAAAAATTCCAACTGCATTTATCAATGTAACCTCTGCTAGAATAGCTATCCATTAGCGGGTGGCTTAAAATGTGGGATGCAGGAAGGAATATCAGGGTCTGGATAATCCAAATGGAATAATTGAGAGCCATACCACTGAAAACATATGACCACCCTCCTCCTCCTTCCTCTCTCTGGAATTCTTGGGGCTTCTGGTTGTCATGCCTGTGTTTCCAGGACATCTGGCACTAGAAGGCCCCTTTGCAAAAACCTCACCAGAGACGGAGGCAGCTCGAGTCAGCTGCGGTCCAGTGTGAGGTCTTATATCTCACCTGCTGTAGTACTAACTACCAAATGTGGGCACTTGAGGAGGTAAACTAATTGTGGGATCCAAGTCTCAGGTTCCTCCTCTAAAGTGGACACAATAATAGGCCCTGCACCTCATAGGTTTTCAGAAGTTTAGTGTCAATGCATGTATGTTGCTTAGCACAATGCCACATGGATGGAATCACTGGAGTTTCTTTTGTTTTATCAGTTAAGATGGTCTACAAAGTCTACTTTAAGGATGGGTTTTTGCATGCCCAGAATGAGGGGGCAGAGTCAGACTAAACACTATTAAATATGAGGAAATGGGATGAGATTAGCCAGCATTATTAAAAATACCTTCCTGAGACAATAACCCTAATTTACAGAGCAAGTCAAATCCAATCATAGAGGCAAATATTCGACATAAGTCTTAGAACTTCTAGACCACAGAGGGAAAGATTGATGGAGAGCCTTCACTTAAATGCCAACCTGCTGATGAGAGATCCCCACCCAGACCATAGCCAGAAGACCACCTTTCCATCTCCGTGTCTGGAGCTGGAGCTCACGTTTACTTGACTTGGTGCAGGGACATTTACAGCTTCCATTTGCTCCAGGGGCAATCACAAAGAGTGTGTTCTGGCCCAGGCCCACCCCTCCAGGGAACAATAACCATTTCATATATTGGTATTTAGTTACAGGGCTATGAATGCCCTATAGTCAATCAAAATAGAGTTCGTGCAGATCGGATTTTGATCTCTGCAAATGAGGATATTGGCTAAAGTCACTCTGGGAAAACAAAAAAAGAGCCAACATTCTGTTCATAGAATTTTGAACATTTTTGCTTCCTATCCATTCACAGATTCAGCTACTAAAGCAGTGGTGAGATGTATCGTAGAGTGGAATGTTGGCACATAGGCAATTCATGCGTTACAGAATTGTGAGGCATCCTAAAACATGTGAATAATAATAGAAAAATCTGCGCCCTCAAACTGGCCAAACCAGGACAAACCCTCGTGGATTTTAGTATAAAGCATAAACAAAAATGCCCATCATTACTCTGGACTTTTAAAGGCACGTGTTCCTGGGGAAAGTGTGAGTCATCTCAGAACCCCACCTTTAGCAGAATCAAAATCAGACCTAAGGATTGAATCCCACACAGATCAGTTTGGTCACTGAAGGCATCCTTTTCATCTCAGAAAAAAAAAAAAAGATTTTCTTTATTAACAAAGATACGGAAGATAAAGAGACATGCTAAGGAGAAAAACATTTAAAATCTGCTTTGAAAAGAAAAAAAATCCCCAATTCTTACAGATCTCTGAATGTTGCATAGGTTAGAAGGGAAGTGAAGAAGACGACAGTTGGAATGTAGGCATGAAACGTCAACAAGTCCACACACCAAGTTTGCCTCTTGCTAAAATTGATTTGACTATTCTTAAGAACACTGGATGCTCATAGGATTTCACTCGTATGTGGAAGATAAACAAACACATAGATAAGGACAACACATTGGTGGTTACCAGAGGGGAAGGGGGTAGGGGGAGGATGAAAGAGGTAAAGGGGGACATTTGTATGGTGACAGATAAAAACTAGACTATTGGGGGTGAACACAATGCAGTTTATACAGAAGGTGAAATATAATAATGTACACCTGAAATTTACACAGTGTTATAAACTAATGTGACCTCAATAAAATTTTTAAAAAAAAGGAATACTGGATGCTCTTCATCTCCTGCTAAGAAGAGAACCAGAAGAAAGCTTTCAGAATGACTAGAGTTGCTCTCAATCCCAGTCTTTGTTCTCTAAAAAATAGTGTAAGACAACTTGCTGGGTCATACTTGAGGAGAAATTTCTATTCTTAACACCTGCCTGAGCACGCCAGCACCGACAGGACTTAGACTATAAATGGATGGCCACCTGCAATGACTGACGATATCAACATCATTGTCCAACTACTGTCCACCTTTATCGCCACACAGTGCCGTATCGATAGTTACAGGCAGCAAACAGAGGGGTGTATGATAGATATTTAAACCCAGCATTAGCCATTTTCTACCAAATTCCAAAATAAGCTGAGGCCCCTCAACCACTAGAGGCCCAGAAACCTTACTGCAGGCTGTACTATTCAAGGTCTCAAGATTGTGTTCTGAGGGTCAGAAAAAGAGAACAGTGCTTGAAAGCAAAACTCTAGAAAGCCAGGATGGTTAATCGGTATACTGAAATGGGATGGAGCTAGTTGTTTGGGACCATCAAAAAAGGCCACCGTGGGAGGCATGGGCTGGAGAGCACTTCCAGCGAATGGAGAAGGGGTCCAGAGAAGCTTTCCCAGGCACCAGGACTTGTTACCAGCAGCCCTGAGCAATCTGAACGTGTGAGGTTCTGGGGTACTTGTTGAGCTTATAAATCACAGTCATAGTATTTTCTCCTCTGTCTCAAAAAATAACATGCAAATCACTTCAAATCTCTGGACTCTAGTTTATCCCTCTGTTAAGACATTAGGGCTGGAGCCCTAGTTAACATCCTCATTAACAAAAATAAGCCTTTCAGGGGCCGGCCCGGTGGCGCAGCGGTTTAGTCCGCGCTTGGCAGCCCGGGGTTCCCGAGCTCGGATCCCGGGCGCCCGCCGACGCACTGCCTGTCAGCCATGCCGTGGCGGCGTCCCATATAAAGTGGAGGAAGATGGGCATGGATGTTAGCTCAGGGCCAGTCTTCCTCAGCAAAAAGGGGAGGATTAGCAACGGATGTTAGCTCAGGGCTGGTCTTCCTTACCAAAAAAAAAAAAAAAAAATAAAAAAAAAAAAAAATAAGCCTTTCAGCAAAATTTGTAAAGCAAATTTCTGTAAAACAGCTTTCCTTTTGACCTGCATTATGATACCAGGCATGATCTTACCGGAAGTGATATGATTACAATGAACACAGCACAGCATTTCTAAACAAACTATGAAAGAGAAAAGGTCAGCTTCCTGATTACGCACTAAGAAGTCTAAACTAATAATAATCCCATGCTACACATCAGAAAGATTTCAAAATACCTGAAGCAAAAAAATGCAATCAAGATGTCTCATAACAACAGTTAACATTTATTGAAAGCTTAACCTGGGCCAGGTACATGCAATAACTCATCAAAGCCTCACAACCCTCTATGAGCTAATATTACTATTACCTTCATTTTTCAAGAAATTGAAGGCACAGATAGCTTCGAAGGTCATTCAGATGTAATAATATAGGAACCATCTGCCAGCAGAACTCCATGGTCTGAAAAGCTGCATATATGCCGAACTTTTCTAAGAATGGAATTTGAGGCCATACCCGGTCACCACCCAGAACTGGTGCCCCACTGTCTGTTTTCATCTTTATGTCCCCAGGCAAATAGCCTGAATCGAGTCAAGGCCTTTTGCACTACATCATGCTCGGGAACTTCAAGTAATTGTGGGCAACAATGTAATTATGAAGTTTATAATTCAAATAGTAGTGAAGACCTGCAGTCAGTTTTTTATATTTAATTATCAAGACCAATCTCTACACAATTAAAATTAATAGGAGAATGCTGCAAGATTGCTGGAAACAAAAATCCAAATTCAAACATCGATAGCATTCATGTATACCAGTGGTAACCAAATAGAGAACATAATAGTAAGGAAAAAATTGGCTTCCACAGTAAGCCAAACTATAAAGTAGATAGGCATAAATCTAAAAGCAACTTTAGTAAGAAATTATAAAACTTTCTTGAAGGATATTGGATTAATGGAATGATAAACCTTGTTTATGGGGAGAGAAAGACAACATTTTAAAGATGTCCATATTTCCCAATTAATCAATAATTTCAGTGAAATTCCAAAAAGATATCAACAACAATTTTTAGGAAACTTGGAAAATATTTTAATATTTATAAGGGAGAGAATAGGACTGAGAATAACCAAGACAATAGAAGGGCGACGGACTACCTTATCAGATATTAAAACACATTAGAAAACCATAGTAATTAAGATAATGTGACATTGATGCAAGAATAGACAGATTATCAGAATGGAATAAAGAGCCCTGAAACCGACCTGTATATTTTTAGGGACTATATGATACATGTGGGGCAAGGGCATGCTAATCACTGTGCTAGATTTGTAATCCACTTGAAATTTATTTGTAATTCATCTTAAAGTTGTTTTTCTCTTTAGAGTGAGACAAAGATCAAATTATTTATTTTCCACATGAAAGCCAAAAAAACCACGTAAATATGAAAATTTACTAGAAGAAAAATATAGGAAAGGTAGAGGATTTTCTCAAAACAGAAAAGGCAGTTAAAATGAATGACTCTATTAACATGGCCAGATCTCAAAAGGAAAAAAATGTAGTGTATAAAAAGAAGCAACATGATACCATTTATGTCAATTAAAACACACATAGAGATGCACACGTTTATCTATAAATAAATTATAGCATTTAAACATCTAAAACTTAGTCTGGAAGGATATGCACTAAACTGAAGCAAGATGGGGTAGGGGCTAATGGGAATTTTAGTTACAACTAGTTTTTTGTTAAAACAAAGCCTTAAAAGCAAATACAGAAAAATACTAATCTGAGTGGCAGGAATATGGATATTTGCTAGGTCATTTTTGGATTTTCTGTATCTTTCAAGTTTTTTAAGAAAGAAGTCTTAAAACTCAAATGTTAAATCTAGAGCTTTTCCATTAACTTCCCTGTCAACTCACAGAATATTTTCTTGATTATGTATAATATTATTCTTACTTCAAAATACAGAATGTAAACAGAACAAATAAATCCAGTTATCGATCCCAACTGTGATAGTTAAAGTTAATTTTCTGTGTCAACTTGGCTAGGCTACGGTGCCCAGATGTTTGGTCAAACACCAGTCTAGATGTTGCTTTAAAGGTATTGTTTAGATGTGATTAACATTTAAGTCAGTAGATGTTTCATGAAGCAGATTACTCGCCACAATGTGGGTGGGCCTCACCTAATCAGTTGAAGGCCATAAGAGAAAGGAGATTAAGGTTTCCCACAGGAGAAGGAATTATCCTCAAGACTGCAACATAGAAACCCTACCTGAATTGCCAGCCTGCTGGCTTGCCCTACAGATTTCGGACTTGCCAGCCTCCACAATCTCTTGAGCCAATTTCTTAAAATAAATTCCTCCCCCCCCCCCCCATATATATATATATATATCCCCTTTCCATTCTCTTTCTCTGGAGAACCCTAATACCAACATTGCAAGTTTTGGGGCAGCCATGGTTTCTCAATATCTAAAATGGCTCACAATTTTTGTAACATTTAAAAGGATAGAAAAGCATGCTTTGGGGGATGGAGGGGACAAGCATAGGCCAATTAACATTGACACATTGGGATTAAACATATTTTGTGTTTATTTTCTAGGAAAATATATCCCATGAGAAAATAAAGTTCTTCAGTAAGGCGGCTTCCTGTTGGAGATGGCTTTTTCCTAGTGGAAATTTCCCTGTTAGCCTGTGATTACTTCTTGGCCGACGCTCTGCGGGGAGGACACATGTCTACACTCCCACGCGGAGGAGGAAGAAGGATCGGAGGAGTGAGGTCTGGCCTTCCTGTGCCCATGATTTTTCCTGAGGGAAACTCTCCTTGTTTGCTTCACCAAAACCACAAGTTGACAGGCTGCCCAAGATTGATTGTGCTCTATAGGCTACTTCTCCATGGACGCCCTCTGCTTTGCTCACAGTTACCAACAATGTCAAGTGCTCTAGCTTCCTAAATCTGCTCAATACACCTCCAACGCCACACTGGATATAAGGACCCCTAAACATAAGTCGGTACCCCTTTTCTCAGTTTAGACCCCTTACTGATTTTAGAGAAAATACATTTCAATCATTTTAATATTCTGCATCTGTGTTCATTTTATTTTGAATTTTTATTTTTGAATTATTAGCACTTGTTAACCAAGAAAGTTCAAGTAAGAAACAAGAATGGAGTTACTGAAGCAACGATTCAAGGCGACGATAATATATATTATAAAAATACATCTTGGGGCCAGCCCAGTGGCGCAGCGGTTTAGCTCACGCTTTGGCAGCCCGGGGTTCGCGGGTTCGGATCCCGGGCGCCTGTTGACACACTGCTTGTCAGCCATGCTGTGGCGGCGTCCCATATAAAGTAGAGGAAGACGGGCACGGATGTTAGCCCAGGGCCAGTCTTTCTCAGCAAAAAGAGGAGGATTGGCAACAGACATCAGCTCAGGGCTGGTCTTCCTCAGAAAAAAAAGAAACTTCTTAACATCATTTTGCATTTCCTATAGATTTAGAGGAGAACAAAGGACATCTAAGCTGGATAAGGTGATCCTAAACATAAGTGATCCCCTACCGTCCCAATCAGAAGATAGCTGGGAAAATTGGGGGTGAAACTTGGTTAGAGAAATGTAAATGATGTAAATGAAAGAATCTATATCATTAGATGTAAACATTCCATTTAAGATATTAAAAAGATAACATTTAAAATATTTACCTTAAGCTATTTAAGATATTAATGTAGCAATACACATACTTGTATGTGCATAAATATTATCTAGACAAATATGTAAAAATCATATAAGTTAATGCTAATTTAGAAATATTTCTGGTTTCCCCCTGATTCTCACACTTTAGGAAAACATTTCTTAAAAGTCTTCAGTGGCACTGGCATTTTCACACCCATTCCTGTGATTATGACTACATTTGGAATTTTCCAGAACCTATCCTCTTCACTTCCATTCAAGTTATCTGGATAAGGTTCTTAACTCATTCCATTTTTAAATGATCTTTACAAGTCTTGTTTACAAAGAAATCCAACACTTGTTACTGTGAGATCAGATGCCCAGGAATATTGCTCGATTTTTTTAACCTTTTTTTTTTTTAAATATGATTTCCTCAGTTGACCTCTATAAGCATCCAAAACCAGCATTGACTAAGGTCATTTCAGGCTAATGTGTGTTCCCTAAATGACACTGTGATGTTCAAAATAGAGTAACTGTGAGATCCTCCCTCAACATGAGAGAATTTGTAGAGACTTAAATATGAGGCAATTCCCCCATTTCTGATGATAACTCTTTTGGGTGGTGGGAAACTGGGCCTTATATTTGGGCATATGAGGTAAATCAAGTAACTTCATTTCCCAGGATTCCTCTCATCTGCTGTTCTTCCTCAGCAGGCAACATGGTACGGAATCATAAGTGGACTTTCTCAGGGTAGAGTTGGTGGACTCCAGGGGAACCCAAAGTGTTGGGTCTAGAGGACCCAGAAAAAGGTGTCTCTCCCACAGGATAGATGAGTGCTGCCACACAAGCCAGGCTGGGAGGGCCATCGGCTTTCTGTCTTGTCTTTCTCCCTCCTCCTCCTCCTTTTAAAAATAATTTATGCAGTTGTGGTGTGATGTCTTTAAGGGTGGCAGGAGAATATCTGCCGCAGGGTGACTCCTGGGCAGCTGCGTGGTCATGTATCCTCTCAGATCCCATCACCACCTCCTGAAGGGGTTGGACCCACCCTCTCTCTGCCCTCAGATGCCCCAGCAGCAAAACTCTGAGCTCAGCTCTAGCACAGCTAGAAGGCATTACCAATAGCAAAGTGAGTCAGACAACAGGGCTGTATGTCAGAGATAGGGAGAATTTTCTGGAACATTCTGAAGAAGGGCCTAAATACCTTGAGAGCTTCACTGAGCTCCTGCTTATTGCCATTTCAGGTGGAAAGGAACAACGGATAATGTTTCAAAGTGTAAAAGATGTCCATTACAGCCATTAAATTTCAGTTCAAAGGGAGGGGGGAGGAGGAGGGAAAGAGAGGATGATAATGTTGATGAATATAGACCAACAGTGTGATATTGTGATTTATAATAAGAAATATATATTTGGTCTTTATCCACTGTTCCTGGCACAGAGCTCCTAACACCCTTGTAATTCCCTATAGAAGAGCCATAGGGCATCTTTCCTTATAATATTTAGTTCCTGAAATAGCTCCAGAGCAATAAAGGTGAAATGGATATATGTTATTCATAATAAGCCCCTTTCAATTAAATCTGAGTTTATGATAATGTGGCGACTTTTGGAAGGTCCTTAGGGATGGGGGCTGGTTGCCAGGGGACTGAGGCACGATTAGAGGGTTGGAACTTTCCATTCCACCTCTGACCTCTGGGGAGGGGAGAGGGGCTGGAGATTGAGTTCAACCACCAATGGCCAATGATTTAATCCATTATGCCTATGTAATGAAGCCTCCCTAAAAACCCCAAAGGAGTGCTGGACCAGTGGCATAGTGGTTAAGTTCGAGTGCTCCACTTTGGTGGCCTGGGGTTCGCAGTTCCCATCCCAGGCATGGACCTACTCACTGCTCATCAAGCCATGCTGTGGTGGCATCCCACGTACAAAACAGAGAAAGATGGGCACAGATGTCAGCTCAGAGACAATCCTCCTCACCAAAAAACCCCCCAGAAGGACAGGGTTCAGAGAGCTTCTGGGTTGGTGAACACGTGGAGATGCTACGCCCCTTTCTCCATACCTTGCCCTACGCATCTTCCATCTGGCTGTCCCTGAGTTGTATCCTTTTATAATAAACCAGTAATCTAGTAAGTAAATTGTTTTCCTGAATTCTGTGAACTGCTCTAGCAAATTAATCGAACCCAATTAATTAACCCTATTAATTAATAGGAGGGGTCGTGGGAACCTATTTATAGCCAGTTGGTCAGAAGCACAAATGACAACTTAGACTTTCAATTGGCATCGGGGGGGGGGCAGTTTTGTGGGACTGAGCCCTTAACCTGTGGGATCTGACGCTCACTCCAGGTAGATGGTGTCCAAACTGAATTGAATTGGAGGACACCCAGATGGTGACCCAGAATTGTTGGTGTTCGGAAACCTCCCACACACATATTTAATCAGAAGTGTCTGAAGTGAAGTGGTATTCAGAGAGTATTGTGTGTAATGTAAATGAAAACAATACATCGAGTTTTTTCTTTACCACAGGGACAGTGAGTCATGAAAGAGGAAAACCCGAGCGGTAGGAGGAACTGAGGGAGTGTTGCCAGAATTTGGCTGCATTCAGAAAAGCTACCTCAGGGCAGCCAGCCAGGTGTAGACTGTCACCAGTGGACTTGAGTGGGTTACGTCCTAAAGTCACACACAGACCCAGCACTTTTGGAAGCTTGATGGTTATTAACACAAAAGGTGAGGATTTGTCTCATTTTCCTTGGGTTTTTCTCCATTAAGAAAACTGACTTTTAACCAAAGGCTCATTTTCTGACTGAGGAAACAACTCAGGCAAGTTAACAGTTACAGCTGACAGAGCACATCCAGAAAGTAGAAGCAGCAAACCCAGCTCTAGGGACCCAGGAGCTGAATTTCGTTAAGGGCTTATGTGCCTGGAACAGTGATGAACACTTTATGTCCAGTACCCCACTAAATCCTCACCACTAACTTATGAGGGGGCGACACACCTTATCCCCACTTTATAGTTGAGAAAACCAAGGCAGAGAAGCTAGCGAACTTTTCACTTAGCAAGAATACTGGGTGTGGAATATCACTACTTCACTGACAAGGTTTATTTGTGGAGTCAGACAGAACCGAGAATGTGCTATATCACCTTACACTAGCTCTGTAATTCTGGGTATATCACATCCGTTCTGAGCCTCAGTTTCCAGATCTGCAAAATGGGCATCACACTCAGCTATCTGGGTGTGAGATCCTTTAGTTAAAGCCCCCAGCACATAGCCTGACAAATAGCAGGCACTCAGTAAAGATACTATGCCCCCTTCCATTTCCCTAATCTTCCCGAACCCAAGTCTTACAAGTGAGGGGTAACAATTTATCGGCACCCCAGCTGACTTGCATATGTGAAAGGATGTAACATATGGAGGAAGGAACACTTAATTACTGACATTCATCTTATCACATGCAGACCTAGGCCAATCTTTTTGTTTCTGTTCTTTAAGGAACCAACTTTAAGCTGTGAATTTAGTGGAACCAAAGGTTTTCGATTTTGTAGGGAACACCTTATACTCTGGTCCTTGTGCTAAATGGACTCATGAAGGGCCATCATCACAGCAGCAGTGCTGATCAGCAAATGCCCCCTCAGGGAATGGCTGCAAGCAGCCCCGGCCTGACTTGGAGATCACGTTTTCTGCAGACAAAGCCCAAGATCTGGCTCCAATAACCGCAGAACTTATAACTAACTCACCCAACCCAACCCCAACACCTCATACACTCACATAAAATGTTGCTCCAAAGTTTAAAGTTGGTGAAGGGAGATGTCCAAGAGTGGCTGTGGGTTGGCCCAAATATTCCTCCATCTGTCTACACGTGGGGCTAATGTTGGAACCTGGGTTAGAATCCACCGTCTGCATCCTATTAGGCCCTTTTATGAGCTCAGAGCATGACTTATCTGGTTTGCATTTGCAACACAGAGGGAAGCAATAAGGGGCAGCAGAGAGGCTTTCTAAAGGATACCTTATGGAGGTCAGTGTCACCAGAGAGCTCCTATGAGATGACCAGGCAGTGTGACAGGAGGGAGATGGGGAAAGAACCCCTAGGCGGAGAGTCAGGGCACCAAGTTCTGGCACCTTCCATACTACCTACTACCTGTGCTCCACAACAAAGCACTGAACCGCTTAGCCTGAGTTTCACCTTAGAATGATGAAACCGATTAGATACGCTCTGAGATTCCTTCTAGCTTGAAAATTCTATTATTTCAGTTCTTTATGAAACCCCTTTATGAATCTTTATGAACTCTAAAAAAACATTAATGCGAATACCTAGCATAATGTGTTACCTACAACTGGCACTTGGTAATTATTTATGAACAATTACTAATGCTGGTGAGGATACAAATAAAAGTTATTTAAAAAAATCAACAGTCACAGACATGATATACCCACATATATACCACATACATACATGCGCTCCTATATGTATGTTATTATTTTACTTCAAGAGTTGCCACTGATGTGACCTCTACGTGTAAAACAATGTACTAAACAGGGAGAGGGCAGAATAATCCATACCCCTGCCCCCCTAAGACTAGAATCTAATAGAAAAGATAGAATAGACACAATAAGATAATTCTCGGACAAGAGGCAATGCAAATTCACATGTACTAAAGTAAATGTAACTGGCATTTTAGAGCCAGACGTGACAATCAGGATTTTATATGAGAAAGAGACAGACATACACCGTATCAGTTTAGGTCCCAGCAGGAAACAGAAGGCACACTCAAAAGGGTTTAACTGGAGAGAATTTCATGCAGGGACAGCTTACAGAGGTGCAGGCCAGTGAGGCACAGAGGGGCTAGCAACAGCTGGGAAATTATTACCACCTCTAGGTCTGATAGGGGAAGCAGTGTGAGCTCCTGCCATGAAAGTGAGCTGCCCATCAAGAGCTTAGAAGAAATCAGCTATCGTCAGAACCTTAGCAAGGGTGAGGGGATGGTAGCAAGGGGGATCAATACCCCTACACTCCTCCTGCCTTCTGACCCCGCCTATGCCTCCCATTGGCTGAACCTAACCAGAAACAGGACAAAGGAGTCCAGATGTTATAGTTCATAGAAGTAAGCCTCCTGGTACAGAAGAATGCAGAGAATGAAGTGTTGGGGGGTGAGGGGGAGGATACACACAAATTATACACACACGCATATACATTGAGATGTATCTGGGACAAGTACATCTTTGACTTTTCAAGAAAGATTGTTCTACAAAAGGGTTTTACCATAGGATTAATCTAAATTTAAACATCAAGGTCTTCTAGCATATCTCAGATATAATTTATAAAAGCAGAAACTTCTTTAACTATAAATAACTTCTAGAGAATGCTTGTATTATTCGAGTCATGGTGTATTTCTTTACCTAGGGCCTAAAAAGTGAAAAAATAAGACAACCCACTCACCAGACAAAATTGTCTCCTAACAATTTTCCTTAATCCTCTATCCCCACCAGCCCCCCAATTTCCAAAGATAAAACAAACTCCAAAGTTTGCACACTAACACATTTTTCCATTTATATTTTCTATCAGTTGGCAATTAAAACAAGAATCCCAGAGGTCAGCCAAAAGTCTTAAATAACAAATGAAAGAGTCAAATATATTATCTCTGGATTCAAAAGTACAAAGCGACATGTTATGAGAAACCACCTGGAAAACAGCACTTGGCAGGAGACATTTCAGGGATCCGCATTTCAATCAGCAATTCCCTGCCAACTAATGCTTAACCTCTAACAGGGACACTTGGAAAAAGTTACAGAGGTAGTAAAACCTCTATAAGTCATCTACTTTTATGCAGAATTCTATGGATGGCAATGGGATCTGGAACTGGGATGAGATTAGAATGGCTCCTAAGAGTGGCAGAAGGTGGGGAGAGTAACGTGTGAGGGAAGGAGGAGAAGAGAGTTAAAAAATGTCACGGTCACCTCCCAATTAGTGACCTCATGTCTGAGATTTCTCAGGATAGTCCCAGTCTCAGATATTTGAGCCCATACTACTTAAACGTCCAATCCTGGGGAAATAGTTACACAAATTATGGTCCTTCGACTCTATGGGGAAATACGCTGCCGTTAAAATTAATGAGTCTGTAATGACATGAAAAATCCTCGTGTTTATTCATTCGCAGTAACGTTGGAATCCCTATCGTATACTACAGATGGTGTAAGGGTGCTCAGGCTATAATGATGAATTGTATAGCATCAAGCATACATGTACGTAGCACAGAATGGGCTCCAGAATGAGACTGCCAGCATTCGAATCTGCTCCACCAATGGAAAGACAGACAACCTCGAGCAATTTCCCTAAATACTGTGTGCCTCAAGTGATCTCCATCGTACAACAGGGATAATAATGGCACCTTCTTCATAGGATCGTTGTGAGAATGGGAGCTCATATGTGTAGAGCTTATAACACCACCTGGCAAGTGGTAAGTACTTGATAAATCTTAGCTATGTTACAACATGGAGTGCCCGTCCTTACAGTCTTGTTTTAGTAAGAGATACAGATACACACAGGAAAATGACAGTATAATGCTAAGTGCAATTAAGGGCTTCCCTTCAGGCTAACATTTTATTGGGAATGGAAGAGATCAGGAGGGCCTCCCATTCATAAAGAGAGTGTGTCACTGCCATTTGAGTCAGATGGGTGAAAACATGAATGGACAGTCTACTTTCTCCTGCATTCCAGTCTTCCTGACACCACTGAGCACTTCTGAAGTTTAGTTCATCTCCAAAGCTTCCCAAAGTCCGGGATGCACAGAGACAAAGGATGACAGAGGAAACAATACCAAGTGTGCAGGCAGACTTGCCAGCCTCCACAATCACAGGAGTGAGTGAAAACTCATGCTTGGCTTTTCACAGGTGGGAATGCGTGAAGTCTCTTCATGGTCTTGTCGCTTTAGGAACAGTCTGGGGCCAGCCCGGTGGCTTAGTGGTTAAGTTCACGCACTTGCTTCGGCGCCCGGGGTTCACAGGTTTGGATCCCAGGCACAGACCTAGGCACCGCTTATCAAGCCATGCTGTGGCAGGTGTCTCACATATAAAGTAGAGGAAGATGGGCACAGATATTAGCCCAGGGCCAGTCTTCCTCAGCAAAAAGAGGAGGATTGGCAACAGATGTTAGCTCAGGGCTAAGCTTCCTCACCAAAAAAAAAAAAGAACAGTCTTCACTTCTGTGGCAGCCCCGGGATGTTCTCTCACTGGGATCAGCTAGCAATCTCCAAACCAAGGAATCCTCTCCCCTCACCCCCCAAATGTCTCAATAGTTATTCCTTCCTTTGAAGTTGGAAGAGAGAATAAAATTACTTTCATCTGCCTGGAAAATAGGCAGAGTAGAGAGGAATCCTATTTGGAATCAGAATGAGGAATCAGGCAGCTCAGATCTTCAGTAAGGGAGCCCACGGTCTGCCTTAACTCGATGTGGAAATGAGATGACACAGAAATAAATATCCACCTGTATCAGATTGGCAGCAAATCATACCAAACCTTGATTCAAAATGGCTTGAACAGGGAGGAAATTAATCATCTCACATGATAGGAAGTGCCGAGGAAAGGGGAGACTCAAGCCATGTGTCTCGATGACTTGCTGAGATCTGCTCTACCCTGCATGTTGTCTTCATCCAAAGGCTGGAGGCAAGATGACTATAGCAGTTCTAGAGCAATGCACCAAAGCAGCAAAGGGTCATTTATTTTTTTCCTTTTCTTAGTAATAAGCTAACCTTCCCTGGAAACTCCACAAGAGACTTTCTTTCACACCTCATTGCCCAGACTTAGATCACACACTTTCCTACACTTGTCTCTGGGGTGTGGAATGGAGGTACCACGACTGGAATGGGCTAATCATCTCCGAGAATGGATGTTTCTGGATCCACACGACCAATGAACCACCTAAATGGGCTTCTGCTGAGGACCAAAGTAGGAAAGGAACGTGAATATATTTCAAAGATGTTAACATGCTGTACAGTTCTTCTCACAGATAGAATTCTGATAAGCAATAGCATCAAACATTCAGAAATGCCTTCTGCCTGATACTCCACACACACAAAGAAGCATAATTAATGACCTGATTGAGAAGATGCTAACATACCTAGTATAAATGCCCAATAACTGCTCTATTCAGGGCCTAAGACATTTTCAATGACTACTGCTGAGATGACAGTACAACATGGCCCATTTGCATTTCTGTTCCGGTGGGCACTTGCAGGGATATAAATACAGAAGGAAGAATTGAAAGGAGGGTCCATTGCAAAGTTGGGGGCAGCAGGAAGGGAGACATTCGCCAGTAAACATGATGGATTGAAATGAGAGTAAAGGAATTTTTTAACGGATGGGGGGAGGGGTTCGCTAAACTCTCAAGGATAAAGAGAAGAAACAATGATTGCAAGAAAACTGTGAAAGCTGGCAAGTGGTCCATCCGGTGGTAACCGACTTAGCAGACAGGAGAAAGCTGAAACCTAGCAGGGCAGTGTGGGAAGCCCGGAAGCAGGGTGGGGTTCATGCCACCGAGCTCCAGAGAGCCTCTGGAATTGGGGCACCAGGCACTGACGGGACAGGGGGCCTTGAAAGCAGGAGGGCTGGCTGAGAGTCTATGCCTGGAGCCGTCAGACCCTAGTGTCCCCTCTCTTAGTCCAAGCTCCCAAGTGACTGCCTGCATTCTGCAACCTGTTTGCTCTGCTGAATCAGCAACTCTGGACTCGGAGACACCACGTGTGGCAGAGTGAAGGGGTGCCATGTTAAAAATGGGGGAATAAAAGAAAGTCTCCATACCACATGTAGACTCCTGGTCTCCTTCCCCCATCTGGCTCACAGAATGCCACAGCGACCAATTCTCCTCAGTGTCAGGGATTTCTCTTTACCTGGTCAGCGTCCTCTGAGAGGAAAGACCTCCCACCTACAGTGGGAGTCCTCAGCATAATCCTACAGCAGAGGTGCTCAGGGCCAGCTGCACATTTGAATCACCTGGGGTGCTTTTAATACTCACTACTACCTGGGCCCTAGCAAGATCTGATGTCATTCAGTTACGCAGCAAATATGTGTGGAAAGTTCATTGTGCGCCAGGCATTGTTCTAGATTCTGAAACGCTGTTCTAGGCGTGCTTCTTGGTAAGGAGAAACTGTTCCTGGGTATAAGCCCCATCCACACATGCAGACCTTCCCGTTAGCTTTTCAGTGATCAGTAGAGGATCACCAGACATTTGAGGAAACCCATTAACGTGCAAGAGATTTAAAAACAAAACAAAACAAAAACTAAGAGGAAACCAGAGTAAAAGAAACAGTGCGAGGAGAAGAGGAATGCTTCAAAGAAGCTGTCACTGAGGTCTGCAGAGAGTTGGAAAGGTTTTCATCCGTGAAACGAGAACAGGAGGTTATAAAAAGAAATTTTCGGAGACTTTTAAAGAGCTCTTGGAAATTAGAAACTTGATGGCAGACATAAAAATTCAATATATGGGCTGGAAGATAAAGTGAGGAAATTTCCCAGGAAGTAGAATTTTTTTAAAAGGAGATAGAACATATGAGAAAAAGTAAGAAAATCAGAGATCCAATTCATGACAGCCCCCTTCCAACTTCAAAGGTGTTCCAGAATAGGAGAGAAATTATTTAAACATTCCAGAAAACTGTTCAGAACTGAAAGGCATGAGTTTCCAGATTGGAAAGGTCCATTGAAAGCCAAGTAAAATGGATGAAAAAGACTCACAACGAGGTGTATTATAATGAAATTTCATTACAGAGAGAAAGGACAAAGAGAAAATCCAAAAAACTTTCAGAGGGAGGAAATAATTATATTCAAAGCATCAGGAATTAGAATGAGGGGCTGGCCTGGTGGCATAGTGGTTAAGTTCGTGTACTCCGCTTTGGCAGCCCAGGGGTCGCGAGTTGGGACCCCAGGCACAGATCTACACACTGCTTATCAAGCCATGCTATGGCAGTGTCCCATATACAAAATAGAGGAAGATTGGCACAGATGCTAGCTCAGGGCCAATCTTCCTCATCAAAAAAAAAAAAAGGAATTAGAATGACATCAGACATCTCAACAGTAATATTGAACCTGCAAGAGCAATGCTTTCCAAATTCTGAGGGAAAAGGATTTCCAGCCTAGAGTTCATAGCCCATTAAGCCATCAGTAAAACTTGGAAGATCTTGGGCCAGCCAGGTGGTGTAGCAGTTAAGTTTGCGCATTCTGCTTCGGTGGCCCAGATTTCACGGGTTCGGATCCTAGGCGCAGATCTACTCACCATTCATTAAGCCATGCTGAGGTAGCATTCCATATAGAAGAGCTACAACTCTACAACTATGATACACAACTATGTACTGGGGCTTTGGGGAGAAAAAAAGAGCAAGATTGGCAACAGATGTTAGCGCAGGGCCAGTCTTCCTAAAAAAAAAAAAAATTGGAAGATCTCAAAAATTTATCTCCCATGTACTTTCTCAGGAACTTCTAGAAGATGTGTTTTACCAGAAAGCAGAAACAAAGAAGGAAGATGTGGGTCTAGAAAACAGGGGATGCCACCTGAGAATGAGGCACAGTGAGTCCCCGGCATGATGATGAAAGGAGATTCCAGGATGATGGCTGTGCAGCAGGCCTCAAAAGCAGCAAATCCAGAGCGGAGAAGGAGGCCAGGGGGCTCGAGGAGGGAGATCAACCAGGTGGAGCAGCACGCACCTGCTATTTAGAAATACATACAAAGAGTTGAAAGTGGTTGTCTGGGGCATAGGTGTCGAAGTTTGTGAGGAATGGGGCAAGTGACTGCTGTTTCTAGTGATGAGCCGTGTAGAAATATTTTACTTTTAAAATTCTGTATATGTATAGTTTTGATGAGGAAGGAAGGGAAGCTCAGGCTATGAATCAGATTCCAGAATGAGAAGCATCAGGAAAGGCTCCCATCCTGGAGAACCCACTTCCAGAAGGCAGCAAAGGTGCGTGGTGAAACCTCTGGGAAACAGAAGATTGATAAAGAAGGCAGGGATGAGCATGTGGCAGAGCGGATAAGAGAACTCAATGTCCCGGGAAACAGGCCCGAATGGGGTCACTATTTCCCCCGAAGGAAACAATTCCTAAGTGTGACCTGCCTGGAGTTACAGAGGAAGTCAACAGGAATAGAGGATTAAAGGGAGCTGGACAAGCCAAGCTGTGGTGTCGGGCAACTTGTGGAAGTGAGAAGGCAAGCAGAAAGGCAGTTCTTGGAAACTCTGCTGCCCTTGATGCTGCCTTCCTTTCACCCTAGATTAGGGAGAGGTTGGCTATATCTCCCCAGACAATTATGCCCAGCCCTGCGGGTGCACAGAGCTCAAGGCTGAAGGCGCAGGAGCAAGCCTGAACTCCTGAGTCCACATCTGTCTCCCCACCCACTTTCCCTGGTACAAACTATTTCTGTTTCTTCCATGTGTGGCCCACTCTTGAGAACTCTTTTCATTCCTTGAGACCCTGACACAGACCTCCTTTCCCAAAGCCCATCCCACCTGTGAGTCCCCATGGCTACACCCTAGGGCCAATGGGCTTGACTAGAGATCCCGAAGGCAATTAACTGTGGGTGGGTCCTGTCAACTTCATTAACATCTCAGCAAAGGAAGGGAGCCACAGTGCATCTCCAGGTTAGTGCGTTTATAATAACCAGATTACCATTTGGGGTAGGAAGATCCCCTTGTACCTAACTTTTCAATTCATCTGCAAAGTGAATTTAGAGTTGCAAAACAGTATAGAAGTGAAAAGTCTGAAAGTACTATAGTTCATGTGTATTTAAAGATACATCTATATTATTTACAGAGTTATTGCCATCCCCCTTATGATAGCAAACTGAGCCTGACCTATTTTCATGAAAAGCCTTTACTGTTTACATTCGCAGAATCTTTTCTCCCAGAAATGGCTCCCAGGATGACAACTGTAGTTATCTCCTCCTTACCTCCATCTCATGAGACAAAATTGACTTAATTTCACTCCGAGGATTCATAAACTGCCTACTAGAGAGCAGCAACATGATAGAAAATATCATTCTCTTTCCAAACATCCTTCAACTTTAAAATATTTGATTTGTGGATTCTACAATCAAAACATTTTGTCAATCAGCGGTGGGGGAGTTATCCAAGCAGGCTGTTTAGTAGCCTGGGGCAAAGATCTGTCCCCAGAGGAGATCATGACCTCGTCAGGGATCATAAACAGCTCCTGCTGGTAGAAGACGCAGCTTTGCTCTACCCCAGATTCCTTCCCCTGCTAGCCGAAGGAGACGCACTGGCATAGGGCAATGTAACAGTCGCCAGGGTTGCTGGAAACCGCCACCCCCACCCCCGCCGCCACCCCCACTTTCTTGCGCTTCAATAGCACCTCTTATCCAAGGCGTCTGAAAAAACAGTGGCTCTGGAGCCCCTCCCGCCTTGTCCCTTGTGCCCCCGCTCCCCGCCCATCACACACACGCAGGGCGCCTCCTTCCGTCAAGTAATTGACAAACCGGTTCCAAGTCGGTTCCTCCTCCCAGGGAACACAAACCATCTCTAGCAACGCAAGTCAAAAACAAGACACCCCAAGTCAAAAACAAGACAGCCAAGTGATCTGCGAGATGAGTACAGCGGGCCGTTAGCTGGCTGCTGCGTTTCTCTGAGGCTGTGGCTACACTTCCACATTTATGGATTCAGCCTCAGTCTGCACCCCAACCCGGATCGGATGGGGAAGCCTGAGGTTTTTGTTTGTTAAGCAGATTCCTACCTCCAGTTGTGAAGTCACCTTCGGGGGTCTCCTCTCCGAGGCCGGGAGCAGCTGGTCTTGAGTAATCCTCCCGGCCGGGCTCAGCACGCCCCGGGGCGCGAGCCTAATCACCTGCTGGCCGCGGGCTGGGCGCGGGAGGGGCTGCTCAGGGCGGGCTCCCCACCCGGGACGCGGCCCCCCTGCGCACCGGACTGTCCTCCTGGAACATGGTTCCTCTCCGTCCGCTACATGTCTGTGGGAGGACCCCTCCTCCCTCCTGCAGCCCCGGTTGGGGAGGTTATGAAAAGACTGTAATGAAATCCCAGCTCGGCTCGTCACTCCCCTGCTCACTTGTCAAAACTCCACAGCATTCCAGAGCCCCTTCCCTGGTCACTCCCCTTGCGGGGAAAAGGAAACCGCCCCGGGGAGGGTTTCAGGGAGTTTGGGGTTGCTGATGCAGACACCTTTGTTTACATCCAGGGCGCTGGAGCTTCCAGCGGTAACTGGGAGCAGGTTTGTGGGAGAAAACGCCCTCCTCTGATACCCTCGCCGGGTCGAAAGTTCTCCCTGGAGCCGCCGCAAGAAGCTCCACCCTCCCGACATCAATTCATTTCATAACCGCTCCGTTTCATAACCAGCAGCGGCATGGGTTCTTACTGGCGGTGGGGTGGGGGGAGCCCCAAACTAGAATCACAACCATCACACCGGGCAGGATGTCAGGAAACTTTCCAGAAATCTCCAGTCAGATTCTTTCTGCTGGAGTAACCAAATTTACCACAGCTGAATTACAATCGCCGGTGACTGCACAACTTAAGCATTTCCTTTATACCTTCTCCTGCTCCCGCGCCCCTCCGGTCTTCGGTCTTCGGCGGGGGTTCAGTCAACAAGTCATCCCCGGGAGAGGCATGAATGGGCTCGGGCCGTGCAGCCATCTCCAGCTGCAAACTGATGAGGAAGCCCGACCCACGAGGCTGAATTGTTTATATCACACCCACTGAGGGCTTCCTGTCTTAAATTAATGGGAATACAAATAAGACAGGAAAAGAGTGTTTGCTTTTCTTAAAGCAGGAGGGGGGGCGGGGCTGGCACAGCGAGGGGGAGTCACCCCACATTTTATCACATGAAGAGGTTGTTTTTCAAAACTTCAATTGCATTTTATTCCATTTTTCCACTTGTAACATTTGTTGAAAAGCAAAAGCATTGCTGTGCCAAACCTCAAACCGTTAAGGAACTTCTGCTCAAAACACATTTTCACCTGGCCTGGAAAGGGATCCAGGTTGGAACTCCCAGGGGAGCTAGAGGTATGGAGACCTCCTGTAGCTGAATGGCACAAACAAACTGAACGGTGAGTCTCCTGGGACTTGTAGACAGGCACACACACTCACCCCACTCCTTGGGGTTCATACCAGAATCTTGCCCCAGTCCCGCTATCCACCCCTATGTCTCCAAGCTATGATTCTCTTCCTGGGTATCCAGGAGCCCCTTAAAGTAAATTAACTTTGCAATGGACAGATCTGGTGGAATTCGAAGCAATTAATTGTAAAGGAGGAGGCAAAAGAAGGCTTCAGTTCCCAGTACCATAACTGCCACTGGAGTGGGTAATTAGAGCTTGGGAGGGGCCAACCCATGTCAAGGCCAGGCTGGAAATCTGCCCACTCTCAGAAGCAGCCCACAGAGCACATGGTAAATAATCATCATAATCACCAGTCTTGGAATTAGCCTCAGTTGCTTCATTCAGGTTGGCACAACAGCAAACCCGGAGATGGGCAGGAATGCTAGGCGGTGGCATTCCTCCTTTGAAGGTACTAGAAGGAAACAAAATCCCAGGATGAAGTGTGTCTCAAGGAAGTGTGGGTATTGCAGAGTTTAGGAGAACAACACAAGCGCCCAGTGAGAACAAGCTTTGCAAGCCAGTCCTCAAAAGACTGCAATTCTCGGGTCAAAGCAAGTTAGGCTGATGGCTTCAGAAAACGCCAGTGTATCAGAGCTCTCTAATAGCAAGTGTCTGCCTTATAAATATTATAAGGGTCTCAGTGAATGGTAGCTCCTCCCCCCTTCCTTTTTTCCCTCTCTTCTGCCCTGGGGTGGTAGACCGAGTGGATTCATTAGCATACTTTGATGTGGCATCTCGGTATCTGATAAGTTTTATGGGAATTAGGTTCAAATTGAATAATTTTCTAATAATAATTCCAGAAGTACTTCTTTTCTTCCTTCTCATCGCTTTCTCCCCTGACAGCTTCTTAATGCTCTACTTCTAACTTTCTCTACTCCTTCAATGGGGCATACAATTTATGATGTGCAAATCAATGCTGTTTAAAGTAAATCCATGATTTTAAGCATAATGCAAATAAATATTCCCCCTTCCTCCACGAACTTTTTTGCCTAAGCTCAGTTTAGGGTGTGTATGTGTTGGAATTAAAATGTAACCACATCTGTATAATATCTTAATTTCAGGAAAGCTTTTGAATGCATATGACATTCTCATTAGCAGGCCAGAAAGATAGGATCTGGTCGGTCTTTCCCTCACCGGGTTTCACTGCCGGCTGGAAAAGACATCAATGGCTCAGTAAACAAAGGGGGGCTTAAATCGTGGCCTCCAATTTTAAACAGGATCTGGCTTAAATAATACTTAAAATTGCTATTTGCACACCCAGAGTCTGCAAATAATAGTAGAGTGGGAACTGCTGATACGTTGGGAGAATCCAAAGTGTCTTCAACACATGAAGGAAATGGTTCATTAAAAACAGTTTAGAGTTCAGCGTGACGGCTGATTACAGAAGTAGTATCCTGAGGGGTGATGATCAAAATGACAGGCATAAATGGGGCTTAATATCTAGATTTGAGAAAAACTGACATAGACGTGAGGATCACAGGAGGCCGTGCATTTAATATGAATCTGTGTGATGTACTGATAAGAAATAGGCAACACAATACCGGGGTGAATTCACATTGAGGGGAGTCTGACATGAAAAGGAAGTGCCTCTCCCCGTTTCCCCCTCCCCCATAATAAAGAATTTGGCAGCAGACAGACTCTTATTAGGGTGGGATGTCCAGTCTGAGGCCCCTTATTTTAAGGGAGATGTGGAGACACTGGAAAGGTTCCAAAGGAGAACCAAAATGATTAAAGAGACAGAAAATAGAACCTATGAGGGAAGGTTAAAGGATTTGGAGTTGTTTAGTCTAGAGTGAAAAAGTGCCGTAAGGCAAAATTAACAGTCTTCTTCCATTTGAAGGGTTATTATAAAGAGGATACCGACCAGCTGTTCTTCATCTCTGCAGAAGACAGAAGAGGTAAGAGACTCAAAAGCAACATTAATATTTGGGTCAGACATAAAGAAGCCTTGCTTGATGCTAATGGAAACTGACTTGACATTGACATCACTGTGTGATCTTCACTTATCAGACTCCATCCTAAGTGATAGTCTTGCATATTTAGGCAGAAGCCAGGCTAGAGAACTCCTTTCATTCATTCCCTTCTAGGGCTACATCATTCCTCATCATGCGACTGAATGTGGGAGCAAAGATCCTGAGTGTCCACGTTCTCTAATTCACAAACAAGGTGCCACGAGAACGTAATGTTCCCTGCAAACATATACCCACATCTCACTGGACCTTTGTTTACTGAGCTGGGTATCTCTAAGAATATTTCTAACTTCATTGAATAGATGATAAGTATATTTTATAGATTCACTCCTCTATATTGTTTCTATGTAGAGGCAGCATTGCTTTTTGTTGAGCGGACACACAAATATTAGTTGATGATAACAATAGCTATGGATTATTAAGCTCTTACTATAATTATGTTGGGCATGTGCTAAGTACTTTATGTAGGTCATCTATCTCATTTATTTTTTTGCAGTAGCCCTGTGAAGTGGGAATAATTATTAGCCTTATTCTAACACAAGGAAACTGAGTCACAAGGAAGTAAAGTAACATAGCTAGTAAATGTTGGTGTCCCATTTCAAACTCATTTAGTCTGACTCAAAAGGGTGTGCTTAACCAGTACACCACACTGTCTCCCATTATTAAGTATTTTTAGCTCTTGGGAGGGAGGAAACCTAGCAAAAAGAAGCATTTATGCTTGTTCGCCCAAACTGGTTAAAAACCAAGCCTTCCACAGGTTTATATCGCCTCAGGAATGCAATGGTTTTTTTCCCAGCATAGCAGAGGAAGGACTTTGCCTTCTGATCAGAAGCATGCATTGCTATCTCCCACAAAGCTGAAGAATCCAGTCAAGGTTCACCTCTATTTTACAATTAGAAACACTTGGCTATTCATCTATAAACTAACCTTGCATACAGTAGCTCTTCCATGATTGTTGAATGAATAAATACAAATGCATTATGACTGTGATGCTTTAAGAGAAACTGTGTTGAATTGAGTTTTTCCAACATGCTGGTGGTCAAGGCTCTGGTGGGTCATTTCTATGGGACTCTTTTCAGATGTCTTAAAGAGTCTTAAAATCCAACTGTTTCCTTTAATTCAACATACATGAGAAAGCACAAGGATGGGTCACATATTTTCCCAATGTCAACTACTTTTAGATCAAGAAAAGATTTTTAATGAGGTTTATTGAGTGCTGTTGTATATCAACAATAGATGATTCATAAGTGAAGCAGACATCAAAATGATTTTTAGAAAGGCAAACGAACCCCACACAAACAAAAAATTAAAAGCCTTGATCCAAATTACTCCAAAGGACAGATATTTTCCCATTAGGACAATTTATCTTGAGTCTATAAACAGACAGGGGCATAATTATCCAAGTGTTTGCTAACAGATCTAAACCTTATGTAGCTATAAAAAGCTGGAGAGAGGAAGAAAGAGGAAATTCCCAGGAGAAGATCCCCAACCACATCCAGGGCCATCAAACTTCCATAAATACAAAGCCCAGCAGTGGCACCAAGTGAAGCACGAGAAGAAACCTCAGAATTTTAACACAAGCCACAGAAATAACTCTGAATTGTCTTAAAACTAAACAGTGACAATTCTATCCAATAAACTTTCAGCCGACATATGGGCAGAGTGGTGACTTATTGGCATTCCAGATGTAGTTAATAGAAACATGATGCCCAGAATAAAAAAAGTATTCACTAAACGTTGATTGAATGGATGGATGAGTGAATGAACGTCAGAACAGATGCCCAGGCTGCCTCTTTCCCCCTTTGAATCTCTGTTGGAAAGATCTCTTTGATGCTTCAAACCCAAAGCCCCCACAGAGGTGTTAAACCATTTGACACTGGTACTCTGGGAACAGTTCATGGAACCAGAAACTGGTTTCCAACTCAAAGATATCAATTTGTGATCTTGCCATGAACACAGGGAGGGGAGTTGCAGTACCTGTGAAACATCTTTGCAGGCCTTGATTCAAAAGCTCCAATTATTTACAGTATAGATTCTAAACTATTCGAAGTCCAACAGAATTGAGTATTAAGTAGCTAGCATCTATTGAGCACTTACTGGATGCTGGGTCTTGTTCTAAGCCTTTTACATATTAACTCATTAAATCGATATTACAGTCTTAATATGTACTATTATTATCAACCCATTTTACAGGCAACAAAACTGGGCCAGAAGATTATCTAAATAGCAGTTCAAGGTCACACAACTAGTAAGCAGAAGAGCTGGAACTCAAACAGATTCCATCTGGAAGCAGCACTTTCTCTTGTCTGCTACCCAATGCTACCTGTCCAAATCTTCTCTCCTGCCCCTCACTATCCCAGTCAAAGTGTTTACCCACAAATATTCAAAGAACATTCTAATCTCTGCAGGATGTGTTCCCTGACCTCCCTGGCCCACTGTTATCTCTCTCTTCTGAGTGCTCACATCACTTATTTTCTGAATACAACTGTAACTTACCGGACTCACATCACATCTCTCCAGCTAGATTGTAAGTTGCTTTGGAGTTAGGACTATGTGTTGTATGGCAGTTTAGAGATGTAGTGGAATAAGTAAGACCTAGATTTAAAGTCCAAATCCCATAATTATTACCCATGGGCATCTAGGATGATGCCTGATACTGTTAAGCCCGTGATTCTCAACCACTGCCTATTTTGCCCCCTATGGGACATTTGGCAATGTCTGGAAATATTTTTGATAGTCACAACTGTGGGGAGGGGTGGCATCTAGTGGGTAGAGGCCAGTGAGGCTGCTAAATAGTCTACAAAGCCCAGGACAGGCCTCCACAACAAAGGATTATCTAGTCTAAAATGCTGAAAGCAATAGTGCTGAGGTTAAGAAACCCTGCTGTAAGCTGTTAAAAATTTATTAAAAATATAAGTTCCCATTCTCTTCCCTTTCCTTATTTTTTACACTACTGTGCTTATAGTAGGTATTCAATAAATCTTTGTTGAGTAAACCTATATATAAATGGAGTAAGTGAATGTATGAGTCTCAAGATATTTTGCTAATAAACACCTGACTTGAAGGTGCGGTCTAGTTATGGCAGAGGTTTGGGTAGGAGTTAATTAACCTAGAACCAGAACCTTCAAATACCCATGCCCAGTGAAAGGAATTCTGAACTAAACCCAATGTAATATCAGGTGCCTGAGCCCAATGAAAGTGATGTCAAAATTAGTCCCAGGAAAGCTGAAGAACTTAGGTAAAGGCCCACTCCTCATTGGTGGTCTCCCAAATGACTTGCTATTACTCTGCAAATGCTCCCTCATCTGAATCTAATGCCCACTCCAAAGAATAATACAATAAAAGAGCCAGAAGAACTCAGAAGAATTTCTTCACTCTCTCATCCCTTGTCCACCACCCACCCCTGCAACAACCACACATAACCCCAACCAAGTGAACTTGTCATGAAAACTGTGGATTTAAAAACACGGCGGAAGCCAAAAGGACATGCAGTCATTACTTGAAGCTTTCAAGAGGTTCCATAAGATCAGATGCAAGAACTAGAAATCCAAGAATAAAAGCCTATATTCCTGGATATAGAGAAATCACATTAACACAGACCAGAAAACCAAAAGAGAGAGAGAATTCCCTCCATCTCCCATTCTTCCAACTTGGTGGCAATATCTTCTTCCATTTCTGTCTTTCATGGTCAGAATATATGAATGATCTTTGTGTAGTATATGAGAAAACTTAAAGCTTAACTTTAGGCTCCAGTCATCTTTAAGCATCTTTGGGATGCTTAATTACCTAAACTAAATTACCTGCTTAGAACTCTGAGAACAAGATAGGTTTTTTTTCTTGCCTTGGGCCCCTGAACACATCCCTAAACTGGGATTGTCCTCCCCACTCTAACCACCTTCACCTGGCTAATCCCTACTCCTCTTTCTGGACTCAACTTAGATATTATCTTCTCCAGGCATCCCACCCTGACCCTGCCCTAGGATATATTTGGGGCCCTCCTTGGTGTTTCAGTAGCATCTTCACTGCCCACTCACTTGCCTGCTTACGCTTCTAGACTGTAAACTCTTTTAGGGTCATGTCATGTGGCCTTGTTTACTATTTTATTTCCAGGACCCAGCACTGTGCCCGGAACATACAGGTGCCCAAAGAATATTTGTTGAATGAATGAGTATAAATCAGGGGATTTCCAAATGCATTCATTCCTCCAACTATTTATTGAGTGCCTACTAAGAAGCAGGTATTGGTCTAGGCTCTGGGAAGACAACTGTTACTACCTTAATATTACAACAGTATTTTACAACAGTAAAAGCAAACATAGCTAATGTTTACGGGGCATTTACTATGTACCAGGCATCATGCTCAAGTCTTCTTTGTGTTCTCTTTTAATCCTCCTCCCAAAAACCCATGTGCAGACCTATTATTGTTCCCATTGTACGGATGAAGAAAGATGCCAAGCCACTCCTATGGACCTTAATGTGAAAGAGTCTCTGACATTTAAGTTTCTCAAGGTCTATTTACATGGGCTTAATTCACACCAACTAAGAAAAGGTTACCCATGGATTCACTCATGAGCTTTGCTAATGTCTGTCACCTTGCCTAGAAAGTCCCTGTCTTCTCTTCACATTGTTTGAAATTTAAATTATTTTGATATAGACTATCAAGTGATGACAACCATAATCTAAACTCTAGAGGCCGTGAGCTAACATTTGAAGGACCCTTATCAGAGTCCACACTCTGCAGCTGCAGCAAACACTTGAAATATCACTATCTAAATCTGCAGCAGAAGGTTATGTAGTTTCCAAAATGGAGGTTAGAAATATTTTTTTATCTGTGGAACGAAAGATTTTTTAAGATAAGGTGGTTAGAAAGGTTCATACAGGCACCTCTGTCCTTGCCTGCTGAGCTGTAAGAATCCAGGGAAGCCAGCTCCCTAATCCCTTGGTGCTTCAGTTGTGGAACTCCATAGGTCCAGGGCCCCCCAGTTAATGGAGGATTCTGTCACTGGGCCTGATGAGAAGGGCAGGGGATTCTTCCCACAGAGTACTGTTGCATGCACTTCAGTGTGAACCTGTGGGAAGGGACTCATTGGAGCACCTACCAGAACAACCAGTGGAGATGTCACCAAACTTATAAAAGCAGGTTGTGAGACTACTTCCATGCGTGCTTGCTAATACCCGCTCTATGTATGGCAGGAGTCAAGGACTTGCTTTCATGGTAACCTACCACCTGGCAGTGAGGTTGTCAGACAGGAGACATTGAGTTCTCAACCTTACCTCATAATCGGAGGCTATTGATATTTAACAAAAGAAACTGACAACCACGAGGAGCCAATTGGCTCAGGAGAGGCTGCAACACCCTCTTCCCTACCTTGGTCTCTTGGGCAACACCCACTCATCTTTCACCACTAAGCTCAAAAACTCCCCCTACTTTCTTGATGAATCATCTCTCAGGAGCTCTGAGGAATCATCTAATTGCTGAAACCGCTGCCTGCACATGGCTGAGATCCTACTGTTAAACCCCAATCGCCTAAGATAACCTGGGCAAGTCTCTTCCAACACCCTGAAAAAGCCTATTTTAGCAGATGAGTTTATTTTAGAATACAATATATTAAGCCAGGCACCACATTAAGTGCTGAGGAAACATGATGAGCAGCACTGACTGTGGGCCCAGTGAGCTTGGAGCCTGTGGTGGGACAAATAAAGCAACAGGTAGTTAGTTACAATGCAGTATGGGATAACTGCTAAGTCCAGGGAGCTATGAGAAGCCCACCAGCGGCACCTAATTAGACCTTGAAGGTCAGGGAAGGTTCCAGAAGTGACTGTAAGCTGAGCCCTGAGGATGAGCAGGCATTAGCAAAGTGAAGAAAAGACTCTGAGAAGAGAAAATGGCAAGAGCTGAGACAGGGGATGCCATGTTCTGAGGATGACAAAGGTTCAGCCTGGCTGCAAGTCTGGTTGGCCTGGGGTTGGTGTGAGGAGAGTGGAAAACTGGACAAGGGCCAGAGAAGTAGGGCTTCATGAGGCAGTGGCTTGGGCTTCATTTTGTGTGTGTGTGTAAGGAAGACCAGCCCTGAGCTAACGTCCGTTGCTAATCTTCCTCATTTTTGCTGAGGAAGACCGGCCCTGGGCTAACATCTGAGCCCATCTTCCTCTACTTTATATGGGACGCCGCCACAGCATGGCTGACAACCAGTGCGTTGGCGGGCACCCGGGATCCGAACCCGCAAACCCTGGCTGCCAAGCGCGAACTACACCGCTGTGCCACTGGGCCGGCCCCTTGGTCTTCATTCTTGAAAAGCTTTTAGGAGAGGAGTTGCGTGAACAGATTTCCATGTCAGAATGATCACGCTGGCTCCAGGGAGGAGAATATCCCAGAAGGCCAGCTGGGCAGAAGCACAGAGAGGGGTGAGGAAGCTGTCATATGAAAGCAGGCGAGAAAAGATGGCACCTGGCCTAGGGGAGTCACTGTGAGCCAGTACTTCCCCTGTATCTGGGATAAAACTCCATCACTGCTCTATTTATAGGCTCTCTCCCTCCACCAGACTGATTCCCTTGAGAGAAGAAATTGTAATTTCCTCATCTCTGGGGCCTCAGTGCCCCCAGGTGATAAAGCCCCCAGTAAAGGGTTGGTGGTGCCTGGTGAAGGACAGAATTCCTTAAGTACAAAAATGATTTCCTTTTGCTGGGTTTCTCATCACCAGACCCCTACCCGGATCCCTTCCACATCCTCTCTGCCATTGCTGCCTGCAAAAATCTCTCCACCAACTACTGTATCCCTTTTACATTTAGTTGCTCCAAGGTATGAGGAGACTCCCGCTTCTCTTCGTCAAGCACAGACTTTGATTTTAGTCTCCACAACCCCGTAAACATCTTACACTGCCCCTTTCTCCCCCTGTGCCCAGCTCATCCATCACTCTATGCAGTCAAGACTTCACACAAGCTCCGGCTTAAAGTGCCCCTCCCCCACCACTTGAAAGCTTCCCAGGGGTGACCTCATTTATGTGGAGCAGCTACTCCCTCCCAGCTGATATCCTAAATGCATCTCATTATTTAAGTGAAAAAATAAAACAGTCTCACCCCGCAAGAAGCATTCATGAACTCAAACTAACCTGGTACAGAATCCTACCCAACCTTAATCCCATTAATATGTATTCCTTTCACCTGCACATGATTTGATGTTTTCTCTTCAAGGACATAATACCAGAGTATTACAGATTCTCGTCCTTGTCTCTACCTTCCTTGTCTGTGCCATGTACTCAAGCTCCTGCTCCATCCTCCCCTTGCCCTGTCCCCTGGACCAGTCAAAGAAATGTGTTCCAGCCCACAGAGGTCTTCGCTTTGACCTACCCCTGAGAACTGGGGCTTGGCCAGGACAAACCTAGAAGCAGAAAATCCACTGCAACCATTGCCTACCTCTAGGTCTGGCCCACATCTCAATCCTGCCAGCTGACTGTATACTAATGAGCACCATGTTACCCAGTAGGGCCTTCTATAGACTCTTAAGTAGAGTTAAAGCTGGTTAGTACCCCAGAGTCTCTTCTTTTCCCTGGAGACTTCATCTAGCAGGGGTTGGTGCCCTTCCTTCCACAAGTTTGTACCAATGTTGCCAGGTAAAATATGGGAGACTTGGTTAAATCAGAATTTTAGGTAAAAAATGAATAATTTTTTAGTATAAGTATGTCCCAAATATTGCATGGAATTTTCTTATTTGCTAAATCTGACAACCCAAGTGTGTACTTGCTACTCACTTTTTATAAAAAATTACATCTACACTCATTAATAGGCAAATAATTATAAGAAAACAAAACATATATACATTGTTAAAACTTGAGACCCTTGAAGATATCCTTGGTGCTCTCGGTTTCTCACTCCAATAGACATCTTCTTACAAGGATAGGTTTTTAATCACCATCTTTATAGCTCACTCTAAGTCCCTCACCTCTGCCCAACCTTTCTCACTAGGTTTATAATTCTCTTCCCATGATCACTCTGCATCATTAAGTTCAACCACTTTGACCCTTCTTCCCTTCCCAAGCAATTACCATTGAATTGAGTGTTTCACCTTGACTTATTCTGTCTTATGATGATAAATCAAAACACCTCCTCTTTACAAGTCAGTGGATCACATTAGAAAAACACTGAATGGCTGGTAAGTAGTTCCCCAGTTCTTCCAAATTGACCTCAAGGATCAGATTCCCCTTCCTAATTGCCCCATGCTCTCCAACTCTAGCAAATCCTTCCAGAAAAGCAACTACAGGACCCCAACCCTAGTTCTGATCTGGTCCATCATTGCTCTCCATCAGCTAGAGAAGGTCCTAGCTGGGAAAAGCAATCAATAAAGCCCCAAACAATCTTCTCACAAATGAAAACACTGGATTCCTCGCCAGCCCCTGGAGGGCACCTCATCCATGCTGTGTTCACAAAAACCATGCTATTTACAAATGGTGCCATGCAAAGGGCACACCTAATATCATCCCAAAGAGTGGAGAGTTTAATCTACTTATAAAGGCATATCTGGGGGGAAAGGCATGAAGGGGAACTGAAACCCTGAATTACTTTCTATTTTGCACAGAGAGTAACTGGGATTGCAAGTGAGGGACTATGAGTAAAACTCAGAGAAGCAACCACAGTAGCCGGCAAGATCTGACGAAGACAAGGGTGGGCTGGTTAGGAAAGAAGGAAGGGACAACAATAGCGAGATCAAGAAAGATTTGTTAATGTATCAAGGGGGGAAAACCACTTTGAATGACCGGAGACACAAAGAACATCATTAAATACAGCCATGGTGGAAGAGAGGTAAGTAATGGCATTGCTATTTAAAATTTTCATCATATTATTAGTATTATCATCACTTTAATCTGACTATTACTTCATTTCCCATGAGGAAGGTAAGACATAATTATTATACCCTCTCTATGGGAAAAGAAAATGCAATGAGAAGGATGTAGGAACTTCTAGGGACCCAGGTTTCTTGACTTCTGGTCCAGGGTGCCTTCCTTGCCTAGCAGATAGTTGTTGCTCTATTAGGAACCTGGCTGGACCAGGGTCAAGAAGCTGCTTTCAAACTCATCCTGGTACCTCTGGAAGGATGTGCTGGAATTTGGGACTGGGCTGTGTCAGGGTGAGCAGCCCAGTGGGAAGAGGAAGACCTGGGTTTGGATCTCAGCTCTTCTTTGCCAGCCTGGGTTCTCTCGTCTAAAGCTAGAGATAATGACAGTTACCTCGCAGAGATGTTGCAAGCTATAAATGAGCTGGCACATGTAGGGTGCTAGCATGTAACTGCAATATGTATAAACATTATTATTAACAATGGCTCTAATCGTAGGTTCCGGAATCTAAGTTGTGTAGAGGAGTTCAAATATATGCAAATCCCCAGTGTGATAGGAATGAAATGGATGAGAACTGGTAGTTTTTCAAAGCTACCAAAAGGCTTGTGAAGTTATACGTTTTTTGAAGTGATAAGAGAGAGTTACAGACTAATAATGGCTCACCTTTGTTGAGTGCTCGCTGTGTGTTAGACACTGTGATAAGCCTTTATACACATATTATCTTCACTTAATCTCCCATCACCCTATGAGTTAGGGATTGTTCTTCTTTACTCCAATTTGCAGTTAGGGAAAACTTGACTTAGTGGGGTTAAGAAATTGCCCAGTGTTATACATTTCATAAGTGGTAGGACCAGGACTCATTAAGTTCATGTTCTTAGACATGTGTAGCCCAACCAAACCATTCTTACAGGGGTGTTTGTGCGTGCACAAAGAGTTCAGAACAAACACCAAATATTAATACCATCTCTGGGTGGAGGGATTACAGATGATGTTCACTTTCTTCTTTATGCTTTACTGAATTGAGTATGTACTGCTTTTATCATTTAATATATTTTTCATTTTGATAACAAACTTAAAAATATAAACCAAAATGAGGCTTCAAAAATACAATGAAAATGACTCCTTCTCAGACACATGTAGGGAGAGGAAAAATATAAATGGTTATGGCATTTTCAAGGTCCGCTGTAATTAAACTTTCAAGTTTTTCTTTCAATCAAAGAAACCTGCAGAATAAAACGAGGTTCTTGAAAATAAAAACTATATTTCTTCTTGCCACCTAAAAATCTCAGGTTCCATTGGCCCTGTCTTTTGGGCAGAAGATCTGAGTTCTAAATCTTAAATCTGCTCATGATTTGCATGTCAACATTAATCCAAAGATTTTCCAATTATTTACTCTATAACACCACCAATAAGTTCTTAAAATCTGTTTTGTTTTTACTATATTTTCCCTTTGCACAACTATTTATAACTTATGAGCAAACTCCTGTCTCTTCTTTGGTCATTACTAAGGATAAAATCCTTAGTATCAGATCACCAAAGCAAACATTCATCTTATTGTTTGCTCTGAACTCTGAAGTCTTCTTCAAGGAGAACTGAGATGATAAATTAAGATTCTGCACCCCCTGTGAACAGAGCAAGTCTTCGAAGATGACCTCAGTGGGGGAGCAAAGGAATTGAAGGCAAATTGGAGGAACTCAAAAATGATGACCTTTTCCTGTTTTCGTGCTGTTGGCAACAATGCAGGAGAAGATAGGAGAAAGCCGCCTGTCCTCTAGAGCTGGGGCCCCAGTCTCTTCCTGGGGAGAGCTCCTCAGGGTCCCCCCCAGGTCATGTGATCTGGGAGGGCAGGGGGGAGGTATGCAGAGAAGCCAAGAGGGAGGCTGAGGGAAGCAGAGGCTGTGCCCTGCCTTCCATCCCTTGAGAGATTCCTTGGAAGAGGAGGGTGAGAGGCTCTCACAGGAGAGAATGGTTTGGAGCTCCACTAAGCAAGGCATCCAGGTTGTGCTCACAGACCTGACCTCCTGGGAATGTGCTCGCAGACCTGGAATTATCTGGAGTTACAGTGGCTGGGCTAGATGGCCTGGCTATAACGTGAAGATGGTGGGGAGGTCTTATAGCCAGGTTTACACTGATACCAGACACTAACTAAATGAAAAACCACAACTAAAAACCATGGGCCTGTGAAGAAAATAGAGACAACTCATTGGCTTTTGTTCTGTTTAATATAATTTCAGAGGGCAATGCCTCTCTGAAAGGCACTTAGAGAGTTTTAGAAAACTCACCTGCACATTTGCATGACTGTTTACCTGTTTGAATTTTGGTCATTTTCTTTTTCAAAGTAGAACAGTGGGATTAATGAGCAAAGCCTTCTAGAGTCTGATCCCAGAGATGTGAGACTCTGTGCTGTTGGAGCCACCTGCTTATGCAAATGCCTCTGGGTAGTATTTCTGGGTCCACAGGTTTCCAGAATTTAAAATATACCTGGGGGGACCGCCCAGTGGCGCAGCAGTTTAGTCCACACTTGGCGGCCCGGGGTTCGCGGGTTCGGATCCCGGGCACCCGCCGATGCACTGCTTGTCAGCCACTCCGTGGCGGCGTCCCATATAAAGTAGAGGAAGATGGGCAGGATGTTAGCCCAGGGCCAGTCTTCCTCAGCAAAAAGAGGAGGATTGGTGATGGATGTTAGCTCAGGGCTGGTCTTCCTCACAAAAAAATAAAAAAATAAAATAAAATATACCTGGGGTCCATAAAGTCTGGAAACAGAATATTATTTTGTTTTTTTTACAAATTAAAGACAACCTTGACAGAATTTTATATATTTTACTATGTTTCCAGAATTAACAGACGCCATATGTATATATATTTGCTCTCTCGTTTTTTCTAACTTTTCTTCCTATCTTCTCTAGTCTTACCTCATTTTCTTTTGAGCCATTGTATAGTCAAGGTCTGATCAGAGAAGCAGAACTAGGACTAACAGGTAATGATGGATTTGTGATAGGGATTTGACATCACACAATTATGGGAGCTGGTTAGACTGTCTACATAAGGCTTTGCTTCTCTGTCTGGGGTGGGGCATGAATGTCAGCAGGGCAGGTGATCAGGAAGGAAATATACAAGCAAAGCTGGGGAGAGCCAGGGCACACGGAAACGTGTAAGGACGAACTGGAACCCAAGAGAAAGTACAAGGACCCATCTCCTGCCTCAGCCTCCAACTTGGATGATTTTGCTGACCTGCATTAGGAACTGGCATCCTATACCATGGACCTGAGCACACTTCCGGCCCAGGCATCAGGGGAGCTGAAGGGGGAGACCTGGGAGGAGCTGGTACATAGCAGGTCAGGCTGCTGCACCACTCCAAAAAGGTGAATTATCAGAGAATGGTGCCCAGTGCCCTAAACCGACCTTCTGAGCACACACAAAACAATACAGCTGCTGCTTCACTTACATTCCAAATCTCTTGCACAAGGCCTCCCGTGGCCCACACTAACCCAGAACTGTGCAAGGAAGACTTTTGGGAAACACTGCTCTAGCTTAGTTAAGTCTACCCATATCAAATCCATCACAGCCTCCACTTCACACTCAGGTTCTCAGGGCACTGGCCCCAGAGTGAGGCCGTGAACATTTTATCTTCAACATGGTATACAGCAGGGGGCAGCAAACTTTCTGTGAAGGGCCAGATAGTAAGTATTTTAGGCTTTGCGGGCCACATATGGTCTCTCTCATACTCTTTATGACCTTTTAAAAATGTAAAGTCCATTCTCAGGTGGCAGGCTGGAGTCTACAGTTCCCTGGGAAGAGGGCCCCAGCCTGAGAGATTCTGGAGGCTCTGTCATCAACTCCCTGGGACATAGAGGGAGTCCCTTCATCTAGAGGGCTTGAACCTCCTCATCTGCAAAATGAGTGTTTGGAGCTAGTTCAGCATCAAGAATGCATACCAAAGACATAGTGAGCGTGAATTTTGCAGGGAGGGGTCCAGACATATGTGTTCTATTTGAAAATCCAATATAGATTCTTATTCCATAATGAGAATCAACTCAAGTATGCCTTCCCTCTTCTTTCAAAAGTGAATTAACATACATGATTTATTTTAATCATCTTAGACAGACTAGACACCTTTTTCTAAGTGGAATTTCTAGAGGTGATCATAAAAACCTTTGTTTACCCTTCCACTATTGTCATTAGAGCACCATCTTGGTAGAAGAGATTTTTAGAGAAAGAAAGATTTAGATTGAGTTGTGGGAATTTGCAAAAATCATGTTTGTTATTGCAAAAACAATAAAATTACTACTTGTTTATAGAGAAAAGACTGAAACAAGTTTACACAAACACCACCAGCATGCTATTTTTTGTAAGGATACATTTCAATCTATTTCAAAACATACAAGTCAGACTCACAAATTCGGAACACCAATATAGAAAGACTTTTTGTAAACACAGCAAATTAAAAAGCACATAACATGTAATACTTCTATTTATTTTTAGGTGGACAATTATGGAAACTCCAAATCTGGATCCACAAGACAACATTCTCAATGACTTATGCTTCTACCAGAAATAATGGGACTGATTCAGGACCAGTGATAGATACACAAACCCAAGATTTTCATTTTAAGAAGGAACATTTATTTTATTCAACAAACATCTATTGAGCTTTCATGATGTATGATGTGCTGTGCTAGTTAGAGATGCCAACCCAACCCAAGACCATGAAGCTCTTGTTTTTCCTATGCAATTGATGAAATGTTAAACATCAGCTTTAGAAATCATGGAAGATGAGCTAGTTCTTGTAACTGTCCCTAGATGAACTCTTACCTTCTTGGTCAGTAAGACAGGGTCCTTGAGGCTAAAAGATAAACTTTTAAAAACATTAAATAGAGCAGCACAGCACAGAGAAGAAAGGTGTAGAAGGTATTTGAGGGATAACTTGCAGTGGTCTCACGTTATAACAATCGGATCAATGGCACACACACATTGTTGACCACCATTTTGCTGCGTTATCTTTGGGTTGTGTGCACTGCAAAGCGTGAAACACAGAATGATCTGAATTGTCTTGCTCTAAATCATAACATGCAGAGTGTTGTCTCAAAAAAAAGCAACTGAGAATTCAGTCCACCTGACTGGGCTATCAAAGTCATGAAATAACAGCAGACATTTCTGAAAAGCAGATATTCCTAAAGAATTCAGGTTTCTTTTTCTTTGATCACTCCTTACTTAGGACAACTACTAACAAAATGAAATAAATCTCTTAAACATATATTTTCCAGTAACTGAACTTTTTTTTCTTCACAAGCTGAGGTCACTCACCACCTTTTAGACTTGAGATGTCAAAACTGAAAAAAATCACGAGGGATGAGTACGACAAAATGTTTTGGGGAGCAGAAAGTGTGCACAAAGATATCACCATTAAACTACAGCTTAGAGCCATTTCTCTACCTCTATTTCTGTTGCATAATCCAAAAAAAATTTTGGAGGATGTCCATAAATTCAAGAAACTTTTTGCCACTTTATCTTTAAGCTGATGTCTTGTTGTCAGGAAATCAGCCGTGTTAAACTCCAGAAACCCTTTTTAAGCAGAAGCTCTTTATTATTTTCTTTGACTAAAAAGATATGTTAATTAAAAATGGAGGGGCCTGCCCGATGGCGCAGTGGTTTAGCTCACGCTTTGGCAGCCTGGTGTTCGCAGGTTCAGATCCCAGGCGCCGGCCGACGCACTGCTTGTCAGCCATGACGTGGTGGCGTCCCATATAAAGTAGAGGAAGATGGGCACGGATGTTAGCCCAGGGCCTGTCTTCCTCAGCAAAAAGAGGAGGATTGGCAACAGATGTTAGCTCAGGCCTGGTCTTCCTCACACACACACACACAAATGGAGAGTATTTGCATGTCCTATTCCATATCTTCAAACCTGGCAATTGGTGGTTAGCTAGTGACAGAGGGGAAAGGGACAGTTGCTCCAACTGGGTACATTCTTCTCCAGACCTGGAAACCCCTAGAGAAGCAGTCAAGGAGTACACGGAGGCTTTTTCAGGTGTTTCGTCCTCTTGGCAACAAAATCTGGCTTGATTTCTGGTGCTTCTTGCCTCCAGAATTGTGAGAAAATAAACTTCTCTTCTTTAAGCTATCCAGTCTGTGGTACTTAGAAGTCCTAGCAAACTAATACACTTTTTTAGGCTGAATAATAATTCCATTTCATGTATACACCATATTTTGTTTATCCATTCATTGACTGATGGACATTTGGGTTGTTTACACCTTTTGGCTGTTGCAAACAATGCTGCTACAAACATCGGTGTACAAATATCTGTTCAAGTCCCTGCTTTCAATTTTTGGGGGTATGTACCTTAGAAGTGGAATTGCTGGGTCATATGGTAATTCTAATTTTTTAATTTAATTTATTTAGCTTAAACTACCATACTGTTTTGCACTTTTTATTTATTTATTTATTTTTTTGGTGAGGAAGACTAGCCCTGAGCTAACATCTGTTGCCAACCCTCCTCTTTTTTGCTGAGGAAGACTGGCCCTGGGCTAACATCTGTGCCCATCTTCCTCTATTTTATGTGGGATGCCTGCCACAGCATGGCTTGATAAGTGGTGTGTAGGTCCATGCCTGGGGTCTGAACCTGCAAACCCCGGGCCACTGAAGGGGAGCAGGCAAACTTAACCATTACGCCACTGGGCCGGCCCCCTTGCACTTTTTATTTTACTCACCACTCATGGTAAAAAGTTGTAAAGCACATGTAAAACAACATATATGTGTATATATTGGTTTGGATGCTGGAAATGTTCACCTCTGTTCTCTTTTAAAGCACTCTTGTCTCCTACTATGAGAAAAATTTCTTTACAAAGACAGAATTGGTTTTTGATGATTTTTATTAGTTATTTCAAGTCCTTTATCTTTGCCCAACCTTGTCACTCAGTTTACAAGTTTTCCCACCCCTTGATTATTCTTTGTATCATTAAGTTCAACCACTTTGACCCCTTTTCACTTCCCAAGCAATTACTCTTAAAACATCCATATCACTGTGACTTACTACATCTTGTTTCATCCTGTCGGAACATCTCCTTTTCTACTGACTAATGATCCATGATAACGAAAAACACTGAAAGAGAGCTGGGTCCCTACACCTCATAAATTGCCCCAAGGAAGGCCTTCATCCCTCTTGCTTTCTCACTAGGAGAATTACACAAGAGGAGCAACTTCAGAATGTAAACGCTGAGTCTGAGCTGTGTCACGATGGCTCTGAATTAGCTGGAGGAGCCCTGGTCAGGAAAAGCAGAGAAATCTGCAAGAAGGATAATGCTTCTCCCAAAGGCATCTGAGCAACTGCCCCTCTATCTGTGCAAATCAGAATGTCTAGACATTGTGCAAAAGTCCCATGAAAACCCATCTAACTTTACCCTGAAAAGAGTCCAGCTTTCTACATTTATATGGTTGATCAAGTGTGCCTGCAAGTCTCGGAAAAAGGGATAAAGGAAAATTATAGCCAATACTCCAGGGCCTGGTTTAGTGACAGGAGAATGGTTGTGATAACAGAAGAATTTTGGGAGGCAAGAGGAGCTTGACAGAGATAACTGGGTGCCCCAGGAAGGCTAATTAATAAAAAAAAAGTTGAAAAATTAAAAAAATTAATTTAGCAAATAAAATAAAGAAAGATGCCATTAGATTAAATGTATTAAGAGAGGAGATTTGGTTTGGGGGGAAATTTGAACAATCAGTCAACACAGAGAGTTAGAAAAAAACCATAATGATACTGGACAGGAAAGTTATCTTGTGATGATTAATACTACTTTACTTTGGTTAAGTGGGTGTTAGTAACTGCTAAGGAGTGTGAAGGAGGACTCTGTGGTGCTAGGAAAGTTCTGTTGCTTGATTTGGGTGATGGTTAATATAAAAATTCACTAGCTGAACACTTATGATTTGTGCCTTTTCTTTATGTATGTTATACTTCCCCCAAAAAAAGTTTATTGGAGGAAGCACTTCTGGAATGATATAATAAGGACCTCCAAAAATCCACTCCTCCATAAAAGTAACAAGAATACTGGAAAAAATTATTGAAAGCAACTTTTTCAGAACTCTGGAAATTAACTAGAGGCCTGAAGCAGCCTAAGAAGCACTTATTGAAGAAAAATGGCTGAATCTCAGTAAGCACAGCGAGATTTGTGGCATTTTAACTTACAATATTGCCACCCCTCTCTTCCCAGCTCCACACAGCCTTGAAAACCAAGAGCCTCACAACTATGGTAGCTGTGGAAATAAGCAGCCTAGCTGCCACTGGTTGAGAACAAGTTTGGAGGTCCTCAAAAGCCCTATTCCCAGAGAATCATCAGTATTTGACCTGTCTGGCAGCTCTCTGAAAAGATCCATTTTCAGGACTTATCTTTATTTGACTTGATTCAGAGCTGACTCTACAAGTACAGCCATATCCCTAGGTCATTTGTCGAAAATAATCAGTGACAATTGTTTAACATTTGTAGCTGCCTGATAAAATATTTGCAAATCATATATTTGATAAGGGACTTATATCTAGAATACATGAAGAACTCTTACAACTCAACAACAACAAATAAAGGGAACTGATACAATTTAAAAATGGCCAAAGGATTGAAGTAGACACTTTTCCAAAGATATACAAATGCCCAAAAGGACATGAAAAGTGCTCAACATTAGTCATCAGAGAATGCAAATCAAAACCACAATGAGCTACCACTTCACACCCACTAGGATGGCTGTAATAATAAAGACAGCTAACAAGTGTTGATGAAAATGTGAGGAAATTATGACCCTCATACACTGTTGGTGGGAAAGTAAAATGGTTTAGCCCTTTTGGAACACAGTTTGACGCTTCCTCAAAAAGTTACATGTAGAGTTACCATATGACCATCAATTCCATTCCTATGCATACACCCAAGAGAACTGAATACATACGTCTACACACAAACTTGTACACCAATGTTTGCAGCAGCATTATTTGCAATAGTCAAAAAGTGGAAATGACCCAAGTGTCTATCAGTTGATGGATGGTTAAACAAATGTGGTATACCCATACTATGAAATACCATTTGGCAACATAAAGGAGTGAAGTTCTGAAACATGCTACAATGAAAGCATTATGCCAAGTAAAAGAAGCCAGTCACAAAAGACCGCATACGAAAATGTCCAGAATAGGCAAATCTATAGAGACAGAAAGTAGATTAGTGGTTGACAGGGGCTAGGAGAAGGGGAAAATGGGGAATGACTGGTAATGGGTATAGGGCTTCTTTTTGGAAGGATGAAAATGTCCTAAAAATAGATATTGGTGATATTCAACTCTGTAAATATATAAAACCACTTAATTGTATATTTTCAAAGGGTGAATTTTATAGCATGTGAATAAAATCTCAATAAAGCTGTCATAAAACAAGAAAGTTTATTTTAAAATTTCCTTCATATTATTATTAATCACATTACTGTACCCCAAGGGTAAGGCAGTTTTCTAAAGCATGGATGCCAGACCCATAAAATCAGGGATGTTGTTATGTCTTGTACACCAGTATTTCTCTAATACATAGAACGAGGGCTAAAACATAGTAGATGGTCAATAGATATCCTTATGTGAATAAAAAAGCAGAGAGGTTAAGAAACTGCCTAGAAGTGGATTTCCTGATTTCTGATTTTTCCCTTCCACAGTGGACAGGGGTGGGAGACAGTGATATCATGAATAAAGAGCTTGAGGTGCCCTGGCCAGGATGCCACTTACAGAATTATTACTGTCCACTCCTTACTGGGGAATAGACATGCTGTCTGTGTGGGATGGAGGTGCTCTCTATTAGGACAGACTCTCTGTGGGATGGGTATTAATTGACAGAGCATCCTAGCAAAAAGAATTCAGGTGTTGGAGGCAGGTAAACCTGGGCTCAATTCCAGGCTCTGTCCCTTAGCAGGTGTGTTTACCTAATCTTTCTCAGCCTGAACTTCCTCATCTCTTAATGAAGATAATAGTACTTACCTCATAGGGTTGTTGTAAGAATTAAATGAGAAGAGTATATATAATTCACAGGGCTCACATGGATAATATTTGATAAATATTTATACTGACATTGATAACAGCTAATGAACAAACATGGTTTTCAAATATCTTGTAAAAAAAAAAAAAAAAGAAATAGGGATGGCCCTATAGTTGTTATCAGACCTCTCAGAGGCCCTGAAAAGGTCTGGAACCTCACTCATACCCTCCCAACATGGTGGCATTAAGCCAGGTAGAGAAAAGCAATAACTCCTCCCCTACGACTGGTCCCACTCCCCAGCAGCCAACAGCCTGGCTTGAAACCAACACAGTTATGTGGAGGTGTGTGGTGGTAAAAGGTATGAGACAGGAAAGACCTCACCCTTGGGAGACAAGAGGGACGCAGGTAATTTATACCCATGTCGACCGAATACACCCCCCCCTAATTTTATAATGGTGCCATATCTAATTCCTTGTTTTTCTAATTAAAAAGGAATACATGCCTAGAAAAATGCAAATTATGTCCAAGTTCATAAAGAAGAGGAGGGCCAGTTGAACTGGTTCCAATCAGAAGATGTAACCTCATTAAAAGAGGAAAAAAAAGCTTTCATTTTGCTTGACACCTGTTAATAACATACCTGAAGAAACACGTTACAATGCTAGAGAATAATCTGTAATTGCTGAGAAGAATCGTGATTGTTTAAAATATGATTTACATAAAGCAACCAGCACAGTGGCTAGCACGTTGTAGGTACTCAGTCAATGGTAACTATTATTTCAAACACCCCTTTCTTAAACACTGTATATAGTGCACGACTATGGAATAAACTTAATTGAATAGTGCCCTCCAGAGGCCACTGGGAATTCAACTGTGCTGACAATGGAAAGTCTAGAAAAAGACCAAAAAGAAACACAATTTAATTTTCTTTTATATTTACGTGGAGTCAGCACTCAAGCTTGGTGTCCTAGGACTTATTAGACTCTGACTGATTTGTTACCAGCAGCAGCCTTTTGGCCAGGGCTTATTTGTCTGCAAGGGATACTTTATGAGGACATGGAAATCCAGTGGAGACAAGTCCAGTTAGGTGCCGTGGGAACTGGTGCTGGGAACTGCAAGCCCCCAAGCCCCTGGAAGCTCCTGTCCCATCCCTCTGTCTCTGGGGACATTGTCTCTTGGCCCTGCTCCTTTCTGCATGTCTACTCTGTGTTCCTCTAAAGGGACCAGTTTCCTCTTGATGTCTGCCCTTTTGTGACTTCAGGCATGTGGCTCTGGCTCTCCCTGGACATGATGGACCTGACTCCATTTAACCCTTCAGCTCATCTCAAAAAGCTAAGCAGCTTGTTCTCTCACTGGCTTGATTCCAAATTCCTAGGAGGCAAAACTGATTACCAGTCAAGTCTAGTGGCTGGATTTATTTATCCATCCCTGGTGGATGGCCAGTGGGTGGAGGCAGGGGCGTATGTGTGTGTGTGTGTGTGTGTGGTTTGCGTGTGTGTATGTGGGGTCGGGGGAGAGATAGGGTCAGGGTCACATGGTACAAAACAAATTCAGCACTGTGAGAACCATTTCAAAGAGTCTGTTCTTCCAATAACGATGAGCTAGTATTTATAGAGTTTACCAGACGCCATGCACCCTATTAAAAGCTTTATAAACATCATCTCATTTAATCCTCAAAACGCTCCTATGAAATTTGATCCTGTTATCATCTCCCACCTTCAGAAGCAATTGCTGATAACACCTGTGTCTCTTTCAGTAATTTATCCAACGCATTTTCTTCCCGTTTTAAAGATGAGGGAACTGAAGCTTAGAGAGGTTGAGTCAAGATTTAAGCCAAGGCGGTCTGATTCTGAAGCCTGGCTGTCAACCACCAACCCCACCCTGCCTCCCAGTGTATCCCTTAGGGCAAGGTAGGTAACATGGCTGATAGAGAAGAAACACCAGATTTGGCCTTTTCCTCAGGGAGTTTATAATCTGATGGGGGCGGGGGGAGACAAGATTTACACCTGTGAAACAATTAGTAAATGACATGAGGGTGATGAAGTACGAAATTGTGTGTTGCCATTGTATTAGTTTTCTATTGCTGTGTAACAAATGACCACAAAAGTAAAGGCTTTGGGGCAAGACCTATTTATTAGCTTGCTATTCTGTAGGTCAGACGTCCAGCACCACATGGTGGGGCTCTCTGTTCAGTGTTTCATGAGACTGACATCCAGGTGTTGGCTGGGGCTGCCAACAATCTCATTTGGGGCTTGGGACCTCTTCCAAGCTGCCTGGTTGGTGGCAGAGTTCAGTTCTCTGCAGTTTTAGGACTGAGCTCCCCATTTTCCAGCTAGTTGTCAATTAGAGACTGCTCTCAGCTCCTAGAGGTTGTACCTTTCCATCGCCAGTTCACAGCATAGATATTTGCTTTCCTCCAGGTCACCTGGAGCAGTCTCCCTGACTTCTCCTTTTGCTACCAGCCAGAGAAAACTCTGCTTTTAAAGGGCTCACATGATTTGGTCAGGCCTACCTGGATAATCTCCCTTTTCTTAATTTGCTAAGGAAGATTTGCCCTGAGCTAACATCTGTTGCCAATCTTTCTTTTTTTGCTTGAGGAAGATTCGTCCTGAGCTAACAACTATGCCAATCTTCCTCTATTTTCTATGTGGGTCGCCGCCACAGCATGGCTACCAATTAGTGGTGTAGGTCCTCACCCAGGAACTGAAGCCAGGTTGCTGAAATGGAGTGTGCCCAGCTTAACTACTAGGCCATGGGGCCGGCCCCAATAATTTCCCTTTCTTAAAGTCAAGTATGTCTTATGACATAACCTGATCATAGGAGTAAAATCCATCAAATTCACAGTCCTGGGGGTTTTACAGGGTGTATAAAAGGTGGGAGTGTGTGGAATCTTAGAATCCTGCCTACTACATCCATAAAAATAAACTGTGTGTGTGTGCAGATCAGAGCTGTTCCCAGGAGGGGGAAAGATTTCATGGCGGGGGATTTGAACTGGGCCATGAAGGATGGACCACACTGGAAAAGACAGCATTCTCCTGAGATGGCCTTAGAAACTCAACACCATGACTTAAGATAATTAATTCTCTCTTTGTTTGTTTGGTGAGGAAGTTTGGTCCTGAGCTAACATCCATTGCCAGGCTTCCTCTTTTTGCTGAGGAAGATTAGTCCTGAGCCAAAATCTGTGCCCATCTTCCTCTATTTTATATATGGGATGCCGTCAAAGCATGGATTGATGAGTGGTGTGTATGTCTGTGCCCGGGAACCGAACCTGTGAACCCCGGGCCGCCAAAGCGGAATGCACGAACTTAACCACTATGCCACTGGGCTGGCCCCAAGATAATTAATTCTTAATGGGTAAGAATTTCAAATAACATTAGAAAAAATTTCAGCATTGAGACAGAGGAGGGAACTGGTACTATTAGATATTACGACATGATCAAAGTACTGTGTGATAAGCATAAATATAGACATATAGGTCAGAAGAAGCAAATAGAATACCTAGAAATAGAAATGTATGTATATATGTTCTGTGTGTATCAGAACAAATCAAGCCTGAAGTTATTTGAGGAAAATTAATTGTTAATAAATGGTGTCTGGATAATTATACAATTTAGAAAAAATAGATATAAATTTTCCACTATACATCAAAATAAATGCCAGCTAAATTAAATTTTAAATTATAAAGATAAATTTAAAATATAATCATGAAAACTGGTAGAAAAGAGTTTCAGATCTTTGGGAAGATGGCAATTTCCTAAGATTTGAAGCAGTGAAGATTACAAAAGAAAAAAAACTCAAACTCACCCATAGAAACAGTTAAAACTTCTGTACAGTAATAATAACAATCTATTAAAAGATTAAGGGGAATTTTAACCACATAAGGCAAAAAGATTAAAATCTATAACATCTAAATGCATATTCCAATGCTGAAGATTAAGACTCCAACAGCTAGTAGACAAAGACATGAATAGATGTTTTAGACAACAGGTAAAATAAAATAGGAAAACAAAACTCTAGAGGAAATGGTCAAACTCCCTGATCAAATAATGCAAATTAAAGCCATAAAAGTCAGCCATAATTCTATTCATTAAACATAATTTTAAATTATGATACCCAATCCTGAAATGGTCCTTACACTGGTACTCATATATTTCGGTAAGAGTGTAATTTGGTAAAACCATTTGTGAAAAGCAATTTGGCAAAATGTCCTTTGACATAGTATCCTCATTCCAGGAAATCCATTCTAAGAGCATGATTCAAAAGGAAAAAAATCATGGTCACAAGCATTTTAAATGCAGTGTTATGCATAGTATTGAAAACTGGGAATCAGAGGTAAAGCATGTTTACGTAAATTATCAGTGATGATTATACCTATCAACACTATTTAATAAGGTGGAACATGTCTAAATGTGTTACGTGAAAAAGGATAATACAGAAGTCTGTGTATAGTATGGTTCAATATTTTAAAAGTATTCCTATGGTATTGGTGAAGCTGTGAGAAAAAGCACCTTTTTTTTTTGGTGAGGAAGACTGGCCCTGAGCTAAAAACTGTTGGCCAATCTTCCTGTTTTTGCTTGAGGAAGATGGTCCTTAGCTAACATCTGTGCCCATCTTCCTCTGTTTTGTGTGTGGGACACCACCACAGCATGGCTTGATGAGTGGTGTTCAGGTCTGCGCCTGGGATCTGAACCCGTGAACCCCGGGCCACTGAAGCAGAGCGTGTGAACTTAACCACTATGCCACGAGGCCAGCCCCAAAAGCACTTTTATATACTGTCAGTGGGGATACAAATTAGTGTAACCTCTTGGGTGAAGCAATTTGCAATATGAGTAAAAAATTTAACATATGATTTGTTTGAGGATTCCACTTCTAGGAATTTATCCTTCACATAAATGTATCTGTACAGCAAAAAAGACTGTACAATGAAAATGCCCATCAATTGGTGACCAATTAAATAAATCACACTAGAACCCTTCGGTGGAATATTATACTGCTGTTAAAAAGAGTGAGAGAAAGCAATATGTTTTTCTGGCTTGAAATAATTTCTAAGGTAAGTTTTTCAGTAAAAAAAAAAATTAGTTAAGATGCAGAATAGTGTGAATAGTGTGCCCCCATTTGTGTAAACAAGAAATAACACAGAGAACTTGTGTATGCTTAGAGAATTCTTGGAAAGATACCCCCAAACTGGTAACAAAGTGGGGCTCAAGGGTGCAGCTGACGGTAGTGACTAGAGAGTGGCGTCTGAATAGAGGAGACGGCTCACTCTCCTGTTCTATTTGAATGCTTTAGCATGTGCATGCATTACTTTCCAATGGAAATAATAGTTAAGAAAGGTAGTCAGAAATAAAAAAAAAAAGACAGGTAGTCTGAAAAATACATATTGTAGATTAACATAGATGAGATGGAAATAGTCAGATTAAATCTGTTGAGTTAGTTCGGTAGAGCTATATTCACATAGTCACAAATTAGATCTTAACATAGAAAAATTAAATTAATTGAGAATTAGTGTAGTAGAATTGCAAGGCATTCTTTCCTTTAAAATGCTATTTCAATGTTTTAATGTTGCCACTGGAAAATAATGATTAGTGTTGGGGAGGGACGGGGTACCTGAGGAATTAAGTAATAGCTTTATAAATATGTTGCTCTGCAATGAAGAATAATGAACCAAAAAGGGCTTGCAAAATGGTCCAGGGAGCAAGCAGTTAGCAAGAAGAGTGACAGAGGGGAGCCACTGTGTCTGTGCTTGGTGGGGTGGCTGGCCAGGACACCACGGTGGGAACTCAGGGGTCACCTACAAAGCAAGTGAGGAGGAACTGGGAGAACTTAGGAAGAGGGTCCAGCCTGCAGAGCCCAAGGAAACCAGGCCTCTGAAGAGCCAGTTGAGGAGTGGTGGGCATCGGGTTGACAAAACCATCTCGATTGCACAAATCTCAAATGAGGCTTCTTTAGGGGGACAGGGCTAACCTCTCTACCTGTGAGAAGACTACTCTAGAAATTTTGATTTCTCATGCCTCTCAGTAAAAAAAAAAAACTTGAGCATGCACCCCCAATACATGTACATTTATTTATTTGATGCATGAATGTACTATTGTGCTAATACAATGTATGCATTATAAAACATATAGGAAAAAGGTATCTTTCAAAGATATACTTAATGTGAAGTGCTTAATATTTTAAAATCTTTTTTCACTTTCATTAAAATAAATTATATAAAGTGAATATTATTTTTAGGAAAAGCTATATAGTTAAATATACTTTAAGGTTTTCAAAAACTTGGCTTAACACTTTGGGATATGATAATTCATAGTGCGGTTTGAAGTTCAGAATAAATGGATGTTGGTTTTAAGGGCTGCCATAGCTGAACATATCTCACAAGGAAATGTAGATCCAAATGGAAGAAGTACATTAGTGGCAGCATTCAATCAATCATAATATTCATTTTCCAACCCTATCCATTACTTGTGCAAAGGTTTTGGTTGAAAATTTGTGTTAATTTTCAACTTGGTTGAGTTTTTCTTGCAAAGTCATTGAAAGGTACTGTCTTTTAAAATAGTTTTTAACATATGAGTTCTTTAAAATTCTTTGAAGGATTTTAAAAATGCATATAAAACTTTTTGTTCAAATATGCATATAAAAGTTTTGCATTTCGGGAAAAAAAAAGTCAAATAAGTATGGAAAGATTTCCAGAAATCCATTTTGAAAATGCTCTCTCCATAGCATGAGTTTCTCTAATAGTAGTTACATTCTTATTCACTGTTACAACATCATCTTTACCTTGGAGAGACAGGTTATGTGTGTTGTTTGCAAAAATAACCTCCAGAAAGCAGGTCACTGAAAACCACTTGCTTTCATAGATGAGGGGGGCAAATTTGAAACACTTGTCTTCTTTATGGAAGAAAAAACACACAGCCATCTTTATGTTGGATTACTCTACTGTGCCTCAAGATGAACTCAGACCGCTGTATAGTAAACTTTTTCATGATCATTCCCCATCTTATTACAGAGAAGAGTAAAAATTCTACTAATTTTAAAGGTTTTATTTTAACCATTAACCATACTGATGACATTCTTCAGCATTTATGGCACTTTTGTCTTTAGCTTCTTTGTTGCATTACCTTTCCTAGGACCAATGCCGTGAATCAATTTCATGTTCTAGCCTATTTTTGTAACCTTACTCTGAATTCTTTTTTTATTCTAGTCAAAGCAGCTGTTACCTTACATAATTCTGCCATAAAGCATTATTTTAACTAACAAAGTCATTGACTTTTGAAAATATATCTTTTCTGGTATCTCTTTCCTTTAGTGACTCACAAATAAGTAGGTGTTCTATTACTGAAACAGAATCAAGCAAATACCCTCATTTGGAACATGCGAGAAATAGCAGTACTGCACAGCTAACCTCCCACACTGCATACTGTTTCTTTAAAACTTCAGCAATGTTTCTGTGCATCTTCCAACAGAATTTGCTGACCAAATTTTGCAGCTATATTGTTTTCCACCTATTATTTTAGCTATTCTTACTGCATCAGGAAGAATGAATGTTTTCTTAATGGTACGTGACTTTTTGCCTTAAGCAATTAAGTGAAAAAAAAATCCAAATAGGCTCTTAAATATTCAGTTTAGTAAAATGCTGGACTAGATTTAGTATTGCATAATTTTAAACATCGCTAAAACATTTAAAACTATTAGTATTCATGTTGTGGATATTTGGATTTTAAATATCTTGCTAATTATGATGGTCCTATACCATTATTAAGTATTAAGGCACAATCTATGCTTACGGTGAGGTTTTTCTTTAATAATAGAGGCTGGAAATTTGTATTTCACACTGTCACTTGATAGCTTTGAATGCTACTTTTTTTGTCTGACTTCTTGTCAGTCTGAATAGATTGTCATGGTTTTACCTCATAATGTAGCTGAGCACATACCAGTGGTGAGAGAAGGGTCAATGCAGCCGTTTTGTTATAGCTTGCTTACATCTGCATTGATTATATTATTTTTAATCTTCTTTTTTTTCCCTCAAGAATTTTAGTTTATCTGTCCATTTGGTAAAGGTTAATTTAATTAAAATGAAATAATTTAATCCATAAACTTACTTCACTGAGTGAGCCTGCATAAACTACAGTCCCTTGAAATAAGGGACTTATTTAATTCAAAAGTGAATTAACCACTGAGGGGGCCTTTGTGGATGGCCACTTCTTCCCTCAGGACATGTCACATAGAGCATAGGACCCTCTGATATACAGACTGAATAAGGATATAAGGATTCCAGTGTCAATCCATATCTAAAATATTAATCAAGCTAAATTTCTTATCTTTTTAAGATAAAAAGTACATCTTGGGATATTAATAATTTTTTCCTTTACCTGATGGATCTTCTTGGGTATCCCACTTGGGTGACTACCATTCAAGTCCTTTCTGCCCATTCTGCTGGGTCAGGCAAGGACTTCACAAGAATGGATATCTGGACTAAATAAAACCTTTGAGTAAGAGAAAAACCTCAAGACTTGCCATGCAATTTGACGGAGACCTGCAGTTAATGGAGCTTGAATTTTTAAGGACGCCTACCCCCCTTCCTCCCATAATAGTTCAGGCTTCCTTCAGGGACATTTGTGAAAATATATCTGTGATCCCAAAAGTCAAAAATGTCTTAACAAATCCCAGCCCCATTTCTAAGGGCTAACCTTCAAGTCCCCGCTAAGGACTGAGCAAACATGTACTTCAGCTATGGAAAGAGCCTAGCCCTCCATCTCCCTTCCCTCCCCAAAAGGAAATGGCCAAACTTAAGTCCAAGAGACATTGTAAATGATAGAATCATCCTTTTTCCAGTGAAGAAAGTGTCCTGAATGAGCTAACTGTGAAATGAGTCAGCTATTAGACCATCGCTGATGCCCCTGCATCCAGGTTTCTGTAGCTCCGAGTTACAAAGAACCTGATACTCACACCACTGAGTGTCACTCTGTATATTTCAACGCTGGTAAGCCGGGTCATCCAAAAAGCCACCAGTAGTCTCACATCTTCACTGCCATTTTTTTTTTTTTTTTTTTTTTTTTTGTGGGGAAGACCAGCCCTGAGCTAACGTCCGTCGCCAATCCTCCCCTTTTTGCTGAGGAGGACTGGCGCTGGGCTAACATCCGTGCCCATCTTCCTCCACGTTATATGGGACGCCGCCACAGCGTGGCTGACAAGCAGTGCATCGGCGGGCGCCCGGGATCCGAACTCGCGAACCCTGGGCTGCCAAGCGCAAACTAAACCGCTGCGCCACCGGGCGGCCCCTTCACCGCCATTTTATATAATGTATAACTTAAACTCACAGCCTCAAATCTTTGGAGGGAGATCATGTTTCAAAGAAGAATCCTATGAAGAAATCTACATTACTGTTTAAAATCTATGTTTTATTATAAATTGCACAAAAGAGATATATATATACTTGAGTCCTGAAAATATTAGATTTTATCCCCTCCCGGAGGAGGCAACAACCCATAGTCGAACACCAAAAGACAAGAATTCAAGTCTTTTAACCTCTGTGCTTGGGAAATGGGTTAATTATGCACATCTGAGCCAGGCTGTGTGGTTACCTGCCTCTGTTTCAGAAGACTAAGAGGGCTGAGGACCAAAACAGGTGCCAAAGCTCGGAACTCAATGAACTTTTGGAAAAGAAAAACTCAAGAGAGTTATTTGAGGGCACCTGGTGCTCAAAAATGAGAAAATAAAAATGTGTATCACTTATTTAATACCTGGACATAAAAAATGAAGTAGAAGTCAAGAAATGGCTGAAATGGCCTGGGAATGCCCATAGAGAGGAGAAGGGCATGCAGTCAGGCAGGTAACAATATAATCACACTAAGATGCTTTTATCTTTTTTCTCTTTGTGGTTTACAATTACAATAATTTCTGAAAGTAATAATAAAAGTTTCAAAGTGAGTGTCTTAAGTGGGAGATTTGGGTTTTCCATCTCCCATGGCTGACGTCAGTCACCCAGCAGTGTCTCTGATGGGGATACCAGAGAAGCAGGTCACTGGGATGAAATTAAAGAGCATCTCTGGATGGAGCTCTGCAACCTCATCCCCCTTTAAATCATGGAAAGTGCCTCCTTTTATGAATCTCTTCCCTCATAAGAACAAGACCCTGAAAAGCCACTCTGCTAGCAGCTCTGGACATTACCTGTGGGCTGTGATTGAAGATGTGCAGAAGTTGCCAGTTTTCTAAAAGAACCCACCCCATTGGCTGGTGTATTGTTTGACATTGCCCTGGTATTCACACTTTCCTTTTTTGTAATGTTTTGTTTTCCTGAGGATGATGAGCCCTGAGCTAACATCTGTTGCCAATCTTATTCTTTTAGTGTGTGAGCCGCTGCCACAGCCTGGCCACTGACAGATGAGTGGTGTAGGTCCATGCTCGGGAACCGAACCTGGGCTGCCAAAGCATAGCACGCCAAACTTAACCACTAGGCCACTGGGGCTACTTTCCTTAAGGCTTTCTTATCTCTAGAGGCTCGGGTTGGACTGGGGCAGGACAACTTCCCTCCACCATCCATCACAAAGAGCTTAGTGCAGTGGGTTTGTCAGATCAGCTGCTCATCGACTTGTGGGGGACCTGAAGGCCAGGGCCGTGAGTGTTAGGAGAGGATGCCATGGGGTGACTGGATGGGGCACTTCCCAGGAGCAGCATGAGGACACCAGGCACCCAGAGCAGGGGGATGGCACTTGAGTCACTTTCTGCTCAGGGATGGCTCAGATGTTGCCATTCTAGAGAGAGCTCTGAAGGGTGAAAACATCATACTAACAGCTGAGAAACCCACACAAGCTAATGAATAACAAACTTGACTAAAATTCCCAGCACTTTCACTCACTGTGCTCCACTTCAACCACAAGATGGCAGGCAATGGCGGAAGATCCTCCACAGCCTAGCCCAGAAAGTGCTCTGAAGAGCTGAGGGAAAGCAAGCTCCCACTGTCCATTCCAACGACCATCAGTTATACTTTCAGCTGCTATAAGATAAACTCTTGTTGAGAAGGAAGGTTCTAGATGTAATTACCATCCATCTAGAGAATGGATATAGAAAAATATGTAGAGAATATATAGAAAAACTTGATTTTCTATTTGTTTTTACTGTTAACAGTAAACTGTAAAAAAAAAATTCTAATTTCACTGGTTACTATCTGTAGTGTTGAAGAAAAGGTTCTAGAATTTGACTCAGAGGTCCTAAATTCTAGTCCTCGCTCTTCTCTTAAGAAGGTACTTGACCCTGGGAAACCACCTCCTGAGGTCTCAGTTTCCTCCTCGGTACTATGAGAAAATAGGACTTGGATGAACTCTGGGATATCTTCCAGAAACCAAGTCATGAAATGAAGTAGCATGTGGGGAAAGCAGGCTGAGAAGAATGAAGCGGGCACAAATGTAAGGTCCTGTAATGCTTCATTTACATGGCATCCTTGGGGAATGGGCTGTTCCACATGACGAGTTTTCCAGATAATTGAATTTTAAATGCTGAAACTTGTTTTCCTTTTAACCTTCTGTAATGGAAATCTTTCTAAAGTGTATTACACGCTTCTCTGGCTTCTTAAATGGCAAGTTGAATATAATTTAACCTTTCCTGAATGTCTCTAGGTCATCATGATGACCACCTCCTACCATATATATGCAGTCCTGAATAGAGCACCGGGTGCCTTTGGGCATATTCAGGTAGGCAGAATCCTCATGCTAAATGGCCCCAGGGACTATATTATAAAGCTATAATTGGCAATTCTTCCTCTCTACGATCTCCTACATCACTACCTGCAGTCATTTCTCCCAGTAACACCTTCTAGCAGCCTCTTGACACTCTGTTTAAAATCTGTTGAAACCTAGAGAGAACTCAAGGTTGCTATGGGTAACCAGTGTCTGAGCTTGTAACAACCCTAAATTTAATTTTACACACAATTTAGAGGCAATGGGTGCTGTGCTAAAGGTTACTCCTGGCCAGGCCTGACATTCAGCTAGTCTGCCAGTACGTAGTGTAATGCTCCTGTATTAGCTGGCCAATCAGCCTGGGCCCCCGGCCCCTCTTCTGGGACCACATAGACTTCTCACACCAGTAACTCAAAGGTGCGGTCTGGCTCTGTGGGCTCCAGGACCCTGTTCCCGCATCCACCAGCATCCTTTCCAATTGGCTGGTACCCATGCCATACTGGTTGCTCGGTATCTGAATATCACGCCAGTTTCTGGGTTGAAGGTTCTTCTCTCTCCTGCTGAGTGAATCGCCAGAGTTTGAGGCTCTTCTCTGTCCCTCAAACTCAAAGGCCTTTTCTCAGTTGCATGCTGTGCCCTGGGTTCAGGTTGCCTGAGGCCAACAAGGAAGGGTGTTAAAAGCTACCTTTGATTGAACATCTACCATGTGCCAGATGTCTATTCAGTACATTAGATAAATCATCTTATCTCATCCACTAAATGGCCCTATTGGGGAAATAGCATCAACCTCCTGTGGCTAAGGTAAGCTGCCCACAGCCACACGGCCAATAAACAGGTCTGGAAGCCAGATCCATTTCTCCCGGGCCCATGTTCTTTGCACTATGCTCTGCTCATGTTTATTAATGTACAAAAAAGTCCAGTCAAGGTTCACATCCTGAAAAACACATTTTATGTGAAACATGGGCCCTTTTACTTTTCAGAAAAGGCTACTTGTTTTTGTTTTGGTGTGTGGGTTGTGTTTTAATTAATTCCACATTTTGTTACCAATTTAGAACAATCTGTCCTCAGGGAACAGATCTGGTTTACTTATAGAAAGCTAGCTAGCAGAGGGAGGAACTGGGGTTACAAAGTATTCCTTGTAGGAACTAATCTAAAAAACCTTCCCAGCTCTCCCTGTACCAAACAGAAGTAAACAGAACATTCCAGAAAAATCCCATCTTCCCCAGAGTAGGTATGATAGAGCTCGCAAATGAAAACTTTCCTCCGTGTGTTCGCAGCTATGCCTGCAAGATGGGGCATGTGACATCAAACATAACCGATACCCCTCCCAATCTCACCTAGTACTCTAGTAGTTCACTCCATGCTGATGATGCTGTTACCACTCAAAAGAATAAGGGGTTTCCAGAGCTACTGGGGGAGCCTGGAAGCAAACTACAGACTTCTGGAGTGTCAGCCAGTGAGATGGCAGAATGGGGTCTGTAATTTTGGGACAGTCACAGGTTTAGCTTCAGAACTGGTTCTGGGATGCAGAAGGGTGTCAAACCCATGGCTCTGAATTGTCTGCTCTTTCCCCAGGGATGAACTTTCCAAATTGACCCTAAGCTAATTTTTAAATAAGCAAACTATGACCTCATCTTCCATATTTTGCACCTGCTCCTCCCACACTTAACACACACGCAATTTTCAGAACGTCCTCTTCCAAAAACATCTACGGCGCTCTAAAGTTTCCAGAGCAACTCTTGTCAGGGAGGAAATTGTCTGAATACGTGACTAGCCACAGGAGACAGGGTCGATATATCACATGTATTGGTTTGCTAGGGCTGCTATAATAAAGTACCACAAACCGAAGCGCTTAAGCAACCGAAATTTGTCTCACAGTTCTGGAGGCTGAAAGTCTGAGATCAAGGTGTTGGAAGAGCCATGCTCCTTCTGAGGTACTAGGGAAAGATATATTCCAGGTCTCTTTCCTAGCTTCTGGAAAGTTCCTTGGCTTCTGGCAGCGTAACGCCAATCTTCACATGGCATTCTCCCTGTGTGTATGTCTGTGTCCAAATTTGCCTTTTTCATAAGGACACTAGTCATATTGGATTAGAAGCCCACCCTACTCTCAAATGACCTCACCTTAACTAATTACACTATAATGGCCCTATTTCCAAAAAAGGCCACATTCGGAGGTACTGGGGGGTTAGGGTTTCAACATATGAATTTGGGTGGGGGACAAAATTCAACCCATAACATCAGCTAAGTTAGTTTTGAATTCAAAATCAAACTCAAGAGACGGAGCAGAATGGATCACTCAGAAGAGTGCCTCATTTTATAATTCTAAGTGATAGTGTGGACAACTTATCATGTTGGCAGGGTAGGTGGGAAGTGAGTGTGTTGACACCTAAAATCTGCTGCTTACAAGTACAGGTGGATATACCATCATTGAGGGGGCTGTTTGCTGAGGGGGCAGAGGGGTACACTGGGGTCTCTACAGAACTGTAATTCCTACTATCTACTTTTTAGGACAGAACCTACACAGGTATGTGGAAAAATTTAGTGTTGAAGGAAACCATTAGTGAGTAACAAAGAGTGAAAAGAAACATCTTGAGGACATTCAAAACACTTTAAAACTCCTTAATATCTAATCTCAAAGTGCTTCTAGTCCTAAAGTTCTGGGTAGATGTAGGTTTGCCAAAGGGATTCTAAATTAAAATTGGGTTTCCTTTTGTAAGATGAGGTGGGGGGCTTCTGTTTTCCTTGTCAGTTTGGGTAGGTGGAAGCCTTACAGCTTGTTCTAGTCATTTTCGTCCCTGGTGTCTATGATTAGGCTGAGGAGGGATCTTGTGAAGCTGTACACCATCCCTGAAATCAAGCACCAGACCACGTGACAAGGACCAAAACATATAGCTCTGGGGCAGATCTGAGGTAGTATAGCACAGAAGTTAGGAGCACAGGCTGTAGTGGCAGATAGACCCAAGTTCAAATCTGGTTCTGCCTCTTACTTAGGTGACTTTGGTCAAGTTACATGGCCTCTCTGTGGCCAAGGTTTCTCATCTAAAGCTGTTCTTTACGGAGCTGTGGTAGGTGTTAAGTGAGATAGTGAATGGCAGAGTGTCCACTATGGTAGCAACTGCTCAATAAATAGTATTTCTTATCATTATTCCAGAGAACTAGGGAGTGAATCTTGAAAAATTGAGCTAGTCTCCTTCTCTTCTGTCTTGTTAAATTCTTGGTTGTTGTGAGCAGTGGGAGCCCAGGACTCCAGCAGTCCTTGCCTAATTACTTGATTCACTTTCATGCTTTCTTGGAGACCAAGCAGTGGGTCTTGGCCTTCCCCTTCTCCCAACCCTAAATCTCGGTGGCTTTTGCGTAGATCTTCCCTTACCTGGCTCTTCATCTTCCTGCATACACACATGATTGCACCATCAGAAAAGGGAATTTCAGAGTCATGACTTTCCACTGGCAAAAAAAAGTTATGTTTGGAAGATTTACTTCCTTGACTGTGGAAAATTTCCAGAAACCCAATGCATTGATTATATTTTCTGCATTCTTGATGCTCTGGCATTTGGGACCTTGATCTTGGGGAGATTGCACCTCCCAGGGCTAGCTAATTCCTAGTAGCAAATGACTCCCCTGAGAATGTACCTTTGATATACAAACCAACCAATCCAGAGCCCACACCCCCAACTATCTCCTTTCTCAGACTCTCACATACCAAGCCAATATTCCCCCTGTCTAAACCACCCTGGTCCAGGTACTGGACAACTAGAGACCACCTCTACAGCTCAGAGCCTGCTGAAATGATTCAAACTATCCAATTCTAATATTACACAGTGTAACTCTCATGCCTTGCCCATTCTTTCCCTCGAAAACCCCGATAAAGGCTTTGGGCAGTGCTCTCCCTTCTTCTCCCTCTGCCTCCTGACCAACCCTGGTGCTTCCCCATGTGGCCCTGCATGGTATGCTGTGCCTCCTATTTCTAGGGATCTGTGAGTATAAATTTCTTCCTTCATGACAGTCATTTCTGTGCCTGCATGTCTTACCATCCTTGATTAAAACAAACCCCAGGTACATTTTAGAACACCTAAGTATAACAGTGATGCCATAGGCTTGTTCCTTGACCTTTTCTCCTATTTCCACTTCCCAAGCACCTCAGCTTCAGCTATTTCAGCCCAGATGCCAACTGGCCACACCCATCCAAATATCTCTTCCTGACCACACAGAGGTGGGGTGGTGCACTGGATTGGGCACCCAGCTGGGAGTCAGAAGAGAGAGAATGAGTCTCAGCAATGCCAGTTATCACTGGTCAGGCATCACAGAAACACTGCTTCACCTCTGTGGGCTTCTGGAACAATAACACCAACTCAGGTGGATCAAATGAAACATTTTATAGATTCATCCCTAACAAGTTAGCATAGGCAGCTACAGCTAACCTCTCTCCCACCCCTACTTGGCCACCCTGACACAATTACCCAAGTTCTCAAAGCTAGTTGCTGGAAGGCCTGTGGACAGAACCCAGAATCCCAGACTTGGTCCACTGCTTCCCATCACACCATACTTGCCCCTTCCTCAGAGCTTCCATTAAAGAGTCTAGTTCTGTGTTCCACCGTCACTCATGACCCTGGGCCCATCACCTTTCTATTCTTCTGTATCTTCTTTCTTTGCAAAAATGAGCATTATCCTATCATTTCCTCCAACAAGTAAATTAAAATCACCACAGAATCCTCCCCTGGTAGCTGGAAAGCCATCTCATTTCAAGGTCAGATATGCTTTCAGACACTGGGACAGAAAACCTTGCCTCCTAAAGACTCCACAGCCTTAAGCAGGACAAGGGAAGAGCTTCCTGAACAGATAAGAGAAAATTTCTCCAGTATGGGAAGAACTTCTTCAAGGTCCCAAAGATACAGCAATCTCTTGGAAAAGAAATTCCCAATCTTCCAAAACACTCTTCATGTGTAATCATAATTATGATGCTAATAGTTATTGATGCTATTTACTAGACATAGGGCTAAGCCTTTTATGTACATTATTTCATCATTAGTCATTGGTATCAATGATGTTATTGTTCCCACTTCACAGACGGTGAATCAGAGCCTAAGAGGGATAATTTTCTCAAGGTCAACCAAGTGGTAAGTAGGGGAACTGAGGAGGCAGCCCCAGTTGTCTGGCTCCAGAGCTGGAACTCCTGACCACTGTGCTCTCCTGCTGGATGTCCCTTCCCTGCTTCTCCTTTTCGTCTCCATCCAAATCAGATCCATTCAAATCAGGCAGCTGCAAATGGTGAGGACTCCCAGGGACAGCTTTGAGAAGGCTGCCTCAAGCTTCATAGTGATCCCCACTAGCAACTCTAAGAACCAAGGCACTAGGGACTGGAATCATTTTCTCAACTCCTTATAGCATCTTGAGTACTGTGGTTGTCAGCACTGCTCCTTGTCTAAGAATAATCCCTAATCCCAAATAAAATCATTTCTCTTCAACACTACTCCTCGAAAATGAGCAGCTTCTCCCAAAAACTGCCAGTCAGGCACCCAGCCATTAGCCAAGAGAATCTCTTCAGTCAAAGAGGAAACCCAATGGAAATACTGGTGAGAGTATCTACTGAGTAAATACTCACACTTGCCAGCCAGCTCTGTACTATGTCCTTTCCATGCACTGCCTCATTTAAACTTGGACCACAATGCATGTGCCTGATGACTTCTTGTTGACCCTTCACGTCCACTCTCCACCATTCTCCACCCTATCATGTGCCCCAGGAGGCTGACATGTATGGACAATATCAATGTGCTTCCTTGCCTCTGGCTTCTGCCAATGGAAAGCTCTGGTAGGAGACTGAAGAGAAGGAGAAGATTAAAGTCAAGGTATTTCTGCTCTGACTTCCTCCTTTCAGGGTCTCCTTGGGTTAGATATCTCCCTTATTGAAAGGTCATCATGATTCTCAAGGTGGCTTTCCTTTCATAATTCTCTCCCTCTGGGACATGGGACCCCTTCTCACAGAAGAGCATGAAGGCTTAACAAAAGTCACGCATCTCAGAATATCTTCAAACTTCTCTTTTCGTGTCTCTTTCATATATACTCATCACTAAAATCTTGGTGTGCAGTGAAGGGTTAACTTGGCAGATTTGGGGCATTCAATCCCCGTGCATTCCAAAGAAAGGATTGTCCTTTGATTGACTCTTGAGAGGTAACCTCTAAGCCCTTGGAATATCCTGCCTGACAAGAGTGTCTTTGTATAGCTGGGGCCTTAGGCCACACCAGATAGTTTGTGCCAATAATGTGATTCATTGTGGGGGCCTTGGGCCACATGGTATTAGTTTGATCTCTGGAAGGACTGGACAGTGAATAGCTCAGGTCAGCTACACAGGCACTCCATGCCTAGGTGACCAACTTCCAATAAAAACCCTGGACACCAAGGCTCAGATGAGCTTCCCTGGTTGACAATACTCCATACATGTTGTCACACGTCATTGCTGGGAGGATTGAGCACTGTCTGTACAACTCTGCTGGGAGCAGACAACTAGAAGCCTGTACCTGGTCTCTCCTGGACTTTGCTCTATGCACCTTTTACCTTTGCTGATTTTATTTTGGATACTTTCACTGTAATAAACTGTAACCCTGAGTATAACAGCTTTTCTGAGTTCTGCGAGTCCTTCTAGTGAATCATTGAAGCTGAAGGTGGTCTTGGGGATCCCAATTCACCTGGGAAACAACAAAACAGTCCAATCATAACTTACTGCCACAGTGGGTGGCCACATGGGTAGAAAACAGAAATATGCTCATTCAGGTGAGATCCAAGTGGATCTTTCAAGATGGGGAAACAAGAGGGGTAGGGGGGTGTTCTGAAGACGTTTCTAAGCATCTCAAGGGGCTTCTGGACTGTGAGTCTATGACTAAGGTGATTTGGGAAACACATCCAGGACCCATCCTTTGGTGCTCTGATTGGAGGTAAGACGCCGGGTTGAATGGACAAGAGGGTCTAACTCAACGTGACATTTCTCATACTCATGTGTCATGTACTATTTCCTTTCTTTCTAACACAAGTTTCAGGCTAAAAGGGAATAGTCTGAGTCCTCTAAGGGAGAATGAAACAAAAAAGAAAAATATAAATATCACGAAACATCAACTTGGAGAGTGTGTATTCCCCTTTATAGAATAAATGCCAATGATTCCTTACCACAGTAGGACTCATAACTCTCTGCAGCTGCAGATCTGAGCATCAGACACAAGTGAACCATGGGGGTCCCACATCCAGCCCCTGCACCAGCTGGAGCTCTCCCAACTCACCTGGCACCACTGACATCAACTCCAACCATCAGCTGCCCGTTTAGGGAGAGGATCTCATCCCGCAGTCGGACCTTCCCACTCTTCCCTGCTGGGCTGTTCTTCCTCAGCTCTGTCACCCAGATGCAGCCCACATCCAGCACAGGGCCCTGGTGGGTTTTCCTCTTCTTGCCCCCTCTGCGCTTTTCACCATAGTCCCCAAAAACAGGGATGTTACCAAAACTGAGGCCCACAGTCTCTGTGTCCCCCAGCTCCTTGGTGAGGTATACAGTACAGATCTCCATCCCTGGGGGGCTGTGGTCAGGTGGGACTGCACTCTCATCCACAGCAAAGTTCAGCTGGATGTACTCCTGCAGCTTCTGGATGGCTGCCTGGCAGAGCCGCTGCTCTGGCCCATCCCCACCCTCCCGCAGGCTGTTCTGCAGCCACTGGTAGAGGAGGGGCAGGTGCAGCACGGCATTGTCCTGGGTGATGGGCATGGTGCTCACTCCCAGACACCACCATCATGAGAGGACCTGCTCCTGGGGGCCGGACCCCAAGGGGCCCCACGTCCCTTGGGAACCCTGGCTATCATCGGCTTTACCAGTGCTCATGTTCAGGCTGGCAGACGAGCCTAAGGGACGCCTACTTGAGATTGGGCTGTTTGTGTTGGCAAGAGGAGGACTGGACACAATTAAAACAACAGTGGAATAATCGCTGCGCCCAGACTGCTCAACAAGGCGAGGAAGGAAGTGTCCGAGAAGTCCTTGCTTGGTTCATTTCACAGCAGGGCCCAGGCAAATGACCTGGAAATGAGGCATTCCTTCAGCAATGACAGGGCGACCTCCCCTCGACTCATTCACACCTGGTAGAGGAAAAAACAAAAAACTCCAGTCACAACAGTGAGCCTTCTGACACAGGACATATGGCCTCCTGTATTATAGAAGGACCATGTTTGCTTTTTGAGCCAGAAACCTAATATCTCTCCCCATTCCCCAGTTTAGCTCCCTCTACCCTGTATATGCAGATGCACAGACAGACACACACAAACAGATACAGAAATGCACATACATATACACACAAACCCCCTTCCCTCAGACAAGAAACCTCTGGAACACTGACCTTCTCCAGGAAGTTTCCTTATCAGCAGGGAAATGAGATGACTTTTGCCAAGACAACACCCATCAAACTCACATCCAACTAGGAGGCTGTGTAACAAGACTCCTTGGAAGATTATGGAGAGGTTCAGGACACGTTTAAGAGCTAACATTCCTAGGAAGTTAAAATCTATGTTCATTTGCCTTGATGAGCCCAACTGCATACACAGGAGGTCTCTCCATTCCAGAACTATGTTCTGACAATGCTACCAAGAGAAGGAAGAGCCAATCAACACCACAGAGAGATTCAGGCTCTACCCAAGGACAACACCAGTCCTAAGCTTAGCCACTGGTTCCATCTTTATCATGGAGATTCAGAGAGAATCATGTCCCTTTGTATCAGCTTTTAGCCTCCTCTCTTCTTTTCCTTTGGTAAACTGTTGAAACTGACCTACTCTTGGGCCAACCCAAAAGCCATCTTCTCCAAGCTTCTGGGTGAGAAGATTTGGCCCCTCCTTGACTTGCCCTTGAACATATTGCTTACGGCAGCGACGCATTCACAGCCTGTACGGCCAGCTGCAGCAGGTGTGTCTCCCCTGAAGGAGCTGGCAGCAGTCTTGCCCTCACTGAATTCCGCACAGTGCCTGGCACATAATAAGTCCCCCCAGTGAAAGCTTCATTGAATTCCATCGCCAGTTCTCCTTCTCCACCAAAGAAAATTTTCACCTCCATCCTCTGTAAACGCAGAAAAATGACCCCTTTCACTCTCTTCTCTGAACTTCACTTTCGCCCAGAGAAAGTCAATATAAACCATGCCATCTAAGATGGAAAACATTCTCAGGAAGTGATTTAACAAGGAATCATAACAAATGGGAGAGGCGTCAGAAGCCATGTCAATAATAAATGACCTTATTACTCAGTAACCATAAAGAAATTTCCAATATAGTAAGTTTTGAGTTTCCAAAGAACTTGAGTGCCAGCCGTTAATTGGTTCCAAATAAATCAAAAGCTTAGCAAATATCATCTACATAATCACATGCCTATTAAAAACAAATGCAAGATCAAAGAAAAGATAATCCATATATGTACAAAAATTGAATGTCTTCTTTGGCCAAAGACACTTCTCACTGAAAAGTAATTCCACACAGACATATTAAAATCTTATGAATAAATCAAAACATTTTCCCTCAGGCCTAACAACCTTTATGAGTCTCCATTTCCTCACATCTGTAAAATGAGAAAGTTAAGCTAAATTATCTCTAAGGTCTCTCATACTCAACTGAGAGATCCTTAAAGACAGTGACAGTGTCTTATTCATCAATATACTCCCCACCCCAGCACAGTGCCTGTCACCTTGTAGACTCTCCGTAACTTAAAACAAATTTTTAAAGATCCTTTAAATTAAAATTTTCATGGTCTGTGATTCAAGGTGTTAGTTACAGTTCAGATGGTTCCATACACACGAAAAGAGAGTAACTATCTTGGGCAAGATGCTCTTTAAATAAGCCTGATTGAAGAAAACCAAACTTAAGACTAATAGAGAATTTTTTTCCTGATGTTAACTTGTATTCATTCAATACATATTTATTGAATATCAGGCCTTGAACTTGACACTGGACATATACTGTCAACAAGGCAAATTCCTTGTCCTGAAGGAATTCATAGTCTGGTGGGGAGATGCATAATTAAATAGAAACTAGTGTGTAATAAGTCTATGACAACTCTCTTAACAGAACCGACAATGGCACATTCTTGGAGACCATGTTCACATAATATATTATAAGCCCCCAGCCCCTGTTGACGGGTCCAGAGCTGGGCAACTCATGCGAGATGGAACAGAGTTCCTCCCTGAGAACTGAGCACCAGGACCTAGAGAGAAAGGGTCCTAGTCTCTAGTGTGTAGCAGAAACTATAACTTCTTTTTAGTGAGGAAGATTGTCCCTGAGCTAACATCTATGCCAATCTTCCTCTATTTTGTATGTGGGACTCCACCACAGCATGGCTTGATAAGCAGTATGTAGGTCGACGCCAGGATCTGAACCTGTGAACCTCAGGCAGAGAGCACAGACTTAACCACTATGCCACTGGGCCAGCCCCAGGAGCTATAACTTTTGAATTAGGGGCTCTGGATGGCAATATTCTACCTGCTGTGTGAACTGAGTAGTAAAGAAAGCCATCCTGCCAAGAAATATAGTTGATCAGTAGAAGGCAGAGGTGCAAGATGGGAGAGAGAATGCTCTAGTTTCCCCACAGCATTCCCAGTCTTAGTTTCAGCCATCCTGGAGGGGGGCTGCATTGCTGCCCTCCCCCTCAACCTGAAAGACCCTATCAATCCTTTCAACAAACTACATTTAAAAAATTTAAACTTAAAAAAAAAAAGAAAAATGATAAAGCAAAACAAAACTAAAAAAAACCCAAAACTTTCAACGAAAATAAACTTTACCTTGAGTTGTTTTCTGCTCTCTGTTACTCAAAAGTTGTTAATATGTTGGAGGTGAGCAAAGCTGACTGGCTCAGCTTGGAGCAGTTGTCCATCTGTAGTCCAGTCAGTTATGGCCAAGGGGGTAGGGTCACAGGATATCAACATGGCTTTTGGGAGCCCACCCTCTGACCCTGAATGTGGTGAGGGCAGGGAAGGAGTTTTCAGAAAAAGAAAAACTATTTCAAATGTACAGACACCCTCAAAGACATTTTATCTTGTTTAGGTGTTCATGGGCCACATAACCTTTCCATTCCATACCTATAATTGAGAATTTTCCAGTAATCCATCCACCTCCCTATTCTATCAACTCATTTTCCTGGGATTTTCTATAGACAGGGAAGTAGAGGCATCCCCATCCACTGTAATGATTTGAGATGCCTCAGGGCATAAGAAAAGATACATGATTTCACAATAGTATGAAACGTGTGGTTCTTCTACAACATCCAATGAAACATTCCTGTGAACAAAATATTGACCCAGAGAAAATACAGAGGAACAGAAATCTGCAAACAGTTACAAATACCAACACCCCTGGATGGCTGATCTGTGCAAAGGTCCAAAAGCTCCCATTCCTGAAGATCAGTCCATTTCAACAGTGCACAGTATCTGTGGACATGGAGGTCCACTGCATGGTCCAGCTGATTTTTGTCTATTGTATCTAACTCTCCAATTAGATTCCCATCTCAAGCAAACAACCATGATAATTTAAATTAATTTTGAGTAGCTTGAAGCTGACAGCCTTAGCATTCAAAATAAATGCTTCTGTTCCTGAGGTAATTTATTGATACAGTGGTAGAATCTATCAACTCTCTTGGATCTCCTTTCAGCTAAATCATGCATTCTAGCAAAGTGATATCACCCACAAGGGGTGAAAATTGACTTGGGGTGGGAGGGCAAAAAAATCTTAGATATTATAATGGTTACCGCCCCTCCCCTGCAATCCTATCCAACAAAATCTTATTCCTTATTATTTAATTTCTTATGTTAGAAAGAATTTAAATTAAGTTAAATTTTTCTCCAGGGTGAAGGGAGGGGAACAATCATAAAGAAAGATTGAGAAACACAGAACTAAGTGAAACTAACCATCTGGCCAAAGTCACCTGAAATCCAGAGGCTAAATCCTGAACCTGGCAGGAGGTATGACAGGGCCCTCTGGTTATCCAGACCTTGCCTCAAAATCAGATTCACACCCGGCTATCTCAAACTAACTCCCTCTTGCAACTGCCCTGGATTCTAAACATCCTTCTCTGCTAAGTTCCAACTTCCTCAACCTTTATCTCATCTTCCTACCTTCTGAACTGGATTCTTCTTTTGACTTTTAGAAAACACTTGCATATTCAAAAGAAACTAATGTTGATTAAATATCTACTATTCCTTCATTCAACAGATGTTCATTGAGTGCCTATCCCGTGCTGGGCCCTGAACAAGACAACATTCCTACAAAGTCTTATGAAGCCCTTGTTCTGATGATGGTGAATCAGTCAACCTAAAATACTATATTGTCAGCTGGTGATTAGTACTATAAGGAGAATTATGGTAGTGTCAGAGGATAGTGAGTGATGGAGGTATGAGGGGATTAGGAAAGTCCCCACTGAGGAGAGACTGAGGAGACAGAATACCTGTGGGAAGGCTGTTCTCGGTTGAGGGGACAGCAAGTACAAAGACCCTGAGGTAAGAGCCTGCTTGGCTACCAATGGATATGGCTACAAAAGAGGGCCCCCATTGAGCCGGATGCTTCCCCATTGTCTCATTCTCTCCTTTGATCCTCATAACCACCTTATAAAACAAAGGCATCTGGGGGCCGGCCCAGTGGTGCAGTGGTTTCGTTCGCGCTTGGCAGCCCGGGGTTCCCAGGTTTGGATCCCGGCTGCCTGCCGACATACTGGTTGTCAGCCATGCTGTGGTGGTGTCCCATATAAAGTAGAGGAAGATGGGCATGGATGTTAGTCCAGGGTCAGTCTTCCTCAGCAAAAAGAGGAGGATTGGCAACGGACGTTAGCTCAGGGTTGGTCTTCCTCACAAAAAAAGAATAATAATAATAAAAATAATAAATAAACCCTAAAACAAAGGCATCTGATACCATTTTACCAACACTGGCTAATGGCTAACATTTCCCAAGCACAAATGTGTATCAGACACTGATCTAAATGAGCAATTTCCATGGATTACCTTATTTAATTGCCCCAACAATACTGCAGGGAGATACTGTTAAATATCCTCTTCTTAAAGGCTCAGATAAATAACAGAATCAGAGAGACTAATTAATTGGTCACGGTCTCACGGAGACCAGAACCAGGGCTGGAGCCAGGACTCTGTAAATAACAGAGCCAGGATTAGAACCCAGACCCACTGGACGTGGCCTTGCTCCTTTCTGCTTCCGCATGCTGCCTGCTCCTGACAATCTCACCTTTTGAACTCCAACCTGATTTACCCAGGCCGGCAGCCTGCCTGGTAATCCCTGCTCCACTGCTCATGATAAATAAACAGCTAGCTTGTGTCAGAAGCTGGTGGCTGTCTACCTGATGTCCATTCTCTCTTTCTTCCTTTACTTTGTTGGACTTGTTTATGTATTCAACTAAAACCCAGCCTCTCTTTGAGGTATGGATAGTTCTACCACATAGTTCTGGCCCATGAGATGAAAGTGGAAATTGTTGGGTGGGGCTTACACCAGCATTCTTTAAGAGCAGAAATGAAAGGAAAAATAAATCTCCATGTTATTTAATCACTGTTATTTGGATTTTCCCAAATCCAACCAATTAGCTGAATTAAACTCCAAACAAATACAGAATGTGTTACCTAGAAGTGGAGGAACTAAAAGTAACATAACCTAAAATGTGGAATTGGATGAGCAAGGGAGGGAAGGAGGAAGGCAGATGCCAAGGACTTGGATATTGCAGACTGGAAAGGTGACGTAGCTACGTGATGTAAAATATTTGGTCAAACTGCCAACTGCTGTTATCTTGGAAAGTCACTGATGTGTTGACTAAGGCTGTGGTGCTAGAGAAGATTGTAGGAAAACTTTAGAATATCAGTAGGTGCTTTGTCACTCTCAGCAAAGTCTCAAAGTCCTGAATTTAGCCAGCAAGCGAGATGGGAAGAAATACTGCTTTGCTAATGATGGCATCCTTGACATTCAGCCTGCAATCAACTTTGCCTGAGAGGCCCAAGTTATGGACCCTTACAACACTGAGAAAAACCTGCTTCATCAGAATGGGGTAGGTGGTGCTCTACCAGACAGAGGTTGTAAGCCTGTTGCCAAAGGTGTGATTACCCACTGGAGGCCATTGTTTTGACTGTTCCCAGCAGCAGACATTTAAGTAGCATATATTAAGTGAAAATTTAGGGAGCTGGGCAGAGCTCATGAGCTTCAGTGTTAGAAGCAAGACAACTATGAGTTCACTGCGATTGCTCATTTTAATCTGACCATCCTGTCCACTTTGCACGGATTGGGTAGCCACAGTGCTGTTACCGCACAAAGGGCACGATCTGCTTGCCGCGAGACAAAAGCCAATTGTCAAGAGGCAAGATGGTGGAAAAAAAGATAGGTTTATTACAGTTTGCTAGCAAAAGGGAAGACGGCCGACTAAGGTCTCAAAGAACCATCTTCCAGAACAAAGACTACAGGCCAGTTATATACAGGGCTGGTCTCTGGGTGGGGGAGGCTTCAGGTCTCAGGGTGGGGTATTTATCTGACCTCCAGGTGGGGGGCAGATATTTGGTCTTAGTTCCTGATAGTCTTTGGTTTTACTTGATATGCAGAGACCAGGTCAATGCCCTATACCCTGATCTTTTAGTTGTCCTTGATGATGGCTATCAGCCTAGATTCTCTGCCCAGGGGTCATCACATTCCTAAGGAACTCAAAAGAACAAAGTTATCATCTTATCGCAGCTGGGAGGTACATCCACAAGCAGGGGTTGTAAAGTCTACAGAGCAGTTACATCTCCTGGAGGTGCAAATCCAGCTGAGTTAGTTAGTCAGAGGTCATTCAAAGTTACAATAGGTTTCTTTTCTACAGTATGGCTTCCCTTATGTCAAGCTTGTGTTGAGCTAGTATCAATGCCATCAACCTGTCATCCACAACCCTCTAGATCGTGCCATTAACATATAGCATGCATTATAATAAGTTCTTCAGTTACACTGGAGTTATTTTTTTAAATGGATAGTTATTTTGCAAATCCTTTCAGAACAATCATGCTGTTTAGATCCTTCTGGTGTTTAGACTTTTGGGTAAATAATCTACTTACTGTATCTAAATTCTTAGCATGTTACTACACAAGATCTGACCTCATTGTGAATTAACAATGACTCAAATATTTATAATAGCCAGTAATATACTCTGCCATTAGCTAGCTGTAGGTCCACAGGCAAGTCATTTAGCATCTTTGAGCCTCAGTTTCCTTATCTGCCAAATGAGGTGGTTCTACAAAGCTTCCTTCCAGCTCCAGCATTCTCCTGCACTTTGGATCTGAGTTAGCAAGTCACGGACCGAGTTGCTAGCCTCATTAAGAAGCATACACACAACACATGGAAGTTTTAAATTGCAGAAGAGATGGGCCAAATTGCTTTATCAGATTTTGAGTATCTGCCAAGACAAAGGGAGGAGGGGGGGCCCTGGGGTGGTTTTACATTCATGTGCTTATAACCATAGTTCAGCTCTTCCAGAAGACAAGAAGAAATATATCCTACTGAATAGGAGCTCTTTGGAGCAGCAGAAAGAACCAAGATTTCAAGAAGGGGGAAGGAATTTGCCTGGGGGGTGGGGTACAATAGGAAATCCGGTTTTTCCATTGAGGCCCCACAGACTCTCCAATTTGGCAAGGGCCTAAATAGTGCAGAGACAAGCCTCCACTCCCTCCCCTCCCAGACTGCTTGCAGGAGTCAGGGCTGGAGCGCCTGGTGCGGAAAGAGTATCCTCAGAGGAAACCAAAAGATCACGGAGCACAAAGGTTCAGCCCATGTGCCTCTCTGAGAAGCATCGCCTTTTCCCAGGATTGTGGGAAAGGCCTCAGACAATGGTCATGAAAATGCAAGTCAAAGTCCATGGGAGTGAGAGAAAAAAGAATCCTCATTTGACCTCTTACAGGCAGGAAATCAGAATTAAGGAAAAGGAAAGATTGCGAAGGAGTGTGATATACTGGTGCCGATTCTCTCAATGCCCCTATGGTTACTCATGTGCCATCTTGGCCTATAAAAGGAGTGGCAGAAAAATGAAGTAGAGAGAAAATAAGAAGACAAGAGGTAGCAGAAAAGGAAAGGAACTAGGCTGGAAATCATCAAATGGAGGGTCTACTCTGAGCACTGCCGCAATGACCTTGAGGAGAGGTCTAGGGAAAGGCGGTTGGAACCACTGTCTCTTAAGATCCCGAGTTGCTGTGTCAATGTTAATGTGCAGGGGCATGTGTGTGGTTCAAAGATGCGGAGGCAGAAGGCCCTGGTAGGCCAGAGAGATGTCACAAGATAATGCTGATCTTAGTCAACTTCCCAGCATCCATGTCTTCAGGCTCCCAGGCTTAGCACACTGAAAGAGCATTTGCCTCTCATGTATAGATACAGTACTCCCCCTTTATCCATGGCTTCAGTTACCCATGGTCAACTGCGGTCTGAAAATATTAAATGGAAAATTCCAGAAATAAACAATTCATAAGTTAAATTGATACCGGCTCAAGACAAGGTTGACATAAGGGAAGCCATATTGTAAAAAAGAAACCCTATTGTAACTTTGAATGACCTCTGGTTAACTAGCCCAGACATGCTCCGTGGGTTTTATGGCCCCTCCCAGCTGCTGTAAATTGATAACTTTGTTCTCTTGAGTTCCTCAGGAATGTGATGACCCTCCAGCAGAGAGTCTATGCTGATAGCCATCATCAATGACAACCAAAAGATCAGGGTGGAGGCCGCTGCTCCGGTCTCTGGTGCACGTCCAGTAAAACAAAAGACTGTCAGGAACTGAGACCAGACGTCTGCCCCACCTGGAGGTCAGATGGACACCCCCACCCGGAGACCAGATGCCTCCCCAACCTGGAGACCAGCCCCACATATAACTGGCCTGTAGTCTTTGTTCTGTAAGATGGTTCTTTTGGACATGAGTCAGCCATCTTTCCTTTTGCTGGCAAACTGTAGTGAAAAGTCTTTTCTCTCCTACCACCTTGCCTGTTGACTATTGGCATGTCTTGCAGCAGGCAGACGAAACCCCTTTTTGGGCGGTAACAAAATTGCACACTGTTCTGAGTAGTGTGATGAAATTTCGCACAGTCCTGCTCTGTCCTGCCTGGGATGTGAATCATCCCTTTGTCCAATGTATCCACGCCGAATATGCAACCTGTCCATTAGTCACTTAGCAGCCATCTCTGTTATCAGATGGACTGTCGCAATTTAGGGTTTGGTACTATCTACAGTTTCAGGCGTCCACCGGGGGTCTCGGAACATATGCCCTGTGGATAAGGGGGGGCTACTGTATACAGTTACCAACAAGAAAGCTCATTCATTAATTTTCAACTGGAAATACAATTATTAAGTGGGCAGTATGCCTGGATCAACCTGATCAATGCCTGCTCTCCCTGCAGGCAGGATGCAGAGGAAGGCAAACTTCAGAACAAGGAGAGCCAGGTGAGCACAGGAGGGCACCCCAGCAAAGGCACTCTCTCCCCAACTCCAGCCTGGGCTTTGCAAAGGAAACTGTCCACTTAGCCAAGACTTCTCTCCACTAGACAACACTGGAAAAGGCATTGCTAACTTCTGGCTCCTGGAGGTTTTCTTTCTGTTCTCTGCACTCACTACTCGCTTCTATTCATACCCCTTTCTCCAAACTGCATACCATAACATCAGTAAGTGTTGATTTCTATTCTCTGAATTACGGGCACAATCACATTTTAGTCCATCCTCCCCAAGATTACTATGAATCCACTTTTGGATTATATACATTTTTATGGACAATTTCTTAACTTGAGTATCCCTGAGGCTGGCTATTCAACCGTGTGTGTTGTGTTTACTAGTTTAATTCTCAACATTGAAATTTGTCTTTATTTCTAAGTTCAGGGTTGTGGGGAGGAGGTCTCACTATTGCCCTCAAATAACAAGGATACATTCCAGATTTAACATAACTACAGGAGACCACAGAGTGGTCACGTGGCAGGCACTCTGCAGCATGGCTCTGATCTGCCCAGAATAGTGTATGTGAGCACTTGAGGGAGGCTGGACAGGAAAGACAGAACTAAAGTCACAAAGAAAAAGCCAGGGGAGTCTATGTTCTCATTACCACTCTTGACCCAGAGCCCTGCTGAGGAGCTTTATGCTGCTGAAATTCCAGACAGCTCTAGCATTTCCCAGAGCCCCGCGGCCCTGTGGCAGCATCCCTGCTACACAGATGGAGGAACAGATTGAGAGGGGACCTATGATTCAGTTGCCAGTCAGAGCGCTAGGTGTCTATGATGTCACTCGGCAAAAACTCACTTCAGATTGGAAGCAGGTTCTCATCCATTAGGCAAAGCCTCTTGCCAGGAAAATAGGAAATTGGAATGAAAAAAATCCCAAACCTTTATAGTTCTCTGTATTAGACAAAATGTAGGCACTGGGGCATGTCTATATGGGAGGGAAATGTAGACGGTTGGGTCCATTATGGATTTAAAGTTTTAGGACAGAAATCTAGTCTTTACATGGCTAAGCCTGTCGGGATAGGTACTGAGGGAAATAGATGGTCCCAGGCACCCCGCTGATGTGGGGAATTACCAAGATTAGCAAAATGGCCATTACCTGCCACCCACTAAGTTCCACTGAAGCATTTCCAACATGCTTTAAGCATCCTGGTCAGATGACTGCAGGTTCAGGATCATTCCTCCTGCGATGCTGGGCACTAGGCTGTGCCACATAGGACTCTAAAGGAATCCTGTGAAAATAACTAAAGAAAGTTATCAACTTGAAATCACAAATCTCTTTACCTGAGGAGGTGATTAAAAACTTGGCCTCCCTCCCCAGGCAGATACTCAAGCCCCCTGCCTGGCAGGCCCCAGTTGCTCGCTCTCTCCTGCTCCATCCTGTCATTCCCCTTCCTTCCCACTGCTCTCCAAGCTCTCTCCACCAAGCCTTCCACCGAAGTCTTTTCCCACGAGTCTCACGACCAGGAAAGAAATAGAAAGACGCTTGTGTTTCTGGGGTTCCTGGGTTCTACAAGATAAACGTTGGATGAGCCAGTAAGGATTCCTCAGTGAGGAATCATTCATTCACTCATTCATTCACCAAATATTTATTGAGTGCAATAAACAAAGTGACATCCTCACCCTCCAGAACTGAAAATCTGAAGCGGTCTTCCAGAGCTGGGCTGAGCCTCAGAACCCCCAGGGTCCGTGGTGGCATTCAGATAGCTGCATTTTTAGCAAGCGTTTCAGGTAACTCCGGTGCAACAGGGCCCTGGAAACTATTGGTCAGGTAGAATGAGAGGTGCCGGCTACTCCATGACTCACATTGGAGACCATAGGAAAATAGTCAGCTCTAACATTCTAATGTTTCAGGGCACCCCTCATTTCCTACCCATGTAGGGTTGTTAGATTTAGCAAATAAGAATAAATAGTGCCCAGGTAAATATGAATTTCAGGTAAACAATGATTAATGTTTTAGTGTAAGTATGTCCCAAATATTGTAGTGTCTCAGTATATGCATGTCCCATGCAATATTTGAGACACACTAAAATATTATTTTTTTATCTGAAATTCAAACTTAACTGGGTGTCCTGGGTATTTTATGTGGCAACCCTGTACCCAACCCATCCCAAATGAAGCTTCTAGAGCCTTTAACCTGCATGCTTTGTCTGCCCTTTGTGAAGTAACCCTACCCAGCATCTCTGTCCCTGCCTCAACAGGCCTTTCACTTCCTCCGAGATGCAAATATCACCCCTGGGCCATGGCCACCCACACTATGCAAGCAGAGAGTGAATGAATCAGCCCTGGGATCCTAGCTCACCACCCCACTCAGAGGAACTTCTCTTCCCGATTCCCTGTCATCTCAGCCTCTGGTCTCATGTGCCCAAATCTGCTATTCCCAGCCCAGCTGACTTCCCTGAATGCCCCAGCTTGTCTGGTCTCTGTAAATACTGGACCTCTCTGGCCAGCTGACCTCTTGTTCCACATAATACAACTGTGTCAAAAGAATGAAAGGAGGGGCCGGCCCTGTGGCCTATTGGTTAATTTCAGCACGCTCCACTTTGGCAGCCTGGGTTTGGTTCCTGGGCTCGGACCTACACCACTTGTCAGTGGCCATGCTTTGGTGGCGACCCACATACAAAATAGAGGTAGATGGGCACAGATGTTAGCTCAGGGTGAACCTTCCTCAGACAAAAAAAAAAAAGAAAAGAGACAAGAAACAAAAAATGTTTGATGTAAACACAAGAAGTAATCTACCAGCAATTGTCAAACCATGATCCTAGGATCACAACCTCCTGTAGATTTGCAACCACAGCTGCTCTAATTTTATCAGTTTTGTTTATTTTTCTGGGGAACATTTTATTTGAATGAAGTTAAGCAGCTAAAAGTATTTGAAAATCACTCAAGTATATAGTTGGCAACCAATTCTATGAAATGCTTATTTTGAGTTGTAGAGGACACTTGACTGTCTACCCAGCACACATTCCACCTTTTTACTCCTTTACAGAATTCTGATTTTTGTTCAGGGATTCAACTATCCTCTGCATGGTGGGTGCCTCAGCTCTAAAGATGTGGCTGACTGATCAATGGTAACATCCTTCTCTTGCCGGCAGTGGTTTCAGGAATGGGCAGGTGACCCAACACTGGTCAATGAGTCACGAGGTGAAGCCTTCTAGGGGTCTTCTGGAAAACATTGCCTCACTCCTAAGAGAAATTGTCAAGAAGTGATAGTCCCTCTTCTACCTCTGGATGTCATCAGGGCTGAGTCAGATATCTAGAATTGCTGCTGTCATCTTGATGCCAGCCTAAGATGAAGCCTAATGCTGTGGATGGCAAAGGTAAAGAGAAAATGAAGTTGGGGCCTTGATGACATTATGGACCCTGTGGAACCACTGACTATCCTTTCTGTTGAAGCCAGTTTGAGTTGGATTTCTATTCCTTGCATCCAGAAAACAACCTGTCATAGATATGGTTCTGAGCTTAGAGCTATTATTAAAAGGAACATTAAGGGGCCGCCTGGTGGCACAGCGGTTTAGTCCGCGCTTGGCAGCCCAGGGTTCGCGAGTTCGGATCCCAGGTGCCTGCCGACGCACTGCCTGTCAGCCATGCGGTGGCGGCGTCCCATATAAAGTGGAGGAAGATGGGCACGGATGTTAGCCCAGGGCCAGTCTTCCTCAGCAAAAACGGGAGGATTGGCAATAGATGTTAGCTCAGGGCTGGTCTTCCCCACCAAAAAAAAAAAAAAAAGGAACATTAAAAGGGAACATTGAAGACAGACAAGCAAATTTAAATTTCTGAGATGCACAGCAATAAAGGTGGATTTACCTGTCCCTATTTCCCGAGGGCAGAAATTTGCTCATCCTCATTTCTCTAAAGATATTAACCATAGTAGGAGCGAAATTGACTAGCTTTCCCTTTTCTAGGTTTGAATAAAAATAGCTCTCATTTAATGTTTGTTGATGAAGTGTCAAAAATAAATTTACTCCTCCCTGTAGTAAAACCTCCATATTTAAGCATCCTCAGAACCACAAGAAGCAGCACATGGTTTTGAACTAGCTTATGCACTTTTCTTTTTCAGAGGCAGAGGCCAGAGTCCCTCAGGCATCCTTAAGGGGCAGAATCCTACAGCCCATGGGCAGAGCCCTGGGCCAACTACATCCCACTCTATCCTCATTTGCTTGACTTTTCCTGCTACCTTCCACTCCCGTGAGTGCTGTGCTACCCCCTGGCTCTGAGGGTGGAGCTCCCACTCTGGAAACTTTCTACCCATGCCAGCTTCTCCTGTTTCAAACATTTCCATAAACCTATAAATCAACTCTTCAGAAAAGGCTGGAGGCCTGACTCTGGGCTGTTGACTCTGAAAATGGGAGCTTGCTTCTCAGGGATTCTAAACGGTACAGTAAAACCACTAGAAACCAATGACATCTTCAATCCACCAGCAAAGACATAACTAAAGTATGGATGGCTCCAAGCCAGAGGCTCGTTAGTACAGCAAGACCAAAACATAGTAAAGGAGGAAAAGAAAATATAATATGGATTAATCATGAACACTAATAAAAACAAACACACGAAACTGGCACGAGGATGAAAACAGATATATCAAATCGAGGCCAATTCATTCCATAAATATGTCCTGAGTGCCCACTACCCTGTGCCAGGCATTAGCACAAGTTGCTAAAAATACAAACTGAATAAATCCTGTTTTGCCCTCAAGAGATTCCCAGTTTTCCTAGGGACAGACACACAAATACCTTATGATAAATCTTAAAGAATAGAAGAATTCACAAAGTGGGAACTGCTGGAGGGAGAGTCATTTGCACAAGCCAATTCATACGGAATTCTCAGAGCAAACACGTAGAAGTGTATTCAGGCAAAAGGCTGGGTGTGCAAGGGTGTGTGTGGAGGACATTAGTGTGAAGGTTGGGGCAGATTACATTTGGCCTTCCCTCTTGCTCCGAGGAGTTGAACCTTCCTCACGTAGACAATGGGTTTTGGTTGGTGATGGTTTTATTTATTTCACCATTTAAGCAAGGCAGTGATATAACCAGATTTGTGATTTCATTTTAGAAAAGTATCAATATGGGAAAATGTCCACCATAATACGTGAGGACGTAGGTTACAAGGTAGTTTTGACTGCATATTGATTGTGTTTAAGAATGAAAACAATCCATTTGAAGGATATTCACTATAGTGACAACTGTTTTCATCTCAAGAAAGTAAATCTATGAGTGGTTTTTCACCTTGAAATTTTTGGATTTTTCTAAATGCTTATGAACATATACTACTTTGCTGATGTAAAGAACTAGTGTGTGTGTGTAGGGATAAGGATGGGATTGCTACAGATTGAGTGAGACTAGACAGCAGGGAGGCCCGACGGAAGACTGTCCTCATAGCTCAGGTGTGTTATAATGACAACCTGGACCAGGGCAGTGGGGACAAGGGAAAGGGATAGCTTCCTGGGCCATTTCAGAGGCAGAGTTGACCAGTCTAGGTGACCACTTGGAAGTGGGTTGGTGGGGAAGGAGAGAGAGAAGAGGAGGAGTCAAAGATGACCAGGGGATTGGAGAGACCTGAGGGTTTTCCCAGCAGAGAAGCTGGTCCTGTCTTTTCCCTCTTACACTCCAGGCATCTGAATTTGGCCCTCTCGTCAGGGATCCAAACTAGACTTCTTGCCTTCCTCTGTTCACATTGGCTACACAAGTAGAAGGCAAGACCAAGTCTTGCCTTCTGACTGTGACAGTGGACTTCCCCTCCCCTAGGCACACCTACACGCACCCTGCTCCCTACACCTAATGAAGTCTTAGTCAGAAACTCCCGGTCTAAACCCACCGGGCTTGGGAGAGCCAGGTTTGTTATCAGAAGCTCACAAAGCTCAGACTCTTTTAAGGCAATTAAAACTCCAGCATGAGAGACCTTTGGCAACAACTCCTTTTTCCACCTAGCCAACTCTTGCCACAGATGTAATAATCCACCAGCTTAAGAAGGAAACACATTACCCCGGAGCCACGCGGGCGATGACTCCACACACACACTGCTGCTTTGTGAGTGCAGACCTCGACTCCCTCTACCCCACTTCCCCTTGCAATTTCCCGAAGCTCCCATTCAACAAGGAAAACATGGATCTGATTAGGAGGTTTTACATGGGCCAAACAGTTGCAGCCCCTTGCTCATCAGACAGACAGGAGGGGGGCCAATTTCCATCAGAAAAGCCAGAAATGGGGAAATGAGTGACAACTACAGAACTGAGCTGGCTGGGCCTCAGAGAAGGAGCTGCAAAGGAGAAAATTGCCTCTATTAAGTCAAATCCGTCCTGAGATAATAGACTGTGGAATCAGTTCCAGGCCACCACACTCTTGTCTGCTTGATCACATTAATCTGTCTTTTTTTTTTCAACTGCATTTCTATTCCTGCCACCTAATAAAGTGTGGGTCCACTCCCCACTCACACAAGGATCTATGGAATGGGAGAAACAGGCAAATTCTAACTAGAGGCAACATCTACAACTGGCAGCATAGGCTATAATCCAGCTCTAAGTTCCGAAAGGAAAACAATTTTGGTTCAAAAACTAATTTGTGGGGGCTGGCTCGATGGGGTAGAGGTTTAAGTTTGGTGTGCTCCACTTCAGTGGCCCGGGTCTGTGGGTTCGGATCTCAGGCATGGACCTATACCACTCATCAAGCCATGCTGTGGAGGTGTCCCACATACAAAATAGAGGAAGATGGGCGCATCTTCTTCACCAAAAACAAAAAAAAAGGAATTTGAAAAAGACAACTTTCAAAAATGTAGGCATAAAGACTTTTGCACTCTATTGTGAGGGAGAAAGACTAATTAGAAAACAAAAGTTGGTCAGTGGTGTGCTGGAGTTGGCTCTTGCTGGTTCCCAAAAGCTGACTGTTCAGGAATTTTGCAAGTTGGTTGACATCACATTGGTAGTTTGAGATCAGCCATGGTGGGAGCATTTACACCATGGAAATTGGCAAATGCTACAAATTAGGACAGCCTCTCCCCTAGCCATTTGTTAAACATTTACCAGCACACCAGTGAATATGATCGTCTTTTCATTTAAAGGTCTATTTATATACACATTGGGGTGTGTGTGTAAGTAAAAAGGCGGGAAGGAAAGAAGTTAAAACATTAACTGTTTTAATTCTAGGTGGTGAGACTAACAAGTAGTTTTTATCTTCTTTTACTTTATATATTTTTCTACAGTGAACATGTTTTCTTTATATAATAACCAACCTTCTGGCAAAGGGAGCAGTTCCTTTCTTTTCTGAGCTCTCTGACTCATCCCTTTCCTCTCCTTCCTCTTCTTTTGTCTCCTCCTGCCCTAGCCTCCCAGGTTTTTATTCCCTGTGTAGGGTGGTGCTGAAATCCCAAACTACTCACCTACCCCCAGGCAGGCAGAGCTCCAGGTAATGAGAACAGGTGAGCAGACTCCAGGCAGAGCCCCAAGCTCAGCAGTGGGGTGAACTGGACCTCTGCCCTGGGTGCAAAGCTGTTATGGGTGATTTAACAAAGGAGCAATGAGCAGCTGGGCACAGCAGTAGTCTCAGGCCAGATGACCCCAGGCTCTGTAGATGGGACAACACCGTCCCTATGGGTATTCATTTCAGCTGCACACTGGCCATTCCTATTGTTTGCAGAGCAGGGAGACCACTCGCGACACTTTCACATCTAGTCTCTCCCTGTATCCTTGCCATAGTTGGATGTTCTCTCAATTTAACAGACATAAACCCAGGCACAGAAAGCTCAAGTGATTTGCCCACAGTCACACAGCTAGGAGCAGAGCTGGGACAACAGTCCAGGTACTAATATTGAACTTCAGGTTTTGTTCCCTTGACTATATTGGATGCTTCATGAGACCCCAAATTTCTGACTGTATAGTTTGAATGAAACTTGAGCTCATTTTCTCATGATTAAAGAAGTCTAAGGCAGGCTTTTTGAGGAAAGGAAAGGAGGTGACTAAACCCCAGTTTGACTTGCTTTTGGAACCAGTTTATGGTCTCTGTGGGAAGGTAAGATTCCGCTGTGTTTTTCCTAGTTCCCACACGCTCCCTGTACAAGAGACTTCTGAGTGTGGGATGAATGCTGGCATTATTGCTGGTGTTTCTTCTGACCACTTTCACTTCTTAATCCCACAGACTGTGAATCTCAAAACCCACCTGTTGCCTCCAAAGTCCCCTGCCTCACACGAAGATGAGAGGGCTGGGTCAGGAAGGGCTGTCTAGCACTCCACAGGATCTCCTTAAGCAGACGGTGGACAACGTGTGTGTCCACTATGTAGTCCTGCTCTGGTTGTGGGCCTCCTGGCTCTGGTTACTCAGCTGGTTTGCAGAAACTTCTGGTTGGCCTGTGATTGACAGAGAGGCCTGACCCTGAGCAGATGGGACCCTTCTAAAAACAAGAAGGGCCATCCTCCAGGCAAAAGTGTCTAAGAAACCCTGAGCAGCTATAGACAAAAGGCAGCAGTAATTCCAAAGTCTTGTTGACCAACCTTCTGAGTTAGAAGGGATTTAAAAATTTTATCCAATCCAGTATCTTTTAATGCTGTTCCTGGGAGGCCAAGAAACTACCTTGATACATAAGACAGGGGCCAAGTAGTTGGGGCTCAGGTGCCCAGTCCTGCTCCTCCCCCCAGAGTCAACTGGAGCACACCCATCTTTCTTTGATTTACACATTGAGCTTTCTTATCAAAATCTTATTTTAAGAAAGGGTTCCAGTGCCTGAAAAATGTAAGTTTGAAAGGTATTCATCTAATCTAACCATACTGTTTAAGAGGTTGAAGAAACTGAGACCCAGGGAGGCAAAGTTCAGGCAGGAGTGAGTGGAGGAGCCAGGTCTTTCCACTATCCCCACATCCACTCTTGCATCAACCGTCTTTTGACTTGGCAGGCAGTTGACCTTGGCCTCATGAAATACTCCTATCTTTTTGATCTACCACAGCCTTTGCTCTTGCCGGTGAGGAAATGATCTAATAGTTTTCAATTTTGGACCTGGCTCCATTACCTGCACTCGCCTCCTTGGTGACTTAGATTTCCTGTCCATGGTCTCTGGCCAATCCAATGGCAGACCTGCCAAACCCCATCTTACCTCCACATCCTCTGCCTCTGCACACACAGCGCAAATCCACATCGACTTGGGTGGTTCTGGGAACTGCCAAAACACCCCCTCCAACCCGGGATATAATAGACTGTAATAAACTCAGTGCCCCATGCATGGTCCTCCCTGACTCAATGTTACTAAAGACGCTGATGATAAACTTAGGAATGACAAGGTCGCTATACACAAGATAAACACAAAATATACTGCAGCATCCACACACAGACTGAGATCCTCCCAAGAGTTCTGAATAGTTATATGAATAGTAAAATAGTCACAGACAATCTCTATATCACTCTCTATTTCCTCTTTTGTCAAATACATAGTGACAGAACTTCATCTATTGTCACAGAGGTTCCCAATTTATGAACAGCAAGTATACTAGATTCAAAGCTCATCCCCAAGCACTTCCACTAAATCATGCTTATTTGCACAACCGAAGAATTCTTCCCTTTACAAATTGCATCACTGCAGTGCTTCCTTTAACAGCAAGCTTCTCTAATGATTCAACCATACACTCTTCTTTACAAAAAAAAAAAAAAAAAAAGCATGCAAATTTGCAAAACCACAACTCCTGCAAAAGATGAGGTGCACTTAAAAAATGAAAACTCTAGGTAAAAGAAAGTGAAAAGACAGAAGACAAGACCCAGAGCTGAGGCCATTCGTGGCATACTCGACTTTTTTTCTAACATCGAGAATCTAAGAAAGCTGGAGCTACAGCAGAGAAACTGCCCTGGTCTGGTACTTTGCACATAAGGCATCCCTCTGAATGCAGGTGTGTAGAGCCCTCCAAGCCACTAGGTTCAGTTTATATCAGACTATTCTGGGGTGGCCATTGCCATCAGCACATCTCTCAAGGAATCTGGCCTGGTTCAAGAAATCCCACAGCCCTAAAGACCAGGAGAGAGAGCACCTCTTCTGGGCCTTCTGAGGATTCTAGTCCTGTTTATAATTCCTAACCCCCATCAATATCCAACAGCAGTCAGTGAACTGGGAACTGGACATGCCCTAGGATTACCTGAGACTACACCCACTCAGGATGAATTCCCCAGTCCCAGAGAAGCCTCCAAAATACTCTCTCCCAATCCAAATGTCTGCTGTTCAGCTGCAAATGAAACTCTCTGAAGCACACGAGGGATCCATCCATCGGCTCCATCAGCTCCTCCCTGGCCCATGCATCTCACTGAACCCAGCTAGGACAGGCTTTCTTCAAACCTGTGGGAGACCCAAGAGCCCGGGGATGGTGTCAGACCTTGAGCCTCTGACACGATGAGTTTGGCTTAAGAAGCTGTGATAAAACTAAATTATCTGACACTTGCTTCTTTATCCTCTTTTCTTTTTCTTCCACAAACAGAACAGGCTCCTCATGTGACCTACTTTCTCCTTCTTCGTGATTATGCAGAGCTCACAAAGCTTCTCCTTGAGCCTGACTAATATTTTCAGTGACATGCTTTTCATCTTTCGGAAAAGAAGAGTCTGCTTCGGCCTGCCAGAGCACATAAGTCTTGGTAAAATGACCGGCGAGGACAGATGAGTTACAGAGACTTCACTGCGGGACTCATAAGAGACTTTCACGGAGCACAAGAAAAAAACACACCAAAATCCAGATCCGGCCCCTTGAAAGGTATTAGCATTTAGTCTGAAAGTTTTCATCAACAAGAATCAAGACGTTATTGATGAGCTGAGCGACTCCAAAGTTCCTCGCTGTGGCCCGAGTCCTGTGACTGCAGACTTGGGCCTCGGCCTGGAACCCTGCAAAAGCCACTCAGGCTCATCCAAACTCTATATTTTGCATCAAAAATTAATTGACTTCTTCCAACTCTTCAGTGAATCAGAACCCAACAGGGTTTTAAAGTATCAGGAGGAACAATTTAAAAATAAAAGCCAAGCAACCCAGCTTGGGTGGAAACCTGGTGCTATTAGTCAAAATTAAGTTGATATTGATTTTTCCACCCTATTTTCACCTTGGAGGCTGTGCACTTTTTAATGTCTGATCCGCTGTCCTTTTCTGACATCAAAACTCCAAATTATGGTTGGTAGTTGGAAAACATTTGCTTGGTGACTTTAGAAGTGTCACCGATGGCCCAAATTCTGGCTCTAGGATTCGGATCCAAAGCTTCCTTTTCATCCTCAGTGAGGTGAAACAGAGCCTGCTACTGGCCTGTTTACTGGACAAATTGTTCAAAATAGAAACAGACGTGCAGCCCCGGGATCCAACTGTGTTTGCTTCTATCCAAGTTAGTTCAGCTTCACGCCACATCCAGGCTGTCTGGTCAGCACTGGCGCAAACATAAGCCACACAAGCCACACAAGCCTGGGGGGTTGGAAAATTGTTGTGTCAGAGGGGGGCCCACCAGCTGCACCTGCCCTCAGCAATGTAAGGACAGAGATCTCCAGCTCCGTGAGCATCACCTCTGGTGCAGACTGAATTCCAACTCCACTACTATTAAATAGTTCCAATTCATTCATTCATTCATTCACTCATTCATTCATACTTAAAAGTATTTACTGGGCACCTCTGGGGCAGCACTGTGCTCAGGCTGTACAAAGGTGGACAAAACAGGCACTGTCCCCACCTTTAGAGAATTTGTGAAAGCAAAGGTCAGATCAGGATTACAAGTGTTACAATAGGGAAAGCAGAGGGTGCTATTGGTTCTCTGCCTCTGCCTATCCCCTCTCCTACATGCCAGCCACGTGTTCCCTCCAGCCCTCCACCTTATCCCTGCTCAGCACCACTAGTAATCTTCGGTGTTATTGTTCCACTGGGCAGGAAAGATTGGAGAGCTGCTCAGTAGCATACCCTTAGACTCACATCCATCTATCCTCATCACTGCTTCAGTCCTGATCATACTCTCAGTCTTAACCACCGAAGCCTCATCTGTCTCTTGCTAGTTCCCATCTCAGCATCTGGAATACTGCCCTGTCTCTTGCACGGATGGTTGGAGTGTGTTGCAAGCTGTCTGCCAGCCTGCCTTTCACTGAGTTCCACCAGCCTTTGGAGACCCTGGTGCCAACCGTTTGCCTGAACCACAGTGTGCTGTTACTGGACTCCTTTGGTATGAAACCCTGCCTACCTCACCTGGTGGACAAAAACCTAACTCCAGGTCCTGGTTCCATATAGGTGACACCACCTAACCTCTTGCCATTGGCTGGGCCGAGCCTCTAGATGCGGTGACAACTCTGGAAGAAAGAGCTGACCTCACAGGTGAAAAGGTAGGCTAGTAAGGGAGAAGCTGTTCCAAAGGAAGGGATCTGGTTGTGCCCAATTTATTACTTTGCCTTCAAATATGTTACTGAAAAATATTTGGCAAGGATTCTCTACTCAAAATTGAACAAAGTGGAAATGGCTAAAAACAGTTGGCATAAGAGAGCCACATAAATCCTCTCAAGAAGTATGGATCAAGAACAGACTGGGGGGCAAGCCAGGAGCCATGTCCTCAGGCTCAAAGGAGATTGTGCATGGAAAAGTGAGGGGCCTGAGGAAGGACACTGAACTACCAGTCAGGCAACTGGCTGCTAGAGCTGGCACTACATTGACTGGCCAACAGTGTGGCCATGGTCAACTGCATCATCTCTCTGGGCCCCAGTGTCCTCAGCATTAATACTGCAGATGATAAGGTCATCTGAAACCTTTAAATAGTCCTGTACTAGTGGACAGATCTTTTATAAAACATGGTCAAAATGGGTCAATTTCTTTAAAAAAATCATGTAGAAGAGAAATGAATATAAGATATTGAGTCACCAGTGTGAAAGATCAACTGAGACAATGCGGGCCCTTGAACTGAGGAACAGGTATAGAGCAGCCATGTTGTTCTACCAAATAACACTTCCCAAAGCCACCCTACTGAAGAGTTTCCGTTATCAGATACATTCGAGAATTGCTGTCTATTACATACTCTTCTTAAAGTCACCATTTCTGTTGGAGTCTCTGAGAAGTCCTGTACTGTTGAAACGTGTTTAAGGCTTAAACCAGAGCTTTTAAAACTTATTTGACCATGGAACTCCTTTTTATATTTATTTAATAGCATCTTTCAGATGTGGACCTCCGAGTTTCACTTTGTAGGGTATAGTACTATCAAGGAAGTTTGTTTGGTTGTCTTAAACACCTAGAAATGCCCAGCAAAAACCGAGCAAGCAGAGTCTCAATTTACCATTTTTAAGCCTAAGCAACAGCTCATGGCTGGATATACACTCAAAAGTTACAGCCTGCCTAGTAGGCCTTCTTTTTTTTAATCATCGACCCTTGGGTCACTGCAAAGCTACAGTCCAGCTGGGCAAGTGGTGACCTCAGTCTTTGCCAGCCATTTCTTACGGGGCCCCAGGACACACAGCATGCTGTCAGCAAACCAACCAACACAGAAGTAAATCATGGCGATGTCTTCCTGCCTCAGGGACACGCCTCTGCTTGCTCGGAGACTGCTTGGGGATAGCTAATTGCTTTTCAGCTCAGGCTACACAGCTTTCTCACATCCACTATTCCCCAGGGTCATATTTTCTCGAGCTGCATTTTTCATAGAATAGGGCAGGAGGAAGAGGGAAAAGAGAGAGAGCAGTGGTGGGCAGGAAATTGCTTTTTATCTTCATTATAACTTAAATTACCACCTTCAAAATTCGTCGCTTAAAACAATAAAAAGTTCTTTCCAAATTTTAGCTTTTGGGAGTAAGGTTGAAGGTTGAAGCTACAAACCAAAACAGTGTGGCCACCGATGTGGGAGGGAGGAAGAACATCTTCCAATGGGTAGTAGGAGTATTTTCCTCTCCAGGGCTCTGATCCTCCAGTCCCCATTAGAGTGTGGAAGGAACACCAGCGGTCCTCAGCTGTGGCAGCATGGAGGGGGTCCTGGCCAAGACTGTGAGTAGGTATTAGGAGGGAGAGTCATCAGTGATGGGCCAGAGAAAACCAGTCCAGCCTCTGCCCTCTTCCTTTGGGCAATTCCAAAGCAGTGGCACCCACATCCCCCAGGTGGTCCAGGAAAACAGACAAGGCATCGGGGCATTCATTGAAGGAACACATGATGAAAAATGGTGTGAGGCAGAAAAATCCAGAACCTGAGTCTAAGATGTGAAGTGGGCATGTTGACATTTGAAGATATTTTTTTCAAGGAAGAGAAGGGGTCTAGGAGAGGAAACAAGAGTCCTTTCCGCCATCAGGCTCCCTGAACTCCCCTAAAGAAGACGAAAGGTTTTCTTTGTTGTGCGTTTGCATATTTCAAGTCTTCATGAGGGGCTTCACCTTGAGGTTGTCCTCTCCCTGTGAGGCAAGTGTCTCAGAAGTTCCAGGAGAGTTTATGGACATCTGATCTAGAGGCCGGTGACCTTGATCCTCAGGGCTCATTTCCTACCCCTGAGACCTTAATGTTTGAGAGGAAAAACTGAAAAAAAGGGGCAGGGGGAGGAAAACAAGAACTTGGTACTTTAAACCTTTAGAGTCCCCAAATTACTTTCAAATCTTAAGGAAGGGAAAAGTAAGGAGTCTCTCAGTCTCCCCCACTTTTTCAGAGGCCAGATTCAGGTTTTACTACTTTATCACAAGAAATGTGACTCTCAGGTGGACCAACAAAGTGAAGGGAACGAGCGACAGATGCAAGTGTGTAAAGTCATCACCTGTTCATCCCGAGCACGAGTGGGCTGACATTCAGGGTGGGCGGCAGGGCCCGCTCTGGGGTGCTATAGCTCGTCGCCCTAATGCGTCTCTCCTTTGCATTACATGGCCAGACCCACCCCTTTCATGTGAGGTCTCTGCTGTGACCCATTACACACTGATCTCGTATTTTATCATCACAGGGCTGCCTCCTTTTTTTATTTTTAAGTTCTTTGAAGACGTTGCATGCAGTTGGCTACATCCAACTTGTGGCCGGACGACCGGCTCCATGTGGCCGGTTTCATGCTCACCTGGGTTGCAGGAGCCTCTTAACTGGTTTCTGGATTTCTCACAAAGGAAACTGGTCCATATACAATTGTTGAGTTGATATCTTGTGGGGGAAAGGAGGGTCTGGGGCATCCCATTCCGCCATCTTGCTGACGTCACTCACTCTGTCTCCTCAAAGTTCCCATGTTTCTAATTTCAAATTATATTTAAGAGCATGCACACGTCATTAAAATTCATATGAAGAATTTGCCAACTTAGTTCTTTCCCTCTTAGTTCTTTCCCTTCTGGGCAGCTGATGAACATCATTCTCTCTTTGTGTTAGGTGGCGGTGGTTGTTGAGGCTGGTGAGTTTCTTTATTTCTTCTTGGTCTGCTCTAAACAAGAACCTCCACAGCTGTTAAGGTCAGAGCTCCATGGATGAAGTGGATGGCGTGCAGCATGCTGGGGACTGGCCAGGAAGACTGAGGGCTGCTTTCCTCAGGAAGCAGGTCAGCCTGAGAGCTGACAGTAGAAGGCCAGCTGGGGCTGCAGCCCCTGGCACAGAGGTGCTCTGTGGGGAGGAGCTGGGGTCACGCTGACATTGGCAAGGTTCACCCTGATACTAAGAGTTACTGAGAGTTATTCTCAGAGCCCCTCAGCTTCCAAGAACACAGATGATGACATCTCAGTCATTGCCCTCACAAACCAGTAACTCTTATTCAAACAAAAAAGACATTTCTGATTTCTCATAACTCCTTAAGTGCTTAAAAAAATCACATTCTTAATTACCCGCTCTACTGAGCTGCACCTTGATTCCAAGTCAAATTATTCCCCGTTTGCTCATTGCTGAGAGGAAGTGTGTGGTAGAAGGGTCGGGGGCAGGGGAGGGGGCTGAAAAATGCCTATAAATGTCAGACTAAGTTTAAACAGCTGGAGAGAACACTCCAGGTGGGAAAGACACCAGAGATAGCAGACTGGATTATCTGTCAAATGCAGCACTCCACTTAAAATCTCCTCCCTCCCCAATCCTGATATTATTTACTGCTTCCATCTAATGAGCTTTGATTTGTGGCCAATGATTGCACTCAGCCAGCCGTACTCAACAGCCACCATGACACACCGAAGTCGATGCACAACTGTCAATTGGTTCAGGTGTTGAACAAACACACTAAAGGGAGGGAAAGGCCTATTCTGGCATCAGAGGGAGTGACTGAGCAGGAAGGCAGATAACATGTAGGTGCTTAGGTCATGAATAAGCTTGGGCAACGGAACATGAGGCATTTGGCTGCGTCTTATACTTTCCATCAGTCACCATCGTGGTTGTAGTCAGACTGACATCTCAGAGAGCTGGGTCTTGAAGACTGTTGGAGGTTGCCCCACTGGGGTCAGCCCCTGGCCCTTGAAGAAGCATATGGCTGTGAAACTCTTAAAACAAGAATTATCTTGGTCAAACAAATGTTGGTGAGGATGTGGAGAAACTGGAACCCTCATACATTGCTGGGGGGCAGCAAAAACAGAGCAACTGCTGTGGAAAGGTTTGGCAATTCAAGTTAAACATAGAATTACCATACGAGCCAGCAATTCCAGTCCTAGGTATACACTCCAAAGAAATGAAAACAGGTGTGTAAACAGAACTTGTACATGAATGTTCATAGCTGCACTGTTCACAATTGCCAAAAGTGGAAACAATATGAATGTCTACCAACTAAAGAATGCATTAACAAAATGTGGTATAGCCATACAGTGGAATATTATTCAACCATAAAAAGGAATGCTACACTGACACATGCTACAACATGGTTAAACCTTGAAAACATTATGCTAAGTGAAAGAAATCGGTTACAAAGGGCCATATATTGTATGATTCTATTGGTGTGAAATATGCAGAATAGGCAAAGCCATAGAGACAGAGATCAAATTAGTGGTTGCCAGGGTCTGAGGAGAGGGGAATGGGGAAACACTGCTTAATGGATATGTGGTTTCCTTTTGGGATGATGAAAAAATTCTGGAACTAGATAGTGGTGACGGTTGTACAACATGGTCAATGTATTTAATGCCACTGAATTGTACACTTTAAAATTATTAAAATGGTAAATTTTGTGCTTCCTGTATTTTATGACACACATACACAAAAGAACTAGTCTTGGTCAGTTATGTGCCTGTCCTACTCCCAGCACCCTGCTTTTGTCACTGTGCCTGCTGGTGTTCACTTCTGACTCCTGCTCATGGCCTGTGCTTCTTGGACTCTGTATACTTAGTGTGGATATTGTGCCAGTGATTTCCAAGTGTCAGGTCCCCAGTCTGGTCCTGGCCTCAGCACACACACATTAGGGCCTTCAGCTCACGTTTCACCCCAACATACAACCAAGAGAATGTGGTCATCACTTCAGACTAATATTACTGCTGGTAAATCAATCCGATCTTTACAAAAAATATAAGTAGAGTCTATTCTATTATTCTGCCCATGACTTTAAAAATTAAAAATCATCAAGTTGTATGCCAGATATCCAGAAGCTCTGTCTGAATTGGCCATGGTACATCAATGCAATTGCTCGGAAGTTCTCAGTTATCTGTTGGTGCCATGAAAAATTTTGAGTGAGTTAACTTATTTCAACCACCTCCAAAAAGTAAGAAACTGCCTATTAAGTCAGTATGCCTGAATTGGTGGACTATTAATATTTAAGTGGGATTTTTCCTATAACATTTAACCGATTGGTATGAGATTTGGTCAGTGAATATAGAAATGGTCTTCAAGGCCTTGTGTACATAGAATCCCATTAGATGCTTGTTTATAATCCAGATGCCCAGACACCCAAAGATTCTGATTCAAGAAGTTTCTAGAAGGTGTCTTTGGCTCTTATACCTGAGACTTTAATGTCTGCTTCAACTTCTCCCATATTAAATATCAACTTGTCCACAAACTTTGCCCTCCATCTTTCCCAGAGCTACAGACCCCAGTATCCCTCTGCAGCCCAAACCATCCGTAGGTAGTGATCAGATGGGAGAAGGTACTGGGGGCAGTCCTGAGACCTTAACTCTCTCATTTTCCTCTCTGAGACCTCTCGTGCAAACTCCAACATCACATTTCCAGCTATCTTTAGGACATCTCTAGAGGGATGCTCTGCCATATCTTCCAACCTAACGTGTCTGAGACTACACCAAAATCCGGACTTTTAGACATGCCTCCCTCTTTTTCCTCTAAGGATACCAATGTTCTTCAAATTATTCAAATTCTTTGTGTTGTCTTTACTTTCTCCTTCTCCTTTATCCCTCTAACTCTATTTCTTTGCTTTGGAACATATCTCAGATATTTTTTTTCTTTACTCTCATGGCTACCACCCCTGTTGGAAGAGTCTGACTTCTTCCTCCCCATCCTGCAGTCCGTCATCAGGCTAATATCCCAGACTGCTGGTACTGCTGCTCTGGTTATTTTTCCATTTTGGTGGCTTTTCCTTGTGGTCACTTTCCCATGTTATCTTCGTAAATTATGAATCTACAGCATCACATTTGAATTTCCCATCCTGGTATTCAAGGCTCTTTACAAGTCATCCCCACTTTACTACCCTACAGCTCCTCAACAGCACCACTCCCCACTATGCTCACCCTACCAACAGAGTAAACATACTCCCACCCCAGAGCTTCTGCTCCACTGTTGGCTACTGAAATGCCCTCCCTCCCTCCTCTACTCTATCGTTCATTCAACAAATGTTATCGAAGCTACTGTGTGCTGAGGACTTAGAGTATACACTGCCTTGTATTGTCCTCTGATTATTCCTCTAGGCTTGTTTCATGGAAAATCCTGAAGTTATTTCATACCAGGAACTGTGTTTGGTTCACTGTTGTGCACATTTCCTAAGAATCACTCTGAGTGCACACTAGGTGCTCAGTAAATATATGTCTTAATGCAATTGTGCCTGAGTTCAACAGAAGAGCCACCAACCTAATGGCCACTTTATCCATGAAGGGCAGCCCTCCTCCACTCCTAGTCTGCTTCCTTAAGGAGGTGAAATAATGGCCAAGAAACACTCTCCCTACTCCTCCTCCCGCCTGCCTCACCTACAGCAGGATGCCCTCAAGTTTCTCCTGGGAGAAGCTCTGCAAATGCAGAGTAGGTTGGAAAATGCCATAAACCATATCCCTTCTTGGAAATTCGTGATACATTTACTCATTTTTGATCTTTTATTTTTAGACATTGAAATGAACAACAAAGACACGGCCCCTGCCCTCACCAAACGTAACCTATTAATACTTCTGAGAAATCCCTTGGTAAAGAGATTTGGGGTTTGTTTAGCTGTGTTTTTCCAAACCATACTCACCCCCTCCCCTATTTTTTTAGAAGTACCTAACAATGTTCCATGGACCACACGTTGGGCTTCGGAGGAAAGGGCCAGCCAATCAGGCTAAATCATAGTCTTGGGTGAAAGAATAAAGAACTGATCTTTTTATTTCATACCAGGAAGCTTCACTCCCCCTGAAGCCTCCTCAAAGAGCCTGGTATGTGTGCACTAACAGCTGTTCAAATGCATCCTTTTTTTTTTTTTTTTGGTGAGGAAGATTGGCCCTGAGCTAACTTCTGTTGCCAATCTTCCTGTTTTTGCTTGAGGAAGATTGTCCATGAACTAACATCTGTACCAATCTTTCTCCATTTGTATGTGGGGCGCCACCACAGCATAGTTTGATGAGTGGTGTGTAGGTCCACGCCTGGATTCCCGAACTGGCGAACCCCAGGCCACCAAAGTGGAGTGTGCAAACTTGACCACCACACCACCGGGCTGGCCCCAAATGCATCCTTTTTAAAGCTCACTGTGGTTATGAGTAGAGTGATCCCAATATATGTTGATTCTGCAAGAGCTAGCTCATGCTGTTCCCTCCCAGACACCCAGAAATAATAATGATGGAAATGATAGAGTAAGAAGGTGGAGGAGTGGGTGGGTACCGACAAAAGGAGGTGGGGGCTGATGATCAGAAGTGCCGGTGTGGGGGCTCACGGAGCGCGGGTTGTAAGAGTCTTGCTAACGGGGTTAGAATTGGGGCAAAGCTAATGGCTCAGAGAGGGTGAGAACCTGTTGGAAACTGAGGTGGAGGAGAAGGAGGAGGAAGGAGTGGGAAACACAGTCAAGCAGGACCAGGAGCATACTGTAACGAGGGAACATGAGGGGAGGGAGAGGCGGGAGAGGTGGGAGGCTGTTCAGAAAGAGCAGAATTCTTTCTCTGATACTGTATTACTCTCCATTTTGCTTTTAAGGCAGAGACCATGCACTTTCCACACTTCAGGAGGAAATGGGTAGATTCTGAAATGAATACATTTACCCGCCTGGGGTGCCTTCTCTGCCCTTCTGCCTCTGGACAGAGAAGATGGAGTGGGTAGGTTAAGATGAGGGAGAGGAGAAAGAAGGGAAGAAGGGAGGGAGGGAAAGAAGAAAGACTCTTCCAAGGAATACATTTTGGGAAACCAAAAATTGGAAGATTTCTGAGATCCTTTCCTACTTTTAGATGACGCATGATTACAGGAATGTATCAGGCAGACCTGTCCAGGGACCATGTGTGAGGAAGGTACAACCTCCCAGTGCCCATCACCCTCCCATCACGTCCCTCCTCCCCTTTTAGACCCTCCCCAGCCCAGAAGCCACACGACCACACTGATGCCACTCCTAGGCGTGTTGCATCTCCAGGCCAGGGCCTGGGCCCTCTCCTCTAGTCTGTTTCCAGGCTCTGTGCATCTGCCAAGCTCTGGGCTGGAAGGGCCGCCCAACCCCAACTCCACCTCGGGAAGACTTTCAGGTGTTGTTCTTCCAGCGGTGGCTGGGCGTGGTTTAGGCAGGTCACCTTCCGAGATGCTTTCAATCATTCATTGACTGAACAAAATTTGTTGAGTCAGAGAAGACATAAAATACAAAGGAGTTAAGGTCTGGACCCTCAAAAACTTTAGAATCCAGTGCAGTTGTGAGTAGGAGGAGGCACCTCCAGGGAGAGGCTCCTGAGAACTCAGACGGCTCCTGGACAGAGCTGCCAGCAGACTGGAGGACAAGACGCACAACACAGATGAACCCCCGGCCGGGGCGGTGACTGCTGGGCAGAAGGGAGCACACATGTGGAATAAATTAAAGAGACAGACAGGAGCCAGAATTAACGGCGCAATAAAAACAGGAGTTAATTCACCCTCAGAAGCCGGAGCACTTTATAGACATGAGGTTGGGCTGACAGGCCCCGGCTGACTTCTCCTCCTGATGTGAGGCCCACAGAAAAAAAACACAACAGCCCAGCACAGCTGGTGGCTCCTCAGGAAGGAAAGGGACAGAGTTGGAGCTGACCTCACAGGTGGTGAAGCACAGCCTGGACACGGAAACTCTCTGATGTTCTGGTTCGGTTGAACCAATAACGAAATCACCTGGACCATTCTCTTTCACTTTGAGACTCTTCCTTAAGAACGTGCTGAGTGTCACATCAGCCACTAAGCTGTCAGAGCCCCTGGGAACTGCCATCAACATATTCTTAATATACTGTAATCTGCTGGCCCTTGTTGCCTCTGATTTGACACAAAATAAACTTCTAAAATGCATACAGGGGAGTTTTAATTTTGTTCCTTCATATTTGCTTAATTAATTGGATTACTCATCGCATTGAAGTTTCTTCCAACTCCTGCCCCCAGGGGACATTGTGTCTTTTGCTTGGCCACCCAGAGTGGCCACCCTGCTCCATTGACTTGAAAGGAGGGGCTCCCCCATGTGTCAGGCAGTGGCCTGCCTCCTGCGAGGCTTGCAGAGCAGGGACAGCCAGGACACAAGCTCACGAGCGGTAGAGGCAGGGGATCCCTCACCCTGGACTTTGGGCCCTGAGGGAGGATGTGCAGAGGAGGAGGAGTTTAGAAGGAGCTCTCTGCAGGGGGAAGCACTGAGAGGCCAGAAGCAGCAGGATGACGTCCAGGGAAACGTGGCAGTCATGGGTGCTGAGTCAGCCCAGTGTCCCCCACACGATCCCTACGAGTGACCCTGGCTGTCGTCCTGCAGTTCACCTTCTTATTTTCAGTTCCCCATTGGCCCAACATCCTTCCAATAAATACTTTTTCTATATCAGGCATCCAGAGGAAGTCTGTTACTCCATCAAGCACTGGAGCGTCGCCACTGCTGATCCGGCCACAAGCCGGGCAGCAGTCACAGGACTCCATGTGGACCCTGAGAGAATGGCTGGTCAGCACTTGTGTGGGGTCTTTTCAAGCTCCTCTCTCCCTTCCTTCTATTTAATAATCTACCAAATAGTAACAAATAATAATATTGGTTGGTGGGTGCTAGGAGTGTGGTCCCTTCCCGAGAGAGCTGACAGCCCTTGGCTCTTTCTCAGAGTATGTAACTGGCCTTTAGAAAAACGCTGAAATTTTCTCAACCCCATCTTCACTCCAGGCCTCATTCCCAAGGGTTTCTTCTGTCAGTAGTAAGCACACAGCCTTGAGGTCTGCACAGGCACACTCAGACACACGCCAGGTCCTGCAGTACTTCCCCTGAATCCACTTTCTTTTAGTGCTGGGTTTGCCTTTCTCCACCAGAATGAATCTTTTCTATTTCCCACTCCTGTACAGCCCTGGGCTCACCTGGAGTTCTAAATTACAGCCATTAACACGTTAGTGGCCAGCAATTTAATATGCAAGTCTTTTTAAAAAATCTTCTGTAGCTAATACCTAAACCCCCAAATTTTGACCCTAATTCTCTGAATTGGAGTCAGCACGGGCAGTTATTTATGGCCACGTCTAACTCTTTAGCACAGTAAATACACAGCCTCTTATTCCAGCCTGCTCTGCCCATCCTCTCTCTTTTCCCTCACTGCACAGCCAGGTCAGGCTGTCTTCATCAGCTGCTCAGAAACTGTTACTCCATCTCACAGAGAGATGGGCAAATTGTCTCTGGAAAAGGGAGGCATCGTTTCCCTTCCCCATGAACCTATCATTCATGTTAGGTTCAGTCCTTTTAAGAATATTTACTTTGAGAGAACAAAACCTGTTAACTTCTGTTGTCCATTTTCACCTGCAAAAAAATACCACACAGCACATAAAGATTAAAAAAACAACAACACTGAAAGTGATATAGATAGTTAAAGTCTACTGATACACAGACTTGAAGCCTCCAGGAGCAAAGTGCGCTCACGAGAGGAGAGAGGGAAGCAGAGTACAGCTGTCTGATTAGGATTTTGTAGGCGACATTCGTACAAAATAGGGTATCCTACGTATGCTAGCTTCAAACTCTGCAAGAACCACTTCGTCCCAAACGCTGGTCTAAATGGCCATCATAGATTTCCAGGCCCAGAGAAACTTCTTCAGGCTTCATGTTTCCGTTTTTACCCCCATCCATTCTTCCTACGTTATAATTTGCTCCCATCTACGACAAAAACACAAAACCATCCAGAAATGGTGGTCGAAGCCGAGGCAGTTCAGAACCCAACACAGATGAGGAGGTGCTTGTCATCGATAGTGAATTAGACCACAAGTTCTGAGCGTCTGCGGTTCGTCCACAGGGTGGACCCTGGGAAACCTGCAAAGGCTGGCTGTCAGCTGGCCATGGGTGCTGCTACCCTGTCATTGACTGCACTGCCTCTAATTTTCAAGCAGGATGCCCCACATCACACAACATCCTTCTCTGCGCTTTTTATAACATAAATGCTGAGTTTTCGCTGAACAAGCCCTCACTTGTCCAAGCCTCAAGTCTGTTGTATAACATATGTAGATTGGTATTTTTATTGACTCTTGAAACACACCAAACGCTATTCGAGGAGGAGTTTGGTGTCATTTCACAGAAACACTGAAGTCATCCATTGCAAGCACTGAAGGGACTTTTGTGGTCATGTAATTTAACCTACTCATCTATCCAGTGAGGAAATGAGGCCAGGAGAGGTGAGTATCCCATTTAAGTTTATACAGATCATTCTAGAAAGAGTCATAATCAGAATCCAGGCTCTCTGATTTCAGAACCAGAGCTCTTTTCACGTGGAAAGACAGTACAAGATTTAATCTTTTAAAGGAATGCTCTATTGGCCGTGGTGAGAGAAAACAACAAAAAAAGTTACCTAAAATACAAAAAGAAGCCAGAAGACTGATGATAGCCAATTAAGCTACCACATCCTCCCAATTAAACCTTCTACACAAAAGCCAAATTGTGGAATTTGAGTTCCTTCGCTCATCTTCCAAAAGAATTTCTAATGAGCTGTGGAGCGACCCAAAGGTGAAGAAAGAGAGGAAAAAGACAACAAAGAACCTTGAAAGTCCAGCCTTGGACCCCCATGTCCAGGACACAAAAGGATGCCCATCGGTTTCCCTCTACTCCAGTGGTCCATGGCTGCAGGGGGCACCTGACCTGGGGCATCAGGATGGGGTCGGGGGAATCAAGTCCCTAACAGCTGTCCTTTCCCAAGGAGAGCATGTAGAACCATGAGTGACTGGTTGCCAAGGGGTGCCAGCAGAAGCTGACAGGCATTACATTAAGCCGAACATCATTATTATTAAACCTACAATTTAAAGCCAATTATGCTTTGCAGAAGACTGCAGCTTCCATTTAAACTACTCCTGGAGGAAAATAAAAAACCCTTTATACAGAGTTCAAGGCGAGCTAGAGAAGTGCTTATGCTGCATGAAGCTGGGATTCAGGCACAAATTAATAATAGTAACCCTGGGGTTCCCACTTGGATGCAAGTAAGACAATGGAAAGCAAATGCTAGAGAATAAAAACAAGATGCAAACATCTTCCTTTTACTGCAAAGCAGCTAGATCTCCTTGAGATTTCAAGATAAATTTACTTATTTTCCTCAGCGGGAGAAAGTCGAACATGTAAATCAGAGGTCCTAAACTGGTAGCCAGGCCTTCCCAATGGTGCTGGCTAAAATAAAATAAAAAAGAAAAAGGAATCACTTGCTAATATCTAGACATCAGGGTTTTCCATGCAGAAAGTCTGAGGGGCTGACCCAGTGGCGTAGTGGTTAAGTTTGTGCACTCCGCTTCAGCGGCCTGGGGTTCCTGGTTCAGATCCCAGGCACGGCCCTACACGCTGCTTATCAAGTCATGCTGTGGCAGGCATCCCACATATAAAGTAGAGGAAGATGGGCATGGATGTTAGCTCAGGGCCAATCTTCCTCAACAAAAGGAGGAGGATTGGCAACGGATGTGAGTTCAAGGCTAATCTTCCTCACCAGAAAAAAAAAAAGTCTGAATATGCAGCTTCCCTTGACAAATCAGATTATCCAGGAACACTGTGGCAATGATGGTCCAGAGCTAAGGCTTGGTTAGATGGATGGATAGGCACATGCTCTCTTATTCACCTCAGTCTTCACCACTCCCTATAGTCTCCCAACAGATAGCCTGCATCTATTGCCTTTTATCATCTTATAAAGAGGAGCAAAGAAAGTGAAATCTTTCTTATAATGGTGACTCTATCAAAAATTTTCTTATCCTTATCCCAATTCATTTATTTATGTTCCTCATCTGACATATCTTAGACATTTGACTGTTTGATTCCCAACCCAAATCTCCTTTAGAAGATGTGTCCTGCAGTTGCTAAAAATATCAGGCATAAAGGAAGTCAATTTCAATTTGAATAATATTTACCAAGTGTCTCCTGGGTTCAAGAGACTGTGCTGGGCCTTGGGGGAGGGACTCAAAGATAATTAAGGCCCATCGCTTCACTGTGGGCATTCCGGCTCAATAGACTGGGTTAAATCCTGGAGAAGATGATGTCATAAGAAAGGCATAAACCACTACGGAGTTCAGAGGAGGCAGAAACCACATCTGGCTGGGACATCAGGAAAAGCTACATGGAAGAAACAGCATTTAGAATAAGCTTCAAGGAAGGGTGGTGTTTTGACAAATGAAGAAGGAAAGCAAGAGAGATCTGCCCAAGAGAGAACAAGGTGAGCTTTTGCAAAGGCAGAGAAGCACCAGGGTGTACGGGGAACAGGAGGAACCCTCCTCCAAAGATGCCTCAACTTGGAAAGAGAGGGACCGGGCTGCTGAACTTCTGAGTCTGTTCCCACCTCCTCCCCCAGCCCAACTCCTGCAGAGGCAGAGGTGGCATCTTAACTCCCTGACGACAACTGAGTGATGCAGACGGGCCACCTTCACAAAAATCTCCTGCAATGAGAACACCCAAACCACCTCCCCAGATGCTGATGTCATGGAATGGGGTTAAGACTCTATGTTAGCAATCAGCCACACTGGCTGCTCGTGGGCTCCTTTATTTAATGCAGCACCAACAGGTACCCAGGCCCCTGCTAGGGGTATGCCCTAGTGTGCTGCATGGTCCCTGCCCTCATCAAAAGGGAACTGACAAGCAGGAAATTAGCAAACACATGGGTTTAGCAACATCTGTCCACCCAGATGCTGATGTAAAAAGCCATGGAATTCAGACTTGACTTCTCAATCCATCCTCAAAACCCATAGTCTCTGCCCTCAAAATGCATCCTGAATCCAAGCTTTTCCCATTACCTGCACAGTTGTCATCTTAGCCCAAGGCCCCTAGTCCTAGACCTCTGTAAGCCTTCCTACTTGTCTCCCTGCTTCGCCCTGACCCCTCATAGTCTATTCTCTGCATCAGAGAAAGTCAGTTTCATTATGTCACTCTGCTACTCAAGACACTGAATAGCATCCGTCATACTTGGAATAAAATCTGAAGTCCTCACAGTGGCTTTCAAAGTGGTATATGACCTTACTCCTGAGTACTTCTTCCCCTCATTGCCACCCCTCTCTCTTCACTCCAGCCACAGTCATTCAGGTATTTACCAAGGGCCCCTAGGAATACACCAGGAACAGTGACTCGCTTGCTCTTCCTTGAATATGTGAAAATGGCCCTGCCTCAGGCCATTTGCACTTGCCATTTCCTGTGCCTGAAACAATCTGTGCCTCAGATCACATGGATCCCCACCTCACATCACTCACTCAGCCTTCCCAAATACCCTACCCTAGAATTGCACCCCTAATTAGGCAGCTCCTCATCCCCCTTTGGTTGCCTCCTAGCACCTGTCATTAGCAGACCTTACCTTATGTTATAAATACATTTGTGCATTGTGTTCACTGTCTGTTTCCTCCACTAGAATGTAGGCTCCACATGGACAGGGCCTTTGTTTGTTCTGTCCGCTGTAGTGTCCCCTGCATCTAGATGAGTGTTTGGCACAACACAACCACTCACTAACTAATTACTGAATGACTGAAATAGCGCTAATCTGTAGGGCCCTGCCCACAGGAGCTAGCAGAGTTCAGAAAAGGAGGAAGCAAGGGTGAGCTGCTGGAGGCAGAGGGAGGACTTGGGGGACAAGCTGGGCTCCCAAGGCCACCTGCGACTGAGATAAAGGCAGATAGGAGCAAAGACTTTTTCAAATGGGAGAAAAACCATGACCCAGAGTGTAGAAGTGGCTTTAGGCATGGCAGGGGCTGGAGAGGGCAACTGGCTCATAGGATCTAAAGGTTCCTGGGGACTCGTAGCTAAAGACGAAGTTGGATAGAAGGGCAGGATCAGTTGCTTTAAAAATCACCTGCCTGGGCATGCCTCCATCTCCAGAAATCCTGATCCAGTAGGCCTGGTACGGCCCAGGAATCTGTGTCTCTAACAGGTTTGGGAAACACTATATGGAGAACCCTGCAATCCCAAAGAGAAACAACATTAGAGCAGGAGGCCAATTTTCCACCTAACACTTAACTCCTCATCCTTGCTGAGAGCGTCCCCCAGATTGGGGAGCCAGGGATAGCTAAGCTGGGGGAAGGAGCAGTCTTGGGAGTGAAAAAAAGCCTGTAGGGCAACCCAGGGACACTTAGTGGGGGCACAGGGAATGCAGGTGAGCACCAAGAAGATGAAGACTTTGGAATTACACGTTGGCCTTCTTCACTCTTGAATCAGCAGGGCGTGATGGAGACAAATGTCTACATCAGATTTACTGCCGAGCGAATTACTTAGCCCCTCTGAGCTTCATTTTCTCATTCACTCACCTATCCTAGTCATGGAAAACAAAAAAGCCAACAAAAATCAGTGGGCCTACTATGTGCCACCGATCAAGCCAAGAGATGCACAGAAAAAATATCATTCCTGCCACTCAAGGCACATTCAGTTCCACCAGGAGACACATAAGCAAGACACATACGCTCTGCCTCACAGAGGTGTTACAAGGATCTAAGAAGCGATATAAATTAAAGGCCCCATATAAAACAGAGAGTTAACGAAGTCACTGCCATCCTGCTTGCTTGCTTAGGGCTGCTCCGAATTTTAATAAATGCTGACAAAGGACTGATGTATCCCAAGATCAGGGCTATTCTAAGTGCTGTTCCAGGTCTGGGAACCACTGCCCTAGAAGCAGCACTAGAAAGAGATACCAACTAGGACAGTCAACCCATACCAGATGCTCCCAGGAGCAGTAAGCCCAGCCCCACCAAAATTGCAATGCACAGACAACCTAAAACCTTCTCTGAGTCTTTGTTTTCAACCTCTGCCCCAACCAAGCATGTGATCAGAGCTGCTGAGAGCAGCAAACTGGAGAGATTTAAATTTCACCTCCTTTTAATTTTCCCACCCACCCCCTGCCAGGAATGCCTACAGGCAGGGAACAGCCTACCCAGAGAGATGGCCAGAAGGCGGGCAGCAGGAGAGAAACATCACAGATTCTCCTGTTGTGGGGAGTCAGGAAGACCCATATCCTCCTCTGAACAGGAGCCTCAGGGTCAACCAGGAGTGAAGGAAAGCTGCATGGGCTCTGCTTGGTCTGGGCCTTATTTTGGCTTCAGAGCAGCTTTGGTTCTATATGTTGGGATGATGTGTTGCGTTTTGAAAAGAGGGAATCATTTCTAAAACAGTTCGATGGCCAGTGATCTGGTCCACCCTCCACCCCACACCTCACAGAAGACGATTGGGCTGCAGAGAGGGGAAGTGACATGCCCCCTAGACAGATAATTTGTCTAGAATAAAAGTCTTCTGACTCCAACATTCTCATCTCATATTGGCAACTAAACTAAACAACCACAAAACAAAAACAACCCGAATATGTTGCGGCAAGCCAGGGACATTATTTGTCAGATCAAATATCTTGACGTTCAGACTGGGAAGTGGGGCTAGCACTCCCAGGTGGCTTGTCTGAGCAAGGCCAACAAGCTTACCAGGAAAACAGCCAACCAGACATTTCCAGAAGGAATCTCTGCAGTCAAGAGCCAGCCGCCCATTGCATCATTTTTAATTTGTGACTTTAGTTCCACACAGCCTGAGTTTATTCATGGTCCCCCCAAAGGATGGCGGGATATTCTTGGGAATAAAAGTAGATCCAGTGTTTTAACAAAGAAAAAAATATATAACATACCTAGGGAATCCCAACTCTCATTCTCAGTAAATAGACCTCTACTGTCATTCATTCATTCATGGCCTGTGGGCCATGGCATGAGCACTCGGCCCTACGGTAGAGGATGATGGCCGGCAGGGCTTGGTGCAGGCTTATGGGGCTGGGTTTTGGGAAAGCTAGTTCTCTGAGGTCAAGTTGCACAGCTGTTCACACCACAGGGAGTGGGAAGGCAATTCTGGCATTTGGAAAAACAGAACAAGTAGATGGATTTGATGGTTCTGCCATCAGGGGGAGCAGAAGCCAGCACTGAACATGCCCAGAAGCCTGCCAGCATTGGCAGAAAAGTCACCAAGCCATGAAGCTCTCACTGTGAGCCCCTCTGCACAAGCGTGTTGAGGACAAAATGAGGTGGGTGCTTGGGTCATTCATCGTCAACTTGGGGAGTTGAGACAAACATGCCCCAGTTGAAGGGCTCCCTGGAAATAGTGCAGATCGCAGTGGAAAGGAAGATCTTGCCCAAGTGGCCCCTGAAACTCATGGTGAAGATATGCAGGAAGGAACACCTTTCCATTTGAGGGTTGATTGCATTGAACAAAATGTTAAAGGTCCTTGTTTACTCCCATTGTCCTAGGATAAGAGCATCCCCTTTCACTCTCAAAAGTATCCTAAATTGATGAAAAATCATATAGTCACCCTAGTCACAGGGCCCTTTATAAAACACTTTTTCCAAGGGCGATAATTTAAAATACCATTTTTGAGCACAATCTCTTGTCTATGCCAAGGATGACAAACAGCTGGCACACTAGTCCCCTTCCCATTCCCATGCCCATGACAGACATTGTTAATGGATCACAGCTTTTTCCCACTGATCCTAGAAAAAGTCATAGAATCTTCTCAAAGCAGTTCTCCAGACAGCCAAGAAAATGAGTTGACTCATGAAGTGATCCTGATTCACACTCGCTGGTCTATATCTCATCTGTACAGGAAGCCACTCAAGAGGGCCTCAACTTCCTGAGGCCATGAAGACAAAGCCATAAAAGCTTGCCCTGGCTGCACCTAGGCATTTGTCTTGGCCAAAGCCAAGACTATTCTCTTATTTCTTCGGAGATTGGCAGTGACTCCTGCCCGGAATCCAACCAATAGTCCCTGATTCCAAGCAGACCAAACCAGCGAGAGCCCCACAGCTCTATTTAGAGCCCTGTATTTGGTGGCTTATGTTGCTGTAAGGGACAATCTATGTGGTGGCTTGCTATAATGCTAGGCCTTCCGCTTGACTTTATGGATCAAGTTTCACTAGGTTTTGTTTTTCCTCCCAGATTTTGGCTATGGTAGAAGGCATAATTCAGACAAATTCTGCTGAAATTTTACATGTTGCTTCCTAGAACAGACTCTTTAGTTCTTGATATTAGAAAAAAATTCATTTACACGGGTTAGGAAACATCTTATTACAAAAGTGTGTGACGAACACTGAACATTTTCACAAAGACAGGACATGAGGATGTACGAATAACTGGAAAGAGAAGAAATTTGACCTTACAAGAACTCCTCCCCTCCTGGGGGCTGGCCCGGTGGTGTAATGGTTAAGTTCGCTCACTCTGCTTCAGCGGCGCGGGGTTCCACTTCGACGGCTCCGGGTTTGCAGGTTCAGATCCCAGGCGCGGACCCATGCACCACTCATCAAGCCATGCTGTGGTGGCGTCCCACATACAAAAAATACAGGAGGATTGGCACAGATGTTAGCTCAGGGACAATCTTCCTCAAGCAAAAAGGGGCAGATTGGCAACAGATGTTAGCTCAGGGCCAATCTTCCTCCCAAAAACCAAAACAAAACAAAAAAACCCCCAACGCCTCTCCTCCTAAGAGGGGAAGGTTCTAAAACAGGAAGGCTAAAAGGCTATGGCGTGCTTCTGCAGGAATGGACAAGACTCTAAGGAGTGTGGCAGTGTGGAAAGGTGAGAGGTAGTTGCACAGTGGAAGGGTGAGTGAAGGTGGCTTTGGCTGCATGTTTAGTGAGACCTGGAAAAGCACCTCTTAGTTGGTGTGTGAGAGCTTCCTGGAGGAGGAAGACTTCCAAGATCTGCTTGAATCCATTTATTTTTTTCAGCACATATTTATTGAGCACCTACTGTGTATCAGGCACTCTTCTAGATGCTGGGAGTAAAACAATGAACAAAACAGGCAGAGATAAAAATCTCTCTCTTGCCCCCCACCGCCAACAGGTATAGTGTTTTTATTTGGATGGTTGGATTATTGGTCTTGAGTCTCCTTTTGGTCCATCCATTTTTCTTACTTTTCTACAAGAAACATGAATTTCTTTATTAATTTGAAAAATATTACTTAAAAATTAAATATTAAAAAGGTACTAAGCACAAGTACCAGAGACACAAGGCAACGGGCATCCAAGGGACACTCAGTATCTGTTCATTTGAATTCTGAAGGTGAAGACGAGGGCAACCAAGTCACCGGGAGCACTCACTCCCCTCTCGCGAGCCTCTCTTGACCTTGTGAGCCCTCAGCCACGCAGACTCACGCGGGAGTTCCCCAGGAGGAGAGGCAGCGAGGAGCAGAAATGACCCACACTAACACAGAGCCTCTTATCTTGCCAGGAGGAGGATTTTTGAGCACTATTAAGCCTTTTTGCAAATTCACTAAAACCCTCTGAAATAATTTGAATATATCCTTAGCCTCAATAATTATACATACAAAGAAAAAGAGAAAGAGAATACAGTGTTTTTACAATAAGATTCTTTCCTGTTTAACTAAAAAGGGGAAAATCTTTCTTCTTCTTCTTTTTTTTTTTTTTAGAATCAGCATCAAGATAATATTGGAGAAGAGAATAAATGTCAAAAGAAAAAAGATTATATGACTCATTCAAATGATATCAATATCAAAAGGCATTCTTTAAGCAAGTCATTTTCTTTCCTTTTTAATTTTGAAGTGAATTAAGACCCTCTCTTGGACACCAGCTGTGACAGAAAGGACTTTTTTGTCTAATAAGGATGTGGCAGACCCACTCCCCATCCTCCTCTGTTAGTGGCCGGTAAACAAGGGCGAGGCAAGTCCTGCTCTGGTTTTGAAAGAAACCAAACTAACAACTCTGCCCAAATCTCAAGGAACTGATATAATTTTCAGTGCATGAGCGTGATTTAGAAATGGAAACCACTGTAGAGCAGGGTTAAGCCAACAACCAAGCCATAGCCCTCAAAAGGACTGTGCTTTATGGTTCACTTGTGGTGAGAAGAAAAATTCCACCTATAAACTCTTTAGAAAGTGACTGCCTCAGAAAATTCCAGACAAACCCAGTTCCATGGACTTTGGAGGCCAGCCCTGTATAAGGCTGTTACCACATTAGAAAGAAGTTGCTTGTGCTTGGGGTTATAAAATAGGCACAATTAAGGGAAAAATTGAAAGACTAGGACAGAAAAACTACGTATTTGATATCACCTGAGCCACTTACCTGAGCCCAGAAATATTGATTTCATTCTCTCACCCACTAGCCTCTCAGAATGCAAAGTCACTGTCTGGGTTAGTAAATTATGCATCATGTGTGCCTGGTCTTTTCTCTTCTCCCATGAGGTATGTTCCCTCTATTTCTTCGGTATCTGAGGCGTCACTCTCCTAGCTGAGAATCCAACAGAGAATGGGCACTCTACGAGTGGTTCCTGGGGATGGATGGTTGAGTGAATGGATGGACGGATGGATGGATGAAGGGACAGGTAATGTCACTACTATGAGAGATTTGTCCTAGAAGAACCTGGATGCCACTGGGCCTCCCTTCAGAAGTGCCATTCACCTTTTTCTAGCAATGACTTCAGGTATTCGTTCCATTAGCAATTTATTATTTGCAACATACTAGGCATCGTGCAGGATACAGGAATAGAAAAATATGACCGAGTTCACACTCTAGTTGAAGAGAAGAGACAAGCAACAACTAGGAGTAGAGTATAATCAAGCATGAAAGCATGTTATATAGACTCACAGGAGGTCAAGATCAATGGATAAGAAGGCAAAACTCATCAAGGAGAAGAGAGTACTAATGTTATTCACATAACATCCTCCAAAGGAAAGGATGGACTGGCTAACCTAAAAGAACATTTGGAAGTTTCTAAATTTGTCTAGAAGCCCACTTTTTCCACCAGAACTACCAAATAACATACAGCAGAGAAACTACTAGATAGAGATAGATAAGTAACGGAAACAATAACTGGTATTTGATTTGCATCTTCCAGCAGAAGTTGATAAGCCAAATGCCTTTAGAGACCAAGCGGGTAACTCTGATCAAACACCTATGTGCACCAGGCACCGTTCTATGTGTTTCACATGCATTTTTTCACTAAGTCCTAGCCACAATCCTCCGAGAAGATACAAATATTATCCCACTTAGATGAAAAAATAGGCCCCAGCAAGTGAAGGCTTTGCAAGTTTGCCAGGTTGACCAAAGTCACACAAGCAGCAAAGGGTAGAGCAGAGACTCGGGGTAGGAAGTTCTGCCTTCAAGGCCCCAGCGCCTCGGTGTCACTCCCCTCTCCTGCCACGGAGGGATGGAAATGAGTGCGGGGCATGGTGGGTGCTGAGGCCGGGGCTCCCATGACAGTGAACAGTCACTACTGAGCTCTAGCAGATTGGTGCCAAGCCAGAATCCCAGGGCCTAGAGAAGTAAAAAAATCCACACTTCAAAAGGTGAAATCTCTTAATTTTTAAATATTTACAACAAATTCTATCTTTAAAAAATAAAAAATAACCACTCCGCAAACCCAACAAAATCATCTGCAATGAGCTTCAGACCACGTTCCTCCAGTGGGCAACCTCTGCCTTCCACTTTGCCAAAGCTCGTTTCACTTTTGTGGTTTCACTTTTCACAAGAACCTTGTGAAGGAAGTATTATTATTTCCGGTGCATGGATGAAGAATCCATGAAGGCTTAGGGAGGATGAAAGACTTTCCTACAAACGCACCTGTTTACAAGTGAGGGCCTACACTCCACATCTGAGCCCTCAGTGAACAAAGCTGGGGTCTCTTGAGCTCTACCTCACGGATCAGAGCCCCCACTCTTCAGTTTGCTGGAGAGAGAGCTGTCTCTTGATTTATGGGTTGTTCCCTTTTCCCTATGAAATTAGGCAGGGTCATGGGTTAAGTATTTACTGGTCAATGCACCTTGCTTTTAATAAATAACGTGTTTGAAGGAATGAACCACATCCTTTCCAAAGGACAGTTTCTCTTAGGGGAGGGTTGCAGTCAGCGTGAGATCAGACATTGGGGTGGGTGGCACTATGAGAGAGAGCAAACACCATGGCAGTAGACACACAAGCATTGGTCTGCTTCATAGCTTTGCCTAGAAACGGCACTGGTGGATCCACTCCTCCTCTGAGACAACTGGCCATGAGAAGAACGTGGACTACCTAAAGGTTTCCCCAAGGCTCTCAGCTAGTAAAAGAGGGAAGTTTGGGGGAGAACTCCAATACTCTTACTGCAAGTTCAGCTTTCTCTTTTATTTCACTTGCGGCCAGCATCTTGTTTACTACAACAGACTAAAACTCAGAGCTGCCCTGACCTTGTAGGTCCCAGCTCAAATTCACTATGGAGCTGTGGATGCCTAGGTAAAAAGACCTCTAAGAAAATTCTCAGGAAGAGACTGTTTTTTGTTTTTGTTTTTTGCTGAGGAAGATTTGCCCTGAGCTAACATCTGTTGCCAATCTTCCTCTATTTTGTAAGTGAGCCGCCATCACAGCATGGCCACTGATAGACGAGAGGTGTACATCCGTGCCCGGGAACCGAACCCCAGCCACGGAAGTGAAGCACACCGAACTTAACCACTAGGCCATGGGGCTGGCCCAGGAAAAGCCTTTCTTAAAAAAATAAAATAAAATAAATCCTGACTCTTAACTGAATCAATTTTCATTGCAAAAAAATGGAGAAAATAAAGAAGCCCATAAAGAAAATAGTTACCCATAATCTCACCAATCAGAGACAACCACAATTTTGGAACCTTTCTTCAATCTTTTTCCAAAACGTGTGTGTTCATGTGTGTACACTGGTAGTATTTTGTACTTAATTGAGGTCAAACTCTATATGCCATTTTTAAGCTTGTATTTCCATTTGTCATATCTTAAACATTTTGTCACATCATTATAATTCTTCAAGGACTGACATTTCAATAACTGCGTAATACTGTAACAAACGGATCACCATAATTTATTTTACTAATTCTGTAGTTGGGAATTTAGGTTATGGCCCATTTTTTTTTGCTACCACACATGATGCTCTGATGAATGCAAAATTGTCTCTATTTCCAATCAGCTCTTCAAAATGTATTTATAGTAAAGGAATTACACGATGACAGGGCACACACTTTGAGGCTCTTACAAAGATTGTCAACATGCTTTCCAAAAAGATTGTAGCAATTCACATTAAAATTGCATGATTTAAAAAAATCTTTGCCCCTTAGTCTTCCTTAATTTCAGAAACAACTGCTTTTCTGGAAATACAGCCTCCCTCCCCTCGTGTACCACCAAACAGATATGAGGCCATATCTACAGCTGTGTTCTTCCCAGTGAAGCTTTTACTTCATTTTTGACTAGCAAATGAACATGTAACAGTTGCCCAAAGAGGTAAAAATGCACTTTATTGTTTTTAAAAGGCGTCTGTAGTGAAGTTCCTTGAAATGGCGGAATCTATCCCAGTCATATAAATCAAGACGAAGAGGCCTGAAAGAGAAGCATTCCATTTGAAATGCCAGCAGCGGTTTAGAGCTGTGTGGCCAAAATGCCCATTAGCTGTTTGTCAGGAATATTTTTAGAAAGTGTAGAACAGGACTGTGAGACCTGGTGCGACTGCGTCACCCTCTCCCCAGGAATCTGCCCGCAGCCTTCACAGCCCGCTGCCGGCCTGGAATCAGCTGTGTCCCTGCCCTGACAAACCCACACACACAACACGCCCCAAACAGCATGAAGGGCACAGCCAAGCAAGGACACACATCTGCCCAAAGGTCCCTCCAAGCATTGTCAAGAGTTTCATTTCCTGCAGGTAAAGAACTGTTATCAGACCGTGCAGATGTGAGAAAGTTTGAGGTTAAAGCTGAAGACCCCATCTGTGGTGAAGTGGACTGCTATTTCTCAGATCTGTGAAATGAAATGATTCTGGGGAAAAATCCTGTGATCCAAAGACATCACAGATTTCATACCTTGCTATCTCTCCAACATTTCCAAAATGTCATTTTCATTGCTGTTCTTCTTGTCTGCAGTCTTCCATAGTGAACGAAACTTGTGCTTAGGGTTAGACAGAACTGGGTGACCCTCAGCAAGTTAATTAACCTCTCTGAGCCTCAATTTCCTCATCAGAAAAGTGGAGCCAATAGCAATGTCTGCCTCATAGGGGTCTTGTGAGAATTAAACAAAATAATCCATATAAAGCACTCAACACGTGGAACACGTGGCCTATAAAAACGCTCTCAGTAAGCACTAATTTTAATACCAGTGGTCACAGTACAATTCAAAAGCAGATTTATCTAGCTATAAATTATTGGCACATTTTACTTCTGGAAACCACTGCTTACTAGCCTCCCCACCAGAGGAAGGGAAAGAAAAGAAATGAAACCTAAAGAGTCACATTTGCATTTATTTTAGCCACTCCTGTAAGCCACATAACGGGAGGAGGAATTTGTAACAACTGCTAAAAATGAAATTACTAAATGACCTGTGGCTACTCCTGTCCCCATTTAGCATCTATCAGAGGATATGAAGACACACAAAGGATGTAAATTTGCGTGAATTCAGCATGGGGTCAGGACCTTCCTCTGATTCTATCCTCCCCACTTCCAACAATAAGTAGGCTGTCCTGAAGTCCATGAAATGGTCGAGTCTTACCCAGTTGCAAGATGTAAGTGGGCATGCCTGCAGGTTAAGCAGCACCAGAGACCTGAGGTCTAGCCTTATTCTGCCACTGACTAAGCAAGTCACTTCCCCTCTCTGATAAAATAAGGTGATTGAACTCTAAATTTCTTTTCAGTGACATGAGACTATGTGGTTCTCTCCTCATAAGCAATTTTTTTTTTTTTTTTTTGTGGGGAAGACCAGCCCTGAGCTAACATCCGTTGCCAATCCTCCCCTTTTTGTGAGGAAGACTGGCCCTGGGCTAACATCCGTGCCCATCTTCCTCCACTTTATATGGGATGCCGCCACGGCGTGGCTGACAGGCAGTGCGTCGGCGGGCGCCCGGGGTCCGAACCCGCGAATCCCGGGCTGCCAGGCACGAACTTAACCGCTGCGCCACCGGGCAGCCCCTCATAAGCAATTTTAAGATCTAAAATATTTTTTCCTGTGGATCTTGTAAAAAGTCTCTTCTTTTATAATGTAGTTGTTCACATCAGGTAAGCAAATGAGTCTAAGAGGGTTGAAGGTCAAGTTGAAACAGGTTATACGGCTGATGGTAGACTTGTGGGATTCAGTGCAAAAAACCTGCATCTAACTAGGTCAAGACAACAGGTGTTCATTGAACAGCTACTCACAGCCACACACTAACCGACTCCCATGCCACCTACCCACTCGCCCTGTATGGACTTCCAGGCAGAACACAAGCAGTGAGAGGAAGATAAGCCAAAAGCAAGGAAACCTATTCATTATTTTAATGATATTCTTTTGTTTACTTACAGAGTAATCATAAATCATAAAATGTTTTATTGAAGAATACTTTCCATCCAGTGAATAGCTGAAAATCTATATAGCAAAACACAAGATATTATTCTCCCCCCAGGTAGGACCATCTTAACAATTTTATTCCTATAACTGCCACCTTAGAATTCCTTTGTGTACTTTGTAATTGGAATATTTTAAAATACAGAGTTTACATAAAATGCACAATGGAAGGTCATTATTGGGCCTTTCTTGGTTATCCCCAGCAGTCTGGTAAACTCCCATCAAGCTATGTGCTCTCATCTCTTCTATTTCTGTCTTACAGATAGAACATCAAGAGCCAAGTACTGAGAATGGGAGGAAGCAGTGACCCCATGACAGCACTAAGCCACCCCCAGGCCATCCCACATGAACACACCAAGCAAAAACAGTGTGTGAGCTATGCCAACACAACCTCAGAACAAGTTCCCTTCAGCTCATCCCTCCAACCCAACAGTTACTTTTGCAGTCCCCAATCTCTCGAACCCCCAACCCCCACAATTTGGAGTTGCCACTGCACTCACGGGGGCTTGCAGAGAGACTGAGTGTTACAATGGACGAAGTCAAATTTGGACAAGTAGATCTAATGGTTCTGATTGATTGAGGAACAAATCTGTCTCAATCAGATAGAAACAACCTGAAGAACAGAAGCAAAAAAGGGAATTTAAGACACACATAAATGAAAAGTCCACAGAGAAAGGAGATAGCTCTCAACATGGCTGGATCCATATACACTGTCACCAGGAATCTTGACTCTTCTGTCTTCTGTGTTGGCTTCGTTTCCAGTTGGTACTCTGCACATGGTAGCAAAGACGGCCATCAGCAGCCGAAGCTTATGTCCTACCAGCTTAGAAAGCCCAACTGAGAGCATGTGCCTCTTTCCCAGACTTTTCTAGCAAAAGTCCCAGGATGGACGCACATTGTCTGACTTGGTTCATGTGCCCATCACTTAACTAGCCTCTGAGTTATGCGCTGGCTCCTGGAGCCAGAGGGTGGGACAGGTCACCTGTAGCATATGGATTGAGGGTGAGCAGGGTGTACTCCAAAGCAAGAGAGGGGGAAAGGATGCCAGGAAGACAGAAACCAAGGATATCCCCAAACAGGGGCTTAGCTGTCTGAAACATATTAACCCCAGGATTTTTCTCTTCTCAGTTTGGTGCATACGAAATACTATTTGAGACTCTGTTAAATCATAAGGAGTTGTTCCCAGTCAAGAATCATAACATAATCAGCACCTCGGGGCACCTCTTGTCCTCCCTTCCAGGCACAGAAAGATAATCAATTCCCTGACTTCTAACACCACAGATGCGTTTTGTTTGTTATTATATTTCATATAAATGGCATCATATGGAAGGTACTCTTTTATAATTGTGCACTTTTCTGTATGTACATTATACTTCAATAAAAAGTTTGTTTAAAAAAAGAGCTGATCATAGTATTTTCCCCACCCTATCAACTTCATAAACTGTGTAAGTTTCAAGGACTTTCTCAGCTTTTTCAGAAATGGCCTTCTCCAAGTGAAACAATCTGTTAGATAACAAATTCTTTCAGCATCTGCAGTAAACCACAGGTGGGCAAGGTCGCAGGCAGTGGGGCCCATGTGAAGGACTTGCCATGCTCTGTGGCCTCCCACGTCCTTCTACACAGCCTCCCAGCCTGAGCTCTGCCCTCTCAGAGGCGGGTGTTTAGGAAAACATCACCCTTTGCTGGTCTTTGCATCTGGATGGCAGAGGTGAGCAGAGGGCAGCTGTCAACCAAGTAACAGTCTGCCAGCAAACCTTTAAAGGCTCATGAGTAGAAGAAAGGGATGGCATCATTGGGTCACTCCAGAACAGTGGTTCAGGAACCCCTTAAAGAGTAATGATAGTTACAAACTCTTCCCCCACTTCTCCACATTGAAGGTCATCTGTGGATAAACCCCAAGAATCTATGGATTCCAAGTGAAAAACTTCTCTATAGCTCAGAACTAGGGCAAGCCAACAGGTGGTACTGGCCAAAAATGGACTGGCCATCCTCGGGAGGTAGGGAACCCCTCTGCTCTAGAATTGTGCATGCAGGGAATGGAGAGTCTCATTATAGACAGATTTCCTGGGATGGGTGGGAAAATAGATTAAACCATCTTTAAGGTTCTAACACTCAGATCTCATGAGTCCACCAAAGCCCTTCTAATGGTCCTAACAGCAGATCAGGAGCTAACCCATCAAAACCATGCTGATTCCTCAAAAAACTAAACACAGAATGACCATACGACCAAGTAATTTCACTCCTAAGTGTATACCCAAAAGAACTGAAAACAAGTATTCAAACAAATACTTGTACATGAATGTTCATAGCAGCACTATTCACAACAGCCAAAAGGTGGAAACAACCCAAACGTCTATCTACAGATGAACGGAAAAACAAAATGTGGTATATCCATGCAATGGAATATTATTCAGCCATAAAAAGGAATGAAGTTCTAATACATGCTACAACATGGATGAACCTCAAAAACATTATGCTAAGTAGAAGAAGCCAGATACAAAAGGCTACATATTGAATGATCCCATTTATACGAAATATCCAGAATAGTTGAATCCACAGACAGAGAGTAGATTAGTGGTGGCCGGGGGCTGTGGGGAGGGTTAAATGGGGGAGTGACTGCTTAATGGGTACAGAATCTCCTTCTGGGGGTGATGAAAATGTTTTGGGACTAAACAGAGGTGATGGTTGCACAACATTATGAATGTGCTAAATGCCAATGAATTTTAATTTTATGTTATGTGAATTTTATCTTAATAAAAAAGAAATAAAACCAATGCTGAGTGAGTAGGCTCTACGTTGGTGTGGGCACCCAGGTTGCCCAGCAAACATAGCGGCCCTATCATTCTGGGCCTCTTAACCAGGCATGCCCCAGCCATAGTCATTTCCTGGATTTGGAAATTTTAAACTGAAGCAAAACAAGAAGAACAACAAAAACACGAGCCACCCTGAAAAGGCTCTTCAGCCTCCAAGATCCAACCTCCAGGCTGGACACAGGAGAGGCAGATGTAGACCAACCACCCGCAAGTCACAAGGCCAACACTTTTCAGCTTGAAAACACCATGGGAGCTCAGAGGCTAGAGTAGTGTTTTCCCGTGAACTCAAAATAAAGCAAAGGCATTCTCTCTAGACCTATCATGATGCACACAACCTCAAGAAGACAAAACAGCATTCAAAGGCCTCAAAATCAACTATTTCACTTAGGCAGATCCAGAAATTGGCCTGGTCATGAGAATCATCACCCAACTATCCATCTCATTGTCCCTTTAATCAAAGCTTCTTTTCCCTTTGAGAGCAAGAATGCGTCAATGTAACCCATAGAACCAAGCCATCCTTAGGTTTTAAAATGTTATACAATGTAAATAATTTCATGGTCTATCCCATGACAAAGCTGGTGACTTCCTCATTTTGAGACTCCTTCCAGAATACTCCTGAAAGCAGCTTCTCAGGGTCTGTTGTATGGGAGGACCCCTCGGCCATTTACCAGGTAGAGATTTCTCCCCCACCCCAACCCCAACTCCCTCTCTCTCTCTCTCTCTCTCTCTCACACACACACACACACACACACCCACACACCCCCATTGGTGACTTGAATTCCTGGAGTAGTTATTTCTTCCTTGGCTGAATTGTCCTCCTTATGACAGAGGGAGGGCTGACCCTTTCGTGTGGCTCAGCTGAACAGAGATGCACTTTGTGTCAGAATCACATGCACCCACCACTCACAGGTAATACAGTGAGGTCGTGCAGAAAGAGGGACTGATGTGTGTGCATAATGTCACCACTACTCAAGCACTCTTGTCAAAACAGCGGCTCCTCATGGTGTCTAAAATTAGAGGGCAACAAGAAATAAGTCATCCCTGGAGCTATCTCATAAGACAGAATTTTTATTCCTTAAGAGGCTTAAAAAGTTTTTACTCCTTCTCAACTAAATCCTGCTAAAAGTTTTTAGGAGTTAGGAATAATCAAACAGCAAATATTTATTAAGCACCAACTCTGTGTATGGCACTTGAGATAGAAAGAGGTACAAGATACGCTGTTTGCCCTCTTAGAATGTACAATTGCTTTGAGTAGAGAAGCCACATGTATTAAAAACAGAAATCCCCACTTTGCAAAAATAACCCTCAGGTGAAAAGAGATTGTTCTTCAGTTGGAGGATGGACAAAAACAGCTGAGGACAGACATCGAAATCCTAACCTCACGTTCCTTCCACTGTAGTGGCACACGCAGTCCTTGAGAGTGGAACAATCTCAGTTCAAACATCGTCCCCACCCTGTACAGGCTGTGTGATCCCGACAAGGCCCTGAATCTTTCCAAATCTCACTTTTTCCATCTGTGAAATGGGCATCCTGCCAACTATTTTTCAGGGTGGTTGTGAGCATCAAATAAGATATGAAGTTAATAGACCATAGAAGATGTGCATCATATGATAGCTATAATGCAAAATCCACACGACAGAGAAACTAGCCAATAATAATTCATAAAAACAGCCATGAATTGGAGGGACTCAGATTTCTTTGTAACTATAGCGCATGCCCATAGGTGGTCAGAGACTGTTTCCTGGTTGACCTTATAGCAAGAGCCCAGCTTGCATATTTGCAGTGGGAGACAGCACTGGAGGAAAGAAGAATTTCAACTGACCTCACTCACAAAGAAGCCCAAATGACATCTCACCGAAATGAAGAGATACAGCCCAAGTCAAGGCTATTGACTATCAAATTAACGCCTATTTGCTAGGAAGTTCTCACTTGGCTCTTTACTATTTGAACGGTGGATATTTTTGTGGGCCAAACCTGCGCTCTGGACCGTAGCTGAGTGTGCAGGGCCAAGCCTTACATAGGACAGTCATCCTCAGGTCCAGGCCCTCACCTGCCCTGCATACCCATGATTTAAAAGGGTCCTCCCTGATCCGCGGAAGGGTATAGGAACTTTGTCCAGTCAACTTTTTTGATTTGGTTTTCTCTTCTCCAAGTCTACTCTTCTCATTCTTAATGATATCTACACATGCTGGGCAAAATCCTCCTACTACACACCAACAGCTGGCAACATGCACAGACATAGTCACCATGGCCCTGTAAGACAGCCTAGAGCGGGGACCTCCCCTCACATTCTATAGTTGAGGAAAGGGAAGCTCAGGAAAGAGTGAGTTTCCCGAAGCCACATAGCAAGGGGAGGGGTAGGTCTCCAAAGCCGAGCTGTCTTGGAGTTCAGCACTCTTTCCACCCCATTACACATCTGCAGGGGAGGCCCATGGGTACCCATTTTATTGTCTATCACTCATGCAGCAGGGAGCGGAGACCTATGAGATGGGCTGGTCTTACTAAGACGTGGGAGGATGAAATGTGGGTCATCCATATTTGGCTGCTATAGCTGAGCATAAGGTAGGGGAAGCACAGAGTCTGGGAATCCCCCAGTGTCTGCTGCAGGCAGTGGGGTAAGTGTGAGAAGTCTGAGACTGATGGCCACCTCCCAGGAGTGGAGAGCACTCCTCCAAGGTGGAGCAGGAAGGGGTCTGGCAGAGGGCTTGAAGGTCCTAGATTGCTTCATTCCTTCCTAAAACACTTACTGAGCAGTCTGAGCCAGATGCCATGGACACAGAGCAAACAGGCAGATAAGTTCCCCACCTCCTCAGAACTTAGATTCTAGAAGGAGAGATAGATGATAAGCAAGCCAAAAAAATATAGATTATTGTGTTAAGTGCCAGAAGGGAAATAAAGAGGAAGCTGCAATAAGAAAATACCAGGGGGGCCGGCCCGGTGGCATAGTGGTTAAGTTTGTGAGCTCTGCTTCAGTGGCCAGGAGTTTGGCAGGTTTGGATCCTGGGCATGGACCTATGCACCGCTTGTCAAGCCCTGCTGTGGTGGCGTCCCATATAAAGTAGAGGAAGATGGCACAGATGTTAGCCCAGGGCCAGTCTTCCTCAGCAAAAAGAGGAGGATTGGCAACAGATGTTAGCTCAGGGCTAATTTTCCTCACCAAAAAAAAAGAAAAGAAAATACCAGGTTGGGGAAATACTATTTAGACAAAAGACCAGGAAAATGCACATGGAGTGACAATTTAAGCTGATACCTAAATGATAAGAAGAAATCAGCTCCCTAGAGTGGAGAGAGTGGGAGGGCATGAGGGTAGGGTCACACTCTGTCCAGGCAGGGTCCTCAGTCAGGAACCTAAGGGCATGCATGAGAAATGACCACTGTGGCCAGTTGATGGCAGGAGGGAGGAGAATGGGGTGTGGTGCGGTCAGGGGCCACCTCGTGCAAGGCCTTGAATTTTATCTAAGAGCAGTGGGAAGCCGGCAGTGGAAAGTTTTATGCAACAGAGAGACATTCTTTGTTGAAATAGCATTTGGCCACGGTGAGAAGAATAGACTAAAGACCAATAATGGAAGCACAGCCCTGGCCAGGAAACCTGTGTCTAGGCATGAGATGAAGGTGCCTTGCTTGGGGATGGTGGTAGGGCACCTAGTGAGAAGGAGACAAATTCAAGATGAACGTGGAGGTAGAGCCAACAGGATTTGCTGATGGAAGGTGGTAGGATGAGAGAGGGAGGAAGGAAGGCTGGTGGCTGTTGGTTCATTAAGGCAATTACCAGTGATACCATTTACCCAGAGGGGAAAATACAGAAGAGAAACAGATTTAGTGGGGAAGGGCCCCATACCCCAACTCTCTAAACCCAACCCCAGCCTTAAAAATACGCTCATTCTTAGCCTCATTATTAATACATATTTATTGACCAAAAACAACATTAAGACACTGCTACTAAGACTCACTTTTTAAGAAATCTAAGATATGCAAAGTGGAAAAAAATTGCAAAGCAGTAGGTGTAATTTGGTTGCATTTGAGATTTTTAAAAAGATAATATATAAATGCTAGTTACTTTCTACTTTCCTTATTACCTTCATAATAACATTTTTTAAAGCAAAAAAGAGTTACTCCTTTGAAGTCAGGCTTTGTATTTCCAAAATGCCCCTCTGAAAATGCACAGCATATTTCCTACTGGAAGCCATAACCTATTAGGCCATCTGAAGGGAGCAGAGTTGGGAGGAAAGAGGACACAAGCCAAGCCAACTATGTGGACAGCCCCATGCAGGATGCCCTGAGCACTTCCAGTCAGCTCTCCATGAGTCCGCACTAATGCATTCAGATTCCAATATGCCTTTTCTTCTTGCTTCATCAGTTCCCATTTTTAAAATCTGCCACCCTCACTGTGGCAGAGAGTAAGGGTCCTTGTTCTTATTTATCTCCAGGCTGCCCCCTTTTGCTTCATCCATCAAGATGAGCTCAGTCATCAATCTCTTCCTCCCGGAAGCCTTCCCAGACCACTCCAGGCTATTAACAATTCCTTTTCTGGTCTCCATCATGCCATAAGCATGTCTTGATTATAGCACTTGTCCTACTAATTTTTGAATATACATCTATTTACTCCATTAGACTGGGAGCTTAGGGTGGACACCTGCCATACTTTTTGTGTATCCAATGCCTTTTGACACCTTTCCTGTGTTTGTAGAATATTCCATCTCATGAGTCCATACATCTTTAAGATGGAAGGCAGAAACTTGCGTTCCCAGCATCCCTTGCCAGCTAGAGTATAGGCACATGACCTGGACTGTCAGTCAGATACAGGAGGCATGAAGCAATGGTTGCCTTGTGGAAGTCATTTTGGCAAAGGTGGCTGCAGACATCCAACTTTCAGAGACAACAGCAGCAGAAAATCTTAAAGTAGTGTCTTGTGCTCAGTGTCAAGCATTGGTGCCCATGCACTAATTAGGGGCAGAAGGGTCTCCACTGGAGCAGTGCATTGCTTGGATTGGCTGCTTTGCTTCCAAGTCAGTTCTGCCTCAGCTGGAGCTTCTTTAATAAATTACTATTCTGCTTAAACCAGCTAGAGTGGATTCTGTTGTTTGCAACCAAAATTCTTCACTGATAACTGAGGTCCTCAATGCAAGGATGGAATCTCATTCATTTCACTATCACTACTCTCTAGCAAAGTGTCATGCACATCCCCCAGCCACCCACCATATTGAATTTAAGCAAGAATATTGACTTAAGTGTTATCAAAGGTGTTCAATCAATTATGTTGAATAAATGAAAAAACGGATGCAGAAGCCAGACTGCAAATGATTAGCCTCTCCAATTCCCTGTCTTTCAGTGATCATTAAAAGTGTTATTTGTCCAAGTGTTATTTGTCCTCTAAGTCTCCCGACTAACTAGAAAAGACACACAGGAATGTTGCTTCCCACTGTGATTCGCAAACTATGTTCCTCTGGAATATTGGTGATGTTTCCATTGTTAAAACTGAATAACAGTGAGTTTTTCCAAATACATATAGAATATGTATTTAGTACATGGGATTTTGTCAGTTCTGAGTTTTTACTCAGAAAGTTTTTAAAACTCTGGCACATGCTACCATTTTGTCAGCAAGTGCAGCGGATGGAAAAATAATTGAGCAAGTAAGCAAATATTATAGCAAAAACTCCAAACCGCCAGTCTGCTTAGTTCAGCAATATTCCCCCTCCCCATGACCATTTTGTTCACAGGGATTTTAGATTGCACACCTAACACAGTATCCTATTTTCTGCTAGTAAAGTTGTTCTTAGTTCATAATGGAATCCAACGATTCAACATTTTACTGAATGGACACCATTGACTTACAAATTTTTGGCCACCTGAACATTTTTGAGAACTGCAGTTCCAGGTTCCTACCACAGTGCCATCCTTTTGTTATGGGTTGAATTGTGTCCTCCCCAAATTCATATGTGGAAGCCCTAACCCCCAGTACCTCAGAATGTGACTGTATTTGCAGATAGGAGCTTTAAAGAGGTGATTTGCTTAAAATGAGGCCACTAGGGTGGGCCCTAATCCATTATGTCTGGTGTCCTTAAATAAGAGGAAACTTGGACACACACAGAGACGTCAGGGGCATGCATGCACAGGGAGAAGACTATGTGAGGACACGGAGAGAAAGCAGTCAGCTGTAAGCCAAGGAGAGGCCTCAGGAGAAACCAAACCTGCTGACATATTGATCTTGAACTATTAGAATCCAGAACTGTGAGAAAATACATTTCTAATGTTTAAGCCACCCAGTCTTATGGCAGCCCTAACAAACTAATACACCTTCCTTTTAGCTTCCTAGCCTCAAATCAGAGCTTGCAGACACACATGGAACCTCAACTGGAGCTTGTGGCTGCCAAACCTTCCTCCCCCAGGCCCTTCTCCTGCCTCACTTGGTTCTCTGCACCCCTGGCTAGGAAGACAGAGGAACAAATTATGACTGCTCTGGGACAGACACAGACACAGACACAGACACACAGACACACAGACACACAGACACACACACACACACACACACACGGATGTCATCTATGAACCAACAGATTCCTGGCTCACCATCCCCATTAGAAAGTCATCCTTTTATCCTATGGATTTGCCCTCCTTCCCATGCTCTTTTACAGCACAAATACCACTGGGAGGAGTGACCTTTAAATTCCACGAATGTGACTGAGTTATACAGAGGAGCTGACAGTGCAGTCAGCAGGCACCAGGCCCCTCTGGAAGGCCCTGAGGGGACGAGACACACAGAGAGGAGGTGGGAGGGGCCTGGGACAAACCGTCTACCTCAAAATTGTCTCTGGCCTTGCGCTGGCTGCAGGCCCCTGCCAGAGACAGCGGTTTCTAGGGATAAGAGAGCATTTCAAAAGGGACTCTCTGGGTGGTTAAGCCCCTGGTGGGTGGAGGGGCTCCTGCCTTATCCCGCCAGGCACCCCTCCCGCACTGCTCCCCTCCCAGATGCCCACCAGGGGCTGGTGTGCAGCTGCTCTGAATTAGCACTCAGGGCTCTGCTGTGTAACAGAGGACAAACGGGAGTGGGGGCATCCACCCGTCTCCGACTCTATCCAGGCCTCTAGGAGGGGGTGTGGGAAAGTTGGGAGGCAGCGGTTTCCTGCAGTGAAGCAACATGGCGTCTCTCTTTGCAGTCAGTACAGATGGAGAAGAAGGGACAAACGTGGTGATAGCTTTAGAAGATCACACGAGCGGAACCAGATGGCTGGGGGGTTAAGGAGTAAGGAAGTGGGGTCAGGGAGGAGCCAGGATCACTCAAGTCCTGGCTTAAATGGTGGGTAGACCAGGATGTCATTCTCTGGCTCCAGGGACTCTAGGAGGTTTGGAGATAGCTGTAGCTTTTATTATGGCAATTATCATGTTATAGTAAATATATTTATGTGTCTTTCTGTAACTAGACTATATACTCTTGAGGGCAGAGACAGCATTTTAGGCACTAAAACTATAGTGCGCAAGGTACTAAACAGACAGCGTTTTAGGCTCCAGGTACAAGTGTGGAGCATTCATCCAGCACTTGCATAACCAACGTCAATTGAGGGCCCACCACGTGTCCAGGACTGGTCCAAGAACTGCACTAGTTCTGCAACTGCGAAGGCAAGAGACACAACTGGCCCTCCCTACTTGTTTATTGTCTCTTGGGTAAATATTTTAAAGGATGGTACATTAATATATTTTCTTATTTCTGTATTCTTGAAGCTCTGGCACCTGGGCCTTGCTGACTTGGGAGAGACTGCCCTTCCCAGAGCTAGCCAATTCTTAGAGATAAAATCACTTGCCTTCAAGCACACCTTTCATATGCAAACCAACCAATCAGGAGTGGCCAGTACCTCCTAACTACTTCCTTTATCAAGCTCCCACACATCACCTCCTGCCCTAATCACCCCAGGCCCAATCACTCCAGTTGTATCAAATGACCTGGGGCAGTCTCCCTACACCTTGGAGTCCACTGAAATTATTCAAACTAGCCAATCCTAAGCCTGTTTACCCCACCTCACCCTTCCTTCCTGGTAAAACCATGATAAGGGCTTTTACCTACACTTTTCCTTTGCTCTCCTGCTTTCTGACCAACCCTGGTGCTTCCCCCTGTGGCCCTGTGTGGTGTGGCATGCCTCCTGTTTCCAGGGATCTATGCGTACAAACTTCCATCATGACAGTCATTTCTGTGTCTTCGTGTCTTACCATGCATGATTAAAACAAATCCTGAGTACATTTAAAAACAGATGGTTAAATGTGAATAAGCATTCAGTAACTGTAAATTAACAACTGATTCCTTCCAAGCAGTGCAAAGTACATCTTCTTCAAAAGAGAGAAAAGAGGTGTTAGTTCCATCTATCATTATGTTAAAATTGAATGTCAATAAGGGAAAAAGTGAGTTTTGGGAGATGGGCCAAATCCACATACAAGGAGTCTCCAATCTGTAAGATTATGGGTTTGGGGCAAGAAGGAAGAGCAAAGAGCAGAAAAATGACCTTCACCATATGCCCTACAGAGCCTTGCACAGGCTGGGAGAACAGAGGATGATCCAGTTAACATCTGCTGCATCAAAGCCAAGAATCTTCCTTTTCAGTAATGACTTTATTGAAGCCATGCAAACCAACAAAAAGAGGAGATGAAGAAAGCATTCCTTTTATGATGTTTATTTCTTAATAGTGTTATCAAAAGCTCCCATTAATCCAGAAAGATGAAATGAGATTTGGGGTGCATAAAGCACGTGGCACAACATCTGGCATGAAGTGAACACTCAACAAATTCTAGTTGTTATTGCGGTTGTTCTTAGCAATCGGCAAAAAGGATTCTCTAAGTGCTTTTTCTAGTAAACCACATTTAGATGACCAATTATCAAGAAGTCAACAAAATGAAATTCATTCAACATATGGCTGGACTACACATAATTTCATCTTTCTTTGATGCCTCTGATGATTCTGAATACACTTTAAGATCTCATCCAGCTTCCAATATATTATGAATAACACTAACTGCCTCTGTCTCCTAATGATCCTGATTATATTTGGATCCTAGATGGACACAGGGTGACTCAGTGGCAGTGCTGGGGGACCACAGAATCACTGACCAGGAAGAAGCGTGACTTACCCATGGGGCATCTGCAGAGCTAAGACCCTTCCCAGGTATGTCAGCCGTGTGTGTGTTTATCTCTAGGGAAGAACCAATCTAATCTTGAAGAAATGCTGTGAAGTCTTCTCTACTAGAGACCTGAGAGGAACAGACAGGAAACAGGTGCCTAAAAGCCCTGCCCAAAATTGGATATTGACTTTTCCCTCCTCACCCCACCCACCCATGGATCAACCCAGGTTCCACAGAATTGGATATTTTATTTATTAGAAATAAAGTACCATAAATTATGATGTCTGTTTCTTCACATTTGTCTCTAGGGATTTTACACGCCCAAACAGATGAACCCAGACACAGCAATAAACGACTCAAAGGAATTCTGCCAAATCCACTTTCTCAGTTTAGAGCTCCAGATATGGGAACATAAGCACTTGATAAACACTAACTGTCCAGAGGCAAGAAGGAACAAAGTCTTTCCCTGGGTGGCATGAGTTTGAAAAACAGGGATGCTTAATCACCCTCTGCCATTCCCACAAGACCTCCAAAAGCTTCTCCTGCCTCCTCAATCATACTATTTCCCTCTCTGGAGTCTTTACACATCCCCATCCACCTACTAGCATATTGATTTAAGCATTTTCAGACTGATAATTCAAACAACAGGCAACAGCGAGAACCATGGGAGCCTGGACACACAGGGAACCCATGAACACGTCATCAGGAATCACTTGTGCAGCGACACAGGCTGCCCAACCTCAGCCAGAACCAGCACCTGGGTCTACCTGACCAACAGCTCTGCTTTGGCCCTGGCTGGCCACCCTTGTTTCCAAACCAGGCAAACTCTTCTGGCAAAACCCACCGAGCCAAGCCTGTGAGTATTGACTCATTTCCACCATTGATGCCTATTCACAGGGAAATATAGATTGAATATACTCAAATCCTCTTTTGATGATCATCTTAAGTCACTACTCTCAGGAGAAACACCAGCTTACTTATTGGGAGCCAGAAGGAAGGATACCAAGACATATAAGAACTAGACCTTGACTTCAATAATCTAATAGTCTAATTAGGAATAATTAGTATGCAGATGAAAAGATAATTAACAATGCATGGCTGTATCTAATGGTAGATCACTCAGCCTAAGCGTAGAGAATTACAGAAACTAGGACGGTCCAGCAATGCTTGGAGGAGGAGGCAGGCCTTGAAGGCCAGGCAAGTTGCAGGCAACCACTGAGCAGGAAATGAGCCCTGCAAATGGGGGCATGTGGGACAGAACATGGCAAGTTAGAGACCAGTCAATATACCTGTCTCCCTTCTGATAAGAGCAGGGCATGATGAGACCCTGGTACAGAGTAAATCTAAATGGCACAAGTGATGCCACCCCTCCATTCCATATCCAAGACAGACATGACCAATACATCACAGCACTGAGCCTTGATGTGGTCTCAGAATCCTTCTCCACACTGTGCTCCAGGAAGTCACTAATAGTCAACAGAGTTAGCACTTGTGATGAAAATCATTTTGCTCTCCCTGAGAGAGAATGGGGTAAGCCTAGACTGGGCAAAGAATCCTGGGGCTGAATCCAGATCACTGAGTCAGGATGGTTTCCTGGATGTTAAGGAGCAAAGAGGGTTCATGTCAGTTACATCTCATGCCTGGAGACAGAGGGAGATTTGATCTTGAGGGGCAGTTAGGCTGACACTCTCGCAACCACAAAGGCCCTCTGGGCATCATCACTCTTGATGTGACCCCAAGCTCCAAATCCTTCCAAATTCTACCAGAGGGTCCTTGTAGCAGCCTATCCTCAAAGATGGCCATCTTCAATTCCTTCCCTTCCAGTGCACACATGCCACTTACCTATTGAGAGGTAAAGTTTATTCCTCCATCCCTTTGAATCTAAGCTGCTCCGTGACTGCTCAATCAATGGAATATGGCAGAAGTGATGCTGTGCTAGTTCTGGTCATAGCATTTAAGAGGATTAGCAGTTTCCACTTCCTCTCCCTTTGGAGGATGGAGCTGTCATGTAAGAAATCTGATGACTCCCACTAAAGAGACCACATGGAGAGATCAGATGGAGAGGGAGAAGCCTGGAACTATAATGGAGAAAGATCGAGAGAGGCCCAGACATCCCAGTGCCCCAGCTGAACCCAGCCTTCCAGCTCTTCACTGCCAAGGTCTCTGGCATGAGAGTGTAACCTTCCTAGACCTTCTGGACCAGCCCAGCCATGAGCTGAATCCCACTGAGAGACTGGAGTCAACGCCACGTGGAGCAGAAAACTGCCCAGCCAAATTCTGCCCAAATTCCTGGTCCAAAGGATCATAAACAATAAAATGATTGTTCCCTTAAGCCACTAAATTTGGAGTGGATTGTAACACAGCAAAGGATAACCAGGATTATCTGTGCATGGGCCCCACTCCACAGGCAACTGCAAGTACTCCTCAGGGCTCCGGGTTCTCGCACTGATCCCTGCAAGTCCCCTCGGCCTTACCTCGTCCAAGACAAGTCAGGGACCTGCATTCTGGAGCACGACGCCACACTTCTGATCACCCATAGCCTTGGTCTCAGTTCACTGCTTGCTTTTGTCCTTTAAGTCAACATGCACAATTTCTGAAGAAACCAAGTTAATCACTGACTTCAAGACTCAAAGGTTCCAAGTGTTGTCTATTTGTTATTCTTTTGTTAAAGGATACAAAGGGCAAACCTCTCCTCCTTCCAAGGCTGCTGCCTTTGAGAGCTGCAGCCAGTGCTTGGGCTATGGACCAAAGAGCAAGTTGGTTCAGACCCACCAAGAAAGCCCGTGAGTTGGCTGTAGATAACCCTCACCTGCTGCAGCCACGGGGTAACTGTAGATCAGGGATGCACGTGAACTACTGAAGCTCATTGTGGCCCAAAAGTTCACATGGTCCAACCAGCTCATTTGGCAGATGAGGACATGGAGGCTTGTAGATGAGACGTGGCTTGTTCAGGGTCAAACAGGAAGTCAGTGCAGACTGCAGCCAGACACCAGGCCCCTGAGTCACAGTCCAGGAGAGACCCACTACCTGCCTCAACCTCCCTGTACTGACGGCATCAGGGAAGAAGCTGATAGCCCCTGGGGAAACGCTTCTTCTGCACGCCCTCTGGTTTGCGCATGGCCTCTGCACCATCCTTCAAACCACTCTTGGTTTAAGGCACCTGTGCACAGTCAAGCACAGGTTTCCGCTTTCAAGGTCTCTGTCCAAGAGCTCAAGGAACACTGCAACACAGGCAAGAGCAAAAAGACCCTTTCTTCTATTTTTAACTCTCCTTCCCATTGCCCAACACACACACACACAGTCTCTCCGATAGAGTACATTTTCTGGTTTAGTAGTGTGCATGTGTACCCTCTGCCCTTTAATTAGGCTGGACTGCACATTCTGGTGCAAAGCCACATGGGTTGAGCCTTGCTATTTTCTGTTTTAGCAAAAAGGGAAAATCCAGATCCCTCTACTGATATCCCTCTACCCATATCCATCTACCGGACATCCTGCACGTACCCTGGCGCCTGCAAATGCCCTTTGCTGCTCTGACCCCGGCTTGAAGCCCAAGGCTTGGAGGCATCCCAGAGAAACTCAGCAGATCAGAAGAACTCCTCAGACAATAGTTATTTTCACAACCGATCATTGGAAATTGTTGCAACACGTACTTTTTATTACCAACGACGACATCCTATATGCCAGATGTTCTCCTAGGGGCTTTGCAAATGAGTCCTCTCCTGTAATCCCCACAGCAATCTGATGAGGTGGTCTGTAATCTCTCCATTCCTTATAGGTGAGAACACTGGGGCTCAAAGAAGTTCAGAAACAAACTCAGGGTGACCAGCAAGTGAGCTGCAGAGCTGGAATTTGGACAGAAGTCTGGCCAACCCCAAAATCCATGTTCTGAACCACCATACTGCATTGATTTATATAAACTTATCTCCATATGGTTCATTAGAGTAATTCATGTCACACATATAAAACTGTCACCCATGTGACAGTCTCAGAGTAGTACCGGGGTCATAGAAAAACAGTCCAGCATCCAAAGGGGAAGTTCAAATAGTTCATGTTCTTTACATGCATTTTTCAAACATCATGGAGGAATTTCATAGACTGTAGCTGTGTTTCCCAAAATCTCCTTTTGCCTCTAAACCATTTCCTTCACATGCTGTTACTCCATTTCTCTCTTCAACATTTGCCCCAAGTCTCCTCCCCCAGATAGAAACAGGGCTCAAGGAAAGTAGCTGTTTCACACTCTCCCAAAGTGGCTCATTTTCAACCAGTTTTTAAGGAAATGTTTTGATGTGACTTTATGGCTTTGGAAGAGATATTGGAAGAAGCTTGGTGGAAGGGAAGAACCACAGAGGCATGGACGGGGGTGCTTTTTCTAAACGTGTGTTTCCCTGTCATTCAAGGCATGCTGCCCTGTCCCAGGCCTGCATCCCATGAAGATGAAACCTGTTCATGACTAACCCTGGCCTTAAACCTCACAGAGACCTAAAGGAACCATTCAGGCAAGGCAGGACCCTCCTCAGAGGGTGGAGAGGAAGAAACAGCAGAAATCCTCCTGGATAGGGAAGGCAAGTGGGAGAAAGGCTGGGAACACATCCTATTAATAATTTCTGTTGTCGGGGCCAGCCCGGTGGTGTAGTGGTTAAGTTCACGTGCTCCACTTTGGCGGCCTGGGTTTCACAGGTTCAAATCCTGGTGCGGACCTACACATCGCTCATCAAGTCATGTGTGGTGGCATCCCACATACAAAATAGAGGACGATGGGCACAGATGTTAGCTCAGAGCCAATCTTCCTCACCAAAAAAAAAATAATAATAATAACTTCTGTTGTCATATTTACATTCTGGGGTTGTTTATCTTATTTATCTATTGATTTATTTTCCAAATGCAGAGTCTACAGTGAGAATCCTGTGAAAAGCTCAGGAATATATAAACTCAGAGTAGCTCAGCATAGATTTTGTACACTGGTTTCCTTAAAAGGGTAGACAAAAACATCTAGAGAAAGAACTGTCATCCATTTAACAGCAGTGCAAGCTAAGAAATGGTTTTCCATTGAAAGACTTATTTTTTCCAATTGCTAAATACTTTAAAATTGCTAAATACTCTTTAAAAGCAAAAGAGTTGGTATATATGAAAGTTGTTAATAGTAAGTCTTAAGAGTTCTCATTACAAGGAAAATACATATTTTTTCTTACTCTTTTTTCGTATCTATGAGATGATGGATATTAACTAAACTTATTGTGATAATCATTTCATGATATATGTAAGTGAAATCATTATACTGTACACTTTAAACTTATACAGTGCTGTTGTCATTTATATCTCAATTTTTTTTAAAAGGGAGGGGCCGGCCTGGTGACATGGTGGTTAAGTTCACGCGCTGCACTTCAGCAGCCCGGGGTGAGCAGGTTTGGATCCTGGGCACGAACTTATGCACTGCTTATCAAGCCATGCTGTGGCAGGTGTCCCATATATAAAGTAGAGGAAGATGGGCACAGATGTTAGCCCAGGGCCAATCTTCCTCAGCAAAAAGAGCAGGATTGGCAACAGATGTTAGCTCAGGGCTAATCTTCCTCACACAAAAAAATTTTTTAAAGGGGAAAAAAAGCAATAGAGTTAGTTAAATTTTTCTAGGTCTTATTACTGCCTAAAAGCTCATGATTTTAGAAGATGGAATCAAATTAGTACAGTTATTCCCATGGCTTCTTGGAAAACATCAAGGAATCCCTATCATCTTATTATCATAATCATTTAAAAATAATTGTTGAAAATTACCAAGGCCATCAGGACTCAAGTTTAGAAAATGAAGGTTGGAAGGAGAATATCCAAGCTGAGGGCTTTCCTTGATGTCTTATCAAAGGTTAGGGCTGAGCTGTAGGTGACCCTAAAATGACCTTGACCTGTTGCTGGGGTGAAAGCCCAGACTCAGGCCCACCATGTTTTGCCCAATTCTAGGGGAGTGACTCTTGCTCCCCTGAGTTGATCAGTGCACACCCTGTACATGGCAGCCCAACTTTACAAATAAATAATGATTTTCAGAGACATCATTTCCTCTTATGACAAACAGAAGCATCAATTTTGCCTTAAAAATAGCTTTGGGGGCTACAGAAGTTAGTTGAGCAAGAATAAACATAACCCAAGGCCAGAATAGCCAAAGAAAAACACATGTCCAGGCTCCTGCCACGTGGCCCCTCCCCTAGGACACTAGTTTCCCATGGGCCGTTTATGGATGGGACCAGATGCTGTAAGTGAGGGGTATGCAGTAACTACCGCTGTCCCCCTACCATCTACCCCATGATGTGCAATTTTAATTTATAATTGTGGGTGAGTTATATCTGTGCTCAGAGTGGAGCAGGGAGGGGCCATGGGGGGGCCAGGGACTTAAGATAAATAGTTTGCAAAAGATATAGTGAAAAATGCCAGACCAAAATTGAAGAGACTGAACTCGGTCAGTTCAAACTGTATGAGCATGCCCTTCCCTGCCCCCCCCAGCCTGGTACTGCTACATTCCTCTGAGAATGAGGGCCATGCTGGGAGCCACTGTTACTGCCACAGTCGGGGGGAGACAGCTCTCAGACATGTGGGGACAGATTGATGATGTTTCACTTCTTTTCGAAAAACAAACAACTCCACGATGCTTTAGGCTTCTGGGACTAAAGTTTACTTCTGCGGTGTTCACCTTTTCCAAGTTGGTGTGTGTCAATCTTTTTGTGGAGGGTGCATTAGTCTGCTTGGGCTGCCATAACAAAATACCAGACCAGGTGGCTTAAACAACAGAAGTTTACTTTCTCATAGTTCTGGAGGCTAGAAGTCCAAGATCACGGAAGACATTGGCTTGTAGACAGCAGCCTTCTCACTGTGTCTTCACACGGCCTTTTCTCTTTGCACTCTTGGAGAGAGAGAGAGAGAGATCTCTGGTGTCTCTTCCTGTTTTTATAAGGACCCCAGTACCATCAGATTAGGGTCCCACCCTTATGACCTTATTAATCTGAATTACCTCCTTAAAGATCCTGTCTCCAAATATAGTCACATTAGGGGTGACGGCTTCAATATACGAATTCTGGAGGGAGATGATTCAGTCCATAACAGAGGGTTTAGGTATGGGAAGGAAATTATGGGATTATTTTGCTCTTAAATAAATCTGCCTTCTGCCCAGGCTCTCGCTTATGGCTTCCTACCATGCCTTTTGCCCAAGTCAGGAGGCTCCTCTTCACTCACTCCAGGTCGACCTGCCAAATATGCTTTTGTGCTACTTCCACTCACCAGTCATCCCTTCAAACTGCTGCCCATGGCAGTCCTGCTCCTTGGGATAGATCCTCCACTTTTCCCAGACATAACCTGGTCAAATCCTGTCCCCATTGCCCGCTAACCCTGTTCTCTGTTTATAAATTGAGGTCATTTCTGAACATGTTACCCTTTCTTTGTCTTCAAAGAAGCTCAGAGTCAAAACTGCATCTGACCACAAGTAATGTATACAGGACCATGCGGCAAACACCTTGGCCATCGCCTTTCATTCATTCATTCATTCAACAAATATTTATTGGACACCTACTATGTGTAGTTATTAATCCAGTTGTATGGGATCCATTGGTGAACAAAACAGGCAAAGAATCCTCTTTCATAGAGCTTACATTCTTCCTGTCCAGGTTTTCCCTCTGCCCTGATTTCTTCTGTTTTTGAAATATTTGTTGTCCTGTGTCTATTTTAATCATATGTATTTGCAAATATTTCCAATCTTATTGTACTGTATAAATCTATAATCTCACTGTACTGTATATTTTTTGCAGGGGTCCAACTGCTTTTAACAATAAATAGGTATGGTCATTGTAAGGAATGAAGTGGATGATATGTATAAAGCCCCAAGCACATCATAAGGGCTCAATACAAAGTAGCTTTTCTATCTTTTAAAATCCCAGATATTCTTTAAGACCAACTTCAGATCCCCCCCTCTCTCCAGAAGTCTTTAACGGTGCCAAGACAAGGCAAAGATTTTCTCTTCTTTTACTATCTTCCCTTAGCACTCATTCATCCACTGTATAGTCTGACTCCTTGTTATATTCTTTCAACATTATTCTCTAATTCTCACCTGTGTGTAAATCAGGCTTCCTTGGGAGTAGGTTGTAAACTTGTTAATGTGTATTCTTAACCCACACAATTCAATCTAGGTTTACATAAGAGATGAAGTAGTGTGTGAGCATTCTCTCTCCCATTTTCACTCTCTCTTTATTTTATTTTTTAAATCTGGCGCTCTTTTCAAAACAATACATGGCTCCTTAATTGGGGTGAAGGGAGTTCTTCTGCATTTACAAGGTAATTTGATTTACACTGCTAGAACACATCCATCATTTAACGTGGGGCAAAAAGCAGTGATACTTCCAACAAAAGAAACATTTTGTGTAATTAAGAATGAAGGACAAGAATATTACATTTTGTGTAATTAAGAATGAAGGACAAGAATATGTAGTGTTTTCTATAATAGGAAAAATCTGCAGTCAAAATATTTGAGAAAAAGAACACTGGTTAAATCAATTGTGGTGCATCCATCAGATGGAATATTATGTATTCATTAAAAAAATGGATTTGAAGGCTCTTTAATGAAATGAGAAGAAGCACATGATGTGCTATTAGTGGGGGAGGGGGAGAGCAGTATTCCAAACTATCGAATATGCACTCAATTTTGTAAATATTCTATTACATATCTACAAACACATAGGAAAAAAGATTAAAATGTTTTAGAAGTGAACAGCATCTATGGGTGGTGAAATTATTGATGAAAATTTATTTCATTTTTATACAGATATTTCTTTTGCAATAAGGAAAAAAGGAACACACATTGTGTTTAAAAACTAAAGTAAAAGAAGGACTTCAAGGCATCACTGTAGGGGCGGGCGCTGCCCTGGGGAATGGGAGGATTGCCAGGGATCCTGTGTGTAGAGTCAGGCCCTTGTTTCTGGTCATAGCATTCAGAAAGTACTTCTTTAAGTAATAACGGCTGCATTTCTTTTAAAACACCCTGCAATTTAGGCTTTCCACAAAACCCAATGGATGCTCTTCACAATTAAGGCAGAAGCTTTTCTGGAAATAAACATGAGTACTTTGTCCTTCCATTCAGAAAGGATGAAGCCCATTGCTATCCCAATGGGTGGGGCTGAGAAGACCAGCTGGTAGCCAGTGGCCATTTCCAAAAGAGAACAAGGGAGGGCCATCAGTCTGAAATAAAGCAATTGTGAGGGCACAGGCTATCCTTCCTCAGTTTCTCTCCCCTGCACCAGCAGACTGGGGAGAGAATTCATAGCTGCTCTTCGACATCCTGCTGCATTCCTCCAGCTAGCATCCATGTCGGTATTTTTAACAAGGCATAAAACTCGCAATTCTATTAAAAACACATGTCTCTTGTTTCAAAGCATGGTTAGCAACAGCCACTGATATCCAGTAAACACACCCTCAACCAGGGGAACACACTCATTCAACTCCAAGTCTTAAATTCTGAGGATTATATTTTTACAAAGAAACACAGGATCTTCTGGCTAGAATAAATTTTGAGATAATCTCTTGGACCTTCTCTCTGACTTCTTGAGAAGACTGTTCGATCTGCTTGAAAACAATAACAGTGCCCAACTGATAAATTTCTCAAAGAGAAGAGAGAAGATTGGTATTGCAGAATTTTGAAAAGTGGGAGAGGGGCAGAAGGCTAATGAACTACAGAGTGGGCAATGTGGAGTCCGAGAGTTGGGAGGATATGTCAGCCCCTAGCTCTGTCATGGGCCAACATGAGTCAATGGGAAGTCTCTATTCAAGAAAGGGTTTTGCTTAGACACTGCATGGACTGAATGTTTGTGTCCCCTCAAAATTCATATGTTGAAGCCCTAACCCCCCAAACATGAAGGTATTTGGAGGTGGGGCCTTTGGGAGGTAATTAAGGTTAGAGTAGTTCACAAGGGGTAGGCACTCATGATGGAATTAATGTCCTTATAAAAAGAGGAAGAGACATGGGTTCTCGCTCTTTCTCTTCTTGTGCACCAAGGAGAGGCCATGTGAGGACACAAGGAGAAGACAGCCATCTGCAAACTAGGAAGAGAGCCCTCACCAGGCACTGAATCTGCTGGCACCTTGATCTGAGACTTCCTAGCCTCCAGAATTGTGAGAAATAAATGTTGTTTAAGCCACCTGGTCTACAGCATTTTATTATGTCAGCCTGAGTGGACTAAGACAGAAAACTTTATAAAACGGGAAGATTTGAATTTGCTGAACTCTAAGGCCCATTCATTGGTGAAGAACTTGGGCTCTGCCATTAGACAAACTTTGCTTTAAATCCATTTTCCTACGTAACAGCTATAGTAGCTTACCTTGTCTAAGACTTAGTGTTCTCATCTGTACAATGGGGGTAACAAGAATGCCTCCTTCATGGGATTGCTTGAAGATTAATATGAGACAAAAAAGGCCACTAACAGAGGGCATGGCACGTAGTACTCCACAACCCCTCTCCTCTCTCTACCCAGTGATGCTGCGATAAAGCTCATGAGAAAGTCAATATGAAGAACATATAAGCCAAGGTTGGGGTGGAGAGAGACAGATAATCAGCCAGCAAATAATTAAAAATTGACTGTATGTCTATGAGCTGGAGTTTCTGTAGGAACACACACCATATGGCTGCTTAGAAGCCAGTTCCGCACACACAAATTACAGGCATTTAAATGCTTCCCCTCAAATCTTGACGCTTGGGGGGAGGGGAAAGAAGGGCAGGAACTTCCAGATCAGATATTTTAGACTCCAGGAAAGAAAACAGAAAGCTTTATTTATCTGGGCTCCCCAGCTTGCTGATTAACTTACTGACTGGAAACTTCTCTCATGTGTCAGTCCCTGCACATCTTTTCATTACTAGAAAAACATCTGCTCATTATCCCCATGGTTTCCAAAGTGAGAGAGGGCAACAGTTACGTTCCCAGATGCAAATGTGTGACATCAAAGCTGCCTCAGTCACTGGTGGTCGGGCAGAGTTAGGGCTTCGGGGAGATTAGAACAGGTATTGGTTTTTCTAAATAAAACAGGAAGAAGGCTCTCATCTTTGAGACTTCAGAAAGGATTGTGAGCAGAAAGACATCTGTGTGTATTCTAGAGGCCTGCCATTTAATTGGTCAAGAGAAAGCACTTATCCTCAACTCTGCCCCTTTTCCATACATAACCCAAGCTTCAGTGACTGGACAAATATTTATAGAGGCTCTACTGTGTGCTCAGTATTGGGTCTGTGCAACTCATCCCCAGGGACTGGGCACTCAGGGCTCAGATGGCAGGTGGCTCTGGCACAGGAAGCACACCTGTCTCAGAGACAGCCTGTGTGTGACCTGGCTACTGTGTCCCAGGGTCCAGAGGGACTGGGAGCCTGTGGCCCTGTGGTCCCCTGGGAGATGGGAGCCCAACCTGAGAACATGCCTAGCTCCTAAAACTGCAGGAAGATTTCCTCTCTTTTGCCACGCAGCCTAAGGTGACCAACCCTCCAGGTTAACCCAGGTCTAAAGGGTTCCTGGGATGTGGGACTTCCAATGCTGGGATGTGGGACAGTCCTGGTGAACTAGGATGAGTCGGCCATGTTGCTCATGCCCCCTCCTCCTTCCCTTTCCCCCTCTGCTGGACAATGGCTTCACCCTTCCCTCACTGGTAGACTGATATGTAACAGCTTAAAAAACTTGGTGGGTGGGGCTCAGTTTCCTCATCTGTAAAATGGGAAGAATATAAAACTCCCCTTCCTAGGGATGTTGGGGATATTATCGGAGCCTTACAGGGAATGCAGCCACCCTGGTTTGAATAAAATGCACAGAGGGATGAGGCAAGGGCCGCCTAAGGAAAAGGGCTGACAGTTGGAGGCTGTGGGGGTTGGACGTGGGGTGAAAGAACACGGGAAGAGAACAATGGGAGCGAGATCAAAGCAAGGTCCTCAGACCCTATATTTGCAACCATTAGAAGCCATCTGTTTAACTCATGGACATCTCAAGCTCCTCCTGCTCTGACTTTTTGGAAAGTCCACCATCTTTTTCCTCTCTATACTTGGCCTCCACCTCTTTCTCTGTTCCCTCCTATCTCCTGAAAGGCCCCACCAACCACCCTGGCCAAATCTGAAATTAGGCATTATCTTTGCTTTTTCCCTCTCCTTCTCTCCCTGGACCTCACCCATGGTCGCCTGGTGTGGACCCTTCCTCCCAGTCTTTCTCCCATCTTGTCCCCTCCAATCCAATCCACTACCTCTGCTCCACTGTCATTCGGGCCAAATCACTTCCCTGCAGCAACAGACTCTTGTCTCCAGTCTGGCCCCCTCTGACTGGCCTCCACTCAGAAGCCAAAGTGTGGTCTTTCTAAAGCACAGAGCTGGGGGCCGCCTGGTGGCGCAGCGGTTTAGTCGGCGCTTGGCAGCCCGGGGTTCGCAGGTTCGGATCCCGGGCGCCCGCCAACGCACTGGCTGTCAGCCACGCCGTGGTGGCGTCCCATATAAAGTGGAGGAAGATGGGCATGGATGTTAGCCCAGGGCCAGTCTTCCTCAGCAAAAAGAGGAGCATTGGATGGATGTTAGCTCAGGGCTGGTCTTCCTCACACAAAAAAAATAATAATAATAATAAATAATAATAAAGCACAGAGCTGATCCCCAAAATCCTTCCATGGATGCCCAAGTTTGGGGGATTGAATTCAGACTTACTAGTGTATCACCTGCTCTCCTTTCTAATTTGGCACTTCTGAGCCCTCCAGATTATGTCCTTGACCCCTCACTCTTCACCCTCAATTTTAGCCATAATGAACGACGTGTGGTTTCCTGGACACTTCATGCTGTCTCACACCTCAAGGCCTTCAAAATTCAGCTCAAAAATGGCCTCCTCTGGCAAGCCATCCCTAACCTCCCCTGCCTCCTCCAGACCAGTTTGGTTTTCGATACTTCTCTTTCCTGCCCTGGCCCTCTCCACCCTGCTCTGACCACAGGGAAAGGTACGGGCTACTGACTTGTCTTTCTCCTCTACCAGACTATAAACCCACCGAAGGTGAGGACTTCCTATGACTCGACTTCCCATCCCAATGGCAGCTCAGTGCTTGGAGCGCACCAGGCACTTACAAACATCTGTTGAATGAATAAATGAAAACTAGCAGTCTCGTCCATACAACACAATAAATACCAAAGCCCAAAGTGGGTTGATGTTTGGGAGTCAGATCTTCTCCACTGAGAGAACAGAAAGTACTCCAAGCAAAGATAAATCCTCCTACCACGCCAGCACTGGTACAAACCACAGTGGGGAGGAAGAACGGGACAGCGAGCGGCTTGAGCTTTAAAGGCAGATGGCCCAGGGTTGCCATCTTTCTCTGCAGGCGGTCCTTGTGTGGCCCTGGGTCTCCTGCTTAACCTCTGGAGCCTTGGGCTCCTCCTTTATCATTCGGGGATAATAATAACCCACATCGTCATGTTGTTGTGAGGAATAAATGAAATTATGTATATAAAACTGATAGCACTTCATGGACACTTAGAACTGGTCCCACTCAGCCTCCTTCCTTTCAATGTTACCAAAGCAGAGTCAGAGCCTAATAAAACCTGTGTTTCTAACACACACAGGCAGCTACTGCTGGTGAGACTCAATCTAACGAAACAGGGATGGAAGCAAAGACTCACTTCCTGGACTAGAAACCTGGAGGCGGTAGGCACAGCCCAGAGCACCCCGACTGGGTTCAAAGGTCTTCAGGATCCTTGACTTGGAATCTCAAAGGCCTCCCCTCACTCAAGGAGCAGCTAGCAGGGGCTTCATGCCAACACCCCCTGCCCTCTGCCCCACGGGTTCAGTGTCAGAGGAATAGATCAGAAAATAGAACAGTCAGGGGGCTCTTCTCCATCTTCCCCACTTTGAAGATCACCATTTTCTGCAAAGAGAAACAGAAGAAAGTCTGAAAGAGAACACGAGGAAATGTTAACAGTGGTTACCTCTGGGGACAAGATCCCAGGTGACTTTTTTAATCTTTTAAATATTCTCTTCTATTTTCTAAACTTTCTATAGTGAATTGTTTCTATTGTCTGAAAACACTTACGATACCCATGTTATACTTAATAAAAGACCAGTTTCCCTGTGCCCCAGCGGAGTCATGCCCCTGTGAGCACAATCAAGTTGTGACATCCAGTCCTGTTCTGGAATCTCTGACAGTGGAGGTTCAGAACTCTGTGGCCTAAGGTCCAAGAATGCTACAATGACCCTGGAACCCTGAGACCATCAATCAGATGACTACAGTCTTTGAGAGGTGAGCTGAACAGAGACCACCTCAACAAAGGAGGCAGGCTCATTCAGGGTATCCACAGTTGTCTCTATGGTTGGCACTGGTGGGCAAGAGAAGCCCAGAGCTGGGGACAGATAATGAGGAAGAGAGAGGTTGAGGCTAACACACTTCATAGGACAGGTTTCTAGAGACATTTATGCCTCGTTGAAAGGAAGCAGTGAGAGAACCATTGCAACCTGCCAAAGCCCCTCAAGTTTCTTGTAAAGGGTCTTTTTGGTCAATTAAGAAGAAATGTGGAAGAACTCCCCTAGTAAAATTCCCTTTCCTGCACTTGGGCTTTGTTGGTTGGTTCATTCATTCTCTCACTCATTCATTCATCAATCACTTACTGAGCCCCTCTGGGTGACTTCCATTGCATCTGTGGGGCTCTATGATTAACTAAGACCATCTTCCCATCATTCCCATCACCACCACCACTCAAGAGGAAATCTTAAGGAATAATAGGGGCTGGGCATTTGTTTTGCTTAGGAACGTGGAAATGAAGAGAAGGACAAGGAGAGATAGACAGCTGGCAGGAGAGAAGAACTCTGGAGAAGAGAATCCAAAGATGTCTAAGGAAGGATTTTGAAGACATTATGCTCTTCTATCCTCCCCATGAAATCTTCAGTAAAATACACACCCTTCACCAAATGCTTTTGAAGTTGGACTGGGCAGGATGTCAAGATGGGAGGCAGCTGAAAGCACAGGCTGAGGAGGCCCAATCAGGTCTCTATTGCACCCAAATCAAAAGATGCTATCCCTGCCCTCAAAGAGCTCAAGGTCCAGTGGGAGAGACTCTGCAAAGAAATGAGCACCAAGGTGGTGTATGCTTAGAAGAGAGTTGCCAGGGCCTTGGGAACAAAATTTAAGGGGCTTCAAAAAACTCAGTAATCAAGATGAATATAGGGGCCGTCCCGGTGGTGTAGCAGTTAAGTTCATGCGCTCCGCTTCGGCGGCCCGGGGTTCACAGGTTTGGATCCCAGGCGCAGACCGAGGCACTGCTTGTCAGCCATGCTGTGGCGGCGTCCCATATAAAGTAGAGGAAGATGGCACAGATGTTAGCCCAGGGCCAGTCTTCCTCAGCAAAAAGAGGAGGATTGGCAATGGATGTTAGCTCAGGGCTGGTCTTCCTCACACACACACACACACACACAAAGATGAATAAAACTGATGCACCATTTTACAAAATCCAACAGTGCAAAAATGCACGATGAACAAAATGTCAAAATTTTAAATAAAGAGATCCGTGGACAGGGCTGGGATTAGGGTGAGGTGAGTAAGGGTGAGGTGAGTAAGACTGAGTCTTGCCAGGTAGGGTCGGACTCTATCTTGACTTCCAAATGTTGATATTTACTTCAAGGTAGACTATTTTTTTGCATTAAATTTAATTTTTTAAAATATTGCACCAAAATATCATTTATCTTGATTACTCCGTTTTCTGGTGCACTTACATTTTGTGCCCGAGTGAGTGTCTCGCTCTCCACACCCTAGCCTGGCCACGAGGGAGCACCTGGGAAGGAGGGACCAATGCAGCCTGAGAGGCCAGAAAATGCTTCTCTGAGGACCCAGCATTCGAAATGGATTCCCAAGAATAAATGGAAACTAATGTATGCAAAAAATAAAAATAAAAAACAGGCAATCTGGCTGGAGGGCACAGCCTACGCAGGGGTGTGGAAGAGTGTGGTATGTTGGAGACAAGGGCCACCAGCGGCTCATAACTGGAGTGCCCGGTCTCACTTCATCTCTGAAGTCTCCTTCCTCACAGGTAAAACACCAGGTTCAACCAGGTGACCACTGAGTCATTCAGCACTTATGAAGCAACTCGTACATGCCGGGTAGCATAGATTCAAAAATATGAGAAAATGTAGAAGACACAACCCCTGTTCTGTAAAAGTTCATGTCAAGCCAAAACACCCTACGTCATTTCTGGTTCTTAACATTCTACGAGCGTTGCTTTTGTTTTTGACATTTTATTGTTATTATTTTGTGTGTGTGTGAGGAAGACCAGCCCTGGGCTAACATCCGTTGCCAATCCTCCTCTTTTTGCTGAGGAAGACTGGCCCTGGGCTAACATCCGTGCCCATCTTCCTCTACTTTATATGGGACGCCGCCACGGCATGGCTGACGAGCAGTGCGTCGGCGGGCGCCCAGGATCCGAACCCACAAACCCTGGGCTGCCAAAGCACGAACTAAACTGCTGCGCCACCGGGCTGGCCCCTGTTTTTGACATTTTAAATGTTACCATCATCAAAAAAGCATTATTTAGCAGTTGTCCACATGATATCATTTTCTTTAAAAACAACACTTAGGGGGCTGGCCCCAAGGTGTAGTGGTTAAAGTTAGGCTTTAACTCCGCTTCGGTGGCCTGGGTTTGTGGGTTTGGATCCCGGGCAAGGACCTACACCACTCGTCAGCCATGCTGTGGTGGTGACCCACATACAAAGTAGAGGAAGGCTGGCACAGATGTCAGCTCAGGGCTAATCTTCCTCAAGCAAAAAAAGAGAAAGATTGGCAACAGATGTTAGCTAAGGGCCAGTCTTCCTCAGCAAAAAAAAAAAAAAAAAATTAATCCTATGCAGTTATATAGTGATGTGATAATCTGTTTCAAAAAAGGGCTTCCACAGATGAGATCTCATTTGCTCCTCTCATTAACCTGGGCAGCAGGCTGGAGTTAGCTCTGTCTCTCATTTTCCAAGAGGAATCTGAAACTCAGCATTTAAGCAACTTCCTCAAAGTTTTCTGATCAGAAGGGCAGAAGTGGGACCCAGAATCCAGGTCTCCTAACCCCTGTCCCTTCATTGATTTGTGTAGGGGGAATGAGGCAGCAACCTGGAGAGCAATTTTCCTCCAGTTCCATATAAACTTTGCTGAGAAAGCAACTCCTGGCTTCAAGCTGATCCCTGGCAGGCTGGAATGCACACAGACCACTTTGGTTCATTCTGAGCTCCCTGCTGGGGATGGTAAGAGAATGACCAGCCCCAAAGCTTCCTCAGCAAGGAAACAAAAGAAAACGCTTTCCCACTCTTCCCCCACCCCTACCTACAGATTCTAGCCGCGCCCCCCCCTACCCCCCCCACCCCGGCCCGGAGCAGCCAGAGGACCTGGAAACCTTACATCCAACCATTAACTGCACAGCAGGCTTCTGTCATGTGCATCCTCTCAACCCTGGATTTCACTTCACACACCAAAGTCCCTGCCAGATTTGAAAAGTCGCCTCTTCCCATCCTAAAATTAAAAAACAAACAAGCCGCAAATGTTAAGCCAAGCAGGGCCCTCGGAAAGCAGCAATCCCCGCTGGAAGGAGTGCCATCCCACGTTTAAGCCTGGGGGAGACCCTGCCTCCCCCAGCCTGGATCAGGCTGGTGTCCTCCTGAAGCCCTGGGCAGCGGCCAGCAGCCGGGGGGACGCATTCACCGGATCCCACGCAGCCCTGCAGTTCCTCTCTGCAGCAGGCCGGTCCTGGATGTATGAGACAGGTCTGCTGGAAATATCGTCATGCTGAGCCCTCACAGAAGGTCCACATCCCTCACAAGGAGGCGGGCAAGTGACCCGAGGAATGGCACAAGGCCTCAGCATCCTGGCCGACGTGAGCTGGCCCAGGAGCCTAACAAACCTGGGGCAGAGGGCCAGGAGGGTGTCAGAGCCGCAGACACAGAGGACCATCCAGAATGCAGCGAAGGGCAGGAAGCCGAGTCAGGCCAGAGCCCAGTCCCCTCTTTGGCGCCACCCCTGACCACTCCCCACAAAGCCCTAGACTTGCCTGCACTTCTTTACTGCTTCGTATTGTCATTGTCATCGCCACCATCATCATCACCTCGCCATAGGTAGCATTTACTCAGTGTAGTGGGCTGGAAGGTGCCGCCACCCCCGCCAAAAGACATGTTCACATCCTAATCCCAGGAACCTGTGAATGTTACCTTATTTGGAAAAAAACTGGGTCTTTGCAGATGTGATTAAACTAAGGATCTTGAGAGGAGGCGCTTAGCCTGGATTATCCAGGTGGGCCCTAAAATGCAATCACATGGATCCTTACAATTTAGAGGCAGAGGGAGATTAGACTGAGACCCACAGAGGAGAAGACACAGAGGAAAGAGGGAGGCAACGTGACCACGGAGGCAGAGCCTGGAGTGACACGGCCCCAGCCAAGGGACGCGTACAGCCGCCAGAGCTGCAAGAAGCAAAGGAGGATTCTCCCCCAGGGCCTTCCGAGGCAGCATGGCCCTGCCAACACTTTGATTTGGACATCTGGCCTCCAGAACTGGGAGAAAATAAATGTCTGTTGTTTTAAGTCTCCCGGTTTATGGTAATGAATACACTGAACACCACACTACCATCATCATCACAGGTAGCATCTACTGGCACATTCCAGGCACCGGGCAGTGTGTTAGTCGCTTTGCAAGGCTGTCAACAACTCCATGAGTTATTTCCATTTAACAGATGAGCAAACTGAAGCATCATGATATTAAGGAACTTGCCAGGGTTGTTTGGGACCCAGCTGAAACACAAGCCCGTCCAGACTGCTCTTTCCAGTAGAAGACCATAAACGGTTAGACAGCGTCTGACTTCTCTGCAACCACCTCAGGAATTTGCACATAGGAGTTGAACTCATTTTTGATCCCAAATGATATTTTTACCAGAGTTATCTCTGAGGCTTGGCTCTTTTCAAAAGTCAGGGGATGACTAACTGTGGGGCCAGGAGACAACGTTTCAAATGACCTGAGTGGCGTTCTGATGAGTTTGCCAGCACCTAAATAGCTCAGATGGGCCTGCGGGAGTTTCCCATTCTCCTTCCTAAGGAAGGACTTTGAAGCCAAGACCCCACCAAGAGACGCCTCAGCATTGACTAATGGAGCAGAAAAACAGCGTGGTACTTTTGCCCTCTTTGGGAACAGAGATTAAACTGGACATACAAGGAGAACATCATAACCTTCCAGAAGTCTCCCTGGCCCAGACAGCAGTACACCAGAGAAGATTCCTGAATCTTCTCTAGGAACAGAGAGGAGAATCTTGGAGGTCAGGGTTAGCTCCACTCAGGAATCTAAGGATACAATCAACCATGACAGGGCTCAGCAGAATCCAGTCAGAAGGAGTAGGGGTTGTAGGACTAAATTTCACACCAATATCTTTAACTTGTCTTATTAGACACACCACATATATGGGAAGGGCTGGCTGGCTTGACCCACAGTCTTGCTTGTACAGTAGTACACGTTATGGCTGGATGTGGTTCCATCTGGAAATGGGCCTGGGCAAGTCCACTTAACTCCCACAGATGCTGGGCCATTCAGCGCCGGGGCCCTGGCCAGTCCCCGAATACAGAGCAGTGGCTCTGATGCTTTCAGTGCTGCAGCCTGGGTAACCACAAATGCTAATTACCCCAGGGAGGCCCATAAACTTAACAGAAACTGCTGAAAAAGTAGCTCTGCCTTGCTGTGACCTAGCTAACTACCCCCTGCTCTGTTCAGAGGAAACCTCATTGCCTCAAGCAGAGCAAATATTAAGTCAACTTTGCAGTATATTCATTCAATTTTTTTTTCCTGGGAAATATTCTCCCTGAGCTAACCTCTGTTGCCAATCTTCCCCTTTTTTCCCCTCCCCAAAGCCCCAGTACCTAGTTGCATGTTACAGTTGTAAGTCCTAGTTCTTCTACGTGAGCCGCTGCCACCGCATGGCTACTGACAGACGAGAGGCGTGGTTCACATCCAGGAACTGAACCCAGGCCGCCGAAGCAGAGCACGCTGAACTTGAACCACTAGGCCATCAGAGCTATCTCTCCTTCAATTTTCACTGAGGAGAAAGGGAGGGAACCCTAGGAGGTAATCACCACCTCAGAGTGGTTCTCAGCCTCCAGGAGTGAGAAGACAGCCTGTTGGTCAATCCCTCGGAGTCCCAGCCCAGTGTGTATGGTCTGCTCAGTACATCTAGCACCCACTGGATCACCTCGTAGGGAAAAGTGGGCCAGAGGCTCAGCACCCAACCCCTTGGGTTTTGCCACAAGGTGGGAGGGTAAAGGGCAGTAAGAAGCATGAATTGTTAGCAAGCCTAATATTCTGGCATGTTCTATGTGTAACTGGAGACTCTCAGAGCGTGGGACCTCGGAGGTCAACTAATTCAGTGGCAGCCAATCCAATGAGAAGGTGGCCAGCCCTGCTCATCTCTTTATTGCCTTCCCAGGAGACTTGTTTAGTCTCATGAGGGCCTTTGCTCACACAGGTCCACAGTTCCTATTTGCAACTGCCAAATCCAAAGAGCTTCGACAACTGAGTTTGCTATGTAAGACATTTGGCAGCAAAACTTTGCCTAATCTGAGCTGTCTTGAGGCCATTTAGAGCCTTTCTTCACCCTTGTAATATTTCTTTATTTTGCTGCTGAAATATCAATTCATTTGATTACTAGATGCTAGTCCAGACCCCCCTGGAAGTACCGTATAACCCAATATAGGCATCACGTGACCCTTCTAAAGATCTAAAGAAAGCTGAGTTCTGAAATACATCTGGTCCTGAGGATTGCAATAAGGAATTGTGGACATGCAGTTCCAGGGTTGAATGTGCTCTTGTGTTTCTCCGCCAGCCTCGGTCCATCACCTACTGGAAGCCCTTACGTATGAGCCAATCTTGCTGTGAGCTTTCCTGTGCTCAGAAGTCTTTCTTGAAACTTGGTGACTTAGTTTGGACTTGCATTTGTGAGTGAGTGTATGATTTTGTCTATTTTTATGTCCCAAATGAATTAATTCTCTCTGGGATGTAATAGCCTATTTGGGCCCCCTTTAGCCTCAGTGCACCACCTCCACAGCCTGTGTATGGCAGGTGTGCAAAGATTCTGAGTTTTTAGGTCCTCACCTGACTGATTCCAGAACCCTGCAACTGCAGGCATGAGAAGACTAGAAAAGTCTAGAAACAAGAAGAAAATTCAATAATGTGGCGGATTACAAAATTAATATATGAAAATTGTTAGCATTAATATATACAAAAATAATAGTTTGAAAAATACAATGGAAAACAATTCCCCATTTTCAACAGAAACTAGAAATATTTTTAAAATTTTGATATACTGATATTCAATAAGAAATATATATACATGCCTGACCTATTAGAAAATAACTTTAAAACTAATGATAAATAAATATTATTAGTTTTTTTGGTATAATAATGGTATTATGGCTATATAGTTTTTAAAAGTCTTCATATTTTAGAATTACATACCTAAACATTTACAGAGGGAATAATGATGTCAGGGATTTGTTTGAAAATAACATAGGGGGAGCAGTGGGTGTGGATAGGCAGGTGTGGCCATGGGTTGAAGGTCATAGAGGCTGTTTGATGGGTACAGGAAGGCTCATTTTACTGGTCTCATGACTTTTGTGTATGTTCTAAATTCTACATATTAAAAGTTTAAAAAAGTCGATTGAGGGACTGGAAGAAAATTTTTAGTTAAGAGAAAGGCCTCACTTGCTTTCAGATAAAAAGGTTCAATGACTTTTTCCTCCAAATTAATCTATAAATTCAATGTGAACCCAATTAAAATACCAATAAGGAGTCCTTTTGGAAAGTTCCTCTGGAAAAATAAACATATAATAACTAGGAAAATTATGAACGAGAAGGGGGTGAAGAGAGTTGGGCAGAGAAAGCCTGGTCTTACAAGCACTAAAACTTATTAGGAAGCTATAACAATTAAAGCAATTTAGCAATGGAGAACAAATAGACAGGGCAATGGTGCAAAATAAAATTCCAAAAACAGGCTCAGGTGCCTACTATGTGCCAGGCATTATTCAAGATGTTGAATAATCAGCACCAAACAGAACAGACAAAAATTCTAGCCTTTCAATAAGTAAACAAATGAGAAAATTCATATAGTGATAGGTGTTGCCGACAAAATAAAGCAAGACAATGAGATAAAGAGTGATGAGGGTGACCTATGAGTTGAGACCTCAGGAATCGGCCATGACAAAGATGATCCAGGAGAAGTTCATTCCAGGCAAAGAGAAAAGCAAAACAAAAATCCTGAGGTTGAAATGAGCTCTGCATGTTCAAGAGACAGAAAGAAGATCGTGGATGACAGGAAAAGAGGCCAGGAAGAGAAGCAGGGTCCGGATTATGTAAGCCTTCCAGGGGCTGGTGAGAAATCTGGATTTTAATCTAATTGAGATGGAAAGCCATTTGAGGGTTTTAGTTTGCAGATATGATCTGATTGACATTTTTTAAAAATTACTCTGGCTACTAGGTAGAGGGAAGACTCTATAAAGACAAGAATGGAAATACAATTCCAGTTTTCCCCAGCAACAGTCTACAAGAGGTGATGTTGGCGTAAAGTAGGTAGAAGTGATGGAAATGTTAACAAGCGGTCTGATTTGGGATACAATTTTGACATGGTGCCAGTTTGCTGATGGATTAGAGGTAAAGGAGGAGAAAAAGAAAGGAATCAAGGATTACGCCTAGTGGTTTGGTCTGAGTGACTGGGTAAATGACGGTGCCATTAACTGAGAAAGATAAGATGAGCAGAAGCAGGTTTGGCAGTGATGGTAGTAAATCAAGGACTTCATTATCATATCTGTCTATCACTTGAGATACAGATCAGACATCCCAGAAGAGCTGGCAGTAGGCAGGTGGCCGCTACATGAGGATGGAGCTCAACCGTGGAAATGCATATTTGAGCATCATCAGCAATAAAGACACAAGGAGGGCAGCACTTCAGATCTATAAGGAAAATAGAGAGTGTTTCATAACCGGCGTTGGGGCAATTGACTTTGTATTTGGTGGAAAAAACAACTGAATTGCAAATTCAAGCTTAGAGCAAAATAATTTCCAAATGGGTCAAAAATTTAAAAAAATATATTGGCGTGGACATGTGGAAGGAAAATGGCCCTTCTGCACTCTTGTTGGGAATGTAAATTTATGCAACCTTTCTTAGGGACAATGTGGCATTGTTTATCAAATTTAAAATGCACATTTACTCTGTTCCAGTAATTCTACTGTCTGTATTAATTTATCCAACAGATATACATGGAAGAAATTCCCAGGACATATATACAAAGATGCCCACTGCAGTAAACAATTGGAAACAAGCAAAGTGTGTCAGCAGGAGACTGGTTAAATAAATGATCAGATGTCCATACAACAGACTACTCTGCAGGTGATACAAAAGGTGAAAGAAACCTTTATGTGCTCATATCGAACTATCTCCAAGATACAATAAGTAAAAAACAGCAAAGTACAGAACCTCTTGTGCTCTATTATCCTTCTGTGTAAATATGTGTATGTTTATGTACAAAGACTTTCGTTGCATTTTTAAAAATTATTTTGCAGTGTGAATTTTGTAACCATGTACCTATTTTCCACTTAAAAAAAACACCAAAAGGAATTATCTGAACAGTGACATTATCAGTCACCTTTCTGTTTCTTTATACTTCTGCGTACATTTTTTTAAAAAGCAACTTAACAAGTGTTATTAGGACAAAAAACAAAAAAGTAACTTCAAAGAATATGGTCCCATATCCTACCCACTAACTCCGGAGGCAAATCACTTTAAATCTGCCTGAAAATCTTATGACCTTCTTTTCCAATTCTTTTTATTTTTCTGATGTTCTAATCTAACTGAGATTTTGTACCTTGAGGCTCTGTTGGAAGCAGCCTGTACCCAAAGCCTCGCTGTAAAAGTTGCGGGGGAGCTACAGAACTGCCAAAGTGGGTTGTTTAATGAGCAAACCTTAAGGGTCGAATGCAAATTGCTCACAAACACCAGATGGCAGGGGTCAGGCGGGAGATCACCCCAAACAGATAAAGTCAGAGCATTGGCCAGGTCCAGAGAAAGATAAATGACTCGCATCTGATTTGGAGGGGAGGAGGATATCACCAGATTCCTGCAGCTGGTGGGCAAAACACTCACGCAAGATCTGAGAAGGGGTCTTTCTACTTCAGCTGCCAGTTGGGAAGCTGGGCAAAAGGTGGGAGTGGAGGATGCAAAGGCAGCTTGTGGTGGAAATGGAGAGTCTTGGCCTATGTGAAATTCGCCTGTGGGGCTTTTGAGGACTAGCTGCTCTGAAATCCCAAAATGTTTGAACTATGTACACATTGTGTGTACACACACACAAACACACACACACAGTCTAAAGACTGAGAATGTGCTAGTTCTATTTAACCACGGAGGAGAAAAAGCCAAACATAATTCATTTGAACAATAATTAAGAATTTTAAATGAGGAAGGAAGGTATCCAATTAGTCCTTTTTTAAAACACTTCCAGTACCTCTAAAATTATACACCTTATTTAAATACAAAGTAAACAGTATCAGCTAGTGGTAGGCATATTTGTTGTAATAAAGCCTTGTTTTTAATAGGAAGCAAGACTGAACCATTCCACTTCTCCCGATTAAGCACCTTTACAGGAAGCCAGGCTGCGGGAAACCCAAAACTATCACTGAGGCACGAGACCCTCCCAGGGGGCAGTCTGCCCTGACTGTGGACACAGTACCATGGAAGAAATAAATGTACTAGCATTGGCCTTGCAGACTCAAACTTCAAAGTGATCACAGATCAGAGCATCCCATTCAAATGCTGACCCCTTCTCACTGCCAAGTCTAACCTCACCTCTCTGGCTAAGCTTGGGGAGCTCTCCCACTCCCCTTCAGTCTACAGGAAATGCAGAACAGCTGCTTCAGCTCATCATTTCTATCCTCACTCTCACCTCCTCTGGTTTAACCAGTCCCAGCTCCTTTAAACTTTCCTCTTGGGTCTAATTTTCCAATCGTATAATTATCTCTGTGGGTAGTAGGGAGAAGAAAGAATGTGATGTTCCAAAAAAAATTATATCCTTCCTTTGGTCCTATACTCTGCATTTTCTGCCCCTGGTAAAGGAATCTAAACTATGCCACTACAATGTATTTAGTTGTAGTAAGCACCTCTCCAGCGTTCTTTCTTTTAAATTTACTACTGCCTTCCTAAGAGAAACTATAGCAAAGGGGAGCTGGCTCAGGGAAAAGTGTAGCTTAGGGGAGCTGGATTTTTTAAACGGAGTTTCTATATTCACCAAAAGCATCACACACCCTGAGAGGGATAGAGGAGAGCTACAAGAAGGGCACCAGGCTGTGATGTGACTAGTCACCAAATGGGCGTGAGATAAGGCACCGTAGGCTGAGGTTACAGGAAGACAGGGTTGTCCAAATGCCAAATAACTCAAGCTTATCCACACTGTCACGTGGCCAGAAAACAAGGATTCAAGGTTTAACGAAGTCAAAACAATCAGGAGAACTGAAGAAAATACATACCCCTCAATTCCAACAGTTGTTAACATCAGCTTGTAAATATCTTAAAACAATGTCTAATCAAACATTTTTTAAGGTTAATTTTTTATTAAGGGACTAACTTTTGAAAAGAGTTTTATAATTTTGAAAACTTGCCATCAGCATTTTGTGATCCAATATGTAGAAAAGGCAAGTGGTGGTAGGCAGATAGTTAGATATACATCTATATTATATACACATTATATATTCTATTATACATATATGTGTTATATTATATATTAATAATATATATTATATGTATAGATATACATACTATATGAGAGATGTGAAGCTCAGAGAGTTTTAGTTTTCTTGAGGCCATAAAACTAATAAATAGAAATCCTTTGATTCAAACCCAAGCGGGACAATAAGTCCTGTGGAAAATCTACGATGTTAATAATGAGCCAATACCATCTGCTATTTACAACCCAAGGCGACGGATGACAGTCAGGTTTTAGTTGTTATTCGAGAGGAAAAATGTATTCCATGTAAGAGAACCCCACAATCAATGCGATTCATTTTGTCTTGCTTTTTTAATGCCCTGAACTAAGATACTCTGACATTAAACAGAGATGGTACTAAATGCACTGTGGAATCCTGGATCAGATCCTGGAACAGATAAAAGATATTAATGAAATCTAAATAAAGTATGGAGTTTAGTTAATAGAAATGTGCCATGTTGGTTTTTCAGTTCTGACACAGGTGCCATGGTTATGTAAGATGTTAACGATAGGGGAAATAGGGTAAAGGGTATATGGGAATTCTTACTATCTTGGCAATTTTTCCATGTGTCTAAAGTTATTCCAGAATAAAGAGTTCACTAACAATAAACAAATAAATATCGATACAAGTATCGATAAACCAACAGTCTTAAACCTTTAATGTTTATCACATGTTAAAGGAAGGAAACAGAAGCAATTTTCCACCCAAGTGGTGGCTCCATATTCAGAAGCATTTAGTGATAATCTGGCAATGGTCTCCATTCATGGGAAAAGCAAAACCATTTACATACATGGTGGTAATTATTTTGCAGGTGTTGACCTTGAGGGCAAGAAGGATGAGGGAATCCTGGGAAGGAGTTCAGAGTTGGCCAATCTCCCAAATGGACATCATCTGAGAAGCCAAGACTGGACATCATCTAAGAAGCCAAGACTGGCTGAGAAACACAAGCTTGACCAGTAGCTACGGTGCATCTCTCTGAAATGCAGGAGACAAGCTGCCAGACTGGGCACAGGCTTCCTGCACCCACAACGGGAGGTATTTACAAACCCAGCAGGGCCTGGCGCCTGGTCAGGGATTTCAAGGACAAGCCAGCAGCATTTCCAGAGAGTGGCGGCATAATTAAGCTCACATGTCCAGACGAGAAGCCTGGAAGACCCTGGCTGCAGAGCCATAGGCTTGCTCCTGGCTGCCTGCGTGTGTTCATCACCAGAGTCTGGCCACAGAAACGGGACAACATGCAGGTGGATTCTACGTAGCACGGGAAGACTTATCTTCCCGAGGCTGACATGAATGAGCAATACTTGTTAAAATAAGTTTTCGAAGGGCAAAGTTCCTCCCAGTCCTCGGGAAGCTGAATTCACAGCCAGCCCACTCGACCTCCCATTAGTGGTTGGCCTGGGAGATTTTATTTGGACCCAGCACTCTTCTGACTTCCTCTTTGATTACGTGGATGGGTGGAAACCTTTCCGTTGCACTGTCTGGAAAGCAAAGGTTTGCGGATTCCCAATATCTGCTCTACCCCTTCCACCTGACAAGAGTCTTTGCTGTAAAGGGAAGCTGGAGTCACCATCAGACTTGTCCCCTAAGATTGAGGCAAATTCTGATGACAGGCAGTCAGCTAAGGGTCTTTCCCGCTCCAGGCCCACCCTCATTCAGCTTTTCCGTGACACCTACTCCAACCACGAATGAGTGAATGAATGAATGAATGAATGGGACTTGACGAGTCTTCTCATTCATTTCATGAATGCAAAGCACATCATAAACAAGAAATAATTCCACATCTGTTATCCAAGCAAGATGCTGTAGAAGACGAATCTTGAGCTAAACATTTTGGGAATGATGGTATTTGAGGATCTGATAAAATTCTACAGACCCTGTGCTTTTATATAAGTTTAGGCATTCCACAGAGCCCTTGAAGGTGAATTCAATAATCCTCGGTTGATACAGTCTCAGTACTACAAGATCCAAGAGACTTAATAAAAAGGAGGAACATTTGAAAATCTGATATTCATTCCTGAGAGGAAGTAGATTAAAAATGGATAAGTAGACATAAGTACACGACTATCCAAATTTACAGCCCATTAGCTGGAGGTCAAAAATACCTCTGTTTCCTCATCTGTAGAAAGGTACTATTTCACAGGGATGCTACAGAGAATAAATTATGTGAGCTAATATTTATGAAGCATGGGGACAATGCCTGGCACACAGTAAGCACTACCTAAGTGCTTGTTACAAAAAAATACAATTGAGTACAACTCAATACACTACCACACAATACAGTGACAAGTTTCTTATCAGGTCACAACACCCCACAAGATCCCTGTGACGGAATCTCAGTGTCCTCAGAGCCGACAGCTCTCAAGATGAAAGAGCTGCTGCTTCAACCCACTTTTTAAAAGCCTGTTTTCAAGAGAGAAACTTTTGAAAGCATAAGCTACTAGAAATGTCTTTAAGCATAAGCTGCTTTGTAAAAGTGAAAAAATATTTTGCTTTCCACAAGCAAACTTGGAATCTGTGCCAATTCAGTCTGAATCTTTCAATCAAGTGCAAGGAAAAAAAGAAGCACCTGGCAAGTCATTTTAATAGGAAGATAATGCTCTGATAAGTATGTCTCCCACACAAGACAAGAGAGCCCTTCTTGGTTAGTTCAATGGAGGGTGGCTTTGTAAAGAGAGACCATCATCTTGCCCACCTCTCTTCCCCTCAAACAGTCTGGAAGGGCAAAATTTTTTGACATCACCAAGTATACAAAAAAAAAAAAAAAAAAGAAGAGTTACCTAAGGAGGCAGGACCCTAACTAATTCTCCCTTTGACATAATTTAAAAGCAAAAATAAGAAACACAATTGAAAATGCCCAGACTATAAACCACAGGGGTGCTGTGATGCAGGACCGAAGCTCCCAGCTGTGGGAGCGCCACCAGCACACGGCCCTCAACTGCCCGCTCTCTCGGGGAATTGCCCTCAGCAGCTGCTTCCGACATGGGGCAGAAAGGCTGGGCTCCCCGATCAAAATGCAGAGCAACTCTTAAGGGCCATCCAAGTCCAGAGATCCCAGGGGTTGCCTGAATCCTTGGCTGAGACCACCTTGCAGCCCAGCTTCTCCCTCAGCCCGGTCCCACTTCCCACCTTTCCCCCACGGGGTCTGATCATGAGCTATACCCCCGGAGCTTCCTCCGCGGTTTTTCACTCAGAGTCAGCTTCCCAGGGAATCCAACCTGTGACACACAGGGGCCCTGGGGGAATGCCTGCTGACCATCTTTCCCATGTGTTTGGGTTTTTATAAAGAGGTTTATTGAGGTACAACTGACATACAATAAACTGCACAAATTTACAGCATACAATTTGATAACTTTTAACATATGTATATATCCATGAAACCATCATCACAATTAGGATGATTCTTACGTGGATGGTGAGTTCTCACGTGACGGCAGGTTCTCACATAGATGGAAGGTCTCACATAGATGGAGGGTCTCAACTAGATGGCGGGTCTCAACTAGATGGCGGGTCTCACATAGATGATGGTCCCTTCTTGGGCTATAGGCTCCCAAAGTCCCAAGTTTGAATCCTCCACGTCTCTCAGCTCTGACAGAAGACAGTGTTACTTGATCTCTCTCTGTCCTCATTTGTCGTATTGAGGCAACAATAGCACCAACCTCAAAGGGCTGTTGCATTGATTAAATGAAGCTCACAGTACCGTGCCCTCAACAAACTGCAGCCATTAGTATTTTATGATGATCACTCCCAAATGTTTCATCTGTCCCCAGACTCCTTCCCTCTCCAACTTCCACATTTCTCTACAAGGTCCCATCATCACTCTCTAAGTCGCCCCAATTCAGAGGCATCCAGTCAGCCACAAAGCTCTCTCTCATCCTTCTTCCGTTCCCTTCCCCTCCTCTGGCCACCACCCCAGTCCAGACTGCTATCATCTCTCGCTTTCACTTTTATAATTGCCCAATTCAGTGGTTTCTAGACATCTAGATTTCACAGGCCAATAAAAATTTTACAAATTATTTTTGGAACTAAACTACTTTTTTTTTGCAAATAAAGATACTAAATAAATAAATATCACTGAGAAATACCATAAATTCATTAACGACAAGACAGTTTAACCCCTTCCAAAGTAGGAAGGCCATAAGTGCAGCATAAAGCTCTGTTTTTAAGAGAGCTTTAAGAAAAACTCACTGTATTGACCTTATTTTCTTCATTTCTCACCAGACTGATAGAAACTCCAGCACTGACCAGCACCTGTCATTTCACAGAAAGCCTTTGGAAACCTGTTGTTCTCAGTCGTCTTCCCGACTGTTTTAGCCTGAGCTGCTAGAACAGAATACCACAGACTGGGTGCTTAAACAACAGAAATTTATTTCTCATGGTTCTGGAGGCTGGGAAGTCCAAGATTAAGGTTTCGGCCAATTTAGTTCCTGCCGAGGATTCTCTTCCTGGTTATGTCCTCACATGGCAGAGAGAGGGAAAAAGGGAGAGAGCAGGCTCCCTCATGTCTCTTAAAGGCACTAATCCCATCCTGAGGGCTCCACCCTCATGACCTAATTACCACCCAATCCCTATTGTGATGGTATTTGAGATGAGGCCTTTGGGAGGTAATCAACACACCTTATGCACACAACCTTCCTGCTGGAAACCCAAGGGTCACATCCTGTTGTTCTGGGTAGGGCTCATCTGACATAAGACCTGAAGCCCCGCCAGGGAGAGTTTCCAATGTAGCTGTTTGCATTTTAGAGCTCAGAATGCCTTCTCCCACAGAAACTTGGATACACACAGTGGGGAGAACCCCCCCCCCCCAATCTCTCTTGAAGGGAACACAGTTCTGTCCTCACAGCCCTAGAGAACCAGCAGCCATGGGTGACAGAGCTGCTCTGGAAAAGAAAGAGCCCACATTCCCACCTGAGATGTCCCAGGAGGGATCCTGGCCACCCCAATGCACAGACCAGGATGGCAGTTCCCTGCTGCCCTCCTCTCCCCACAATGGGATGTCTTCTTTGGGTGATTTTTCTGGTGCAGCAGCCACTTTTCTTTCCCCACACTATCTCAAACCTTCTCACTAAAGCATGGAGAAATGGTTTCCTAAGAATTTTTACTGTTGATACAATAGGAAACAGACAATGACTAAACATAACAATGGGCAAGGCGACAGCATTTCTAGAAGTCTACAAAGAGTTCATTACCAGAATAGTTCCTGGGTTCAGTGGTATGTAAAGGGGGCGGCTCCCCCCTCCCAGCCCCATCTGCCTTAGGCCTTCCCTGATCCCTGAGTACAGCTGCTTCTTTGGCTCTGAGAACCATCTCCTAAACCCCAGCCCCCAGAGACTATCTCCTCTGAACCTCCTAGAATTTCAGGTTGGCACACCTGAACTTCTTACCTTGCATAAGGCAGGCTTTCTCCTCCTATTTTCCCCTTTTAAAACTCAAATCAAAAAAATAAAAGACTCAAAGGTGCAAAGTGGGCTCTTTGGGAACTGAGAGGGTGTTAGTGAGATCCTTCTACATATCAAAGGCAAACTCAGATCTGCTGTCGCTCACGGAGGAAGGCTAACTCCTCCCTGGACACAGGAGGGAAGGCCCAGGACTGGGGGAGGGCTTGGTGGGGGAGGGGAAAGCAGCAGCCACAGCTTTAATCAACCTGGAGGAATAAGAGGGAGCTAGAGGGACCAACTGAAATTACCAGCAATTGCAGGGACAGCTTTGAGCCTTTGGTCCCACCAAAGCTCTCCCCCTCACTGGTCTGTGGATGGCTGCTACTCCAAGTGTGGTCCTCCAACTAGCAGCGTCAACATTACGCAGGAACTCAACGAATAAAGACTCTCAGGCCCCTCCCCAGACCTACTGCATTAGAATCTATATTTTAACAAGATCCTCAGGTGATGGTATGCCTGTTAAAGTCTGAGAAGCAGTGTCGTAGAATATCTAGGACAGTGGTTCTCAAGCTGGGGTTGCCTCAGGGTCATTTGGCCACATTTGAATGCATTTTTGGTTGTCACTACTGGGAGGTGCTACTGGCATCTAATGGGGACAGACCAGGGATGCTGCTACACATCCTACAATGCACAGGGCAGCCCCCACAACAAAGAATTATGCGACCCCTAATGTCAATAGTGCTGACACCGAGAAACTGTAATCTAGGTGAAAACGTCCAGGAGAGTTGGAGGAGAGGTTCTAGAACCTTAATACTCCAAGTGTGGACTGCAGACCAGCAGCACCAGCAAAGGAGGAGGCTGTTAAATGCAAATCTTTGACCTGACCCCACAACTACAGAATCAGAACCTCCAGGGCTGGGGCCCAGGAATCTGTGTTTTAACAAGCTCTCCACGTGAACTGCATGCGTGCTTTTTCCTTCTCGAATTTCGCATTGAGAAGCATAGTGTAGGCCATGGGTCCCTGCCCTCGGGATGTGTAGGCCATGGGTCCCTGCCCTCGGGATGGCCATCAGGAAACATAGGCTCAGCCAGGTAGGCCACTTGTCCAAGATTTCACACCAGTAACAGCTGCGATCTGGATTTGAAGAAGGGCCAGGTCTTGTGGATGTGGAGGGCAGTGGGCTGGCACCAGCCTCTTTGCTACACAACTTCAAGGACAATGACTTAGACGTTCTGGCTGCTGCTGTAAGCACAGCCTGCCGGGCTTCTGCTCCTGATGCTGACCACAAGAGCATCCTGATATGAGAGCGTGCAGGAAAAAGAGAATTCAAAGCTCTCAGAAAACACTCAACACGGCGTTACCGCATTATGTCCTGGTGATGAGAACAAGGAAGATGTTGGTGATAGGGAACTATATTTAATATGTTCTCAGCCCTTCAAAGTCATGTCCTCTGGAAAACCTTCCCTGATTTCCCCTGATGGAGTCGACATCTCTTTTTTGCTGTTCTCATTGTTGTGCTCATCTTCCCATTGTCCTACTGGACTGTGAATTCTGCTAATTCCCCTGCCCATAGCAGGGCGAGCTCCTTGAGGACAGGAATTATACTGTAGCAGATGCTGTGGTCACAGCCCCTGGCCCACCCTCCCTGGAGGTCAACTACACAGTTCCCAAACTCACTCTAGGGGCCTTCCGTCTCTCTGCCTGAGGGAAGTGCCAGGGAGTTCATGCCCCAAGAAGCAACCTGCACCCAATAAAGGAATAAGAGTGGGAGCTGGTGGATAAATGACCCGGTGTACACCGGTCTTAGTGGGGCAATTCAGAGCTGTGTTCTGCACGGTCTCTTAGAGACGCACAGAGGGTCTGAGCCCCTGTTGTCACAGCAATAACCTCATTCACACACACTTCATCAACTTTTCTCACTTCCTCTCTCATATCCCCATTCCTCACCACAATTTCTGCATCCAGATGAACTTCCTACACCCGAATCCTCGTCTCAGGATCTGCTCTGGGGGAACCCAAACTAAGACAAGTATTTTGCTCATTGCTGAATCCCTGGTAGTTAGCCACCTCCCTAACACAGTAAGTGCTCTCAACAACAAGAATTTATGGAAGGTAAGTAAAAGTCCTGATATACCTGGAAAATCTAAAAACAACAGCAACCAAAAGATTAGCAAAACCCCCACTGATGGCCTGCGTAACGGTAATCCAGAAGAATGTATCTACATTTCTTCTCCTTGAGTTTTTGTCAAAACTCTAACAACAGTCTTATCACTATAGTAACAATTTAATTTCTCATCATTATGTAGGAAAAGAGGGGACCTCACTGGTTACGAGTTTCAGCTCCGGAATCCGGTAGAGCTGGGCTCAAACTCAAACCCCTGGCCCCCATACTTGCTAAGCTCCTGGGCCTCTGTTTTGCCACCTGTAAAAGTGGAATAATAATCATACCTGCTTGCAGAGAGGATTTAATGAGATAAAGGATTTATTAAAGGATTCTGTTCTGGTCCAGCGTAAACCCTCAATAAATGTCCTCAACATTATTACTACAAGCATTATTCTTGTATTGCCCATTTTAAGCAATCTTCATGTTTATTCAGGTGACAGATGGTAGCAAAGTTCCAGAAACAAAGACATTCAACAAACAGTTACTGTACGAATGAATGAAGTGATAATCCAAGAGCAGAATGTAAAAAGCCTGCAGACACTCCTTTTGCAAAAGCTCCTGAAACTTTTCCTGTTCATGAATCCTACTTCTGTTACTAAAAAGCTGTGTGAACTTGGGAAAGTCACCCCATCTGTCTGACATCCTACAGCTCCTACCTATAAAACTTAGATTAGGATTACATTATTCCTAAGGCTCCTTCCAGGCCTGCACTTGGAGATGAAATAACTCCTAGGAAAGGGTGGCAGGAGCCACTCCACGACTGGAGGTTAGACAGAACAGAGCAGGGAGCCGGGGTTGGGCAGAAGAGCTCAGCCTCAGCACTACTGACATTTGGAGCAGGATAATCCTTTGTTGTGGGGGGCTGTCCTGTGCATTGTCAGATGGTCAGCAGCATCCCTGGCTTCTACTCACTAGATGCCTCCAGCACCCCCAGTGACAACCAAAAACACCTCCAGACATTGCCAAATGTCCACGGGGGCAAAGTTGCCTCTGGTTGAGAACCCCCATGGTAGAGGTTTGCTTCCCCCAGTGACCCACAGACCTCCACAGGCCCTGTGGTCCAGCCCCAGCCCCACAAGGGGAGCGGGGACCAAGACTGCTCCCTAGCCTTGGCCTAGGGAGGCTGTTGGCCTGTTTTAATTTTTATTAAAAAAAAGCAACAACAAGAAACTCCTGGGATGCTATTTCTACTTTTCCTCTTATCCTTCATTCTCTACTGCACTTATTAAAAAGCAGGCCCTTTGGAAATGACCAAGCACTCATTGCAGATTTTGAATTATTTTGTTTTCCTTAGTCTGCCATTAGCCATATTTGCCTGCAAATAAGATTGATGTTTTTAAAGCTCATCTACTTGCAACCCCGGAACATAATCCCTTCCCGAGTTATTACTATCTGTTTATGACATTTGGAACAGCAGGAGACCTAAAATCCAAACCCAAATGATCTTGACATGCAAATGTGTCATAGAAACCCAACAACAGCAGAAGATTTCAAAGGATTTATTAGCAACAGAGCTGCTGTTAACTAGACAGATCTGAGTTTTCCAGGCAATGGTTACAGTTGCCCTACAATGGGCCAATTAGATTCCAAGTTCTCTGCTCAACGTCAGAACCTTCTCACAAGGCAGAGCGCTTCCCTGGCAGTGAGCAACACTAGGGTTCTGACAAACAGAAAGGAGTTGTTCTATATTCCACCAAATGGCTGTCTACAAACAACTAGGTTGTCTGCACTCATCAATTCCTTCCTTTTCACCAGAAAGCAAATTCCTGTAAAGATTGGAAACCAGAACTACATATCTGCATGTATTAGAGTATATGGGAAAAAAGTCAATTCGTTAGAGGATTTCGCTGTCTCTACAGACTTCCCTTACCTTCCTGAGCAGGGGTCAAACTTTTCTAAAGTAGCATCACCCCCACTGCCTCCTGCCTCCTGGTGATCCGTTACAGCCCTTCCCTGCTGCAGTCCCGCTACATACACGCTCCACTCCAGCGCCACTGGCCCTGCTGGTTTTCCTCCCTCAGGGTCCTTGTACTTGCTGTTCCTTCTCCGTGGATCCCCCTTCCCTCAGATCAGTGCCTGGCTGATTGCTCATTTCTCAGGTCTCAGCTCAAATGCCACTTTCTCAGAGGAGCCTTTCCAACCCCACAATCTAACCAAGCCCCCTCCATCACTCTGTAGCCCCCTAAGTGGCTGTCTTTTTCCTCAAGAAGCATTCGGTTCCTGAAGTTATGTTGCATATTCATTAGTTTACTTGTTTCCTGTCTGTCCCCCCGCCCCCAAAATATGAGCTCCATGTGGGGCCAGAGTTTTGAATGCCTTGCTCACCCCCGTATCCCTAGTGCCTAGACGAGTGCATAGTAGGTGTTCTACAAATGAATGAATGAATGAAATGAATGAGTGAATGTCTACACTTGGGCTGAGAAATCACAAAAAACAGAGTGGACCCCCTAGGGGGTTGAGAGTCTGAGGGTTCCTGAATGGCTGAAGTCAAGTACTGCTCAATCTGACCCCACACCTTGGATTCTTTGCCTTTGGTTTCAGTATCTACAATTTCCTTCCATAATTCACTGGTCTAGCCCCAGAATTCAGCCCCAGAAAACCAAGTCTTCAGACTGCAGTGGGGAAGAACAGAGAAATGGACAGCGTTCTGCGGACAGCCAGTTAATACAGTCTCCTTCCTAAACCATCCTGCCAATTTTTTTTTTTGAGCACCCAGCTCACCAGTCTATTTTTAGGTCACACTAATGGTAACCTAAACAGTAAAAGCAGCCATTGCCTCATAAACGCAGGATCAGCAGGCCCCTTGCATGTATGAACTTGTCAAGATAATCACAAAAGGCACTTTTCCTTGAGATCATTAAAAATAATTAGTATGAAAATATTTTTTGAACAAGGAGATAAGTTCAGCTGCAGGAGAAACATGCTCATTTCTTATATCCCCCAAATTAAAACCCCATGTTCCTTTACAAGGTCCTGGGCCTGCTGGAACAGGAAGATGCATTCCATCATTGCTTCGACACTGGAAGGTTCTACACTCCCTCTGGCTTCCACTTGGAGACGGAGGCTGACTGGATAACCATCTCCTTCTCCTCCTGGTCAAAGAGGATGCTTCCCCGCAAAGAGCCTCTGGCCTGATTTGGGTGTCCCAATCTTAACCAGCATTTGGAAAATTTTCTCATTTATTCTCTAGAAACAAACCCTGAGGAACAAGTGCTGAAACCCACTGTTAGAAGTGTAGGTTCCTGAACTGAAGTGGCCTGGAAGCCCCATGCTGCCTCTCCACCTCCAAAGGGCTGGAGCTCTCACCTCCAAGCTATCGGAAGGCTGCAAAGGTGCCTGCCCCACTCCCCCATCTTCTTATGCCTTCATTACTTCCCTCTTCTCCCTAACTGCTCCTGGACCCCTGAAGTGTAAGCCATGGAAAATTTCCATGTGATTAGCAGGAATGCCTTCCTATAGGCAATCAAGTCTCAATACATAAAAATCTCCTTACTTTGCCTTCATATAAGGCCAGAACGCAAACATGCAAACTGGATTTGTAGGTCCAGGAAAGGCTTCTTGTGGGAAATGCCTTGCAAATTTGTACCCGATGGAATACCGAGTTAGCCAGGAGAAGGGCAAGGTGAGGTGGGAGAAAAGTTCCAGAGAGAGGAAAGAGTATGTGCAGTAGTGTAAGAGACACAGAGAGAGTGGCATGTTGGAGAACTGAAATCAAGCTCAGGAGGAAGGAATGAAGAACAAGTGATGACCACCCACGCCACCTGCCCCTCAATTCCAGGGTAGGTGCTTCTCTTCTACACCTGTGTGGTGTCCTAGAGTGCCCTCCCCTGCATCAAGTACTTGTCAAACAACAGCAGAGACCACCAGCCAAACACCATAATTCCATACAATCCCCTTCCACAGTGTAGACTCATCATGGGCTGCACTTTCCAGTCCCCTTTGCATCCAAGTGGGGCTCTGTGGTTAGTTCTCACCAACAAAATGTGAGAAGTGACATGTGCCACTTTCAAACCAAGGCATTTCAGAAGTAAATGTACCTGTTCCTTCTTTCCCCTTCCACCAGTTGGAGACAGAGTACACTGCAGCCCTAGGAAACTGTGGGGACACAAGATGGAAAAAGCCTGGAGCCCTGAATCACCATGTGGAAGAAAGCTACCTGCTGATCAACAACTCTTGCACTAGGTTATTATATGAAAGAGAAATAATTTGTGTTATGTTAAGCCACTAAAACTTGGGGGTTTAACTGTCACAGCAGCTAACATTACCCTAATACAGAGACTAGGTAATATTTACTTATTTAATTATAGGTAACTTCCTCTAGATGGTAGGAGTCTCCATTATATCACCAGCATTTAGCAAAAGGTGGATATTAAATAAACATTTGTTGAATGAAAATAGTCCATTTGATTAGAAGGAAGGCCTTCCCCAAAAACCTGAAATCCCAGTAAACAGAAATCTTCTTACTCTGCCATAAGGCCAGCACGCACTCACACACTCACACACACACACACACAAATACCTGCACACAGACCTCTAAGTTTCCACACCAAAGCCACATACAGTGGATGGCCAAACCTGCTCTGGCTGGCTTATGATTCACATGACAGCAGACACCATCCTAGGAACAGCCCTTTCAAGATCCCGTTCCCCAGCATGGGCATCATACAGAGCCAAATACCGCAAAAGAAAATTGGAATAGGAAAGAAAAAGTCATCAAGAAAAATAGTCCAGATTTCTCATGATCTCACCCTTGAGTCAGATTCGCATTTGGGATAACAACTAACCGAGTCGACCAGAACAGTCTGTCCACAAAATGGCGGCCTGCCAATTTCAACAGCATGGAGAAGGCACACTTTTTAATTTGGCTTAAAAGGACAAATCTAGTGCCCTTGTTTATTATCTTTTTTCCTTAAAAAATATTCCAAGGTGAAACAGCCTCCTGTTTAAAAACAACTCTCTTGGAAGTTAAACTATAATTTTCTTTTAAATGTTGATTTCCCAGTATCTGCATCTCACCATTTGGGGCAAGGGGAAAAAGTCCTATGGAAGAGTCTGCTGTGTGACACTTAGAAAGCTGCCTCACCTCTCTGGGCCTAGATTTGTTTATTTATAAAATATGAGATTAAAATAGATAATCTCTAACAGTCCACGAAGAAATAAATGTCAGGGGAAGGGAAACCGAATTTTTCATGCCTTGCAAGTCTTTTAATATTCATGCAACTTATTCACAACAGAAACAGGGTATATTTTTTATGGGTAGCTTAATTTAGAGGAATTTATTCATTTAGGACAGAATGTGAGGTCCAAGGCATTGCAGACATGAGTGGGTCTGTGGTGGTGAGAGGCAGAAGTGGGACAATCCGTTCTCACGTAATAGGCAATATGTGGATTATGACTGTGTGTCAAGACATTTTGTTCTTTTAGAGATAAAAGAGAAGTGGTGCCCATGAAGAATTATTAAACACAACTGCTTCATTCTAAGTGTGAATAAACTAGGACCTAAAGATGCCAGCTACAGAAGCTAGACAGTGGCACCATCGGGACCAGAACTGAGTGTTGGCTGCTGGTCTGTTCCTCTTTTCACTCTACCACTGTACTCCCTCCCTGTTCTGCTTTGTGCCCTTTGCAATGACAACATTTACATTTTTGCCATTCTGAAAAAAGGACTGTAGAGGAGCTGGTTATTCTATCCATCTTTAGGCTTGGGATTACTGCCAGATTTTAATTCCTCAAGCCTTGCCTAACCCCCAAGCCCACAGACTGAGAACACTCTCGGAGAAGTCAAACAATAAGGTTAGGATCAGGTGAAGGATGGAGAAGTAACCATATCCCTTAGAGGGTGTAAGAGGGTAAGTGCTCCTTAGAGGTCTGGGAATGCAGCTAATGAGGGCTATAAAAATAGCCCCTGACACGTTATCTGCAAGTTGAGTCTCTACAGCGTGGATTTCAGATCCTCAACTCAACTGTCCCCTCGGACCCTTTTCTCCCGCCCAGGTACTGTCCTAGACTGGCCGCCTCCCATTTTGATGCTTATCTGCTGTTTTAATCAGACCTCTGGTTCCTTCCAGGACAATATATTAGAGGCAAAAATGAAAATGAGGTAAATGTTTACTTATATATTCTTTCTATACCTCAAGTCAATGCTCCCCCCGAATATGTGGCATCTCCCTTTCCTTCAAATTTGTAAAAGAAAACCCAGGATTGCCCCCTGCAGCATCTATCACACTTACTATTTTAGCAGCAACTCAGAACCTCTGAAGCTGGGACCTGCATTTAATTAAAAGCAAATGGAAGAGTTAACTCTTTCTCATTAGTTCCTTTCCAAGCCTCTGGGAAATGGAAGTGGTGCCCATGAAGAAAATTGCATTTGGTTATTAGGATTGCTTGTTATAAAGTATCTGGAGAAATGGAGGGGAAGGGTAATATGCCAATAAATATGGGGACCTATTTAAGAACTTAAGCTCCGAATTTATTTGTTTAAGCTCCAAATTAAAGAATTGCTCCTTCCTATTATCCTCAAAGTTCTGCCTGTACCAATGAGAGTAGAGAGCTGACCACACTCTATTGAATTGAAGTCTGTTTCCAACGGCTTCACAAAAACAGTGGGCTTTGGGGACACCAGGTCTGCTTTGGAGGCCTGGCCCTAAAAGTGACTACATCCAGCTGAATAATTACTTAGGAAAACTACTTGACCCTCTGAATTTCTGGTTCCTTATCCATAAAATGGGGCTAATAATCTATTAGAGATGATGTGGACAAAGTATATAAGAGGGACTTAGCCACTGAATTAAGTCACAGAGCTGGTAGGGGCAGTAGAAGTCACCCAGCCCAATCTAGTAACATCAGTGCTCCAGACTCTGCTTGACGCCTCCAGTGAAGGGAAACTTATTACCTCTCAAGGCAGTCCCTGCCACTTTGAGGCTATAATGTTTAGAAAAATTTTCCTAGCATGGAGCTGTATCTCTTTCCCTTAATTTCAATGCTTTGGCCTTTTTTCTGACTTCTGGACCCGAAATGAGAGTAAGTCTTAGCAGGCCTGCACAAGAAAGCCATTGAAATACTTTATTAATTTGGCCATCCGATGGACTGTAGTTGCAAATCTCCCATGTGCAAGTAAACAGAATTACACAGAGAAGTGAGGGATGAGTCCAGATTTCTTGTTTGGGGGGCTGGTTGAGCAGGGGTGCCATTTACCAACACAGGGAACAGAGGAGAAGGAGCAGGTTCACGTGGGGAAGGTGATGAGCTCAGTTGGGGATGTGTTGCTTTGGAGGAGCCGAGGGTCACCCAGATGGAGACAGTAGGTAGACACTGGACATGTGAGCCTGGCATCCAGGACGAGGGTTGGGGCTAAAGGTACAGATTTTTGAGCGATCAGTATATAGGTGGTGGCTGAGGTTGAAAATGTGGCTGAAATTCCCAGGGAGGAAATGAGAACATCAATGTTTAAGAGGCAAAGTATAAAACCCAATCAAGAAAAGTAAAATGGGATGAAAGTTGTTGCAAAAATCAATTAAAGGCCTCCATGGAGAGGAGCTCAGAGAGAAGATTAAGACGAAGCATTGGTTAGAGGAGTAAGAAGAAAACCAGGAGAGAACAGTGTTTCGTAGAGGAGGAACTGGTCAGAAGTGTCAACTGAATTAAGTATTGAAGTTTCCACTAGATTTAGATGAAGAGGCCCATTGGTGATTGTGGCAAGGAAATTTCAGTGGAGGGCTGGGAATGCAAATTGGATTGCACAGCCCATTGAGGAATCAATGAGAGATTAAAGAAGTGAAAACAGCCAATACATACTAAGTTTTCAGGTAATTTGGTTATTAAGGATATAAAGGCAAAGGACTTTTAATTAAAGAGGATGGCTTTGCACATGATGGAGACACAGGGAGAGGTTAAAGATAGAGAGGAAAGAATATACTGATCAAGTATGACCATGAAAGAAGCAAGAAGAGACAGTCTCCAGAGCCAGGGGGAATTGCCTGATAAAAGGATGGAAATTTACTCAGAGGCAGGAAGAACACTGGCTGGGTGTGGAAATATGTAGTTTGTAAGTGAGGGAGCAGGACTGAGGGAGTTTCCACCGATTCCCTCTGAGAAGAAAACATTAAGGTCCCTAGCTTGGAGGGACAGAGAAGGTGGTGAGGTAGGCATGTGTGGGGCGGGGGGGGGGGGCAGTTAAAATAGACATGGTGGTGGCAATGGCAGGTGAAGGTGATTGGGATCCTGTGAAGAGACACCCCACCTGTCTGCCAGCCTATGGGGCTGATGAATTTAGAGGCCATTATTCCACAAGTGCACCAATCCAAATAGATGGGTGGGGTTTTTCTTCCACAGAAATGCTTAGCAGCCAGGACATAGGGACAGAAAATGGTTGAACTTACTTGGTGTAGGGATTTTGGAGGGTGAGGACAGCAAAAGGAAAAGAGATAAGGGAGTTTACAGTAATAGCAAAGGAATAGATAAAGTGATGGTTCACAGGGATATGGGCTAGAAAGGGAAAGACTTAGAAGGCGAATCTCTCCCATGAACTCCCCCATCTTGGACCCCTGCCTCTGGATATGTTACATTACACTATGTATTGCCCGGAGCAGCACACAATAGTTTAGATGTGTGGGACTAGTGTAGAGGGTCAACACTCTGCTTCTGGGCCCCTCACATCTGGGATTTACCTTTATTTAATAGTCACACAACAGTGTTGAGGCACACTGATCGTAGAGTCAAATGAACTGCCTAAATCTTCTACACAAAGACTGCCACTACAGCACGTCCCTGACCAGCCAGTAATAATGCAGTTGGGTTTTTCAGATGTAAGTGCAGGACTTTCACTTGAGCCCCTTGGCTGACTCTTCCTAGACTTGGCCTGTCCTGTAAGACTATTTTGATTCTGATTCTGGTGTGAAATGAGGTCACTGTGCTTCCCAGATCTGGGTCATGAGCCAATGGGATAAATATGTCATCCACATATTTATTCAAGTTGTGGATAAAAATGTTGAACAGGAGCAGGACAAATCCAATAGAAGAACTATGTCTGACTCTTACTCCTAGAACCCTTTCTCTGGATAGACACCAATCCATCAATTCCTTTGTTCTGGCATTTAGCCAGTCAGCTACTAATCACCAAGTTCTGCTACTGTCCAGTCCACATTTCTGCAAATTGTCCACAGAGAAATCACAAGAGACCATCCAAACACCTTGCTGAAAAGTCTAGATACGCCATGTCAACAGCTTTCCCATGATGTACTGGTCTAGTAACCTTATCCCCACTGGATAAAAACACAATGCATTTTTCTTTGCTGTGTCTTACACACCTATGACCAGATGGAAATTGGTTTATGACATTTTACAGCTTTATAACATTTCCTGTCTCACCATGACATCACTTTTCCCCAAGCCTAGGGCTTCAAAAGGCCACAAAGGTGTTAAGAACTCAGTTTCAAAGCCTTCTTTCTACTCCAGTGTATCAGGTTACCTGATCTCCCAGGCTGTTGAAATAAAGAACATTAGTTTGATAATGAGACTATAATAGAAAAGCCACCACTTCAAATACAGAGAGGGCCCTATAAGGTCCCCCTTTGCCTGGTCTCAGAGCTTCCTCCCAGCAGCCCTAAAAGGCAGTTTAAATTTTATCTCCTTGAATCTGGTTTTGAAAATAAAGCCAAATGTGTTTGTACCTGAGCTTTCTTGAGCATGTAATTTTCAAACAGGGTACTGAAATTTTGGGATTTTAAATCTTACAAGCCATGTAGTCAGTTGCTTAAAAAAATTATAAAATGAGAAAGATACAGATCAACAATGAGCCAGAGTGAAAAAATGCCTGGGGGGTTGATGAAGGGCATAAATCCCTACTTGTGCCAAGAGTGACACCCCTTCCCCTAGGCAAGGCTCTTTAGAAGCTGCCAATATGTTAATCAAAAATAGTTTAACCATTCCATCAACATCTGTTTACCGCCTGCTGCTGGGGATGCAAAGAGGTGAAAGGTATAGCCATGCAACCTCAGAGAGTTTATGGTCTAGTCTGGAAGAGGATAAAAAAAGACACTATCTCTAAAAGGTTCACCAACCAAAGCAGCATGTGCTGGATGCCAAGTGAAGAGCCAGGCAGTGTGTGCACCAGACATTCTGGGAAAGGCTGCCAGCCAGACGGTGGGGGGTAAACACGTTTCAAAGGGAATGAGACTTTGCTTGGGCCTTAAGGGATGGACAGAATTTAGGCAATGGGTTGGTGGACATACTGGGAGAGGGCGTGGAATTAATGTGTATAGTCCAGGGAGATGAAAGAAGTTAAGCCAGATCCAAATACCCTCTCACTTTTCAAATATAAAGAGAAAAGCCTGATGCTCAACAGGGAAATTAACAAAGAAAACACTTGACTCTGCAATATGGGGTCTGTGCCTCCTGTCAAAGTTCAGCCAAGGTCGAGCAGGGATGAACGTCCACTATATTCCCTCTAAAAAGAAGCTCCAATGAAAACCCTAATATGCTACTATACACAGCACAAATTTCATTAAAATCATTCACTGCAATTTAAATTTTGAGACTAATGGATTTTCTAAAAACAACATATTCCACAGAGGTAAAATCCCAAGAAGGAGAAAAATAAGTAGTGGTTTGCAACCTGGCTTCACAATAGAACCACCAGGGGAGCGTTCTGAAAATACCAGTGTTTGTGCTGTACCTCCTACCAATTACATCACAATCCCTGGGGCATCCTTATTTCAATTAAAAATACCAGTGAGTCTAATTCATTTCCTCAACAAATATTTTCTGAGTGCCTACTGTATGCCAAGCATTGTTCTAAGTGTTGAAGATACGAGAGTGAATCAAATAGACCCCCTCCTACAAATAAAGCACCTTCACAGATTTTACATTATAGTAGGGAAGAGCAGGCAGAAAAGCAAATTAAATCAGTAAAATACATGATATGTTAAAAAACTGACAATGTGCTAAGGAGAAAATAAAGCTGAGAAGGGGGATATGAAGTCTCAGGCTGGAGTAGGGTGGCACAGAAGACTTCACCGAAGGTGACATTTGAATCAAGACCTGAAGGAAGTGAGGGAGTAACTTAGTTACATGAAAGAACACCCCAGGCAGAAGGAACAGCAGGTGCAATGGCCCTGAGGCAGAAGCATGGCAGTGTGGCTTGAGCTGAGAGGGTGAGTAATAGAGATGAAGTCAGAGATGGAAGGCAAGGGGAGTGGGGAGACCCCCAAGGATCTGGTAGGCTATGTAATGAGTTTGGCTTTTACTCTGAGTAAGTAGGAAGCTACTGGGAATGTTTGACCAGGGAAGTGACATGATCTGATTTACATTTTACTAGAATCATTCTGGCTGCTCTGTTGAGAATAGACTATGAGGGGAAAGAGGAACACCAGAAATTGAGCGATTCCTAAAATAGTCCAGTTGAGAGATGAGGACAGCTTGGATAAAGTGAAAGGTGATGAGCAATGGTGAGATTCTGGGTATAGTTTGAAGAACTAACCAGAGAGAAAACATCTGGAAGGGGCAGTGATGGGAATAAGGAACTTGGTTTTAGACATCAAAGTCTGAGATGACCATTAGACATTCAGTGGAGATGTCAAGTAGGTAATTATATATGCACATGGTACAAGAAAGAGATACATTAGTGCAGACTCTTGGCTTATGGATGCCGTTTAAGGCCATGAGAATGACTGACATCACAGATAGTAATCATAGAAAGAAAAAACAGGAAGTGTAAGTAATGAGTCCTGGGCCCTCCAGCATTAAGAGCTCAGGGAGAAGAGAAGGAAGCCAAGAGAACTGGGGAGGAATGCTGGCTGGTGAGCGAGGAGGACCACCTGGAGTGTGTGGTGTCCAGAGAGACAAGAGAAGGAAGCATTTCAAGGATAAAGCAGGGATGAACTGCGTGCGTCAGATGCTTTGAATGAGCAAGGAAAAAGCTCAGAACTGGTCCTTGGATTTAGCAATGTGGATGTCATTAGCAACCAGAGCTACTTCTCTAGGGAGTCATATTCTTCTGGACACAGCTTAAAACATGTATTGAATGTCTGTCTTCCCTACTAGAATCTAAGGGTATAGCACACAGTAGGTCTCAAACAAATATTTGATTTACTGAAGAAATGAATGGGGCTGCACAAGTGCAATGTTCTTTAGGGAGTTCAGGAAATTAATTAGATGTAAAACGATCAGTGTGTAAAGTGGAAATTTTTCCATTTGGAAAAAATTGTTGATGGAAAGATATCTCTTAAGACACTTATATCGGAAGCTTCATCTTCCCATACATCCTAAATTGTAACTAGCACTGCTCCAGATTTCCTATCTCCACATTAGATTATGCTTCTGAAGGGCAGGACCATTTCAGATTTGAGGAATCTTCATGGATTAAGCTGTAAGTATGACTGAAGTATACTTCAGGTTCTTCTGTCCCATCCAGACATGCAGTCTGACACTAGTTTCATTCATTTAAAAAAATCTTCATGAAGGATCTACTATGGTCCAGATATTGCACTAGGGCCTTGAGTCACAGCATCAAACAGGACATGGTCTCTGCCTGGAAGAAGCTTCCAGTCTAGTATTTCTGATCCACAGCTGATATCAACTCAAGGAGTGGCTCTGGCTTCACTCTGGACTGCAGTTCACATCCTCAACCAAACCCACAGGTGATGGAGCACAACATTACATGGCCCAGATTCACTCAGGCCTAGATAAATATCTATCAGCAAATATGCCAACGGCGTTCTTAGCCAGTTCCAAGTCTCCAACAAAAGTAGAGTTCAGGAGGCTCACCATGTTCTTGAAGCAATGCTTTCTCCATTGTTTCTGCCCCTGCCCAAAAGGTAGTCAATTTGATACAATTGATAATTTAAGGCAATCTGAATTTTACTTTTATTCCCCCATGCATAGAACATGAAGTGCATATATCTTTTCTCTATGTGACGTGTGCTAAATAAATATTAGTTGAATGCAAAAGAAAAAAATGTTGGCTTGCGGGCAGTGAGGACAAAGTGTAACCTCTGGGAGAGAATTGAGCATAACTGATAAAACTACCTCCTTCAAATAAATGTTTGCTGAGCTTCATAGTTTTCAATGGTTTTATGGGAAGCCACCTACCTCCTCTCTGCAGCACCACCATTGTTAGCAAAGCTTCCGTGCTATGTCAAGATGAAGATATGGAATAGTGGTTGAGAAAGAGTCATAAAAAATAATAAGTCCAACTATCCTGGTGTGCAGGTTCCAACACGGATTTTAACCAATGGAAATCTAGAAGTGCTTCTTGACCCAACAAATGAAAACTGGAGTGGGTGGTGATATTCCACACCAGAACAGCACATACAACGCATCCCAGGCTCCATTGTGACTACCCACCTGCCTGTTAGCAGCAACAATGAGCAGCTCCTCTTTGGTTTATGCTAAAAATAAAGGAGACTGCCAATGAGTGACACTTTACATGCACAACCCTCTAGGCAAAGTTCTGGTTACCATAGCAAACCCCACTCATGACAGCAGAGGCAAAGCGCATGATGTATCAAATGGCCAGGGTTCTGTCATCCTGGAGGAAAGCAGCTATATTTGCCAGATACACTAAGCAGCCACTATAGCCCTTTCTATGAATACAAGCCCAACCTATATTTGTAGGTCTTGGACATTCTCACTATTACTATTTGCCTGAAATAGTAGCTTTTTGTCTGATGTTTACTTATCGGGATGCTGATGTAATTCTCAAGATGGAACTTATTTTAAAAAGGAGGTTCAACAAGAGGGAAGGAAACCAATAGCTGTTTTCTCATTCTCCCCAGTCTGCAACCTTGGCAGAAGTTCCTTTGAGACCCACATCTGGCAAAAACCTGTCCTTTGGCCTCTTCCATGACTGGCTCAAGCTGGTGACAGAAATGGACCAGTCTTTTAGCAAGACCCAATGGAGATGGTCTTGTTACCAGTCAACCTAAAAATAGGGTCCATGTTCTCACCCCAGGGTTCTATCAATTGGGAGGACATATGGAGGCAGAAAAGACCAAACTACAGAGAAGTGTTGGTGTGTAAGAAGTCCAGGAGAAGGAAGACTTCAGGGCTTCTTAGGAATGCAAGTAAATAACCTGGTCATCTCTGCCTTTCCTTTAAGCGTTCAAGGAAGAGGGTTTAAATCATTAAGTCTCCAGATGGATCAGAGAAGACTGGAGCCTAAATACCCAAGTGGAGAAAAAAAGGAAATGAACTTCTTAGCTTCTCAAGCTTAAGCCCCTGGGCCAACTTTGCAGAGAAACAGTACATTTAGAATATAAGTGAGTCTATTTCTTCCCTGTGTTTTAACGATCTGTGTCCTGGGTTGATGAGCAGGAAAATGAACTAGAAAACTCAGAGCTCTGTAGGGACTTTAGAAATCATGGGCAGTTCCTGCGTCTCAGAGATTCTGCATGGAAGAATGGTTAAGAAGACAGGCTTAGGAGTCAGAGAGATCTGGGTCCAGATTCTTACTCCAACTCTTAGTAGATGTGCAACTTCAGACAAGTAATTTAAACTTTGAACCTACCTTCCCTCATCTGAAAAATAAGCATAAGGGGGATCAGTGCCTGGAATGTAGCAAGTGCTCAATTTGTTCAACAGCTATTTATTGAGTGCCTACTGTGTACTAGGCACTGTTGTCAGCACTGGAGATACAGTGCACAAGACAAGGACCCTGCTTTGATGGAGCTCACACTCCAACAGGTAAGACAAACAATAAACAAATAAATTAAAAGTTTATTTCAAACAGAACAGGAGTAATGTGATAGAGTGCCTGGGGGTAGCCATTTTAGATTATATGGTTGTGAAGAAGGAGGTCTATGAAGGTCCGAGAGAAGAAGCTTCCAGACAGAGGTAAAGCCCTACTGTGGTATAGAGGTTGGTATGTTCCAGAACAGGAAGAAGGACCGTGTGTCTGGGCACAGAGAGTGAGGGCAATGAGTGGTAACAGAGGAAGTCATCAGAGACGTGGGTTGGGGCAAGGGGACTGGATTGCATTCAAACGGCAACAAGAAATCCCCAGTTTCAAGCTGCGGATTGACACGACTTGATAATGTGTTTTTAAAAGACCCCTCTGGCTGCTCTGAGGAAAAAGGTCTAGGGATCAAGAGTGCTCACTGGAGGCCCAGTTAGAAGACTACTAGAGCAGGGTCCAGGGACAAGATAGTGGTGACTCCAACTAGGGTGGCTGCCATGGAAGTGGGGAGAAGGGGTTGATTCTAGAGGAAAGGCCAATAGGACTTATGGATTTAGTTGCTGAGCGTGAAGAAAATAGAAGAATGAAATGTGGTTTCTAGGTTTTTGGAATGAGCTTTTAGGTGGATGGTGGTACCATTTATTGAGATGGGAGGAGGAGAAGGAAAAAACTAGCCTGAGGGGGAAATATCAAGGATTCCATTTTGATCATGTTAGGTCTGATTGCCTATTACACACCCACATGGAGACGTCAAGTTGGCAGAGGGGCACGAGTCTGGAACTCAGTGGAGAGGTCAAAGCTAGAGACATAAATTTGGGAGGCAACAGCACATAGATGGCAGGTAAAGCCTTGAGGCCAATGAGATCTCCCTGGGAGGGAGAATAGCTAGAGGAGAGGACCCAAGGTCAAGTCCTGGGGTAATAGTATAAAACAATGAACATTAGTTGCTGTTATTATTTTCAGTGCACTGGGAAGGAGAATGTTGGCCAATTATTGTTGTCAGCATCTTTTCATCCATATATCAACCCACCCATCCTGCCAACCATTCATACCATAAACAATCACTGAGCACATTTACTGAGAGGCAGTAGAGAGCAGTTCAAGAATGCAAGCCCTGGAGCCAGACGGCTCTGTTTCAATTCCAGCTCCATCTGTAACCTTGGAGAATCTGCTGAACCACATTGCACCACCATTTCTCCATCTGCAAAAGAGGATGCAGTGGGTTGAATGGTGGCCACCAAAAAGATATGTTCATGTCCTGGCACCTGTGAATGTGACCTTATTTGGCAAAAGGATCTTTGCAGATGTAATTAAATTAAGGAAGAGGCAAGATTCTCCCCAAGAACCTCCGGAGGGAACATGGCCCTGCCAATACCTTGATTTCAGAATTCTGACCTCCGGAACTATGAGAGAATAAGTTTCTGTTGTTTTAAGCCACCAGGTTTGTGGTAATTTGTTATAGCAGCCCTAGGAAACGAATACAGGGGTAATAACAGTATGCACCTCATCGGATGGTTATGAGAATTAAATGAGTTAATATGTGTAAAGCGTCTAGAACAGTGCCTGCCAAATAGGAAACATTCAAACAATTTTAATTTTTACCCATGTACTGGACATTGTGCCGGATCCTGAAAAGTATGAGGGAAAAGGCAGATCATCTTCAGAGACCCTGAAGATAAAGATGGTGGCCAGGAAACTGAGTCAGTGAGGGACCAGAAGGTGGGAAGGATGCTCAGGTGCCATGTGTGTCTTCCAGGTGCCAGAAATTACTGAATGCTGCTTCCCAGAATTCCCCAATAAGGAAATCAATAAGTCTTACATCTGCTCAGGTTTTTAAAGATGAATAGTAGGTCCAGAGAGGGGTTAACATGATCGTTTACGGTACCTGCCTCTCCTTGCGCCATCTCACTGCCTGTCCTCTCATGAGAATCCATGCTGATGAGGACACTCGGAGCACGTTTTCTGGGGACAGCTGTCTCCTCTTTGAGCCTAATGATACTGGGAATAACAGTGACCAGGGCAGGGTAGGGGTGGAGATTGGGCACAGAAAACTGTGGAGGGAAGTGATGCCAATTTTGTATGCTGAGTGATTTTGTAACAATATTTGCATGGCTGCTTTAGCCTTGGAAGTAAATATTCTTCACCAAGAGACCCATATAGCACAATCTAGTTTTACCCATATCTCTATAAAATACACTGTGCCAAAAAGGGGAGAGGGGGAATCCAACTGAAACACAACTGAAATCAGACATTTTATAAGTGTCCTTTGGCCAACACACATAAATGTCAAGTTTATCGACATCTTGCTTATTAAACTTGGCTCCATTCTCATCTTCTTAGGAATAGAAAAAGAAATGTGCAAACACTTGAATAGAGTTTGTGATTATATTTGATCACCTACATGCAAATATATGGTGTCAGGAACCACTTATGTTCTTCAGCAGGGAGGGGCATTACTGGGTGTTCAAACTTGTATACACCAACCTAAGGTACTATGACTAACCTGAAACACTCTTGCCTCTCTACTCTCCAGAAACAGTCTTGTAGAATGTCGGAATGACAGTACCAAGAGGCCGTGTAAGCAGGACAAGCAGGTTCACATCAGACAGACATCTGCAAAGTGCTGGCCTTTGGGGAAAGGGACAAAAGAGCTGGTGTTTATTCTGTCTTCCTCTTTGGTATCCCAAGATCTCGTTAGAAGTGACTGTAGCCAGACAGGGCCGCAGGAGAGCAAGCTCCCAGGCACCCTCTCTCCTCTCACCACTTTCCTCTGGATACCCAGAGGCCTCCCCTTCGATGCAGAGCCGTCCCCCCACCCTCCACTGAATACAACATGATCCAAAACGACCCTCTCTCCCACCCTCCTCCCAGCACAACTTCTATTCCCTCAGCGGGCAGGTCTCAGCCAGGGAGCCGACTCTGGATTTCCAGCATGAGGTATGGCCCCTGCTCATGGAAGGAATCCTATTCTGCATTGTATTCAGTGCGTCTTTATTTTTAGCAAAGCAGGATGATCATTCTTCAGAGGCCAGGACAACAGAGTGTGTTTTAACTCAGACAACTTGGCTGAGGTAGTGGAGTTAACTGAAGTCTACTGTGTGTAAAACCAAGTACCAGCGGGGTCCAGGTGTTGATAAAAAGAAGACCAAGAGTGGCTCAGCTCAAATCCATTTCTACTCCTGCTAAAACACCTCAAAGGCTCCAGTCTGGAGCATCATTCTGTTAAGGGCCACACATATCATGGAAGCCCCTCGGGAGGCTGTTAAAATACCCCAGATCCCATTTGGAAGGAGCTAAGTTTACTTCAACCTGCAGGCAAGGGATTGGATCATGCTCTTTCAAGGACTCACAAATCCTTAAGAGTTTGTGATTTTTTTAATCCTCACGTGGAGAGCCAGGCATTTCGGCCTGCTTCAGACAACAAAACTTCCCCTATCTTCCTGCTATTATGTCATCTAAAGCTTGTGACAATAGCGTGTGAAAAGTCACTCCTCTTTGCTGTCAAGTCGATTCCCCCAACTCTGCTTCTCCAAAACCTCTTCATGCGTCCTAGAGTGCTTTCTGAGCCACAAAAACACTTTAAAACCTAAAAACAAATAATCCAAGAATAACTTAATCAGCCAGATGTTCAACGCTATCTGGTTTCATTAGATTGCTTCACAAAGAGAGTTAATTCTTAAGTTTCTGATTTTCTGCGAGTTAATAGCCCAGTCACTATTCACTCCATGTATTCATGTAGGTAATGCATGCACCAAGAAGGCAGGAGCTCTCTGAATGGGGATTGTTTCCCAGCCCCGTCGAGAATGTGCAGCGGAGAAGATGCTCTTGGCATCGGAGGGAGGCCACAGCCGGGGCAGCCCTCTTCCCGGAGAGACTTGAAAGACAAATGTGTCTTCTCCACACATTTAGTGCCTTAACAGGCCATCTCTCAGCTCAGCTCAGCTGCCTTACCAGATCACAATGGGCTTCTTCAACTATTGAGTTTTCAAACCGTAAATGCTCCCAGTGTTTTCTTGAACACATTTGTAAACAGAATGCTGGGCTTTTTAGATTACAGGCAATTCAAGCCTGAATCAGATGACCTACCTAGCTTCAGATCCTGCCTCTGCCTGGAACCGCAGAACCCATGGAAATGAATTCTTTCCAAATTCCACCTGTTTTTCCATTTCTAGAATATGGATAGTATAAGATCAAGAATTTAAAATTTTTTTTTTTTTTTTTTTTTTTGTGGGGAAGACCAGCCCTGAGCTAACATCCGTTGCTAATCTTCCCCTTTTTGCCGAGGAAGACTGGCCCTGGGCTAACATCCGTGCCCATCTTTCTCCACTTTATATGGGACGCCGCCACGGCATGGCTGACAGGCAGTGCGTCGGCGGGCGCCCGGGATCCGAACTCGCGAACCCTGGGCTGCCAAGCGCGGACTAAACCGCTGCGCCACCAGGCGGCCCCCGAGAATTTAAAATTTTTTAAATCCCATAAAAGGATCTGTCATTTTATAGGCAACCTCTGCCTAAGCCCAAAGGACAACATAATCTAGATACAGACCATCCAAGTGGAAAATAAATCAAGAATAATTTGAGAAAATATTTTTATACTTCTATTTCCTTAAAAAAACATTCTGCACATTTTCCCCAAATATCATTTAATTTGGCACACATCTATTGAGTGTTTAGTAAATCAAATTAAGTGCTCCTTTTCCTTCCCTCTTCACTAATAAGGGAGAATATTTATTTAATATTTCTAAGTATAATCATAGATCCATTAATAAAACCAAGGGGGCACACAGATTTTTAATTCTTCCTCACCCACCTGCATCTTGAACAATTGCCGTTGAATGACAACAGTTCCCCAGATCAAGCAACTGGAGGTTGTGTTTCGAGTTCCAGTCATACTGCAATGAGGCAAGCTCTCTGCTTTTCTGGGCCTCAGCTTCCTTGAATGCAGGAATTAGCAAATCTGAATGCATCGCCTCCTTCCAAACCACTGAGGAGAGGGGAGACTGCAGGATCTCCCGGCTTTGAGCCCTGACAACTTGATCTTTGCATAAGAAAGGGATGTGAAATACAGATGTATTCACCAACACAAGTCAACAGATTAAAAGACAGACATCCTGTAAGATCCCTTCAAGTAGGAACAGGGAGGCAGGGTTGCTCCATGAAGTCCAGAGCTTTTCATCCAAAGCTGAAAGCAAGCTTTGGTCAGGTCTACTGAAAAGTAGACCTGCCTTCTACATTCAACTGGGTTCTCATTGACCTTGGTGAGAAGCTTATTCATTTCTCAACACGGACCCGCGATATGCCAGACACTGTCACTGAGGGGTCTGCATACATACCTCAGGATCTCTCTTCATTCCTCCTAAGAACAATGCTGTGAAGTAGCTATTGTACCAGTTTTGCACATGAGGAAACTGAGGCTCCAAAATTTCTAGTGATCTGCCCAGCGAGCAGTTCTCTGCACCACTTGGATTCCAGCCAGTCTCTGACCCAATTCTGGAATCCTTCCTTGGCTGCCTCAGCTGGTGCCAGGCACCAGGTTCACCTCCCCTGACCATCAGCAGCACTTCTGCCTATCCCCCCAAGCCCCAAGACCCCAGCCTCATGCAGGGCCCTCCCAGCTGTCAGCAGGCACCTCTCCTGTTTCACCAAGAGCAATACTTCCCTCTGGTTGCATTGCAGGATCCTTCTCCAGCGCCTTGCCCAACCTCTGCTTCCCTCCTACCTTCCAGGGAAGGCAGATGCCAGCTTTTTTCTTGCCCTGCACCTGCTCTTGATTGTCTCTGGCCTCTTCCCTCCTACACACCCCTTATCTTGTGTTCACTCTCCCACTGCTCTTTTGTTTATCAAGCAAGCCTGGGAGAGGGAACTGGGGGACTCTCCTGAATAAACCTTCCCACAATGCTACCACCTCCTTACATTACGCTCCAGATTAGTTTTAACTGGCACACTTCTGGATCCAGTGTCTTACCCCGCACCGTCTTGGCAATCACTCTCTCTTTTGTCCTTTGCAACCTCGCTTCCATGACCATCCTTTACAGACACTGTTCTCAGTCTTTGTCAATGACCTTTTCCTATCATCCTCCTGGGATGCTGGCCCTTCTCAGACATTCCTGCCTCTACCTGTGCATCTAGATCCCTCAGGGGCTTACCTGCTTTGCATCCTACTTGGTACTATGGAGACACTTTTGAAGGCCAAAGAAAGAGGCTAAAAACTGTCGAGTCTCCAAGTCTGTCCTATTAAAGAGATTCAGCCTCTCTTTGAGTTTGGTCTTGACCTTTTGTGGGTTCGTCTTCTTTGGGATGTTCCCCCTTGTGGTTGGTGCAGTGAGAGGAACCTGGGGCCACCTTCCAACAGGACACCCCCCTCCCTCTGTGGTCTCAGTCACTTAGGCCACATAATCTAGGCCAAGGGAGTATTCACAGCTCTGTGTTATCTTGTCCAGCCCACCAGGCCTGGAACTTCCAAGTCAGGATTGGGACAACACCCTAGCGTCCAGTCAGCCGGGTGGGGATGTGAGTGTGCAAACAGGCTCTGCAGCATGAGGTCCAAAGGTAAGACTGCTCCGTGTCCCTTGAGAGAGAGAGGCAGGGGATTCACAGAGAAGGAGGCTGTTGAGCTGGATCTTAAAGAACAAGAAGTGGTTTATCAGGATGACCAGGGAGAAAGGCTATTCCAGGACCTCACCCCTCCCACCATCACCCTAGAGAAACAGCTCTGTAGAGGCAGAGGGTAAGACAGGTCGGAGGTCGACAACTCGTGTGTGTGTGTGTGCACGCGTGTGTGCATGTGCGAACGAGTGCACGCGCATGAGGGACAAGGCAGAAAAGCAGTTTGAGGAAGCACATAGGATTTGGAATTTATCGCACAGGTCCCAGGAACCATTGACGGGTTTTACAAGGAGAGGTAATCAATAGAACTCAGCGACTGATTAGATATGGGAGAAGCGAGAAGGAGAAGTCTGGAAGGATTTCTCCAGGTTTCTGGTTTGTTTGATGTTAAAACTCCAAACTCCCTATTTGTGTCAACTGTGTATTTCCGCTCCTAACCTGCAGATGATCTTTGCTTCTTCTTCACTCCAAACCCATGCAGTGCCCGCACTTCAAGTCCACGTCTGATGAGCCCTTCCTTTCTTCCTAGCCTGCTGCCACCCACCAGCTCAGACCTCCATTCCTCCCGCCCCCATCTTATTACAATAACCTCACTAGACTCCTCACCTCTCATCTCTCCCTAGTCCCAATTCCTTCTGCAAGAGAGCAGATTAGTCACCCTCAAGCACATAGCTGATCATGACAATCCCTTGCTCAAAAATCCCCAATATTTCCCAACCAGCTGCAGAGCTAAGTTCCTCCAAGTCCTTAGCTCAGTCTCTTCTTCCATCACCCCCTAGGACTGCATCCTAACTCAGCATCAATCTCTCAGCACATCCTTTTCTACCTAGGTTCTCCTCCACAAAGCCTTTCAGATCTCCTCAGTCAAGAGCGATTTCTTTCTCCTCCGGACACCTGAAGTGTTTCATTTGGATCACTCCTCAGGTACTTGATTCATTAGATCATCCCTCCAATCCTTCATCTAATAAATATAGGGCACCTATTCCATGCCACATGTGCATTGGTTTGCATCAGAGCTCTCAGGAGACTCAGCTCACTTCTCCTGATCGACTAAAACTCTGACAGCTAGGGGAGCCTCTTTCATCTATGTACATCCCCAGAAAGCTCTGAGCCCCTGTGCTCAGCAAACCACAGGTACTCCAAAATTAAAATGATTGAAATGAATAGAGAAATTATCATAAGTTTCCTGAAATAATAAGCAGCCTTAAGTGCATGCAAAATCAATTTCAATGATAGCGATTTAAAGTATAATTCAATATTTTTCCAGAAGCATATTAACTACGTCAAGGGAGGTGCATTTATATAGTTTACACGGTCCTGATTCTTTCTCTCCTAGCATCTGCCATCCCCCCTACTCCTACATTCCTCCTCCCCCTCCCCCCAACACACATGCTCACACCACTATGTGGTTATTAGTGGAGCAGCGGTTCTTGGCCCATTCTAATAGAAGAAGGAATTGATAAAGCTAGAACAACCACCTACAGCCAAGGGTGTATTCTGAGACATTCTATTCTGCCCCACAAGCAGTCCTCCCATACAGCTCCTGCCAACCTGTACCTACTTGACCCCCATCCAGAAGTCACAGACTGGAAAAGCTGGCCCTGTAGAAATACCCGGCCCCTAGAGCCCAAGTCCAGAGCAGGCTGAGTGTGGGAGAGCCCACTGGGAAGGACCAGCAGCACTGAAGGTCCAGGGGAGCTCTCGGTAAAAGCTGATCCAGTGTGTCACTTTCTACAGCCACTCATCAACCACCTCCAGCAGCTTCATCATGATTTGTCAAGGAAAACACATCCACCCAAGGCACCCTGCCTCTGTAGGAGGCGAAGCCCTGCCAGCTGCAGAAGACAGATGCAGCTTCCTCCCCCAACACCCTCCTCCAGTCCCGGCCAGGTCTGCAGCGCTGGAATGCCCTCGTGCCTGCCATTCCAGTCTGAGACCAGCCCATGCCAGACCTTGTCCTCTTCACACTCCAGTGTCCCTTATCAAAGTCCCCGCACGGATCAAGGCTGCTGAGGACAGGCTTCTGGCCAACTCCAGCCAGGGACCCCGGACCCTCCCCCTGCTCAATTCAGCATTGCAGAAACACAAGCAGCCCGAAGACCTAAAATGTCAACGCAAACCCGAGCGGGGCGGGGAAGGAGAGGAGGGGAGAAGGCCAGGTTTTAGCAGGAACTCGACTTCAAAGGGAGAGCAGGATTTCCCCAGCGGCACGTTCCCCAGCTCCCTGGCAGATGCCAATACCGCCCCAAAGATGCCCTTGCTCTTTGCGCGCGCCCCTCCACTCGCTTGCTGCGCTCGTCTTTTCCCCGGGCAGAGAGCAGATGAGAGAAGAGGAAGCGCGGGAGATGGACCCCACGGCAGTACCTGAGGCCGAAGCACCTGAATCCGCCCGGAGGAGGGGACCTGGCGACTGCCCAGGGATGGGCACCCGGGGCGCGCACCCGGGCAAGGGCTCCTGGCCCTGTCCTGAGTGTGCTCAGCAGTGCATCTCGGGCTGTCCCGCGGTCCCCGGCCCGCTCTGTTCGGCCCTCTTCCCGCGGCCGCGTCCTCCCCGCCCCCGGCCGGATACATGAGGAGTTTGCGCCGCCCAATGTGAGACCCAGCTTGGGCGCCCCCACTCACCGCCTTGCCGGGGCAAGGATTCCCACACCCAGATTTGTCACTAAACTTTCCCGGGCGCACACAGTCTCGGGGGTGCCACCCCCCCCCCCGAAGCCCCAAGTCCTGGCCGCAGCGGGATGGTCGCTTCACCTGCGCGCGGCTCTTTGGAGGCTCCTGCAGCTCCTCGCGCGTCCGGACCCAGGCGCCGCCCGGTGGGACCCTGCGCCGCTGCCGCCGCTGCTGCCACCGCCGGTGCCACTGCCTCGCCCGCCCGGAGCTGCAGCGCCGCGGTTCGCCCGCAGCCGCGGGAGGCGCTATCCTGGGCGCCCGCGGCTCGGCGGGTCCCCGCAGCCGCCACCCACTGCGTCCCCCTGCCCAGGAGCGGCACGCGCCGGCGCTAGGAGTCCGCTCCTCGCCCGACTCTCCCAGATGCGGCGCGCTGGGGATCCACCGAGCCTCCAGGATGGGCGGGGATTCCCTCCCTCTGGTAGATTCGAGGGGCGGGAACTCCCTTCCTGGAGTGACAGGGACGGGGGGCGGGGATCCCCCTGCAGGAATGACAAAGTGGGCGGGGATTCCCCCGAGCAAGGCACACTGCAGGCAGGGCGTCCCTCTGGGTGAACCAGGAGTCCTGATAAGCTGGCTTCAGAAACCTGGGGATCTTGGGAAGAAAGGATCCAGCGAGTTGGCAGCTCAGAATTTCCAGATGGCGGGGCTTGGGGCGCCATCTAGGTGGAGGAGAGTGAGCTAAGGCACTTGAAGTCGCCTTTGCATAGCACTTTACGTAGCGTGGAGAAAATGTCAATTGCCTTATAAAAGAATGGGGCGGGGCGGAGAGGCCAACGGAGATGGGGGAAGGACTCACCACCCATCTCAAGCCCCTTGGCCTCTGGTGCTTGAGATACCAAAGTTAATTTAACACCGGTATAAGAATTCTGAGAATTTGGGGGAACCTCTTGGCACCTCAGAGCTGTTTAATCCCCCAGTTGAGCCCCGGAGAGAAATCCTCAGATGCAAAGTCCCGTGGCCCTGGGGTGGTGGTTTTGGTCCTTGTGAGAACTAGCCAAGAGCCCTTGCTGAGTGAACTGTGAGAGCTAATGCCAGTCGCCCTTGGCCTTGTTCCAGGTCACTCGAGGAACAGAAGCCTCAGGCTTTTCGGATTCTTCGTTCCAGTGGATTTTCAGGAAGGCCTTCAAATATTTTTGGTTCCTTTTTTTGTCATCCTTGTCATTCTGCCTACCACAGGGAGAGGATGATAAGAACATAATAGGGAGACTGCATAGCTCCGCAAATTAAGCTCTCTTAAGAGGAAAAAGCTGGTCTTTTTCAAGTGCTAGCAGATAAGAGTAAAAACATATGAAAAATTGCAAAACCTGGGATAATGAATAGTTGAATAATGCTTTTGACATTTTCTGCAGAGCAGTAATTGGAAATCTTTGCTTTGGGGGATGGGGATGGGGTGGGGCAAGGATCTGCTGCAGCTTTGCCCAGCAAGGCAATAAGCTCTGGTCTCCTGGAAGAGCAGACAGACATAAATCACCTGCACAGAGTCTGCAGAGCTGTCCCACAGCATCAGAGGCCAGGGTGGTTCCCAGGCATTTTGTGATGGTATTTTTGGCAGGGACTGGGGTGGGGAAGTACTTGAATTCAGCTGTTCTTCAGTTTTTATAATTACCAGGCCACTGAGATCAATGTCTGCACAAATCCAAGCTTCGTGTATTACAAGCTATGCAATCTCAGGACCCAGAGCTTCTTTTCCTGTTTGTAAATACAGAAAATACCTACCATGCAGGATTGCTGTAAGGACTGGCAGTAACATAGTTACACAGCACAGCACTTTGGAGGTACTCAGTGAAATGGCAGCTATTGCCTAGAAAGGTATCATTGGGACACCGTAAAAAAAACCCTTCTGGAATCAAACAGGACTGGTGGTTTCTATTTGTTTCACGGTCCCAGTCCCATCTTCCACCACTCTCTCCCAATCATATGAGCCATGGAGAAGCAATATATGTCTCCCCAGCCTCTGTAGCCAACATCTAGCATGGGTCTACCTCCTTCAGCACCCATTGAAAGTTTGCTGAATAAATGACTATGTCAATAAATTTATTACTCAAACCATAAGCACTGCTATTTCTTACCCAATTCTTCCCCAGCTCCTTCATTCCAGCCATGTACTTCTAATGTGTAAATTCTGTTTCCTCTGCCAGAATGACATACTCACCCTCCTGCATCTGCTGAAATCCCAAAGAATCAAATATCACCTCTTCTGGGAAGGCTTCTGTGACCACTGGCACCAACATCAGGTTTCTTCTTTCCCATTAATTGTTGCAACGGTAGCACTTTCTACAAGTTGCTAATATAACCCCTGTCAGTTGTATTAAGTTGTAGGAATCATAGCGTTTTCTCTCGTACATTTCCAGCTTGTGAGTTCCTGGAGGTAAGAGAACCTAGAGCTTATTATTTGTGTTCCCAAACCTAGCGTGGCATAGTGTCCAACCTGATAGCCACTCCATAAATATTTGCTGAATTAAAACAAATTATTAAATATATAAATATATATGATACATTATATATATGTATAAATATTATATACATATGTGTAATATTTTATTTTCTGCCTCCTTTGGACATGGCTTGCTGACCAGCTTAAAATACTTCAATCACTTTTCATCCGATTTTTTCCAGATAGTTTTTGGCAAGTTCTTGCTTGCTAATAATAGCTCACCTCTCAAGGGGTCAATCAAACGCATGGAAATTTTGTTTTGCCCTGCAGTCTTGCCTATTTGGTAAGCTCACAACTCCGGGTATTTATTTTCCAGGGTTTGAAGATCAAAATGTAAATTCTTTCTGCCCCCTTGTTAAATATTTAGTCACAGATTAGTACTTCTATCCAACTTGCCATTTTAATTTGTTGCTCATAGACATGCTGTCGAGGAGGAGGAGGTTGGATATAGAAAATCTAAGGCTTAGTTAGGGACAAAGGAAGATTAAACTACGGAACCAAGAAAAAAAATGTATCCTGGGCTACAACGTATCGGTGATGTAGGTAAAAGAATGCAGCGTCCTTTAGGTGAGTCCAAGGAGATGCTCACGGACAGCAGTGGCGTTTGGTCACCTCTGAGCTTACACCTATGAAGGAGCATCTACCCAGCAGGAAGGTGGAACTAAACTGGAAGTTTCATCACCAACTCAGATGAAATCTCGAAGACTGCTTTCCATCTTTTCTCCTCAGCTGCCCTTCCAAGTACGTTTCCAGGGAGGAGGAGAAGGAGCTTTAGTCAACGACTGGCTCAATTCCCTTTCTCCTCCCAGCCTCTGTGGGTTCATTTTATCTCCAAAACAGATTCTAGCTTCCTGTTTACCCAGCTAATTACCCTCCTTTCTTTCTTCTGCAAATTCCTGGCCACTAGATCTTCCATTCATGAACTGACATTGGAATGAACCATCCCCTGGCCAAGGAAGTGCTTAAAAAAAACCAAATAGGGAACAATGACATTAAAACATTAATTCAGTGGATGCTAATCTGGAATGTGTTTAAGGATCCCCAAGAGATTTGAAAATGCAGATACCCTGGCCTCCCCCGCTGAGAGCATCATATGCTGAGTCTGTAGGGAAACTCTGGATAATGCATTTTTAACCAGCACCCCAGTGATTGTCACTTGGGTGGCCCACAGAGCATACTTGTAGAAACACCAAAGTAGAGTGACTTTAAAAATGGGAGGGAGCCCGGTTAGATCACATACATTTGGTCATAGTACTGACAGATTTTATTTTAGACCTTGATGAAAAAATTGTAATGTTTATTCTGTCTCAGACCATATCCTTTATTAGCCAATACACAAAATGGACCTATATTTGATGTATCCTGTTTTAAAATACTCGTTCAGTGGAAAGGTTTAAGTACTTTTCATCCAATGTATATTGAAAATGATGAGTTTCACTGTGTGCATGAGCATGATATTGGAACTGATGCAAATGTATTTTGTTGTTTTTGGTGTTGTGTAATATTACTGCACATGCAGAATTTATGATTTTCTCCCAAGCTCCCCCATACAAAATATACTATCTCTTCTTCTATTCATTTAGCATCTACAGCATCCATTATTTTATATCTTTGACTCAGCCTTCCATTTATACCATGTAAGCATTGGTTGCCAGGGTAATTTTTTTATACAGTTTTTGGCAGAAAAAAATGAACTATACATTAGCAAGTACAGACTAGGTATACTTATTACTTTCACAACTTATAAAGATGATTCAATAATTCTGTCCAATGCTGAATTACCCCCCATGCTTAGGGCACCTGCAAAACAAAGCTACTCAACGAAAGAAAGAGAGAGAGAGAGGGTCAGCCTTGATTAACGTAACCAGTACTTTGCACTCAGCGTATCTAAAGAGAAGCTATTTTAGTTCCACGTACACATAGGTTTTGTTTTATAGTTGGCCAGTGTCTTTATTTTGAATTTACACAAGAGACAGGATATGGGGTCCTCATGGGGCTTAGGGCTTCTATCGCATTGGCACAGTTGTAAAAGATGCTTCCCCCCTCCCCCCCGCTACCCCCCCCCCCGGCCCCGAAGTTAGAAAGTGTGTGTTCCTCGTTCTCTATTCCCACCATGTTGCAATTCAGTCAAATCACTGTGTATCTAAATTTGCAGACTATTTAAGTAAGGTATTTCATTACTCCTCATTTCGTGCACAACACATCTCATTCCTGACTCCTATCTCCCCTGCTGATGATTCTCCTTGTTCTGTTCTGTTCTACTCACTTATGAAAAGGCATCAATCTAAGTCAATCAGATGCTATTTTTACTCCTTCATCAGATACTTCTACTTCCAGATAGCGTCATTTAATAATCTCCAAAAAAGCAATTATAAAAATAAACACAGTGCTAGTCTCTTTATTTGTTTTCTTTTTCTAATTTTGTGTCTTCACTCCTCTGTGTCTCTTTTGCCAATCTTAGCACATGTCTTTACTGGTACAGCTAAAATGGACACGGAAATAAAAGTCAGGTAATGATATCCAGCCTAAAAAAGCAACAGAGCCAGCACTGTTCTGTGGCCAATCATAGCAACCCAGTAAAGTGCGGAGTAACCTCTGGCGAGCTTCTCTAAAATGGGGATAAAAAACATCTGCCTCTAAAGGGCTCATTAGGATCTTGAGTCCCCCATGAGATCATAGATGTAACAGTACTTTGAAAAAATGTAAAGGTCTCTTCAAGTGAGAGAAGGAGAGAGCAATAGCTCTTTCAATGGCAATTTCAGTTTGTCATAGAATGTACATGAATAAGATGATTTACCTTTTATCTCAACATACAGCAAGACTCACCAAGGGCAGTTGATAAGGCAGTCGATAAATCATCATTAATGACTCATTTGCATAATGTTTGAATTAGTGGGCCAAACACAAGAAATGCATTTTGCATCTCTGCTGTGTTCAAGACCGATGAACTGCTCAATGAAGTCTGCGGAAAGTAGAAGCTTTGAAGAAAGGATACAGTGGACTTGAAAAAGCCAGATTTGGTGGAAACAGTCATTGGCTATTGGAAAATAGTAAGGACATCTTATTTTTGTTTAGTCGCTAATAGCAACTTCCTTCTCTCTAATTGCCCGTCTGAGTGGGTTATTCGTAGGGCTGCTTCTTGAAAAGACCCCTGGATATCATGCTCTTGGTTGGCCTTTGTTTAACTCATGGGGTCCTTCTCGTTTCTGGTTAATAGAATGCCATTAAAAATATTTAAATGCCCATTTTCTCCATCTGTTAAATTTTTTCGTGAATCCAGGGAGAAGTGCATCATCTTTTTTGCTTTACTGTGTACTTATCAACAATGCAAATAACCTGAATTGCCTTTAAATAATTTGCTTTAGTAACTTACACAGTTAGACCACCTGGAAATAAAGACCGAAGAAACAAAAGAATGAAGGCCAACACAAGGTGACAAGATCTCAGAATTCTAGAGCCCAAAGGACACTCCTTAGGAATCAACTTGTCCCAGTTGGTTATGTGACTTGCCCAGAAGTGCTCCTGGTGGGGCGGCAGAGTATAATTTGGAAAGGCAGTGGAGAAAGATCCTGTAGGATCAGGTGGCCTCTCTGCCCACCATTTTGGAAATGCTAATTCTATTGCATGAAATATAATGCCTGGTTTTCACCATCAAGACTCTGTGTCTCAGGACTATGGGCTGTGAGGAAGAAAGACTGACCTCAGGGACTGAGGGCATCCGTGTTCCTTTGTCATCGAGCGTGCACACATATCTCTGTCTCATGCCAGAGTGGAGGAAATATTCTCCAATGAAGGTAGCAAGACTTATAAATTAATTCCTTGTGATAAATCACAAATGCTCCTTAAAGAATGATGTTTTTCTTATTAAAGTCTTTTGAGACATGTACCATCAGTCAGAATGTCATGGGACTTATCAATATTGTATTCCAGCATGAATCTGCAAGAAAGTGCTTTTAGAGATCAAAAAAGTTCACAGAAAATGCAGTAATGCAGAGCAGCATACAGCAGAGTTTCCCAAAGTTTCTTCTTTGTGCATGCAGATTTTTTCCTAACAAGGACTCACAATCTACTCCAAAACTGAATCTTTTTGTTTTCTGGAAGTGCTAATTGCAAATCCATCTCTAAAATCAGAGTGAATGGTTCCATAGATACCATTTCATATTAGAGTTTTCTGCTGGGCCAGAACCAGGTGAAGTCAGAGAGGTGCCTGAGGTCAAAATTCAAGGAAAGCACTCACTCTCAGGGTCATGCGCTCACCCTCAGGGTTGTGCCTGACCCTGAGAGTGAGGACTTCCTTAATTTTGTGCCCTAGGCACCTCTCTTGCTTCACTCCAGTCCTGGCCCTGGTTCTCTAACAGAACTCATAGAATGCAGAAGATACCTGAAAGCTTTGGATGCTGATTCAGCAGGGGGAAGTGTAGCAATACTGATTAATAGCAAAAGTGTTGAAGACCCGTCTAGGCTTTGCCAATGACCACAGGGGTGACCTGGGGCAAGCTGGGCCCAGACACCATGCCCCTCTGCCTCGTGGATGACCACACACATGCTGCTAAGCACAACTGTCAACACTTCACAGATGATTAGTGGAGGCAGGCCTGGCACGACCACATCCACTTTCTATTTTCTACACCTCAGCTGAATTCTGGTAGGCTTGAGTGCTCAGCAGCCTCCAAGACACATTGGAGATGTAAATGATTTTCATTTTTCATTAGTCCATCCCCATGGTAAGCCTTGTTTGGTTATCTGCCACTTGCCATGTTCTCAGACCCATAATATTATGCCTCCATTCCAATGCAGTTTCCTCTTCCACATGCCTCCCACCCCACCAACTAGCACTCCCACTCACTCATCACCCCCATTTCCTCAACCTCTTCTCTAAACATCCCTTCCTCCAGACTGACCCTCCACTGAAGACACAGCTTCCCCTGCAGCTCTGTCTAGTGGAGTCTATTTATTTGGTCACATCAAACGTTACCTTACAGCTCAAGGTCAGGAGTGGTATAAGGGTCCCCCCATGCTTTTATCCTATGGCCTATCATTTCTGTCATTTGCCTTGGTTGCAGCTACCTGGAAAACTCCAATCCAGGATGAAACTGGCCCTTCCCTGAGCCAATACCTGTCAACTGAAGCACTGTTTGAAAAAAACCATACCTGAGTAGATGGTGAATTCCTGGTTGCCCATCTCAGTTGTCTCTAAACGGTGTCCAATTACTATTTCTCTAGTCAACCCACTTTCCCATTTACACAATGAGCACAGATCTTCCTCGATTTACAGTGGGGTAACATCCTGATAAACCCATCGTCAATTGAAAATGCATTATAGCTTAGCCTAGCCTAACTTAAATGTGCTCAGATCACTTCCATTAGCCTACAGTTGGGCAAAATCATCTCACACAAAGTCTATTTTATAATAAAGTGTTGAATATCTTATGTAATTTATTGAATACTGTACTGAAAGTGAACAACAGGAAGGTTGTGTGGGTACAGAATGGTTGTAAGCATATCAGTTGTTTATCCTTGTGATCGCGGGGCTGATGGGGAGCTTCGGCTCACTGCTGCTTACCAGCATCGTGAGAGAGCATTGTACCATATATTGATAGCCCAGGAAAAGGTCAAAATTCATGATTTGAAGTATAATTTCTACTGAATGTGTATCAGTTTCACACTATTGTAAAGTCGAAATATCACGTCAGGGACTGTCTGTATTCCAAACCTTCTCCATTACGTTCAAATTTCTGATTCCTCTCGTCTTATCCTATCTTTATCTGAAGCTAACCTTGCTCTCTAATTCTCCGATAAAATAAAAGTTATGAAATAGGAATTCCTTTAACTTCCTACCTCCAGAGTAATAGATCTTTTCCTAAATTAGCACCTATCTTCCTCTTCCTTCTTGAACGCGGTATCTTTGCACTTGGACATTCCACAGGTGCCTCCAACTATGTAAGTACAAACCATTTATGCTCTTTTTCCCCAAACTTCTCCTCTATTGTTAACCATCCCAGTAAACAGAGTTCTAATACTCCCACTTGTCCAAACCAAAAGTCTCAATGTCCTTCACTCCTCATCTCCAAAAAGTATATCCTATCAATTCTATCTCAAGTACCTGTTGGCTCTACCACTCTGGTCCAAGCTACCTTCGTCTTTTGTCTACACCAGGGGTTGGCAAGCAAATTTTATTGGAACACAGTCATGCTCATTCATTTATGGATTGTCTATGGCTGCTTACACTGCAAGGGCAGAGTTGAGTAGTTGCCACAGCAACCCTATGGCCCACAAAGCAGAAAATACTTACTTTCTGTTCCTTTACAGAGAAAGTTTACCGATCAACCCTACACTATTGCAAGAACCTCCTAAATGCACCCTGCACAGAGTCTGGTACTCTGTTCTCAGGCTCTTGCCCCATAATATGGCCAGTCATCTTTTAAAAATCTCATCTCACCATGCTTGGAATCCTTCAACGCATGAACATCATTCTTGGGATAAAATGCAGTGTCCCAGAAGTGGAAGAAACCCAAGTGTCCCTCGACTGATGGTTGGATAAAGATGTATATATATACAATGGAATACTACTCAGCCATAAAAAAGACAGAATTCTCCCATTTGCAACAACATGGATGGACCTAGAGGGTATTATGTTAAGTGAAATTAGCCAGAGAGAGAAGGAGAAACTGCATGATTTCACTCATATATGGAATATAAATGAACACACAGACAGAGACAACTGGTTGGTGGTTACCAAGGGGAAGGGGGGTGGGGGGTGGGCACAAGGGGTAAAGGGATGCATCCATATGGTGACAGACAAATAATAATGTACAACTAAAACCTCACAGCGTTATAAACCATAAAGACACCAATAAAAATGAAAAAAAAAAATGCCTGGCCTGGCCTGTTTGGTCCTGTATGATTGGCCCCTGTCTACCTCTTAACCTCACCTCGCACACTCTACACCTCACTTGCCAAACCCAGCAGCGCTATCTGCCTTTCAGCTCCTTCAAGGCACCATGCTCTTTCATTCCAGGGAATCTGGAAAATTTTGTTTCCTCTGCCTTGGAGGCTCCTTTTCTCCCTCACTTTGCCCCTCTTCTAATTCCTACTTATTCCTCAGGGCTCTGCTTAGACCTCACTTCCTCCAGGAAGCCTTCTCTATCTCCCAGGTTAGGTTAGGTACCCTGTTTCATGGCCCTGTGTACTTTCTTCTCAACTGCCCTTAATTCTTAGGGAAATTATTTGTTTAATGTTTGCTCTTTTTAGATAGACTGCAAACATCATGATAGAAAATCTTTATCTGGTTCAGAAATGTAATCTTCAGTTCCTGACACAGTGCCTGGCACAAGATAGGTGCTTGGAAAATATCTGTTGAATAAATGGATGAATAGCAATAGCATAATAAGGTTGTGTTGATGATAGTGGGAGGTAATATACACAGACCATTTAGTTAATTGCCTGGTACTGGCAGAAGTTAGATAACATTTATATTTTAGTATTTTTATGGTCTTACTTTGAATTGCTTCTGGACTTCTTGATTTGACAAAAAAAGAAGGTACCTAAAAAGCATTTTATTCTTGCAGCATGCAGCGTGAATTGTTCTTCACTTGGTTTCTTCTGTTTGGCTGTCTATAACAAGCATATCTAACTTTTCATAGTGTGAGACCTCTAAAAAACCAATGTATCCGATCCTGGAAGCCAAAAATCATACTAATGTGTGTTTCCTAGGCTGGATAGTCCCTGCTTGCCCTCCAGATCTACTTCCCACCATTCTCTACCCTGCCCCGTGCCTCAGGAGGCTGACCTCTTGTTGTGCTCCTTGCCTTCTGCCTTCCAGTTGGGTTTGACAAATGGGTACCACCAACCAGAGATTGGAGGCAGAATAGCAAGAAGAAGGCATTAATCTTCTGGCTCCTTCTTTGGGCTGCAGGTTGACAATGACTCTGATCTTCCCCCTAGGGTCACAGCTCCTACTGGGGGGACTTCTCTAATCCATCACTCTCACCGGGCCCTCTCTTTGTAGGTACTCCTCCCTCTTGTTTATTCCGGCCTAGGGTGGTTACAGCTCCCCGCTGCTGCTAGCTTTGGTATGCTTCGTTATCCGTTTTGGTTTCCCTTAACTTGTCCACACTTTTGTCAATTAAAATCTCCTCAATTATTCCTGTTTGAGTGTGCTGCCTGTTTTCTGATAGGACCCTGACTCATATGATTGCGTGGCCTGAATAAATATAATGAAAACACGTCAAGAGGTTCTTATATACCTCTCTAGATCTCTCAGCTACCTCTGAGTAAGTCTGCAAGCTTGGTTGATATGAGATTAGGTGCCATTATCCCCATTTCTCAGGTAAACAACAGGAGTCTGGAAGCAATCAAAGTAAGGGATGTATCTACACTCCCAGAGCTTGGCAGTGGCAGAGTCAAAGCTGCACCTCAGCTCTGAACCTTGAACTCTGAGTTATACCTTGGCCACTTCCCTCCCAGAGGACCACCTGCCGGAATCTGGACAGCCAGGATCCTGGATAAATCATTCCTGGTGACAAACTTCTCTGCAGTGAGTCTAACCCAGGTGGACTCTGAAGCTGGTGGGTGTGCAGCTGGCTCTGTGCCCCAGTTTGGAGCAAGTCTGGGAACCATTCCCAGATGGCTCCTGGATGCCATGCCTTTTTCTGGCTGCATTCCTGGGGGAGGTGGGAAAACACACACAGGTCTCCTAGCTGCAAACCCAAGCAAAGAGCACATTGTCATATCTTTAGCAAATGACGGCACACAAAACACTGAAAGCCAAAGGATGAGAAAGAGACACAGCTACCCAGCTCATCTAATTCCCTCTTTAGAGCCAAGGGCCAGCCATTGTAGAAGATTCTCTAACCTCTTTATGAGTCAATTGTCCTTCTTAAAAACAACTGCCTAGGGATTGGAGCAAATCAGACAACCCTTCATTCCACCCTCTCAATTTCCTCCTCTGGAAAATGGAGTTCTGCCCATTGGTAAAAAGGGGAGCAATTACCCATTAAGGTGAGCAAAAATCTCCATAGGCCTTAATTTTAAAACCTCAAATACAAAACTACTATTGATTTTTCTCCTTTTTGGGGCAGGAGGCAGCTCCCATAGAGAGGCAGTATGAGTCAGAATTAAGAGTGTAGACTCTGGAGTCAGACTACCTGGGTTAAAATCCCAGGTCTGCCACTAACTAGCTGTGTGATCTTGAGAAAGTAGATTAACCTCTCTGGACCCCTGTTTCCTTATCTGTAAAATAGGAATAATGATAGTATCTATCTCACAGGTTGACATGAAGATTAAATGAGTTATTATAAGGAAAGCACTTTGAACAATGCCAACTATGTGGTAAAAACTACTTATATAAGGAGGTTGAGTAAAATTATTTCAGCACTTATCCATGTATCTTTAAATAGACACATCTGGAGTATTGATCATTCCATGATTTTTCATCATTTTTTTGCCTGTAGCCCAAATAACTTCTAGGGTAAAATAATAGATCCTAGAGAAGCTTTGCTAGCACTGCCAATCATTACATCAAGGGAATCTGGCTTGTGTCTTAACTGTCATTAGGAAGAGGATATACCTGGGATGCTAATAATGGGAAAAGCACATTCTGGTACACAGACTCAGTTTGGCAAGCTCATCAGTTATGTCCCGAGAATAAGGGGGAGCACCAGGTGGCCTTATCTACAAGACTGATCCCTGATGACGAGATGCCTTTTAAGCAGACCATCCATCACTGATAACTGAAGGCCTAGTATGACTCCCCATCCATTATTCACCAAAGTCTTTTCATGTAGCCGTCTGTCCCCAAAGGCAAACACATCTTTGCCCTTCTCAGAGGCTGAATTAGTGTGCGTTCTTCCCTCTCCTCTTGTTTTCTTCAATTTCCTATTGGAAATCAGTGACCAGCCCAGTTTTCCATAAGCAAGCTTGGGTTTTCTCTGCTGGCTCTCAACTAAAACACAAGGCCTCCAGTAGGCTCTCCTCTTAGGGAAGTTCTACTTGACTGATGTTCTTAATGAAAACATGTCAGTTCCCCTGAGAAGTCAAGAGTTCATAAGAGTGACTATCCTGTCATAACTCAGTAATAATGGTCAATTTTTATTGAGTACTTACTATATGCTAGGCATTATGCCAAACACTTTACATGACATTTTCATTTAATTCTCACACTCACCCTATGAGATAAGCACGAGAGTTCACTCTGAGTCCCTAGAGCAGCATTGTCCTATAGAAATGTAACATGAGTCACAAATGTGACCACATGTCACTTTGAGTTTTCTAGTAGCCACATTATAAAAAGTAGAAAGAAACAAGGGAAGCCAATTTTAATAATATGTTTTGTTTAATACAATATATCTTAAAATTGGCATTTCAACATGTAATCAATATAAAAGTTATTAATGAGATATTTTACATTCTTTTTTTTTTTTGCTGTCTTCAAAATCCAAACTCCAATTAACAAATGGAGAAGGAATGAGGGAACTAGAAAATCACCACTTGTCAGACACCACAGTAATAATTGTTGCATGCAAGATCCATCAATGGATGCTAAAATTAGAAAATGAGAATTTGAGGAAAAAATAGGATATTTGTGTACTCTGAAAATATCTCTCTCAAGATATGTATTAATTTCAAAGGGAAAAGTAGTAACTTTGCAGTGGAGAAACCTGGCAGACACCGTCTTAACAGTGAGCAGGGTTAACATCATCAGTAATAGGACATATCAGCATCAGGTACCCCAGACAGGATGCACAGAGAAGGATGCATCACTTCGAGATCTTCCCCCAAATCTATAACCTCAATCTAATCATGAGGAAACATCAGAAACACCCCAAATTGAGAGACAGTATCCAAAATAACTGGACAAAATGTCAAGGTCATGAAAGACAGGAAAGACAGAGAAACTCTCACAGACGGAGGAGACATGACAACTAAATGCAACGGGGGATCCTGATTGGATCCTAAGGCAGAAAAAGGACGTTAGTGGAAAAACGGATGCAATTTGAATAAGGTCTATGGTTTAGTTAAAAATCATGTGCCCATATTGATTTCCTAGTTTTGGTCATTTACCCTAGTTATGTAAGTTGTTAACATTAGGGGGAATCTAGGGAAATGGTATACAGAAACCCTATACTGTTTTTGCAATTTTTTTGCAAGTCTAAAACTATTTCAAAATAAAAAATAAAAGAACACAGTGCAACACAAATAAAAATGCAAGTTGATTGCAAAGTACCTTTGCAGTTATTTCAAAAGATGCAGGAGTCTATGAAGTTGATGAAAGTGTTGAAGTATTGCTGAAAATGCATGAAAAACCATTGACAAACTAGGTAAAACAGTTAACATTTGGAGAAGAAAAATCAACAAGGATTGTAACAGGATGTGGGTTTCAAAAAAACAATGATTTAAATGTCAGGGAATTATGAGAGATCCTTGGAAAAATGAATGAAGCTTTCTAATATGTTTGCCAAAAAAAATTCTGCTCTAAAATCATACATTAAGTGAAGGCTGTGGTATCATGCCACATATCATTTTAGTTTAAAAAGTATGCCAAGATATCACATGAGATTTATTTGTGTTCATTCGGAGAATGAACATATAGTTGAAATATAATCTATGTTCTATTGCATAAGATAAAATTTTGTTTTCATAATTTGTAGCTTTATTTTTTATATTGAAAAAAAATGCCTCACTTAAAATTTCAATCCATCTTGAATGGCTTAACTTTGATCTGCTCCGGCCTCAATTATCCTCGGAATATGTGCACTTCCCATCAGTTAGTGGGAGACCCAGGGCTCAAACCCAAGTAATCTGACCCTCCAGTCGGTGCTCCCTGCCCCACTCTCCAGTCTCACACAATGAGCACATGCTTTCCGCACTGTGCTCACGTCCCAAAAGGGGGGGCTGCTCTTTGTTTCCATTATCTGATCAAACGTACTCCTAGTCATCCAAAACAAGTTCCGTGCCTTTGTGAGGACAAGGCATGCGAGAATGTTTTCTTTTCCGTAATCTCTACGAATTCATTGAGGATGGGCAACTCTATAAATCAATGGAGGACAAGGAACAGAATGGGCGTGGATGAGCACATGAACTTCACCAGCCACATCTGTGTGGCATCTGTGAAACATTCACCCTTTGTCTCCAAGACCCATCAAACTTGCAGATGATATTCCTATTTAAGTAAACTCACTGAATCCTAACTCACAATCAAACCTCTAGCCAATGAAATTATTCAAAACCATACAATATTCAAAATGATGACCCGTGATATTTAAATATATGACTTGAGGAGGCTAGAAAGATGGAAGAAGGGAGACAGATGTCATCAGAAAGGAGCTTCCTACGTTTGAAATTATCAGTAGCTTGGGGCCGGCCCAATGGCCTAATGGTTAGCCTCCTGCGTTCAGCTTCAGCGGCCTGGGGTTTCGCAGGTTCGGATCCCGGGTGCAGACAGACGCACCGCTTGTCAGCCATGCTGTGGCGGGGTCCCATATAAAGTAGAGGAAGATGGGCACGGATGTTAGCCCAGGGCCAGTCTTCCTCAGCAAAAAAGAGGAGGATTGGCAATGGATGTCAGCTCAGGGCTGGTCTTCCTCAAAAAAAAAAAAAAGAAAAAAGAAAAGAAAAAGAAATTATCAGTAGCAAATATATGGACACAAGACTAATAAATTACAGCAAGAGGTGAGAGAATGCAACTGCAGAATGTGTGGAAGAACCTTGGAGAAGCCAGGGGAGAAAACATTCTCAAATGGGCCCCTAAAATCCAGGAGCAAGCGTTGCTTTAGAGTGATACACACACACACACACACACACACACAATTGAAGCTTAGATGATATCAATGGGGTCATTGATAAAATGCAATATGATAAATTATCAGTCTATCCCTGGCCCTGATCACACTGGAGGTTGGGAGGTCTATTTCGAGAGAAGCTCTGATTCGTGGGAATGAAACGGGACATGACTATTTTCTTTAGGCACAAACACTAGCATATGGGTTCATTCAGATTCATCTTTATCCCAAGATGACCCTCAAAACAATTAAAAATTGGGCAGTCTCCTGGTAATCTAATGTGCTGACAGTTGGAGAGATGGCATACTGGGGTCCAGCCAATGTCAGAAACCCGGGCAGTAGGGAGTGGCTTCCTGTATCAGCATATTATAATGTCAAAAACTTCTTTTTGTTCCGATCTGTTCTTTTTCTTGAAAATTGTAAGAAGGGTTGAGTGTCTTCCTTTGGCCCCAGGTGGACTAAAATCCTGGTAAGGCCACTCTCATTCCAACCACAGCACTACTGCCACAATCACCAAGGAAAAGAAGGGATGTGTGGGGATGGGGGGGGGGTAGGGATGATGACAGACCCTTCCTTGGTCTAGCCCCCACGATCCTTGTAGCTCTTCTTTAATTCTTCACAGAATTAACAGAGATTTCCTTTTTTGGATGTCCTGCCTGTGGTTCCTCAAACTGCACATGTAGTGGACATTACCATGCGCTGCTTGCTATGATTCCCCTTCAGGGATAGCGCTCAGCTGTCAGCCCTCTTGGGGAATTGCCTCAGCTAAAAAGAGTAAGACACATCCCCTTCTTGAGGCAGAATAAAGATCCAGGCCCCTTGCCCCAATTCGTGACAACTCTGAAGAGTTATCCCAGCTTCCAATTTCCCCCTTGGGGCTAGCTGAGGCCTATGTTAACACTGCATCACAGACCAACTCCTCCCTCTGCCCTATTCTGCTTCCTTTCCCTACCTTCTCCAGGTGTTGATCCCAATAGCACTCCCTGATCAACTTACCATGTTCAAATCTCCATCTCAGATCTGCTTCCTGGGAGACCCAACTCACCGCACACTCGCTTCTCCATTTTACCAACCATTGGCTGCCACAATGGCCCTCTTGTCGACCAATCTCTGGCCCCTCTTGGCATTTCTTTTCTACATTGACGTCCCAGCCTCACTGACTCTGGGTTCTTGGTCTCCAATTCCCCATCCCTCTATGCATGATTAGTCACCTCATCTGCCAAAGGAAAGAAAGATCTGCTGTCATCATACATATCCATGCCACCGCCACCTGCAGCTTCCCAGGAGACTGTCAGAGTCGGCGGGGAGCTGGGAAGGAATACTGCCAACGTGAGACTCTCTAGTGGCTCAAGCCATCCCAGAACTCCCAGCTTACTAGAAGGCAGGAGATCCTGACTTTAGTCATTCCTGGGCCAAAGGTTACACATAGTCTTAGGCAGCTTCCATTGTAAATCTTTGGCTAAGATAGTTTACTACCCACTTTTACTTTATGAGGTTTACTACCTCGTAACAGCTGTGAGTACCTGGAGAGGCATCAGAGTAGAAATGAGGGGCAACTGTGCTGCCTTCACGAGGATCAACTCTAATGAGAATAGAAGAGAGCAAGCAGGGCCAGAGAGAGGTATGTATTCAGAGTCTTCTCAGGGTGTGAAAACTCTGGGAGTCAGGATGACAGTATGATGGGAGGAGAGCTGAGCGCAAAAACCAGAAGAGGCTAGATTGCCACTGAGCAGAGAGGGGAGATGAGGGCTGCCTCTGAGCAGAGAGAGGAGAGGAGAGCAGCATCTGAGCAGAGAGGTAGGGAAGAAAGTTCTGTAGGTAAATGTCCCAGGGGGGCAGGGGCTATAAGGCAGGAGTAAGATAAGACAGGGGCTACGCCAGGTAGTTCAATAAACCAAAGCCTCAAACCCTGGGCACAAAACAGAGTTTCTTTTATTTCAGAGCCTCTGAGGAATTCTGCTAGGTGTGGGCAACTCCTCAGAGGTACCCTAAAAACAAAGAGCTCCATAGAGCTTCCGAACTCTAAACAAGGTGCTTGTTATAAACAGCCCCAGCCATGGTGCCAACTTCTCATGGCACCCGATTGTAGGAGTATCCATGGTCTCACACGAGGTGCTCAGCCCTGACACTCTTGATTCTCGCTGCTGCAAACAGAGGGACGTCTCCCACTCCTCATGGGGATTAGGGGGCCTGTGCGTTTTTCCTGTTAGACACACAAAGACAAGTCCAGCCCCTTTGGCAGCTGCATGCCTACAAAGAGCACAGTATTCTATGCCATGGAATCTTCCCCACAACGACTCCCTCCAAGACCAAGGTGCAGAGCACCACTCGGGCCTGGTTTGTTCTTGTTTCTCTCAAGAAATAACCTTTGGGATTTCCTTGCTCCTGAGCTTTGGGAGAGCTTCCTAGAGAAAGAGAAATGTTGGAAGTTGCCTAGGCTAACAGCCTTCTGGTGCAATTATAAATGGAGAAAAGGAACAGCCACCGGAGCTGAAGTTGTGGTGGGCTGCACGAGCCGGGGGCTCACGCTGGAACCACGTTGCACTCTGCCCGTGTCAGAAGGCACGGGTGCCCGGCTCTCACAATGCGCTGGGTATTTTGGTTTTGTCTTTGTGGCTGTGTGCTTTACAACATTCAAATGACACTGATCTTCATGAGATAGTCCCACAGTGGATTGTATATGCACTAGGACCTTAGCTGAAGCTTATGGTTTTCTATTAATTAAAAACCAAGCCTCCCTAAAGGAAAACTCCTGACCCAGAAATTAAGATCAGCACAGTGGGAAATTAAAAAAAAAAAAAGCACCATTTCTCCCTCCACATGTCCATATCCTCACAGTCCTTCAAAGTGCTTTCCATGCCCATTGTAGCCACACAAGAGTTCTGTTGGGGATTAAAAACACACAACAAAGGAGGAAAAGAATAACCTATGTGGAAATGCTCAAATCGGTAATTGTATGTCAGTAGTGATTGCTAAGAATTGCTGTAGTCTGAAGATACCAGTGGTAATGCCTCCATAACTAAAATCATTTTTGAAAAAGTGTTATCTATGCTGCGTAAAAGTGGGGAGAGGGTACCATCTTGAAGCTAGAGAAAGGCTGTCAAAGCACCCTCAGCAACTTGGAGCTTGGCTTGTGTCTCAGCTCTTCGTCCGGGGTAATTTCCAGCTTCCACAGAAGGAAGCTGGGTTAATGGTACAGGCATATTTTATCAAGTCGGCTTGGCAGCGAGTGGTCTAGACGAGGTAGCCGTGCAGAGCAGAGAGTTAAAAAGAGAATCTGATGTGATGGAGGATGGGGAAGTCTTCCTGCTGCCACGAGCTCTTTCGCTGAATGAGGCACTCCTCACTGAGTTAAGCTGGCATGAGCGGGTGCTGCAGACACTCCCCTACCCACAGTGGGGGCTCTCCCATAAGACAAAGAGAGGAGACTAACTCCCAGGCCCTGTCACAAACACACACACACACACACACATACACACACACACGGGCAGTTTGCTGTAAATCAAGTAACTTCCTGGCAAAGCCTCACTCTCTCATCTCATATTTACAATAAGACCCTTGGGACCAACAAAGCCAAATTTCTGAATGAATGAAAACTTATTCAATGGATGTCCTTCATTGTCCACGTGGCTGGCAGTATTCAGGTAGTGATTAGACAAGTCAAAATTACTCTCATCTGGTTAAATGGAAAAACAACTCTCCTTCCTGCCCCTATGGGCAAGGAACGAGACCTCTTATGTTGGCAAAAAGTAGGCCTACTGATAGAATGTTATCAACTGAAGACTGCAATTGTTGCCCATGCCAGTGGGTGAGCCGAGTAGGTGGGCCAGCTCTCTTTTTATGCCCTCACAACATTTTGGGGTCTTCAACCAAATATCTGTGGGGTCCCTTGTACATGCCAGGCATTGAAATAGGAACAAGGGCACATGCCAAGAAGGCCTTAAGTCCTGATTCTGCAACAGGGTAGGTGATAGCCTCATATACACAAGTGGGACTCTTCCTCATCAAAGGGTGGCCCAATTGGTTGCCATGGTAGCCACAGACCAAGCATAGAACCAGCCATGTTACCCAACAGGCCCTGAGGTTGGACTTCTCCATCCCTAAATTCTTTGCTCACTACTGTAGATCTACTAAGAGCTGAGGGACCTGGGTGTGTCCTCAGCTCCACACTGAATATGTGGTCATGAGCAAAATCCCTTAACCTCCCTGAGTCATAGGTTCTTCATCTATAAAAAGAGGCTAAAAAATATCCTGAGTCCCACACTGGGATAGTGTGTGGAAAAGTGTTTTTTAAAACTGTAAGTGCTGTGTAACTATAGGGGTTTACACATATCTAGATTCATCACCTGAACAGATCCTGTCGTTTAATACATGTCTGGTCCCTGGACAAGCACTTTTCATAACATTTTTGACAAAGATAAGTACCAAGGACAGACAAGGTAGGGAGCCTCATTACTAGGGTTTTGAATATCCTTTTTGCCCCTCTCTTAACCTAAATGGGGCCCATGTTTGTTTCCCCAGATAGTAAGATGACAGCAGATACTCATGGCTCATTTTTGCCTTACATAGCAGAGGTCTGACCTTACAGAGTAAATTAGTGCAGCTTCTTAACATTTTTTTTATCAGCCACAAATATGTCTGCCCGTGGCATGAAGATACAAAATTACATGCTTTCAGCTCTTCTGGTGTTTAATTTTGTTTTGTTTTACTGCTTGTATTTAGGTGCAACTTAACATAGTCACACTGTGTGATCTGTTTTCTCTCTATATAGATGGGGCATAGCTCAAAAGAAAGGCATTTTCATTGTTTAATAATATAATCTGACTGTGGTCTAATATGAGCTCTAACACACAGGCACAACTTTAAATACCATGAATAATTTCTTAACAACCAGGCCGTAATTTATACATCCAAGTGAATGTTTTCCCTCCAGAAATATCTGAAGGGAAAAATTTTAATGTTGTTTTTAAAATGTTCCAAGAGGACTCATCCAAGAAGACTATTTTTAAGTTTGTCAGTTTGAAAGTACAGATTTGAGGGTGTCTATTAAAATCAGTCCCTTATTTTATTCTTCCACATCATGTACATCTCTACCTTTTGTTTACACAGAAGGTAAATATTCAAAATATTCAACAATTGATACGGTTAATGCACCCATCAATCAGAACAGACCTGGCCTGAATGTGGTGTCAGGGCACACTGGCTGTCTATTGGGCAGTGAAGTAGATAAAAGGATCCATGTGCCTCAAAGGGCCAGCCCGTGGTCTAGTGGTTAAGTTCCATGTGCTTTGCTTCAGTGGCCCGGGTTTGGTTCCTGGGTGGACCTACACCACTCATCAGTGGCCATGCTGTGGTGGCAACCCACATGAAAAATAGAGGAAGATTAGCACAGATGTTAGCTCAGGGCGAATCTTCCTCAGCAAAAAGAAAAAAAGGATTCACATGCCTTGAGTAGTCTGGGATATAAAATCCTAGTACTACAAATGGTGGACAAATCCTACCTTTGAGAACTCTTGATCTCAGACTACGTGGTAAAGTCAGATGAACGGAGGCAGGTACAAGATTACTCATGGAACAAATGGTTTCAGCAAGAACTCTTGCCTTCCATCCAGAGAAAAAGCAATCTGAGGGCTTAGGATCTCTCCAGATATTAAAGATTTATGTAAGCTTATTATCACACCCAGAGCAATATTGTGCAATTATAGCTGATGGCCCTGCTTTTTATAATGAAGATGGAAAGATGACTGCTCACTCATGGCAGGTCTACCTCATATAAATGAAGGCACTAAGCAATTTAGCCCAAACCCAAAGTTTTACTTCTATTTCTCTAAGTAATTACATTTGTGTAAACTTCATTTAATAGATCTAGCTGCATTTTCTGCTGTTCCAGATCACTGCTCCTCACAGTTAACCAGTGCGCTCCACTCTCGCTATTTTGAAAGACAGGCATCGCACTATTCCCGACGTTGAGCCAATGCTCCCCTTTGCCATGTATCACTCCACATGCGTGATGTCACCCTTTTTGCGCACCCCAAATAATTGACTCACCTTTTTGGTGTTTCATATCCCAGACATTTCCCGTCCACTACTCAGTTCTTTCTTGGCCTCATTTCAGGTTCTTCCCTCAGCTGGTTTCTGTCTGGGAGTAGGAAGTTTAGGGGCTTTTTTGACGCAGGATGATGACCAAGATTAAAACAATAATATTGCAGCCTTGGATCTAACAACACACTATAATATAGTATTACATATATATAACATATATAGTATATATTATATATAATATACTAATGTAATATAATGTATATATAATATATATAACATACTATAATATGGTAATATAGTATAAACATACAACATAATATGCCCTTTATCCTTGTTGCCCTTTATCTTTGTTGTAAAGTCAACATGAAATAGAAGAGGGCTTATTATCCACAATCCCTAAGCAATCTCCTCTTATATGTATTTGTGTCATTCCTCAGTTTTGTATCTCTGTTATTGCATTTAACACATCATGTTGTAATTATTTGTTCATCCTCTAGAATATGAGTTCCTCAAGAGTAAAGTCCATGGTTCGATTGATCTTTTGCCTCCATCACCTAACACAGGGCCTGGCATGTCATATGAATTATAAATATAGGTGTGTGTGTGTGTGTGTGTGTGTGTGTGTGTGTGTCTGAAAGAGAGAGACTCAAGTCACTGTGGTACTTATTTTGTGCAAGTTGTTCACTGATGGTGAGCCAATAGGCCTGGCTGATATTTTCATAAAGGAGGTAGCTTATGCTATGAGATAAGATTAAATAACCAGGGTTTCTAATCCTGAAAGGAGGCTAACAGCAAAACTCCCAGAATTAAGTCCCTTAGTGACGATCCTTAGCACTATCAGAGACATGTTACCACTACAAAGATAAGGACTCAAGTATTTACTGCATTCCAGAAGCAGCCCCAGCCTTTATTATTATCCTAAGAGCCACATGGAGACTATGAAATACCCAATCAGATTTATACTACAGACAAAAAATAAGTTAACTTGTTGGACCATTTTAAATTCCAATCCATGTGTCTCTGAGGAATTCATTAACTATTCACGACTAGAGACGAGACTTCTAGGCACTAAGTCATTCTGTCTTCTCCATAGTCACTTTACTCCCGTCTTGCGCCCAGCAATTATTTATCACTCAGCTTAGTCTTCTCTTAATCAAGATCTCCATAAAGTTGGATTCTATTAAATAATTCTTAACATCATCCAACAATGCTTTCTCCTAAATTATTTTTGTACATAAAAGTCTGCTTTTTTATTTAGATGTTCTGATTCCCAAGAGTTCAGATTTTTGTACAAATTAAAAAGTTTGCACTTAACCCCAAGGCCTAAAGCCCTTAACTTTAGGGTTCTTTCTGTCTTATCTGACTCTCTGGATTTTTATCCCACTGAACGTCATTTGAATGGGAGGGTTGAATGGCTGTGTAGGATGCTGCTCTGGTTAGATGGTATCACACTGTTGGGCAGTGTCATGTCTACACCTAGTCATGGTCAGATCAAATCTTGTCACCAGGCATCTACACTTTTCGGCAAAGAGAAAACTTCTCTGCTGTTAGCTATTGCTGTCTTTCTCTTCTTCCTTTTAACCATCAAGTTAGATTACACATTCTGAATAACATATTTCAACCCAATGATAGCTATTGTATTGAGAGAAATTCCATAGAATTAAAAGGGAAAAGTAGACTGAAAACTAAAGGTAATATGTGTACCTGAGAATATAAGGTACACATATTGAAAGCTACCCGAGCCAATTTTTAACCTTACTCAATTCCATGAATGATTTAAAAACTCATGGAGCAGAGTGCTTGGCACATAGAAGGCACTGGTTAAATATTTGTCCAACGATTGCATGAATACTTTTGCACTTTAAAACATCTTCATGTCTACTAATTAATTTGCATTAGGGTAAGCATCACGCTTTTTAAGAGCATAGACCCATGTGGCCAATTTAGAAAGGTTTTATTCTGTACTAATAATTACCAGTCCCTTGAAATATCAAAATCCCACATGAATGGCTTAAAAAGTTTACAAAGTTCTCTTCATTTTCATGTATAATCTCTATACCTGGGCTGTCCAATAAAACTTCTTGCAGTGTTGGAACTGTTCTATATCTGCACTGTCCAATACAGGAGCCACAGCCACATGTGGCTACTTAGCACTTGAAATGTAGCTAGTGAAACTAAGGAACTGAATTTTAAATTTTATTTAATTTTAATTAATTTAAATTTAAGTAGCCCCATGTGGCTAGTGGCTACTATATTGGAACACACAGCTCTATAAAAATATCAGAAAAACAAAATATGAAACATGGGAGAACACGTTTAAAGGAGTTCCTGTAAGTCTGCCCCATTTTGCTCTTCCATGGGGACAGCTTGTTCATTGGTCCTCTGACTTTCTTTGTTGTGATCTTTTTTGAATTTTGTAGTTCTAAGGATGGTAAATGCTGTTCCATCAACCAATTCTTTGGTCTCGTGGTTCTTAAACTTGGCTGTGCATCAGCATCACCCCCAGAGATGCAATTCAGCAAGTGTGGGGAGGGCTGGGCATCTGTGTTTTTAAGCTCCACAGATTATTCGATCTGCAGCCAGGCTTGGGAAGGACTGCTTAAAACACCAGAGACCCCAAACCGGCAGCCCTTGGGCCAAATACGCCCTCAAAACATATGTTCATCCCACACAGTGTTTTAAAATGTTTTGAATTAGTTGCCAACTTCTACAAATTGTAATTTTATTGTCCAAAAAAAGTGGAGTTGAGTAAAGGCTGCCCCCTTTGGACATAGAGCATAACTTCTTTGGTTCAACACTATTTGCCCACCTCATACTGGCCCAGCTCTCAGTAGGCATTTGAGTCTGAGACTCCTTCCTCATCCCATATCATGTAATATTTGTCAAAACAGACAGCAATTCCTTTATATCAATGCACCGTTCTTAGGATGGAGAACCAACTGCTTTATCCATGGGGCTGCCTGTAATCATCTTGGCAGGCTCAAGAATATTATCCTACCATCATAAATGAAACTCCCAAATAAATATTACAGAAGTCTCAATAAGAGAATGGATCCCAACCCAAGAACATGATACCAATCCTGTTCAGGTAAAAGTCATTAAATTCAGGGAAAAGATTCTTTTACTTTTTATTTTTTACACCCCAAACTCTCTCATCTGAAGCACCATAAGGCCAGTCAGGGAGGGCATGTTTGTTATAAATACTTGGCTCTATTTTGAAGAAACTTTGTATAACTCTGTCATCCTTCACCCAGTTTTCCTTCCAATATATTTGTATTCAGCTATGGCTTTAACATGAAAAACAGTTGATCAGACCTGTTTATCTTTTCTCTCTCTTGAGAATCCTCTATAATGATAGCTAATGAATGAAAATATGTAAGCCCGAAAGAGAAGATAAAAGGTAGAAGGGCCATTAGTTGATGAAAACTAGATAGAAGAGTGCTAATTGATTTAGAAAGGCAGAGGAAAGCATAGCTTTGAAATATTGTGGAAACAATAGATCTTCTTCCCAGAAAAATGTAGGCATGCCAAACATTTTGCAATCAATTTTAGGGGTTTCAGAGGCCCCCGAATCTCATTGACTGATTCCTAGTAGAAGAAGTCATCAACCTGAAATAAGACAACACTACTTGATAAATACTAATACTGGATCAGCACCAAAATGTCAGCCAGAGCTTTGCCAAGTGGGACATAATTTTGGATCAAATACTATGATTAGGCTTTATTATTAACAAAAGGGAAAGCAGCCTGGCATACTGTTAGGCTTTATGTAAAATGCAAGGAATATATAGTCTTATTCCCAGGATCATGTTAAACTAAGTGTCATCTAGAACTTACGACTCAGGCACAGTGGATTTCTCAGCATACAATAAATAAATCTGTGGCATTTGAATTTTTAAACAAATCCTTAGAGACACCCATGACCAGGCTGAGACATTTCCTGGAATTGTACTCATGTACACACTGGAAACAGTCCTCAATGCCTTAGCCTGGTCAATTCCACTAATTCAGAGATGACTATTTTGCTCCTGTTTTTTTCCCTCGAGTGGCAGTTGGTTCCATCATTAAGGTGATAAATGAGGAGTCACCTTAAGGCATGAAACGTGCAGTATGAAACAATCTTGTTTTCTAATTGGAAATCCCTGCATTCCCATCCTCATCTATTTCTACATATCACAAGCATCAAAGGTAAAGAGAAGAAGGGTTTTCTGGTTTTTTTTTTCACAAGGTGGCTTGCAGTTTTCTGTTTCAGCCACTTTATATCATTGAGAATGTTTAGACTTTTCACACATCTTGATTTCCCCCCAAGTAATGCAGGAGCTTAAAATTGTCATATGCTGATCATTCTCCTTTTGCTCCCTTGCAGAGGCACTCTTCACCTGCTCTGGGTCCCCGGGAGGCTGACCACTGTGGACTGTGTCTCCCAGGCTCCCTTGACAACTGGCTTCCCGTAGCCATGGGGATCTGCAGGGGGGGGAAGAACGGTATGTTGGGTTATTTCTTCCTCTCTTCGTGTTTTGCTAAGTCACTGGTAGTCACTGCATCTCTCCACATCTAGAGCATCTGCAGGATGGCCCCTCCTCCACATCCCAGTTCTCACTGCGTCCAGGAATTCTATTCCTCCGCCTTGGCCCTCTTGCCCTTGACGTGGTAATGGCTGCCCGCTATTGCTAGCCTCTGTGTGCCTCAATATCCCGTGTTTGTTCCCTCATCTATATCTCTGATGGAGTTCCTTTATGAAAGTCCCTTCTTTGGGACTAGTTGAGGTAACATCAGCTTCCTGCTGGGACCATGGCTGACACACTTCATCTATCTTCTTTTCAAAGAGGGAAGACTTATGAGGCAGAAAGAAAAGAGGAGAAAATGCTTGAGGAATAGAACCTATGACTTTTAAAGACCAGACTTAACCAGAAAACAGTGACACTAAAACCCATCAGAAAGAAAATGCTCTTTTCTTTGCAATAGATCCTGTAGTAAGATGTCACTAAGTAAAATGGTCATAACTTATTCTTCAACTTTGCTTTTAACAAAGACCAGTCTTGATGAATATTTCACTAATTTTCATCTTTTATTTATTCATTTCAAAGAAAAAATGGAACTTACATTTATTGAGCACATTGTATGTGTCATAACTGTTGATGATACTCAAAGTATTATTAATCCCATTTTACAGAAGAGGAAACTAAGGCTCTGAGAAGTCAAATGATTTGCCCAAAATCATACACTTAGTAGGTTGTTAAGCCAGAATTAATAACTTAGCATATATGATTTTATATAGAATATTGCTTTCTTACATTATTGCAAAGTATTTCTCTTTGGTTTGACCACAATCGTAAGATGCTTTTGACCCTCTGCAAAAAGATCTTATTGTGCCTACATATTTTTCATTACAAACAGTTGATCATACTTGTTTATTTTTTGTCTCTTGAGACTTCTCTATAGTTATAGTTAATAAATGAAAAATATATAAGCCCAAATGATGAAATAAAAGGTAAAAATGCCATCAGTTGATGAAAACTAGATAAATGAGTGCTAATTGACTTAGAAAGGCAGAGAAAGGCATAGCTTAAAGGGCTCCCAGAGGAAAATTTTGGCAAGAAAGGTTACTTAATTGATAGAACCCTAGATAACTTAGGGACCAAAGATCAGACATACATTGGTGGGCAAAAATGAGAAGTAGGGCTGAAAACAGAACTGATGGAAAAACAGATGTCTCGTGATCCTTGATCATGTTTATATTTTTAAATGAGTCACTGGAATGATGATAGGGAAGTCTGGGTCTGCTATCAGGGTTTGTCATTTTGCCTTCTTTGTGTAGGATGATCAAGAAGAAAGATGGCTATTATTCCTCCTATTCCCAACCCAACTCACTCTGTCTGTCTCAGAATGCCTGCAGCAAGGTATCTAGGCAAGGTATGTAGGCAAGAAATTAGAGGTATCTCCCCAGGAGGAATTGAATAGTCCTTGAGAAAAGGCCTCCAAATTTTGGCCTTGTGGCTTCCCTGAGATAATGCCTATTGCTCCTACCTAATCACTCTAAAGCAAAGTCAACAAACTTGTTCACAAACACAGGTGTCTCCTTCTTAAATATAAACGGATAGACAAAGATCATCACACATTTGAACACCTCCAACATGCAAGACAATTCACTGAATGAGATTAGCAATAGATTGAATACTGCAGAAGAGAAGATCAATGAATTTATAGACAGGGAAATAGGAACTATTCAAACTAAAAAAACAGAGAAAAAGAAATATAAAAAATGAAGAGTCTCAGAATTCTGTGTAACAACTGGAAACCTAGAAGGAGAAGAGAAAAAAATGGTACAGAAAGAAATATTTAAAGATTAAATTTGATGAAAAATATAAAGACACAAATCCAAGAATTTCAGTGAACCCCAAGAAGAATGAGCACAAAGAAACCCATACTAAGCACATCATTGTCAGATTAGTCAAATGACTAAAAACCAAAGGTAAAAAGAAAATCTTAAAAGCAGCCAGAGGAAGAAGACACATTATATACATAGGACACAATGATAATGTGACATTAACTTCTCAATCAGAAATGATGAAAGCTAGAAGACAGAGGATCAACAACTTTAAAGTACTAAAAGAAAAAAAGCTTGTCAACTTATAATTCTACATTCAGAAAAAATATTCTGCAAAAATGAAACAAATACAAAATAAAAACATTTTTCTGTTAAACAAAAGCTGAGAGAATTTGTCATCAGCAGATCCAAATGACAAGAAAGGTTGAAGAAAGTGTTCTTTAGGCTGAAGGAAAATGATACTAGATGGAAACTCAGATCTACAAAAAGGGGTAAAGAGTGGCAATAATAGTAAAAACTGTGGGTAAACATAAACAATTTTTTTCTCCTGTTTCTTAATTTTCTTAAAGGATTTTTGACTATTCAAAGCAAAAATAATAAGAATATATTGTTGGGCTTATAATGTAGGTAGGAGTAAAAATATGACAACAATAGTGTAAAGAACAAAAGACAAGAAATTATAGAGTACCTGCATTTTAGGTGGAATAATACAATGTTATTTGAGGGTAGAATGTAATGAGTTAGAGACACGCATTGTAAAGCCTAGAGCAACCACTGAAAATAAAATAAAGAGGCATAGCTAATTAATAACAGAGAAAATGAAATGGAATACTAAAAAGTATTCAATGAATCCAAAAGAAGGCAAGAAAGAGGAGAAAAGGTATAGAGACACGGGGAAAAAAGGAAACAAATACAAAGATATTGTCCTTAAAGCCAATCATATTAATAATTACATTCAATGTAAATTCACTAAACAGATCAATTAAAAGGTAGAGATTGCCAAAATGGATTTAAAAACACCAAGATCTGACTATATATTTTCTGTAAGAAATATACTCTATTAAGGTGAAGAAAGGTTAAAAGTAAAGGATGGAGGAAAAAACATAATTCCACAGAAAAGACTTCCATAATATGTTCATAGCAGCCTTATTCGTATAATTCAAAACTGAAAACAGCCCAAATGCTCCCACAATGAGAAAATGAATAAATAAATTACAATAGGTTCCTATAATGGAATACTACTTAGAAAGAAAAAAAGAAGAAAAGAAAAATAAAGAAACAAACTACTGATACATCAGTAAAATAGTACGTACTGAGTGATTCAATTTATATCATGTTCTAGAACTGACATACTTAATCTCATGTGAAAAATCAAGTTTGTCTCGGGGTGGTGAGATGGCAGGATTAACTGGGAAAGGGCACAAGGGAATCTTCTAGCATGATGAGAATGTTCTATATCTTGAGAGAGATGTGGGTTACATGGGCATATGCATATCAAAGCTCATTAAACTATATATTTATGACCTGCACATTTCACTGTATATAAGCTATACCTCAAAATTAAAAGGTAAAAATTGGGCAAAAGTGCATTCTCAATCATGATAAATAAGCTCTCAGTAATCTAAACATAGAAGATAACTTCCTTAACCTGATGAATTAAGTATCTCTCAAAAACCTATTGCAAACATCAAAATTTTAATGACAAAATTTAGATACATTTTTATCAAAGGCAGTGAAAAGGCAAGGACATCCACTAATAGCATTGGTCAATATTGTATTAGCCGTTGTAATAAGACAAAAGAATGAAGATATAGCAGGACTTTTCACTATTCATCTTTTAATATTTCTTGAAGCATGTGAAGGTAATACTTACTCCAAGATTAAATGAAAATAATATAAAAAATAAATGTTGCTGACTTAGCTCAGAAAAAAACAGAAATGAGCTATAATAATTTGAAATGAACATCATCCTTTTCTCTGATAATATTATCTGTATAAAAAAGTCCAAGAGTACCTGCAGACAGGTTATTAGATCTCTGGTGTCTCTCTCCCTTATAAGGACACCAGTCCTATTGGATTAGGCCCTGCTCTTATGACAGCATCTAATCTTAATTACCTCCTTAAAGGCCCTGTCTCCAAATACAGTCATATTGGGGGCTAGGGCTTCAACATATGCATTTTTGAGGGGACAGAATTCAGTGCAGAACAGTCAGATTCTCAAGTTCATTAGTGTTTCAATTATCTATTGTATGCAACTACCCCAAAACTTATTGTTTTGTCTTAATGCAACAATAATAATTCAATATTTCTCATGATTCTGAGTTGGCCAGGTGATTCTTCTGCTTCATGTGGTGTTGGTAAAAGTTTTGCCAATTTTTTCACTAGCACAAAACATGGTTTACCATCCTTCCATAGTTCAATAGTAGTTTCCTTACTGCTTTTTCAGTGTCTACTAGCTGTCTCCTTGCTGCCCTTCCAGCCTCCATCTACTACCCAGACCCAAGGCCATGCCACACGGGTTAGGTTTTTATTAAAGCAGCACCTCACATTTAGGCACCAATTTCTCTTTCAACTAGTCTTTGTTGTGGAATAAAACACCCCAAAACTTAACGGCTTAAATCAACGATTCATCATTTCACTTAATTCTCTGGGCTGGCTCAGCAGTTCTCTGCTGCTTTCACTTAAGCTCACATACGCAGCTGCATTCAGCTGGCAGGTCAGCTGGCTGGGTGGTGAACTCAGCTGGGACAGCTGGGTTTCTCTTTCCATATGCTCTTTTATCCTTGGCTTTGTTATGGTATGATGGTCTCAAGGCAGCATTCCAAGAGAAGGAAGGCAGAAACCATATCACTCTATGCTCCCCAAGCTCTGGAACTTGGAAAATGTCACTTCTGCCACATTCTACTGGATAAAGCAAAGAGCAAAGCCAGCCCAGATTCAAGAGATGGGGAAACAGACTCCACCACTTAATAGAAGAAGCCGTGAAGAATTTGGGGCCATGTTTAACTTACTACAGAAAGTTATGCCATTTTCCTAGATGGAAAGACTCAATATCATAAAGACGTCAGTTCCTTCAAATAAATCTGTCTGTACAGTCAATGTCGTAGAAATCAAAATCCCAACAGGATATTTCAGGAAACTTGATAACGTGTTCCTAAAATTCATACAGAAGAGCAAAGGGCTCAGAATCACCATACAGTTTTGAGGAATGACTGTTCTCACAGATTTCAAGATTTATGATAAAGCTATGGTAACAGCAGTGTATTGATACAGCAATTCAAGGAGAAATTCATGTGAAGTCCACACTATATACAGCATAAATGGGATGTGTTATAACCCAAATGGCTTGATGATGCAATTGACATTTATGATTTAATAGTGAAAATATACAAATATAAGATTGTGGAAAGCAAATTTTTTCCCCAGCTTTATTGAGATATAATTGACATATAACATTGTGTAAGTTTAAGGTGTATAATGTGTTGATTTGATACACATATATTGCAAATGATTATCACTGTAGCATTAGCTAATACCTCCATCACATCACATAATTACTATTTCTTTTTTGTGGTGATAAAATTTAAGATTTCCTACCTTAGCAATTTTCAAGTATATAATAGTGTTATTAACTATAACCACCCTGCTGTACATTAGATCCTCAGAACTTATTCATCTTATAACTGGAAGTTTGTACCCTTTGACCAACATCTCCCCATTTTCCCCAACCCCCAGCCCTGGCAACCACTATTCTAGTCTCTGTTCTTACGAGTTTGGCTCTTTTAGATTCCATATATAAGTGATATCATACAGTATTTGTCTTTATTTCTTTTAGCATAACGCCAGCAAAAATTTTTTTTAAGGTATGCATCTCAATTGAGCTCTATTGTAAAATGCCCTAATAGATACAGCTTTTTACTTTTCATGAGTTAAAGACTTCATGTGTGTGTGATTTCTGTCTCAATTTTTGAAGAATATAGAAGAATTTGTACTTGTGGAAAATTTTAAACTGAGAGATGCTAACGATGTGCATTTGGAACAGGAGATAGTTTGAAAGTAACCATAACAGAATTCCAAAACCTGTTAACAGTGAGAATGGAGACTCTCTTGAACTCAAGACGGAATGAAATGCCAATGTGCAATAAAACTTTTTTCTAAACCTAAACAGAAAGGTCTCTCACACCAGCAAATTCCTGCACACACACACAAACACACACGGAAAAGCCACCTAATATTTTATAAAACAAAAGCCAATTATAGTGTGGGAAAGCACAAATTGCAGAAAATCAGAAGTCAATAGAATAGAAGCAAGTGGCTTACATGAGAGAGAGGAGAACACTTCATTCTGAGCGGTTACTTGGTGAAGGTTGCCACCGTTGTCCACACACACCTCATTGGTGTTGGCCTTCAAACATTCCAGTTCAGGATCTAAGTCGAGGAGCTGCCACACTCTCTTGGTGGCTAAATCATACTGCTCGTCCAGAAGGGGAGGAAAAGCATTCTCCAGAACATCCGAGGCGTGGGCTAGGTAAATGAGGGCCAGCAAGCGCTTGTCCATGCGGTGAGGGTCATTCACCCATTTGTCAAGAACAGCTTCCTGTACCTTCTCGATGAGACGCTGCTTAATGTTGTTGTTGGTGAGGGGATGTGTTGTCATGTCAAAAAGTAGGAGGTTCTGTTTCTCTGTTGTCAACACACCCTTTTCCACCAGGTTTTTAGTTAATTGTCCTTGCATGTTTCTTAACTAATAATACAATTCTAGGGGATTCCACATCTCACCTAAACAAAATCTTTTAAAAGTTAGAGAAGAATTTCAGCTATTATCTTCTTTGTATTCTTAATATGAACAGCAAAACGGGTTCATTGTAGCTAGTGTGTTTCTAGAAAAGTGGAATACAAAAAGTGTTCTATGTCAGCCTGTGTTCCCAGAATATAGGACAGGAATCATATTTTATTAATCTCTGTAGCCCTGGCACCAAGTATATTTCCTGGAACATAGTACTTGTTCAATAAATATTTGGAAAAGAGAATGAATAGACTATTCTAATACGTGAATTAGAACAGATTGCTGATAATTTTAGCATGAGATAAAAATGAGTTAAATTGTAAAATGATAGTTTCCTGGCACATTTCTATTGGGATAAAGATGTGAATAAATAGCCAAAGGATAAAGGAGAGAAGTTCATTTATTTTTATTTTTAATAAACTTTTTATAAGAATAATTTTAGATTTATGGAAAACTTGCTAAGATAGTAGAGAGTTCCTGTATGCCCCACACCCAGTTTGCCCCACTCTCCACTAGTGTGATACATCTGTCACAATTAATGAACTAATATTGATACATTACTATTAATTAAGGTCCATACACTATCCAGATTTCCTTAGTTTTTGCCTGATGTTCTTTTTCTGTCCCAGGATCCCATTCAGATTATCATACTACCTTTATTCGTCATATCTCCTTAGGCTCCTCCTGGCTGTGACAGTTTTTGACAACCTTGACAGTTTTGAGAAGTACCAGCTGGGTACTTTGTAGATTGTTCCTCTATTGGGATTTGTCTCATGTTTTTCTCATAGTGGAACTGGGGTTATAGGTTTTTGGGAGCGAGACCACAAAGGGTGCATGCTATCAATAAGACTTATCACTGTTGATGTGACCTTAATCACCTTGGCTGAGGTCATGTTTGTCAGGCTTCTCCGCTATAAAGCTATTCCTCCCCCACCCTTTCCATTCTGGATTCTTGGATGAAAGTCACTATGTGCAGCGCACATTTAAGGAGTGGTGAGTTATGTTGCACTTCCTTGAGACTGAGGTATTTACACAAATTATTTGGAATTGAAAGTTTTATTTTTCATTAAAGAATTATATTGAGATTCTCATTAAAGATGGCTGGTTGAAAAATACTCTATTCCCAATGAAAATGAGAGTAAAAGGATTTTTATAGAAGCACAAACCCATAATGAGAACAGGAAAGAAATAGCAGTAAAATTTTGGATGCTGCAAAGTAGATGGAAAAGTGGTAGATGGATTAGTGGATCCAAGAAAGCTAATCCTAAACTGGCTGTGGGCAAAGCAGAGAGGTAACCAGCTTTACACTGCAGAACCCCAAATGCTCAGAAATTGGCACCAGATAGCTGTGAAACAGGGTAGGAGGAGCAGATAATGGTAGGGCTGAAAATAGAGATTGCTTGAAAGTCTACTTAAAAAGCATCTCCAGATCTCCTCCTCAACTCTGTGTATCCACCCCAGTCAAAGAGAATAAAACAGAGGGTCTCTGGACTCAGGGACACCAGGCACAGTTGAAAGAGGAAAGGCTCTCTCACTGAAAAGAGGAAACTGAAGTAAAAGTTTATGTCCTAAAATTTGTGACATCTCAGCCTTCTCCTTCCTCTTGACTCCTGGAACACTGGACGCTGGGATATACCCTCCAGCCAAGACACTGGAAGACTCTTCTCTGGAAAATTTCACCAGCCCCAAAGAAAAGGATGAAAAACACTGACATGAGGATTTTCCCAAAGAATTACAATGAAGCCCCTATTTCACCACCTACCGCCACGCACACATACAGCTTCCAAATAGCTTTTTTGGCCTCCCTTTCTAAATATGAGCAGACTGCTAGACAGTCATACACTTGGGAAAAAATCCTCTAATGTGAAACACAGAGTTCAAAATAAAATATCAAAATAACAAAAAGATGTTTATAATTGCTCCAAAGTGGAAACAACCCAAATGTCTAATCAACTAGTGAACGACAAAACAAAATGTGGTACATCTACATGACGGAATACTCTTCAACAATAAAAAGGAATGAACCACTGACACATCCGCAAAAGGATGACCTTCAAAAACATCCTGAGAGGTAAAAGAAATCAGACACAGAAGATGACGTATTGTACTACGCTATTTATATAAAATGTCTGGAAAAAGCAAATTTATAGGGACAGAAAGCTGATTATTGGCTGATTGGGACTGGGATTGGGAATGGAGATGAACTGCAAATGGGCACTAAAGATCTTTTCGGGGTGATGGAAATGTTCTAAAACTCAATTGTAGTGATGGTTGAATGACTCAATAAATATACTAAACATCAGTGAATTAAACACATTTAAAATGGGTGAATTTTATGGCATATAAGTGATACTCCCAATTAAGCTGATTTTTAAAAAAAGAGGAACTCAGAGGAAACTGAAACTATGGAGGGAGAAGAAAAACTTAAAAAAAATGTCCTTGGTGTTCTCAGAGAAATGAGAGGATATTGTATCCCTAAAACAGGAACAAAACACTAGTTTTAAAAAGAAGAATATTCAGAGAATGAAAACAAAAAATCACTAGGAAAATAAAAGTTGGATGGCAGAAATGAAAAACTGAGTAGAAGAGTGGGAGATATAGTTAGGGAATCCAGAATGTAGAGCAAAGTGGCAAATAGTTGGACAATAAGAGAGAAAATGTAAGAAATTAGCTGATTGATCCAGGAGGCCTAACAGCTAAATAATAGGAGCTCCAGAAAGAATAGAAAAGAACAGTGGAGAAAAGTACTGATTAAATAACATCGGAGAATTTTCCAGAACTGAAGAACATGAACCTCTTCTCAAAAAGGCCCTTTGAGTATCCAGGCCAAAGAATAAAAGACAAAAACAAAAAACAAACAAAAACCCCAGCAAACAATAAAAAGCAACAACAAAATGCTCATTATCATGAAATTTCAAATACTGGGAATAAACAGAAGACTCTAAAAGACAGAGGGAGGCAGGTAATGAACAGAAGATTGCAGAATGGTATCCAATTTCTTGAACGGGCAGTAGAAGGCAGTGGAGCTGGACCTTCAAATTTCCAAGGGAAAATTATTTTTTAACCAAGAATTCTATATTTTAGCCAAACTCTCCATCAAGTGAGAGGGTAGAAAAGAGACAATTTAGACATGCAGGGCCTCCAAAAATGTACTTCTCAGTCACCTTTCTTAGGAAGCTGTTTGAGGATGTGCCCAAGTGTGGATGCATGTGTGCATGCACACACACACACATGCACACACACACACAAAAGGGGGCTCAACTGTGAAGCAGGATATTGGGATATTGGGAAACATGGGAGGGGGGAAACAGAGGGTCCAAGAGAGGCACAAAGAACTCCCAGGATGATGGCAAATGGAATTCCCAATATAAGAGAGGAGCAGCAAGCCCACAGTGGAACCATCCAGATTCCAATAGGAGGGTGGAGGCACTAGGAGGTCTGTCTGGGACTGAAGTGGGGAGGGCAGGGATGTTATTCTTCAATTATCTAACATATTTTGCATGAAATTTAATTGAGAGGCATTTTACAGAGCTGTTGAGGATGTGGGAATGTTTAGTTAGACGTTCAAAGAAAATTAACAAAATGTTTTAAAATAAGGCAATTATTAACTCCAGAAAAAAACAATTATGTAAGAAAGGTTATATAAGCATGCTATTTGGCTCAAAAGTAAACTACATACTACACATACATAGTCAAAATTATGAAAACACTGAATATAGATTTCACAGATATTTGAGATATAATTTTACTAAGAAGAAGATGGAAGAGAAAGAGGATATAAATGAGCTAAAATCCTTATTATCTGTAATTGGAAATCAACAGGCAAGTCTATTCAGATGAGTCAAAGGACAGCCGTATATACATATTATTTAGGAACAAGAAAGTAAAATCAGAGAAAATAGCTAAAAAAATTGAAATTGGCTTGGTGGATGATGGGGGTAGGAAGTTGAAAAGACTGCTGTTTTGTAAAAATTACTTTTAGCAATATTTGATCTTTTATACTATTCAAATATAGCACTTTAATAAAAACAGAAGTTGATCAGGAATAATAATTATAGTCATTTTATTGAATGCAAAAAGTGTATAGTTGAAATTATACAATAATAAGAAATAGAAAACAATTATACTGTTAACACTCAATTTAATATACATAAAATTTTATTTAATCATGAATTAATACCAAAAAGAAGACATGATTTGGAAAAGCCATTTTGCACTTTACGATTTGCTTTGTAAAATTAGAGTTTTAAAATTGTGATAATTAATTCATGAAGGGTTGAGGATAAAATTCTTGCTTTCTGAGGTTTATTAATATTTAAAGCCCAAGTCTGCATAAAGAGCTTTATCAGATTAAAGAGTGGCAAATCATTCCTCTTTGAAGAAAAACATTGCAACTTACTTTCAAATTCCTTTCTTATCTTTTTAAAAGAGGAAAGATAGCATTGGTTTTAGGCCTCATTACATTTACTATCCCAAGAGTTTGTAAATGGAAATTATACCCAAATGATGAATGTAATCCTGATTACTTCTTTCTTTCGTGTTAAGCATGTGCACACATAGCTATCCTTAAATATTAAGAGATGAGCAAGTTATTTTACCCATCTGCAGTCCAAGCCCAATGATGGGACAGCCTCCTTTCCTCCTTTCCTTCCAGAAGCATTTACTTTGTTCCCAAAGTATTGGCTGGGTGTTGAGGAAACAGAAAAGAATAAGACACAATCTTTTCTACAGGGAAATTACAATCTGGTGCCACTTTACACAACTATAAAACAACATGAAAAGGGAGAGAACAAGTACTACAAGAATAGAGAGGAATCCAAATTTACAGGGGGTCTGGGAACAGAGTATACTGGAAAAAACTCTCCAAAGAAGAATTTCTCACTTTGATTTGGAGAGCTGGACAAGCCAAGGGGGAGGGCTAAAACCCAGGGGTAGCGGGAGAAATAAACGCAAAGCATTCAAGCTGGTGGCAGGTACAGTGAAATGCACAGAGTACCCAGAAACCCTGCCTCCCGAGGAGGTTCAGTTCTGGTCCCTTGTTACCCCAACCACGCGCTCCCCCAGTCACCCGCACACACTGGGAGGGAATAGGAAGCCTGGGAATGTTTTAGAACTGGACACACCTGAGGGGCGGGGCGGGGGGGTGGGCTCTGTAGAACAAGGAACAGCAGTTTCATTTCCAGCACAAAGAAGAATGCATTGCAAGCACATTCGAATAAATGAGCTCTCTGTGAGTAGTGCTAAATTTAAAATTCTCAGACAAAAGGATTTTCTTCAAGTTCCAGGTTATTCAGGTTAATGTGAGAGAAGACTTGACAAACAATTTGTATATGCACATTGGACATGAGATATTCTTTCATTTAAGTTATTTACTGGGCATCTGCTATGGGCTGCTGTCAGTGCTCAAGGCAGTGGGAACAAAAACAGTTCTTAGGCTTGTGACACATATTCTAGTGGCTTCTATTCATTTATAGTTCATCTTTCTGGATTAAAAAAATCTTTGCCAGAAATCAACTTAAAAATTCATCAAGGCAAATTTAAGGGACTTACCAACAATACTTAAGAACACTTAGATGCAAATGTAATGAGATGATTAAAAAATTTTTATTAGAAGAAAATTGTATCATTGCCCTTAGTAATACACTAATAGAAAACTGAAAGGGCTTCGTTGATCCATCTGGCATTCTAGTGCCACCTTGTGTCCAAAGTACTCAATTATGTGCTCTAACAGTAAAGATTCTATATTAGTTTTCTATTGCAGTTGTAACAAATCACCACACATTTAGTGGCTTAAAAACAACACAGATTTATTATTCTATAATCCTGGAGGTCATAAATTCTTAATGGATCTCAATGGGCTAAAATCAAGGTGTCTGCAGGGCTGTGTTTCCTCAAGGCCCTAGAGAAGAATCTGTCTTTTTACCTTTTACACCTTGTAGAGGCTGCCTGAATTCCTTAGCTGGTGGCCCCATACCGTCTTCAGAGCCAGCGTGATGAGTTGAGCCTTCTCATGATGGATCCCTCTGACTCTGCCCCTCCTCTCTCACTTACAAAGACCCTTGTGATTACATAGGGCCCACCTGGATAGTCCAGGGTACTCTCCTCGTCGCAAGATCAGTTAATTAGCAAACTTCATTCCATCTGCAAACTTAACTCTCCCTTGCCAGGTAACATAACATATTCACAGGTTTCGGGGATTAGGATGAGGCCATCTTTGAGAGGGGGGTATTATTCTGCCTACCACAGAGTCTATTAGTTTTTTTCTGGGGGCAAATATACTACTTTTTATGTTTCAATCAAATGGTAAAGACATTAAATTAAACTGTTACTCTGCCCTTATTTGTACCTTGGAATTGATGAACAGAAAAAAAATCTCTTTTGCCAATGTCTGTAAAATAAACCAAGCATTTAGAAATCCTCCTAGTGAATTTTTTACTTGTGCTTTACTAATCTTTGCTAGAAAAACCCAAACTAAATTTAAAAATACTGTTAAATTTATCTTAAAATTATTTTGGGCTGACAAAGGCAGGTGTAAGCCCAAATATTGCTTGATAATATACAAAATATACAAGTAGAGGGTCTTTTTTGTTTGTTTACAGGGCAAATGATTTCGCTGGTCAGAATTAAGCTCACAAAAACTCAAAAATAGAAACCTCTGAAAGGATTATAGGAGAAGAGAGAAGAGGATGAGAGCAGGTGGATTTTGGTTCTTTACACGTACGTATCTCTCTGTTACAGTAGCAGATGAGCACCCCACTTTTTTTTTTTTTTTTTTTTAGTGGGGAAGACCAGCCCTGAGCTAACATCTGTTGCCAATCCTCCCCTTTTTGCTGAGGAAGACTGGCGCTGGGCTAACATCCGTGCCCATCTTCCTCTACTTTATATGGGACGCCGCCACGGCATAGCAGACAGGCGGTGTGTCAGCAGGCGCTCGGGATCCGAACTCGCGAACCCCAGGCTGCCAAGCGCGGACTAAACCGCTGCGCCACCGGGCGGCCCCCAAAACACCCCACTTTTTATTGGTCATTTTCCAGCAAGGGCAAGAGAGACTGCTTTGCACTCACCAGGTTTTAACGGGCTGGGGCCGGTCCTGGAATGGCTGTCAGAGTGAGCAGGATTGGGCAGGGTATGCTAACCAAACATCAAAGGAAAATCAACAAGATAAAATGCTTGAGTTTTCAATGATGCTTCCCCTGCCTTTTCTGGAATGTCATATTTAGTGTGCTACAGGAAAAGTACATCAATATTATCTAGATAGGATGAGGAAAAAACACAATCATTGCAGACATATTTTTCTGCTATAAAATTTTTACCAACTCTTAGCAGGATTGACTAGTAGTAATGCAAATCTTTCCAGGGTTGGCGTAAGGCTTCTGTCCAGCTTGAGGAAGGCTTCATCAAAACATTACAGTGCCTCCCACAGAATCTCCTTGCAAAGTATTTTAATAAATAGCAGTCATTAAATTGCAGCTTAAGTCTTGGCTCTAATGTGTTATAGTTTTCATTGTTGAGGTTTTACATGTTTTTTGTTAAATTTGTTTCTAAGTGTTTTGTGAATTTTAATGCTTTTTAAAATGGTAATGGTTTTATTTCTTCCTTTGTAGTATGTATGACTGTTATATCTTTCCTTACTTTTTTACATCGGCTAGGACCTCCAGTATGGTGGTGAATAGAAGTGGTGGAAGTGGATGTCTTATGCCTTGTTCACAGTCTTGGGGGGAAGGTAATCAATATTTCACAAGAAGTTCCTTTCTAGTCCTAATTTGCAAAGAGGTTTTGTTTTAAAATCATGATGGCTATCGAATTTTATCAGAGGCATTTTTTGCATTTATTGGTATGATCCTATGGTTTTTCTCCTTTATTCTGTTAATGTGGCAAATAGCCTCAATTGATTTTCAAATGTTAAGGCAACCTTGCATTCCTGGAATGAACCCACTTAATCAGGGTGTAGTATTGTTTCTTTCAACTTGTTAATATTTTGTGAAGGATTTTTGCATCATGAAAGATGTTGGTCTCAAATTTGCTTGTAGTGTCTCTGTCGTTTCTGGCAGGGTTATAGTGGCTTCATAAAATGAGTTGGGAACAGTTTCTATTTTCTAAAGGAGTTTGTGTAAGATTAGTATTATTTTTTCCTTAAATGTTTGATATAATTCCCAAAGGAAACCCTCTAGACCTGCAGTTTTCTTTACAGGAAGGCTTTTGATCATCAATTCAACTTTAGAAATAAATAGAGATTGATGATTGGATAAAGATGTGGTATATATACACAATGGAATACTACTCAGCCATAAGAAAAGACAGAATTGTCCCATTTGCAACAACATGGATGGACCTAGAGGGTATTATGTTAAGTGAAATAAGCCAGAGAGAGGACAGAGACTGCATGATTTCACTCATATGTGGAATATAAGTGAACACACGGACAGAGAGAACTGGTTGGTGGTTACCAAGGGGAAGGGGGGTGGGGGTGGGCACAAGGGGTGAAGGGATGTATCCACATGGTGATGGACAAAAAATAGTGTACAGCTAAAACCCCACAATGTTATAAACTATTAAGACATCAATAAAAATGAAAATTAAAAAAATCTCAATAATTTTATATCAATTATATGCTGAAATGATATTTTAGGTATATTGGGTTAAATAAAATAGATTATTAAAATTAAAAATAAATAGAGTTATTCAGTCTACTTCTTTTTGTATCAGTTTGGTAATTTGTGTTTTTCAAGAAACTTTAACTTGCGAAGTTTATTGGCATAAAGTTGTTTATTATATTCCTTTATTTGCCTTTAATATCTGTAGAATCTGTGGTGATATCTCCTCCTTCGTTTTTGATGTTGGTAATGTGTGCTTTCCCTCCTTTTGTTTCTTGATCAGTCTGCGGCAGTCCCAAAAGTGTCTCGTGGCAGTGTTCTCTTTTTCCTAGGATGAGCAAAAAGGATGATCTTTCAATATGAAGAAGTAGCACCTTCTCCTCTTTTCTTCTATTTTCCCATCATGTACACACGTACACACACACACACACACACAAACACACACAGATAAGACAGACTATACCTAGGAGATCCCTCATTTTCCTGATAAATTCCTCAAAATATTTTATTTATTTTGCTGAGGAAGATGGTCCTTGAGCTAACATCTGTGCCACTCCTCCTCTATTTTATATGTGGGTCACTGCCACAGCACAGCTGCTGACAAGTGGTGTAGGTCTGCGCCCGGGAACTGAACCTGGGCTGCCAAACTTAACCACTAGGCAACAGGACCAGACCCCTCAGAATATTTTTTAGACAACTAGAATATATAAACTTCAGGGAATGTACACAAAATAGAAAAATGTCTACTTATAATTGTTAATCATGATTATACATGTATATTTCAAATCAAATGCTTTATTAAGTTATTGTGTTAAAAATATATGCCTCATAAAATTTACATTTTAACCATTTTTAAGTGTATAATTCAGTGGCATTAAGTGCATTGACAATGTTGTGCACCCATTACCACTATCCACTTTCAGAATTTGTTTCTATCAGCCCAAACAGAAACTCTGTGCCCATTAAACAACAACCCCCATTGCCCCCTCCTTCCAGCCCCTGGTAACTTCTATTTTACTTTCTGTCTCTGTGAATTTGCCTATTCTAGGTACTTCATATGTATAAAGTCATACACTATTTGTCCTTTTTGTTTGGCTTATTTCACTTAGGATAATGTTTTCAAGGTTCATTCATGTTGTAGCATGTGTCAGAATGTCATTCCTTTTTATGGTTGAATAATATCCCATTATTTGTGTAGACCACGTTTTGTTTATCTACTCATGTCTTGATGGACAATTGGGTTGTTTCTGCCTTTTGACTACTGTGAATAATGCTATGAATATTGGTGTACAAGTATTTGAGTCCCTGCTTTCAGTTCTTCTGTGTATATGCATAGGAGTGGAATTACTAGATCATATGATATTCCATGTTTAACTTTTTGAGGAAATGCCAAACTGTTTTCCACAATGGCTACACTGTTTTATGTTCCCACCAGTAATACATGAAGGTTCCAATTTCTCCAAAGCCTTGCCAACACTTATTTTCCATTTTGGGGAGGTTTTTTTTTTGTGAGGAAGACCAGCCCTGAGCTAACATCCGTTGCTAATCCTCTCCTTTTTGCCGAGGAAGACTGGCCCTGGGCTAACATCTGTGCCCATCTTCCTCTGCTTTATATGGGACGCTGCCACAGCATGGCTGACCAGCAGTGCGTCTGCGGGCTCCCGGGATGCGAACTCGCGAACCCTGGGCTGCCAAACGTGAACTAAACCGCTGCGCCACCGGGCTGGCCCGTTTTTTGTTTTTTTAATAATAGCCATCCTAATGGGTGTGAAGTGGTATCTCATTGTGGTTTTGATTTGCATTTCCCTAACGACTAATGATGTTGAGCATCTTTTTATGTGCTTATTGGCTAGCCGTATATCTTCTTTGGAGAAATGCCTATTCAAGACCTTTTTCCTGTTTTTTGAATTGGGTTTCTTGTTTTTTTTTTTTGCTGTTATGTTGTAGGGATTATTTATATATTCTGGATATTAATCCTTTATCAGAAATATGATTTGCAGATGTTTTCTCTCATTCGATGGGCCGTCTTTTCACTCTCTTGACAATGTCCTTTGATGTACAAAAGTTTTTAATTTTGATAAAGTCCAATTTTTCTATTTTTTCTTTGTTGCTCATGCTTTTGCTGTATATGACACCAAAAGAGTTATTGCCAAATCTAACATTGTAGCTGCAGGCCCTCCAGGACCAGTTCAACTGACCCCATCTCTTATCAACAGAGTGATTAAGAATTGTCTTTCAGAAAATGTGCAAAGTCACGTAGCCGGAGCATGTGCAGAAGAAATCTTGACCCGAAATGACTGTGGAACCAAAGATCGTCCTCCTCGTGGAACCAGAGGACCAGTACGTGACCAGAACTTGAAAGTCAGACTCTTATCAGAAGTGAGGGGTCCATCATTCAGGAAGATCCAGTTTAAGATTCCTCCTCCACTTCATCACAAATGTTTAAAACCCTATCATAAAAGTTTAGAACCTCATCATAAATGTTTAGAACCCTGTCATAAATGTTTAAAACCTTACCATAAATGCTTGAAGGCCACCAATCAAAACCTGTCCTGCCAGTTTCCCTAACCTCTTAAATTTTGCCCCAAATCCTGAATTAGGGAGACAGATCTGAGGGCACATGCCCCCTGTCTCCCTGCAGATTGATCGCAGAGAATAAAGCTGATTTCTCCCCCAAAAGCTGATGCCATGATTAACTGTTTATGTGCATCAGGCAAGAGAACCCCAATTTTGTATGGTAACAATATGATGAAGATTTTCCCCTATGTTTTTGTCTAAAAGTTTGTAGTTTGAGCTCTTAAGCTTAGGCCTTTGATCTATTTTGAGTTAACTTTTGTATATGGCGTAAGGTAAGAATCCAACTTCATTCTTTTGCATGCGATATCTAGTTTTCTCAGTACCATTTGTCGAAAAGACTGTCCTTTCCCCATTTAATGGTCTTGGCACTCTTGTTGAAAAATCAACTGACCATACATGCGTGGGTTTAATTCTGGGCTCTCCAATCTATTCCTTTGGTCTATATGTCTATCTCTGTGCCAGTATCACACTGCTTTGATTGCTGTAGCTTTGTAGTAGGTTTTGAAATCAGAAAGTGCAAGTCGTTGTTTTGGCTACTGCAGTCCTATATTGAATTTTGAACACTGATTTTTCCCCCTTATCCTTCATGATTCCATTTTAAACATTTCACATGCAACTTCAATATAGTCTATTCTGCTACAATTCTTTAAGGTGGATTAGCTCATATGAGATTGGAAAGTAGGGAAATGAGGTCAGTATGCCATGGAAACTATGTTGGTTCATCTGCAAAATTTCCCAGCATGTAATATTTTGTGCCCCCCAGTAGAGCAATGAGATCAAAGCACATTAGCATGCTTGAATACAGCAAATACCAAAAAGTAGAACATTGAAAACAATGCCCTTTCTCTCCATGTCCTTTTTTCTTTTTCTTTTGAAATAATTTTCCACTTAGAGGAAAGTTGCAAAAATAGTAGAGTTCACATATGCCTTTCTCCCAGCTTTCTCTAATTTTCACAATTCCATAACCATTATACAATTACCAAAACCAGGAAAGTAGCATGGGTAAATACTATTAACTAAACACAGACTTTACTGAAATTTCACTAGTTTTCCCCTTAATTCATTTTTCTGTTTCAGGATCCAGTCCAGGATCCACATTGCATTTAGTCATTGTCTCCTTGGTTTCCCCCAACCTGTGATGGTTCCTCCGTCTTTCCTTTTCTTTCATGACCTTAACAGTTATTTTGTAGAATGTCTTTCAGCTTGGCTTCATCTGATATTTTCTCAGGATTAGATTAAGGTTTTGGCAAGATTAAAACAGAAGTGATGTTGTGTCCATCTCAGTGCATAACGTGACTTATTACTGGTGATGTTAACCTTGATCACCTGTCTAAGGTGTTGTCTGCAGGGATTCTTCACAGTAAAGCTGTAAGTTTCTATGTAATTGACAAATATCTTCAAGAGATATTTTGAGACTATGAAATACCCTATTTCCCCTCAAACACTCACGACTGATTTTAGCATCCACCAATAATCAGGCTTGCAACAGTTATTATGGTGGTGTCTGCCTGGGGGTGATTTTTATTTCTCTCATTCTTTCTATGTTTATTAGTCTGAATTTTTTGTAAGGAAAAGATAGTTTCACCTATTTATTTATTTATTCAATTACTTATTTGTATCAGTATGGACTCACGGAAGTTTATCTGAGTTCAAATCCAATACTATTATTTTTTATTTTTTTTCTCAAATTGTTCCATCTTTATCCATTGGGAACTCCTTCACATTGGTTCCTGTGTCTTTTTGTTTTTTCAGGAAGATTGGCCCTGAGCTAATATCTGTTGCCAATCTTCCTCTTTTTCTTTTTTTTCTCTCCCCAAAGCTGCAGTACATAGTTGTATATCCTAGCTGTAGGTCCTTCTAATTCTTCTATGTGGGACCCCGCCTCACCATGGCTTGATGAGTGGTGACTAGGTCGGCACCCAGGATCTGAATTGGCGAACCCCAGCCCCCGAAGCAGAATGTGTGAACTTAACTGCTGCGCCACCGGGCTGGCCCCTGATTCCTGTGTCTTTTTGACATGTTCCCATCTTTTTTCAATTACCTTAAGCACCTCCTTATTTTCTGGTACAACAGGCCATTCCATGCCCACATAGTATTTTTTTTCCAAAGGAGGTCTGGTTCCTTTTATTGGAGAACAGTGTTTAGGATCCAAGATCTAGGTTCTAGGTGTGCTCATTGCTGCAAGAGTACCACTGCTTCTAGGCCTTCTTAGCAGATGGAGTTAGGAAATGTATGTATGTATACTAACCCATGCATATACACACATTTAAACATGGGTGTGTGTGTATTAGATATATTAAAAACAGTGATTTCAATACTGATACCTCTGAATCCAATTCAACAGCACAGGTTTCTTCTAGTCACCTGCTCCCACCCAGCCTCCTGTTGACAGCATTTCTCTGGGAATGAGAAACCTGGCCCTTATATACAATGTATTCACTTATTTGTTCAGTACTAGTACACACACAAAGTAGTTACTGAATTGCTAATCCATACATACCCCTACGGGAAACAAATTTCCTAGTGAGAGTATAGCAATTGTGAACAGTTCTTTTTGTCTTTAGCCTTTCAGCATCCAGTTAACATACTGTTTTCCAAAGTTACTTAGGTTGGTTCTTTTCTTCCCCATCTCTTCAGCATGGTTGTGTTAGTCACTTGTGATTTATTTAATTTGTTAATTTGTTACTATTTGTATTCCATTTTGGGTTCTTCTCCCTTCCTGGTTGATTTTAATAATTTGGTTATGGGAGCCATTACTATGATTCTCAGAGTCAAAGCCACACACAAGATAGTTATTCTCAGAAAAGTGTCACTCCCTCATCATCCCTATCAGTCCCTTCTAATTTCCCCCTTCTTTTTACCCCACACCCTGTAGTTAGCCAATCTCTTTAGTTTCTGGTTTATCTTTCCCGTATATCTTTGGCACAAATAAGATACAGGTGTATTTTCTTATATCTCCTTCTTGCTTACATGAAGGGTAATATACTATACATACTCTTTTGTATTTTTTCTTTTACACCCTCTTCTTCCTTTGGCTCAATTTGGTTACATGCTCTGTCTTGGATGTGCATAATACTCAGTTTTCACCATCTTTGTGCATTTTGCTTGCCATATCCCAGAAGCCCCAACCATTTTCTACACCTCCTTCCATCAAGCTACTTTCAGGTTTTTTTTTTTTTTTAAGGATAAGATTCTAATCTTACTCTACTGTTTCTTTATTAAGAGTTTAATTTATTGCTTGTTATTATACCAGTATTTCTTACTAGATTATGCTTTAAAAAAATTCTTTTGTTACAGAATCGCACAGGTTTTGAGTGGTCTGCTTCAACACTCTTCCCCCATAAGCCCTGTTATTTTTAATGTGCAAGCTTGCAGAAGATAAGGCTTTTGCAAAAAAATGCTTCAGAGCAGAAATGCTTGTATCAGTGGTTTCATCGTCACTTTTTGAGTGTTCTAACACATTTCAGGAGGACATCATCTTCAATTCTGAATTTTCAAGAGTGCAGTTTTGATTTTGTATGTGATACTGTTACTGGAAATTTTATTCTGAGCCAAGTACCCATATACTGTTTGTTATCTACATAACATAACCACTTACCATGTTCCTTTTCAAATGTCCTGTTCATAGTATCTTGCTGTGAAACCATCCTTTAGAAATAATTAGTAAATCTGTGTAAATTTCTTTACCTCCTTTTTTAAAAAATAAATTCTATCCTATAAGCATCCCAAATTGTTCAAACTCATGTAATTAAGGAAATTCAAACCAAGGTGCTACTGCTTGATAATCAGTGGGTGATGGCCCAGCTTTTGTTAACAGGAAGTCTTCACCAGGTGCACAGGGAAGACTAGCTAAAGGAGCTTCCCCACACTGGTGATAATGATGCTATATTATTGGAACCTAGTGCACAGCTTTTAAAGCTTACTGTGCATACAAATTACCTAAGGATCTTGTTGAAATGCAGACTGTGGCTTCATAAGTCTGGGCGGGGGAGCCCAAGATTCTGCATTTCTAACGAGCTCCCAAGTGCTGCTGATGCTGCTGGTTTAGGAACCCCTCTTTGATGAGGAAGGTGTTAGACATTAGGACTCTAGATGGCGTTCAACAGAACCTTCGGCAATAATGGAAGTGTTCTATATCTGTGCTGTCTGAGACAGTAGCCAGAGGACACATGTGGCTATTGAGCACTTGAATTTTGGCTGGTAAGATTGAGAAATTGGCTTTTAAATTAAAATTAACTTAAATGTAAATTTAAATAGCCACATGTGGCTAGTGGCTACTGTCTTGCACTTGTACCTGTGCAAGTATATAATATTGCTTTGGGGCTTTTTGTAGTTTCACAAGTGGGATGCTATTCAATACATTATTCTAAACCTTGCTTTTTATTCTTAGTATGTCTTGGACTTTTCATGTCAGTACATATTGATTTACATCATTCTTCTAAATTACATGATATTTCACAGTATGGATTTACCATAGCTTATTTAGCCATTTATTACTGTATTGATGGATGTTTAGGTTGTTGTCCTTTTCTTTTTTGCAACTACAAACTATGCAGGTAAGAACACGTTTGTGCATGCCACTTAAAATACGTGTTTGAGTGTTTCTATAGGACAGATATTGAGAAATGGAATCACTGGGGCATTGAGAATGAATAATTAACATTTTCATAGTTACTGCCATGTTGCTTTTCAGAGAGGCTGAGATAATTTATTTCTACCAGCTGAGTGGGAGAATATCATTTCCTCACACTCTTGATTTGTACTATCAACATTTTTTATTTTTTGTCAATTATATGGTGAAAAGTCATATCTTATTTTAATTTACATGTCTATAATGACTAGAGAGAATAAACATTTATTTATACGTCTACTGATCATTTGGTTTTTTTCCCTCCCTATAATTTTCTAAGCTACACATATGCTTCTAGGCTTACTTATGAATTCTTGAATTAGCTTGTCAAACCATATACCAAATATCATTAGGATTTTGGGGGATTACATTGTCTTTATGGGTCAATTTGGAGAGAATTGGCATCACAAAATATTGAGACTTCCTATCTATGACCAAAAATATTCTCCATTTATTTAGGTTTTTCTTCTATGTCCTATAGTTTATGTTTTCCCTTGCAAATATCTTGCATATTTATTGTTATGTTTATTCTTAGGTGTTTTATACTTAGGTTTCTGTTGCAAATCCCTTTCTATTACATTTTCTGTCTGTTGTTGAAAACTACCAATTTGTGAATGTCTAGTTGCTATCTAGTCACTTTGCTGAACACAGTTATTATCTGTCAGTTTTCATCATCCTCGTTTTCACAGTCTATCATTTGGTAGACTACTACTACCCTGGAGCCTCCACCTCTTATCCCAAATTGCTAGGAATGACAGAAAAGATATAAAAAGAATAAAATCCATAGCATGTAGAAGTCTCCTTCTGGAGATATTTTGTACATATACAAATACCCACACTTTTTCTTTTCCCATTTATACAGTACAATGGTATACTGTATATACTGTTAACCATTTTATATTTTCTGGTCCCTCCTAGTAGAGTGTTCAGAATCAGTAGAGAGAGGATCCCCCTTCTCTTTAAGGGTGCCACTCTATGAATGGACAGTGACTTACCCAGTGGCCTGTGGAGGAATCCTCTCTGCAATCTTGTACTATTACAATGAAAATCCTTGTATGAAAGGCTTTGCACAAATATCTGCAGGATTGATTCCTAGAAGCAAAATTGCTAAACCTGGATCAAAAGGGATATGCATCTTCAATATTGAATAGCTACCATCAAATTGCCCTCCATAGAAGCTGTACCAATACACATTCTCAACAGCAGTGTATCAGCATGCTGTTTCCCCACACCTTCAGCAACACAACATATGCTGTTTCAAATTGCTTGAAAGGAATATAGACAGAATTGGTATCTTAATTCTTGCTATAACAGATGCTATTGCTGTCCCACCCACCCACTTTACCTGCAGCTGTAGAGAACAGTTCCTGCACATTCTGACAGCAACCAACTTGTGTCTGGATCTTTCTCCTTCTCTTCCCAAGTTGTTCTGAGGTATCATGGAACCTGCTTTGCCCATGCAAGGGTGGGGTTCCCAGGGTGGTTGGGAAGTAACAGCATATCTGGCTCTCAGAGGCAACCCTCAACCAATAAGGAATGGGAACCAGTGGATAAATATGCAAGCTTGCCCATCCTCAGCAGGCAATTCTTGCCAGTTCCTCAGAGTGGAACTGAGCTCTTGTTGACTACAGCAGTGATCTTCTTGTTGATATATCCTTCATTGACTTTTCCACCTTCCCTATCTCACTTTCCCCACTGCATTTCCTGATGTCACCTCCCAAATAAACCACAGGCACCCAAGTCCTTGCCTCAAGCTCTGCTTTTGGGGGCATCTAAACTAAAATAGATTGTACCAGAGATGGCCATAGAAAGTTGACCCATAAGAACAGGACTGGAGGATTTGCTCACTCTCTGGTTAAGGGGCAAGAAGAATCTCATTGCTGGTCTAAGTGGGGGTAGTGATAACCCATGGCATACTGTAGCAGCATATTTACTAGACTTTCCTCTATGATTGTTTAGGATGAGGTACAGGTGGAAGGGACTGGGCTAGGGAATAGTTACAGCTCTTGAAAGACATGGGGCAATGGTAATTATAAGGATCATAGAGGTGGCTGACTTTTGTTAACTTTCCTGAAAGCCTTGAAGAAAGAGAATGGCACACTAGGTCAGCCAACTATCAACTCAGGGCATTACAAAAGCCAGAAGGCTTGCATGGCCGACTTTAGACTTTAACCTCTTGCAGCAGGAAGGCAGACCATGCTGAACATTAGCCTCAGAATACAATGATAAAAATGTCAGAGCTACAAGGGATGCTGGATGAACAGCCGGGGCAGGTGTTCTGTTAACCTTAGGGCCCTGAAGGGGAAGAGACAGGATTGTGAAACCTAGGATGGTGGTATTTGGGTGGATGCGCTACACAATCTTAACCCTGTATTTCTTTGAACCTTCCAGGCAGGTGTGCTTATTTATCAAATAACCTTCTCTTTTCTCCTGTGTTTTCTAAGTTTCCTTCCTTTCTTTTCATTCAAAGTTGATTCAACTGGAATTAATTTTGTTGTAGGGAGTGAACTGGGAATCCAGCCTAATTTTTTTGAGACAGCTATCCAGTTCTTCAGCATCATTTATTAAATAATTCATCTTCCCTTACTGATAAAAAATGCCACCCTGATTATGTATTAAATTCCAGTATATATTTGGGTCTTGTGGGAGAGAATGCTAGGTATTCACCAAACCTGTTCCATCTTCTTTCTGGGCACACAACAGGGTAATTTCTCAGCTTCCATTGCAGTTAGGAAGTGATGGGCCCAGCACATAGAAACCTCCTGCACATGGTCCTCCATTCTCTGCCTTCTGTTAGGTAGGATGGAGATGTCCTCCAGAAAAGCTTGGGAAGCCACGTGTTGAGGATGGCAGAGCTCAAGATGCAAGCAGCGTTAAGTCCCAGAATCCTTGCTTGGAGGAGAGCCTGCCGAGCAGAAACATGTTTTGGACTTTATGAAAATAAGAATTAACCTTTTATTTTTATATGAGCCATTAGTTTTTTTTTTTTTTCTCCTTGAACCAGATATCCTTACTTTAAGCATCTTGGAACACAGTTCTTATCAGGTTTTATCCATAAAGACTAGATCACAAAATAGCCGGAAAACTGACACAATTTTTTCTTTTGTTTCTAACAGTTATTCTATGGACATAATCATTAGGCATTATCTTTAGCTCTTTTGGGCTCATGTATTTAACACACCTAATCCTTGGTAAATGTTTGTTCTTGTATTAATACCTGTATTTGTTCAATTTGCTCTCAAAGATAGCATGCTCACAAGAGGATGTATAATATGGGGCACATAATAAGGTTATTACTGTCAAGCTTCCAGTGACCACTGACATTTTCTGTACTCATTAATTCATTAAACATTTTTGAGGTCTTATGATAGACAGGGCCTATGCCAGAGAGTGGGCTACAAAGACATACGATGATGCCCTAAAGGGGCTCATGGTCTACTGGGGGGGGGGGGCAGATGTAACAGCTATCTAACGTGCAATACTGAAGCACAGTACAGAGTCCTCTAGGAACACGGGGTGGGCCTGGAACGTCTACAACAAGGGACTCTGACAGGTTAAGTTTCAAGTTCACACAACTTGTAAGTGGCAGAGGTAGTATTTGAACCTGGACTGATTTCAAAGCCACCAATACCTCAGATGCCACTTTGTGGTGATGGAGCCATTCATTACCTGCTTCAGATGGGGCAATGCTGCAGACGGTGGATGGTGCTGCTGTGCAGTTCTCAGGGTAGTTTCTGTTCAAAAAGCTGGCATTCAAGCCTAGTTCCAACTCTGACTTCACCCCCCTCTCTCCGTCCTTGAGCCATCAGGGTCCTGGCTGATGGGCTGCCACACTACCTTATTAGCCAAGCTGACAGAGGCATTCTTCCTTTCAATGAGGACTCCATTTTCCTTAACCCTCAACAAGCCACAGCTACTCTGTGGTAAGGCCGAGGCCCCAGCAAAGGAAATGCTTGTGAGGGGTTGTAAGTAATGGTGAACTGGACATACTCATTCTACCCCCGCTTCCCTGTCATGCTCTAGCTGATTCATGAAGTTCTTTTTTGCTCGAGGTCACCTATAAATCAGCAATGTCAAAAATGGCAAGGATAACCCTAGATACTATGAAGGTAATTCCTAAGTCCAGGGGTAGAAATGTCCCAACACTGTCTGCCTCAGAGGTTTAGCATCACAAGTTCTAGCTTCATCCACAAGCAGGCAGGAGGGAAAGTGCAAGGAGGAAAAAAGGCTGGGGCAGGCTTTCACTTCCCCAGCTCCCTCGTTTGCAAATTAGTACAAGTCTTAAAATTGTGAATAAATGGATGCTTACACCAATTGCAAGACAAAAGTTTTAAATTATGAGAAACTCTGCTTTAAAGCCCTCTGGTACTTCTTTCCTTATGGGCAAGGACATGTGTTCTTTGAATAAAGAAATTGAAATTTCATTATTCACAGAAATACAGTGGAAGCTAACGTAAAGTTTAAAAAATGAGTATTTAGGAGAGGCATGAGAAGAGCAGTTGAGACACTGAGTAGCCATCATAGGATATTCTACTTAGGGCTGAGTTTGGAAATAGCAGCCAATGTTTACTGAATGGTTCTTTGGCTAAAAGCTTTATATGTGTCATTCCTGATAATATCCCGATGAGCTGTTCTCTTACTGCAAAAGGGGAAGCTGAGGCTTAGAGAGGTCACACAGCTGGAACATGGAGAAGGGGACACTGGAGCCAGGTAGCAGCCCTCTGAAGCTCACTCCCACCACTGTGCTCTGCTACATTTCAGTCATGGCACTTCTTGTCTCAATCTTGGCATGATTTGCATCAGCTGGGGCACTAAGGCTTCTGAACAGTGCTGATGGCTTCAGAGATCTGCTTGCTGTTGAAGAGTGATTTGAAGTTAGACATGGTAGGAATACTGTAGCTGAAGGCTGGCTGGCTATTCAACAAGGAAGGTCTTCAAAGGAAGTGAAATCGTGCAGCCTCAGCCTTGCCTCAGCCTCTGTATGGGCTCCTTCTTGTGAATCACAAGAGAGAGGTCTCTCCTAAGAATCAAGGTTCACAGAGACCTTCTACGTCACTGTAACTGTATTTGAGGAATTTAAATGAGAATGAAGGGAAAGGATGGCAATGATGTTTGGAATCCCAGGAGTGCAGCTAGAACTACAAAACCAGAGGCACTGAGAACCAGACAGTACAGAAACCAGCACAAAGGAGTGCTGGGACTCAGGGCAACCAGGGGGACGGCACAGTCCAGTCATGAACACAGCTGATCCTCATGCATCTTGAGCATTTCTGAAAGACGTCCAACAAAAACTCCTTCAGTTTCATGAAAGTGCTATCTCTTAAGATGTGTGGTGAAGGAGATAATCTTGTACTAAGAAACATATCACTGACTGTAAACTATTGGCAGTAAGATGGATACACGGCCAGCAAACCAGGACCACCACTGCTAAAACAAAAGGAAGATTTGGAGAGAAAATCAAACAAACAGTGAAGGACTTGGACTAAGAGCTCCTTGAGAACCTAGAACACTTAAAGATAGATGTCTACAGAAACTATTTCTAAAGAGATAAAAAAATTTTTTCCCCCAGACACTGTGAAATATACACTTGTTAATTAATCAAAGCTATGGCCTATGCTTACATTTTTTGAAAAGCCGCTCAAAATCCTATGCTTCAGTGATATTTGTACATAATCCAAGACACTGTACTGTGGTATTCCTCAATGAGAACACAAGTGAGGATTTCCTGATCAACTAAATATCTTCCTATTTGAAATACACAGAGACATAATTTACTAAGTTGGTTCTATTCAACAAGTAGGGACTGAATTTTATTCTTCAGAGAGAATTACCGAGTATGAGGACTAAACAATCTGAGTGTTCCTAAAAAGGAAATTGATGCTCTTTTATTCTACCTGTGTTAAAACAACGATGAATCACACCAGAGTTCGTGGAAATCAACTACTAAACCAGACTCATAAGATAAATGCTATGAACACACAGGGATCATATACAATTAATTAGTGCTACAGTTTGGTTTTAAATCTTTAAAACACACGTTTTTATTTCTTTAGCACACAAAATAATTTACTCATAAAAGTAACATCCAATTACAGAACTCTAATAAAAAATTTTAAAATAAACAATAGCGCTGTTTTGCAATTCTGATTTTACAGAGAAATAAAGCTTTTTGGCACATAATGTTCTATCAAAAAGGAAAGCTGAATCACTTTGCTTTGTTGTTCACAAAAGAAATAAGCATTCATGCTATCAGCATTGGGAAATCAATTTGATGAGAAAAAAAATTCGCTGGAAAATAGAATCACTGGAAAAATGGGATCTGGTGCCACCTACTGAGTGGCAACGGTAACGTGACTGTGGGTATTAGCCATCAGATAGGTAACACACTGTAAGTTTAGCTACATGCAACTCAGCAGGTACACTGTGGTCAAGGCCTGACAGTTACATGCAAAAATGAAAACAAAAGCTGTGTTAGGATTGAGGAATGATGGATTTATTTTTTTACATGCCATCCTACCTTTTAAAGGAAAAGAAATCAAATAGGTAGTTAAAATGATTACTGAACCTGAGGGATACTGAAGAAAGGAAGACTTTGGCAAATTAAGTAAATGAAAAGTCCCCTGGTTAAGAGTTCCATGATAAAGGTCTCTTACTTGTAGGGAGGCTGGTAGGAGGCAGTCAGATCCTCGGGTATTTACGGTAGATCAGAATTAAGGATTTAACTTTTTTTTCCTACTATTTACACAAAAAGCTGGTTTATTTGAAAAAATCATCAACCCAGACTGCCAATAAAGTGGCACTTAGGAACTATAATGATTGCCCACACTGACCATCTGGAGGCACAAAACACCCTGAAGGGCTTTTCTGATTAGCAAAGAAAAGTTAATTTTTGTTTGGTTGAGTTTGCTCAAACAGACCTCCTCAATACCAGCCATGCTGAGACCTTCGGCAAGAGCTGGGCCACAATCCCAACAGTCTTGGAAAGACAGACTTCCTGCAACATTTTCACAGACTGGCAAGTTTATTTTTTTTGGTAGCAGCTTTTGAAAATGTTACTTTCCTGTAAGGCCAAGGTGCCCTGAGTACTAAGAGCACGCCGAAGACATGTCTGTGGTTGTCCTTTTCCTTCATAACACTTCTCACAAACCATAATTTGTTTCTCAGCTGTCCCCCAAGAGGGCAGGGCCTTGTCTATTTTGTTCATCACCACATACCCAGCACTTAATTACGTCTGGCACATGTAAGTGCTTGATAAATGTCAGCTGGTTGAGTGAATAAATGAATGAATGAATCTCATACAGTCCAACTGACTGAGGGGGAAAAGGAGAAAAGAGGGGAAAAAAAACTCCTCATGAAAGTGAAGAAAACAATGATGGAAGGAAAGATAGATAAGTAACAGTTCCATCAACTGGGGCAGACTTGATGCCAAAAAAAACTGCCATAATTCAACAACTGATGATATCTGCTTGGAGATTCAAAATTCCTGAAAGATTTTAACTGAAAATTAATAAAAAATAAAGTGTTCTCTGGAAGACTGATTTACAAATAAGTTAACGAAAACCCTGTCACTACATCAAGATGTAACAGGAGCCTAGTGTTTTGTTGTTTTAAGATGGAGAAGACTCTGCGGAATATACTAGGTGAATGTCTAGAGTCCCATAGAGGGAGCGTAGCACATCAAGGACTTTCTCTTGAATGGTGTCAACTTGCTCAGAAGGACAGTAATCATCCAGACTTGACCTGGAACCAAGAAGAAAAAGAGAAGAAAAAGAAAAATATATATAAGTAGGATGAGATCATACTGTGCAGTGAGGAAAAGCCTGCACATGCTAATTTCAGTGTAAAATACAAAATGAAAGTATGTTGAATTTTGGAATATTAACAGTTGAAAGCCACTAAATGTTTACTCTATGTCAGGTGCATTACATGAATTATGTTCCTACAAAATAGGTACGTTTAAAGGAATCTGAAACAGAGATTAATCTGTACAGGTCACAGAGCTAGTGAGTGAGTGCTGGCGAGGAGATTCGAAACCATATGGCACGTCTTCAGATTCTGTGCTTAATCAGTAGACAGCTGAGTCCCTGAAATGGAGATGTTGCTTGGAAATACTGGGGCTTATTATCTTAGTGACTGGCCATCTTTCTCACTTTTTTAGTAGGGCTAGAAATTACAAGGTAGAGGCTTTGCAATCGATAAAAGGGTTCTGCTTCTAAAAACAATTTGTTAACTACACAAGTGTACAGGATCATCCAAAATGAAATATGGGAATACGGTGGTGTTGGGATTAATTTGCTAGGTAGGATTAAAGAGAAAAGAGTACAGTGGGATGGAGCAGGAATCTCTATTTTGGGAGTCTTTCTAGAATCACCAACTACAACTTGAGTGGGACCAGGCAGTTACAATGTCACTAACAATTACAGCTGGATTAAGCTCTGAACTGATTTGATCAGTGTCTCCTGGCTCTGGACTAGGGGGAGGAAAGCCATTTAGAGACGAGTTGGGAAGAGTGGCATAGAAATCTTTAAAGAAGGAAATGGAATTAGTTATCTAGCCTACTCCCTATCACAAGTATTTCAGATCTAAAGAAATAACCTGTAAGACTTCTGATAAACTCATTCCGCTCTCTGGTGATCAGGTTATTTCTGAGGCTTGATGTAAACATTTAACACACAATAAATGATATAAAGCAATTTTACTAGTTTTTTTAATTTTCATTTTTATTGATGTCTTAATAGTTTATAACATTGTGAGGTTTTAGCTGTACACTATTTTTTGTCCATCACCCTGTGGATGCATCCCTTCACAACTTGTGCCCACCCCCACCCCCCTTCCCCTTGGTAACCACCAACCAGTTCTCTCTGTCCGTGTGTTCGTTTATATTCCACATATGAGTGAAATCATGTGGTGTCTGTCCCTCTCCCTCTGGCTTATTTCATTTAACATAATACCCTCTAGGTCCATCCAAGTTGTTGCAAATGGGACAATTCTGTCTTTTCTTATGGCTGAGTAGTATTCCATTGTGTGTGTGTGTGTGTGTGTGTGTATATACCACATCATCTTTATCCAATCATCAGTCGAGGGACACTTGGGTTGCTTCCACTTCTTGGCTATAGGGAATAATGCTGCAATGAACATAGGGGTGCATAAGCCTCTTGTGATGGTTGATTTCATGTCCATTGGGTAGATGCCGAAGAGTGGGATTGCTGGATCATAAGGTATTTCTATTTTTAATTTTTTGAGGAATCTCCATACTGTTTTCCATAGAGGCTGCACCAGTTTGCATTCCCACCAGTAGTGAATGAGGGTTCCTGTTTCTCCACAACCTCTCCAGCATTTGTTGCTTTTTGTCTTGGTGATTATAGCCATTTTAACGGGTGTCAGGTGATATCTTAGTGTAGTTTTGATTTGCATTTCCCTGATGATTAGTGATGTTGAACATCTTTTCATGTGTCTGTTGGCCATCTGTATATCTTCCTTGGAAAAATGTCTGTTCATATCCTCTGCCCAATTTTTGATCGGGTTGTTTTTTTGTTGCTCAATTGTATGAGTTCTTTACATATTGAGATTAATCTCTTGTCAGATAAACGATTTGCAAATATTTTCTCCCAGCTGGTGGGTTGTCTATTCATTTTGATCCTGGTTTCATTTGCCTTGAAGAAGCTCTGTAGTCTGATGAAGTCCCACTCATTTATTTTTTCTTTTGTTTCCCTTGTCTGAGTAGACATGGAATCTGAAAGGATTCCTTCATGACCAGTGTCATTTAGTGTACTGCCTATATTTTCTTTCAGGAGTTTTATAGTTTCAGGTCCTTAATCCATTTTGAACTGATTTTTGTGTATGGCGATAGGAGATGGTCTACTTTCATTCTTTTGCATGTGGCTGTCCAATTTTCCCAGCACCATTTATTGAACAGACTTCCCTTTCTCCATTGTATGTTATTTGCTCCTTTGTTGAAGATTAGCTGTCTATAGGTGTGTGGTTTTATTTCTGGGCTTTCAATTCTATTCCATTGACCTGTGTGTCTGTTTTTGTACCAGTACCATGCTGTTTTGATTACTATAGCTCTATAGTATATTTTGAAATCAGGGATTGTGATGCCTCCAGCTTTGTTCTTTTTTATCAGGATTGCTTTAGCTATTCGGGGTCTTTTGTTGCCCCATACGAATTTCAGTATTTTTTGTTCTATTTCTGTGAAGAATGACATTGGGATTCTGATTGGGATTGCACTGAATCTGTAGATTGCTTTAGGTAGTATGGACATTTTAACTAGGTTTATTCTTCCAATCCGTGTGCATGGAATATTTTTCCATTTCTTTATGTCTTCCTCGATTTCTTTCAATAGTGTCTTATAGTTTTCATTGTATAGGTCTTTTACCTCCTTGGTTAAATTTATTCCCAGATATTTTATTCTTTTGGTTGCAATTGTAAATGGAATTGTCTTTTGAGTTCTCTTTCTGTTAGTTCATCACTAGCGCATAGAAATGCAACTGATTTTTGTAAGTTGATTTTATACCCTGCCACTTTGCTGTAGTTGTTGATTATTTCTAGTAGTTTTCCAATGGGTTTTTTTGGGTTTTCTATGTATAAGATCGTGTTGCCTGCAAATATTGAGAGTTTCACTTCTTCACTGACTATTTGGAATCCTTTTATTCCTTTTTCTTGCCTAATTGCTCTGGCCAAAACTTCCAGTACTATGTTGAATAAGAGCGACGAGAGTGGGCACCCTTGTTTTGTTCCTGTCCTCAAAGGAATGGCTTTCAGTTTTTCCCCGTTGAGTAGGATGTTAGCTGTAGGTTTGTCATATATGGCCCTTATTATGTTGAGGTACTTTCCTTCTATATCCATTTTGTTGAGAGTTTTTATCATAAATGGATGTTGGATCTTGTCAAATGCCTTCTCTGCATCTGTTCAGATGATCATGTGGTTTTTATTCCTTGTTCTGTTCATTTGGTGTATCACATTGATTGATTTGCAGGTGTTGAACCATCCCTGTGTCCCTGGTATAAATCCCATTTGATCATGGTGTATGATCTTTTTGATGTATTGCTGTATTCAGTTTGCCAATATTTTCTTGAAGATTTTTCTGTCTATGTTCATCAGTGATATTGGCCTGCAGTTTTCCTTCTTTGTATTGTCCTTGTCTGGCTTTGGTATCAGGATGATGCTGGCTTTGTAGAATGTGTTAGGAAGTATTCTATCTTCCTCTATTTTTTGGAATAGTTTGAGAAGGATAGGTGTTAAATCTTTGAATGTTTGGTAAAATTCTCCAGGGAAGCCACCTGGTCCTGGGCTTTTATTTTTTGGGAGGTTTTTGATTACTGTTTTGATCTCTTTACTTGTGACTGGTCTATTCAGATTCTCTATTTCTTCTTGATTCAGTTTTGGAGGTTGTATGTGTCCAAGAATTTGTCGGCATAAAGTTTTTCATAGTATTCCCTAATAATCCCTTGTATTTCTGTGGTATCCATTGTAATATCTCCTCTTTCATTTCTAATTTTATTTATTTGAGTCTTCTCCCTTTTTTGCTTAGTGAGTCTAGCTAAGGGTTTGTCAATTTTATTTATCTTCTCAAAGAACCAGCTCTTTGTTTCATTGATCCTTTCCACTGTTTTTTTGGTTTCAATTTCATTTATTTCTGCTCTGATTTTTATTATTTCCCTCCTTCTGCTGATTCAGGGCTTTGTCTGTTCTTCTTTTTCTAATTCTGTTAGGTGCAGGTTATTTATTTGGCATTTTTCTTGTTTGTTAAGGTGGGCTTGTATTGCTATGAATTTCCCTTTCAGGACCGCTTTTGTGTGTCCCACATGAGTTGGTATGGTGTATTTTCCTTTTCATTTGTCTCCAGATAGCTTTTGATTTTTCCTTTAATTTCATCAACGACCCATTGGTTGTTCAGCAGCATGTGGTTTAGTCTCCACATCTTTGTCCCTTTCCCAGTTTTTTCCTTGCAGTTGATTTCTAGTTTCACAGCATTATGATCAGAAAAGATGCTTGTAATGATTTCAATCTTCTTAAATTTATAGAGGTTTGCCTTGTTTCCTAGTATATGGTCTATCCTCAAGAATGTTCCATGTGCACTTGAGAAGAATGTGTACTCTGCTGTTTTTGGGTAGAGTGCTCTGTATATATCTTTTAAGTCCATCATGCCTAGTTTTTCCTTTAAGTCCATTATTTCCTTATTGACTTTTTGTCTGGATGATCTATCTGTTGATGTAAGGGGGGTGTTAAGATCCCCTACTATTATTGTGTTATTGTTAATACCTCCTTTTAGGTTTTTCAGCAGTTGTTTTATGTACTTTGGTGCTCCTGTGTTGGGTGCATAGATATTTATAATTGTTATGTCTTCTTGGTGAAGTATCCCTTTTATCATTATATATTGCCCTTCTTTGTCTCTCATTACCGTTTTTATCTTGAATTCTACGTTGTCTGATGTAAGTATGGCAACTCCTGCTTTCTTTTGTTTGCCATTAGCTTGGAGTATTTTATTTTGAGTCTGTGTTTGTCTTTAGATCTGAGATGTTTCTTGGAGGCAGCAAATTGTTGGATCTTGGTTTTTAATCCATCCTGCCACTCTGTGTCTTTTGATTGGAGAATTTAATCCGTTTACATTGAGAGTGATTACTGATATATGAGGGTTTAATGTTGCTATTTTATTGTTCAGTTTCTGGTTCTTTTCATTTCTTGTCACATGTGTTTTGGACTGCAAATTCAGTTTGGTATTTCTGCATGATGATTCTCTTAGTTTTCTCTTTGTCATGTGGTTCTCTTCTGATTATTTCTTTAGTGGTTACCATGAGGTTTATATAAAAGATCTCCTGGATAAGACAGTACATTTTCAGATGCCTCTTGTTTCCTTAGACTGAGTTGATTTGATCCCTTTCCTCTTCCCCTCATTTGTTGTTGTCGCTACTTATTCCATCTTGTGTCGTGTGTGTTTACAGTGATGAGCTTGAATTAATTTTTGATGTTTCCCAACTGTAGTTTTTTCTGGCTTAGTCTCCTTGCTCAAAGCTTTGTATCCCCTTTCTCTTTTGTTTTTTTTTTTCAGGCCTAAGGGCCTTCTTCAGCATTTCTTGTAGTGGTGGTCTTGTGGTGATGAACTCTCTTAGCTTTTGCTTATCAGGGAAAGTTATTATTTCTCCGTCACATTTGAAGGATATCTTTGCTGGATAAAGTATTCTTGGCTGAAGGTTTTTGTCTTTCATGATTTTGAATATATCATTCCAGTCTCTCCTAGCCTGTAGAGTTTCTGTTGAGAAATCAGCTGAGAGCCTGATGGGGTTTCCTTTGTATGTTCTTTTGTTTTTTTTGTTTAGCTGCCCTTAATACTGTTTCCTTGTCACTGAGTCTTGTTAACTTAGCTATTATGTGGTGTGACGTTTGTCTATTCCTGTTTATATATTTAGGTGATCTATTGATTTCATTCACTGTTATTTCCATCTCTTTCCCTAGGTTTGGGAAGTTCTCAGCTATTATTTCTTTGAACAAACTCTCTGCTCCTTCTTCTCTTTCTTCTTCTTCTGGAATACCTATTATTGTTATGTTGCTTTTCCTCATTGAGTCTGATATTTCTCAAAGAATTTCTTCATTTCTTTTTAGTCTTAGCTCTCTCTCTTCCTCTATCTGGAGTGTTTCTGCGTGGCTATCCTCAGTAATGCTAATTCTTTCCTCTATTATATTGTCAGTTCTGCTCTTTAAAGACTCCAGTTTTTCCATTATCTCGTCCATTTTGTTTTTCATCTCCAATAACTCTGATTGGTTTTTCTTTATGGTTTCAATCGTTTTTGTGACGAAATCCCTGAATTCGTTGATTTGTTTCTGTGTGTTCTCTTGTGTTTCGTTGAGTTTGTTTATGATAGCTATTTTGAATTCTCTGTCGTTCAGGTTATAGATTTCTGTGCCTTCAGGGTTGGTTTCTGGGTGTTTGTCATTTTCCTCTTGGTCTGTAGACATAAGATACTTTTGCATAGATCCCGCTGATTTACCTTTGCCTTTCTTCATCTTGAAGATGGTCCTGCAGTTTCCATTTGCTGCCAGTGGATGGAGGACATGAGCGGTGTGCTCTGAGCCTGCTGCAGTCCCTGGAGTGATTGTGCTGAAGCGCAGGGTGTTTGGGGGAAGGGGTTCTCTTTTTCTCCTGCTTGACCTGGGGGTTTCCTTTCTGGCTTTCTTGGGGCGTTTACCACACCCCCGAACCAGTCTGTCATTGCTTCCTGGTGGGGATCTCTCCACAGTCAGTGAGAGCACCTGGAGGGCAATAGTTTTCTCCGCAGAGGGTTGCCCCAACCCACTCTGTCCGCGAGGCACTGTCTTTGCCAATCAATTTGGGAGGGGGAGTAAAACTCCTTACCTCTCCTCACATCCTTTGGGGCTTCCTGTGCCTCCACTGTCCGATGTACCACGGCAAGGGTTTCTTAGAAGTCCTTTGTAGTGTTTGATTGACCTCTGTTGGTATGCGAATGATGTTTTTGTTGTGTCTTAGGGGGCAGAGATTCAAAGAGGGAATCTCACTCTGCCATGATGCTGATGTCACTCCTCAGCAATTTTAAATTATTAAATGCCAACATATACATATGGATAAAGACCTACTTTAAGAAACAATCATATGTAACATCTTAATTTATAAGCCTTGACAAATATGGGGTACTTCAAGGCTTTCAGAAAGATTTCTGGCTTCTTTAAAACACTATTAGAGTGGTTCTTGATGGGAGCTACCCCCAAGAGGGAGTTTTGGAAATCTGTAGATACATTTTTTTTTGTGTGTGGCACATCTGTTGCCAATCTTCCTCTCTTTTGCTCGAGGAAGATGGTCCCTGAGCTAACATCTGCGCCAATCTTCCTCTACTCCATATATGGGACACTGCCACAGCATGGCTTGATAAGCAGTGTGTAGATCTGCACCCGGGATCTGAACCCACGAACCCTGGCCGCTGAAGTGGAGTGTGTGAACTCAACCACTAGGCCACCAGCCCGGCCCCTGTAGATACATTTTTGATTATCACAATGACAATTAAGAGGCCGGGGCAGGAGGGGAAGGCTGCTAGAATGCTTGCAATATGCAGGATAGTCTTGCAATATGAATAATTGTCCTGTGTTCTGCATACTTTCGAAAGTCCATAGGGCACTCACATAAGTGAGAAACCTGTTTTTAATCTTTGAGCCTAGAATTTAATACTCTTCTACATATGAACAAAGTATTTTTGAAAATGGATTAAATATGAATTAATGGATTAAAAATGGGTTAAATACTCTTGGAATGCAACTAATCTGTGTACTGAGGGAAGACAGAACTTTAAGGTCGTAACTTTACCATGAAGTTGTTATGAGCAGAAAAACCATGTCACTATGGCAGTGCTGCTCATAGTATTTGGCCAATACAACACATGAGTATCTGTCTGCATTTGTAACTGTTACCTTTAGTGACTTTTTATACAGACCCAAGTCAACTGTGGTATTTTTTTTTTTGTGAGGAAGACCAGCCCTGAGCTAACATCCGTCGCCAATCCTCCCCTTTTTTGCTGAGGAAGACTGGCCCTGGGCTAACATCCGTGCCCATCTTCCTCCACTTTATATGGGACACCACCACGGCGTGGCTGACAGGCAGTGCGTCGGCAGGCGCCCGGGATCCGAACTTGTGAACCTGGGGCTGCCAAGCACGAACTAAACCGCTGCGCCACCAGGTGGCCCCTCAACTGTGGTATTTTAACACATTATGACCATCATGTGTCACTTAACGATGAGAATACACTGTGTCAGTAGGTGATTTCATCATTGTGTGAACATCATAGAATGTACTTACACAAACCTAGATGGTATAGCCTACTACACACCTATTCTATATGGTGCTAAATTGTATAGTATTAAAGATTACTATACTATATGGTATAGTATAAAGATTACCATATATTATGGTACTAAATCTTATGGGATCACCATCATATATGGGGTCTGTCATTGACTAAAACACCATTATGCTGCACATGACTGTACTTTACTATCAATTACTTTCACTTCTCCTTTATGTAACAATGGCTTTTTGTTTGTGTAAACATACATCTAAATTATGTATATAGGAGGGTTATTCCTGTAGACTAAATGTTTGTGCCCCTCAAAATTCATATATTGAAACCTAATCCCCAATGTGATCATATGTGAAGGTGGGGCCTTTGGGACGTGACAATCACCAGGGTGGACTCCTCATGAATGAGATTAGTGTCTTTATGAAAGAGGCCCCAGAGAGCTCCTTCACCCCTTCCACCATAGGAGGTTACAGGGAGAAGACAGCTGTCTATGAAACAGGAAGCAGATCCTCACCAGACACTGAATCTGCTGGTGCCTTTGTCTTGGACTTCCAGCCTCCAGAACTGTGAAAAATAAATTTCTGTTGTTTTATAAGTCATCTGGTCTGGTATTTTTGCTATTGCAGCCCAAATGGACTAAGACAATTATATTATCTATATATTATGTATAATACCTATATATATTTAAATTATGTGTGTATGTAGGTTAAATTATCTATGAATTTTGTTTCAGGACAGTAAAAGGATATTACAAAATATTTGTCATAAAATATATAAATATTATTTGCCTGGGTATTTGAAGTAGCAATTTTAGAACCTCCCAGTTCCATACAAAACCAGCCCAAAGATTGACATAAAAAGTTTTATTAAATTGTTGTAACTATTCAACCACATGAGTATGTTCAAATCTAAAATATGGCAGCAGCTAAGTACTTATTTGCAGGACACAGAAATGGAAATTCTTGTGTTCATCTGAATAATATCATCAAGTTCAAAGACAAGATAACAAGCACTGTATGCTGTTTGCTGATCATCAAAAATAGGAAAGAGAAAATACAACATCTTATTATCTTACAGTTTTGTTGGAGGTCAGAAGTCCTCAGTCCTGGCAGGGCTGCATTTCTTCTCTAGGCTGTAGGGAAGAGTCTTTTTCTTTGCCTTTCCAGCTTCTAGAGGCTGCCTGCATTCCTTACTTTGTAGACCCACCCTCCATCTTCAAAGCCAGGAGCCTAGCATCTCCCAGTCTCTGATTCTGACCCTCCTGCCTTCCTCTTATAAGGACCCTTGTGATTATGCTGGGTCCACCCAGATAATCCAGGACAATCTCCTCATTTCAAGATCCTTGAGTTAATCACATCTGCAAAGGCCTGTTTGCCAAATAAGGCAACATATTCCTAGGTTCTGTAGATTAGGACAGGGACATCTTTGGTGGGTCATTATTCAGGCTACCACACTTACCTTGCAATTGTCACAAGAGCAGGTTTTGGTAAACTTTTCAGTAAATAATATACAGACTGAATAAGATACTCAATTTCTTGTTCTGTGCTGATATGGTGAGGAAGTTCTGAATAATCACAGGTTAGACCAGCCTGGTGAACCTGAAAACAAGACAATTAAAAATTACACTGTAAGCCTTTGCTGTTTTTAGAAGATTCTTTAACCATTAATGCCTTGCTGATAAATCTTTTAATATTTTTGTGGATTGAGATTGTTTTTGCCTCAACAGTTCCCACACCACAGAAGTTTTCTATTCTCTGAAGTTTCAGAAGAACTGGCCTGTACATGTGTTTGGGCCTAATGTCTTTTCTAGGAATAATTCTTTAACTATTTCTTTAATTTATTTTGATTTTGAATTCATTCAGTTTCTGTCTTTACTTGAGTGTATTTTGATAATTCACATTTTCTAGCAAATTATCTATTTCACCTAGATTCTAAAAGCTGATATAAATTGTACCTAATATTCTCACCTTTTCTTTCAACACATTATTTTACTTACTTTTTAAATACATGCACCTAGTATGACATTCAAAGCTTCAAGAGGATATAAGGGAGTCTTCCTCCCACCTTATTTAACCTACTGTTACCACTGTGTCTTGTGTATCCCTTGTGGAACCACATACTACTGATATCTACATATGTGTTTTAAATGTAAATGACTGGTGTTCCAGTCTTAGCACTAAACTAAATATGCCCGGAAGGTAGAAGTGGCTCACAGGCTGACATTTTGCAGCCTCTGCTTTAAAGTTTTGAAAACTGGAACTCAAATATGCCATAGTTTGCCTAGCATACATAAGAGCAAAACATGGAAAAAAACACTGATCTGCTATTTTATTGGAGGCTCTGGATACACATCAAAGATTTAACTAGCAACGATCAATTAGTGTAGTAAAATGACAGATTCTGCATGGTCTTTTCTACCCAAATGATCAAAACACTTAGTGTTCTAATCCTGAAGCTATAGGCACATCATATTTCATTACATAACCTGTGACTGAGCCCATGCCATCCCTTCTTGCAACAATGTATAAACTTCCCCAATCACCAGAAAATCCAGATGCAATGCAATGATTAAAGTAGACCTGCATCAAGACACATTCAATAATGTCACATGAGCTCAAAGCATTTTAAAATCCTAAGTGTCTTCTATCATTCTTAATAATTGCCATTAAAAAAAAGGGTGAGCCTTTGATTAGCTCTGGTTTAACCAAAATATTCTTTTGCTGGTATTTTTTATTCTTATGAAGTTAGCGTTAAATCAATACATAAACTTCAGTTCAGGTAAGTTGGTTTGATTGTATTCTATGACTAAATAAAACATTAAAGCAAAAACATAATTTATTGAGGTAAAAGGAGCACCAGAAGTAAAAGGAGCAGAAGACTTGGAGGTCTCAGCTCTGGCACAAAATCTGAGAAAAGGCACTTGAACTTCAAATGGGAACTTTATGTTTCAAAGATGGCAAAATGATATAAAAATAAAAGAAAGGATCATTAAAGGTATTCCCTTTTGCCACAGCATTCCGATCACTGTTGGCAAACAAAGCCAGTTATGTGGTTAATATAGTTAAGATGCACTTGGCCACAGTGCCTTCTTTTGTCTTTCTGTTTGGTTTTTCAGAAAAGTTTTCAGCGAGAGAGGAAAGAAAGAAGGCAGTATAAAATAGAATCAATAAGAACAGACAACTTTAGAAACTGTACACTTTCTTTTCTCTGGCCAGGAGATCGGACTATAGGAAAAAAAAATACACAGCATTTTTGCTTCATACACAAAATTGGGAAAAGCATGTTTTTCCTGGAAAACTATTCCAGTGTTCTGGCTTCTAAAAAGTATGTATTTTTTCAATCTTCTTCTTTTTTAAAAAATAATTCATTTATGCTTTTCAGGAACACAAATAAAAGTGAGTCACTTTAACAGAAAGCACATTTTTCTCCCAGAAAAATGCCTTTCTAAAGGGTCAATTTTATATTTCAATATAAAATTATTTACCATTTCATAGTCTGGTACTTCCATCCGTTTTTTCAAACTCTGTACAAGTGGAACTAGTGATTCCATTCTGGAAAAAAGCCATCCCTCAATTAAATGTCACAACATCTCAATTAAAATTACAGTAGCAAATGATACATTACACTTAAAATTTACCATTAACATATGTTTCATATGATGGTTGGGAAATGAAAGACAAATTCAAATATCATCTTAAAATATCAAGAAATAAATGTTCCCTGCCGTTTTCTTACCTAAAATATTATAGATTGTGTTAAAGGTTGAAAACTAGCACTCAAGAAACTGAGATATTCTTCTTCTTTAAAAATGGAAGTTCTACTGTGACTTTAAAAATTATTATTATTATTTTTCTTGGTGAGGAAGTTTAGCTCTGAGCTAACAACTGTTGCCAATCCTCCTCCTTTTGCTGAGGAAGACTGGCCCTGGCCTAACATCTGTGCCCATCTTCCCCTACTTTATATGTGGGACGCCTGCTACAGTATTGCCTGATAAGTAGAGCGTAGGTCCATGCCCGGGACCTGAACGGTGCGAACCTCAGGCTGCCGAAGCGGAGTGTGTGAACTTAACCACTATGCCACTGGGCCAGCCTCCCCTGAAAGTTTAAAAAAAAAATTAAGGACATATTTATTGACATATACAATTAAAACTGGAAAAGTTCTACGCCATTTGATATAATAACAATCGTGCTTTTAAGCTATCTAATTTAGGTGGAACTCTTTGGAAGCCCTGACTAATTAATGTTTCCAGTATTTTAATGCCTCCTCCATCAATATCCACTCATCTGCTGGGAGGGAAAAAAGAAAAGGGAGGCACGGAGGCCTGTCTATCCACTCAACCTGTTACTTCTCCCTTCTTATTAATGACCCTTTCTGGGCTTCTGGACCCTAATCACCCACTTCCTCTACTTCTAGGAATAGTGAAGACTCTCATGCTGAGGGTCTGGCCCTTCAGGGGCATGGAAATCTGGAGAGACTCTTCTTGCTGTCTCACCCACTTTTCTTTTGTTTTATTTTTTTTCCCAATTCCAACCACAGTCTAAACCCATCACTGTTGTAGCCTGGTCGTTTCTTCAGGTCTGTGACAGAACTCCCTGCAGATGATGAAGACCTAACTGGGCATGTTCAGCATGCATGGTGGGTTTCAGTGGAAGGTGGCTCCATCTATGGCTAGATGCAGGATTCTAAGATTTTTCAGGCTGTTTTTTTGGTTTTGTTTTAAGTTTTAAGCTTGGCTTGAGACTTCACAAAGACTTCACAAAATCACAAAATAGTAGAGACAGATACTCTTCAACATTTCTATGAAGAATCATGTTCTGTGACTTATTTCTACATCTCCCTCTTCCATCATAATTTCAGAAAGGAGGGAATCATTTTTAGAACTAGCTCCCTATACGAAAGAGAAAATGCAATAACTGATGTTGAAGTGCCTGGTCAATATTTACTGATATGATTAACACTATTATGGTTTATTCTTCCACACCACTGCTTTCCTTAGTGATAAAGTTTTTTGTTTTTTGGTGAGGAAGACCAGCCCTGAGCTAACATCCATTGCCAATCCTCCTCTTTTTTTCTGAGGAAGACTGGCCCTGAGCTAACATCCGTGCCCATCTTCCTCTGCTTTATATGGGACGCTGCCACAGCAAGGCTGACAAGCAGTGTGTCGGCAGGTACCCGAGATCCAAACCCGCGAACCCTGGGCTGCCAAAGCGCGACCTAAACTGCTGCACCATGGGGCCGGCCCTAAAGTTTTATGATATTTATATTTCAGGGATGTTTCTGAATGTTTTAAACTAAAATTACAATGAATATTTTGAATTGGTAATACATACACATAGCAAAAGAAGATACGTCTCCCTCATATACTTCATCTTTTAGCCATACAATTCCTCTCCCCCAAGGCAACCGCTATTCCAGCTTCTTCTGTATTCTAGAGATCTGATGAATTATTTTCAATAACTGACATAACAAATCTTAGTGGCTCAAAGTACCAAGATTCTAACCCTCTGTGTTATGCTGTGATCTTATGACTGATTTCTTATATTTACACTGTGGAGAATAATCTCAGTTAGTTTGCGGGAGAGCAATTTGAAAATAAGTTAGTTCTAGTCTTCCTATTCTCAGGGGGACAAAAAGTTTGTGTCTGATGGTTTTTTTTTCTTATTCTACTTAGAACAGGGACTGTCTTACTCATCTTTAATCTTCTGTAAGACCTAGCACCACGGCCTATATACAGTAGTGGCAGCCATTGCACTATGACTAAAAGCACGCCCACTTACTATGTGATTTTGGGCAACTTATTAATCTCTGTGCCTTAGTTTCCTCATCTATAAAACAGACGTAATAATGAAGCCATAGACGGTTGTAAGGAATAAATGAGAAGATGCAAGGAAAAACCTTAGAATCATATTGGGCCCATAGAAAACACTCAATAAATGCAAACTATTGTTAGTAAATTTGTATTGAAATTTAATGTTAATTTTTAAAAAGCAATTTATCTAGCAAATTTAGCAACACATCTAGGACTGAAATGTAGTAGAGTTGGGGGAAAAATGTTTGGGGGTCTTACCCAGGGTTTGAAGCCCATTTTTGTACAGTTTCTTCATCATCACCATCGCACAAGTCAGCAAAAGCAGCTTCTAAATCCTCCAATTGATGAATTCGAGTATCAACACAATCTACCAAATCTTCCTTTAAACACATGGAAAAGCCGAGAATATAGTTATTCTTTCAAAGAACAAGTAAAACCCCATTACAATAAAAATCTCATTTCAATTAGTTAAAACATGATTTTCAAGTACTAACCCTGGGCTTCCCCAATAAACACACACACACAAAGATTTTGGAGAGTTGTTTGAGAGCACTCTAATAAGCCATAAGATATTATTAGATATGTGATAAATAGATAAAACGCAAAAGAAATAAATGGAGAATACCTCTGTCAGGTTGGTTCCAGGCTTTTTAAATTGGTATAGCTCTTGTAAGATTTTGTACTCCTCCTGGAAAACAGAACAAAATATCCATATACTAGAAAAAAATTAATTTTTTTCAATGATATGGTTTCAATGAAAACTGGCTGTGATACAAGGAGAATATTTTAGATAATCATTTAAAGGTTAGTCTAGGAAAACCTGGTAAAATGTATAATCCAGATTCATTGTAAACATTATCATTTCTTCAGGGTAGCTCTATCCATCTGGACATGACAAGAATGTATAAAAATTGCTTTGGAAGAAGACTTGATGGCTAATGAGTAATGAGATGAAAATATTTCTAATAATATTCCACTCTACAAATGAATACATGCTAGGATCTAAACAGACTTTAGATATTTATAAGAAATATACATATCTTTAATAACAATAACGAAACTCGCCATGTTCACTCTGCAGCCCTTTCCCTGCCACAGAAGAGAACTCTGGAGTACAAAGGCAATAGCGGAGGCAGATGCAACAGAAGAAGGATGTCTGCTACACAAGGACTTTGCAGGATTGAGCACAGCCAGACTGCCCCATTATAGGCAGGTATATCTGGCCCCAATAATCCTATTTAGAGATTTGTTAGGAAGAGGTTACAGGCAAGAGCTAAGATTCATTACTCACAATATTGTGGCACTATCCTCATCACAACAATCCTGTGAGCTGAGTATGACTATTACTTCAATTTTATACTTGAAGAAACTACAGATGGGAAAGGTTAAGTAATTTTCCCTGAGCATACGGCTAATAAGCAGAAGTAACAAACAGAACTCTCTCTGACATCCGAACATGCTCTTAAAAAAAAGTAAACAACTGACTTCACTATATTAAAAAAATATTAAATTAAAAAGTATATTACATGCTGTTTTCAAAAAGTTTCATAGCACCAAAGAGTATAAAGGATACAAAAATATCCATTTCTCCAGTTTCCTGATAGCACTGGAAAAGGAGTAACTGCCTTTAAGTTTCTTATGTAACTTTCTAGAAATTTTTCATTACAAATATTTGGTGACTATATTTGTAGGATAAATTCCTAAAGTCAGGTTCTTCAGCTTCCAGCTATACCCATTCTTCAAGTTTTCTAAAAATTTCTAAGGTCATTTCAAAATTGTGAGAGCTGGTAGTTATAGACACCGGTTTTACATACAACAGCAGGAAAGAAATAGCAATTTTTCTCTCTTATTTGCAAGTTCGGAGATCACTGTAGGTCCTCATTCTTGTTTCAGATTATACTAAATCTCAAATCTCACTATTTTTAACCAGTAGCTATGAGAGGTCTTTGATAATTTAGATAAATCACAATGGCTTCTGATACGCATACAGAATAAGGATTGTAAGGTGCAACATCATCATTATAAAGCAAATACTGAATTCAGGTAGGAAAAAACCAGTTAATTTGAATCCCAAAAAGAACAGAACAGGAGCAACCTCCCAAAGATTAAAGTAAGCAGTTACATGTGCCCAAAAAACGCATCTAGGAATGCTCACTTGGATCATAAGTTGATCAGTTTTTTAAATGCATTCTTCTGTCTCAGATCTGTGCATACTAATATTGTCTGGTGATTTGCATTTAAGATCTGATGAGTTACCTTAAGGGTCACAGGCCTGAATCATTAGCTGCAAATAGTACATGTGTAATCAGGCACCTCACTGTTGAGTGAAAAATTTGTCACACAGGGTTTTATAAACACAGACTATCTCTGGAAAGATACACCAAGCAAGTGACCATGATAGTTGTTTCTGAGGTAAGAACTAAAGAATGGGGATATGTAAAGACAATGACATTCTTTAATGTATACACTTTCTTGTACTATATGATTTTGTTTTTTTCAATAATCCATGTACACATTACAGCAAATAATAAATGCAAAATAATGAATATAATTTAGAGCAGGGATCAGCAACCCATGTCCTACAACTTGCTTTTGTATAGCCCTCAAGTTAAGAATGGTGTTACAATTTTAAAGGGTTTAAAAAACAACAACAAAGAAGAATATGTGACAGAGACCATATGGGGCCCCCAATAAAGTAACTACTGTCTGGCTCTTTGCAGGAAGTTTGCTGATCCCTGATCTAGAGAAATGTCATATAACTCTCAAGATCTACATTTTAAAAATACCACATTTACCTGAGTGAACATTTCTTTGAAGGGATTCTTGACTGAAAAAAAATCTAAGTCAATATCTAAAACAAATGCATCCCCTTTCTTCAAAATTTCCAGAATTTCCCCAGTGCTGACTGTAGCCTGGCATTCCTGGCTTTCAGAAGAACATGAACATGATGGTTCTAGGCAAGTTTGGCTCCTTCTCTGTGTCACTGTATCCTTTTCCAGTCCTTCTGAATAAGAGTCACAGTTAGTAGAGGCAGTGCTTTCTGTGTCTTCCACTGCTAGCTTTGGCTTCTTAGCAGAAGACACTGCATTATTTTCTTCTTGATTGTTATAGGGTTTATAAGGTTTTACCATAATTACATCCAATTGTAAAGGTTTTTGGTTCTCTAGCTGGTCTTCAGTTACATAAAGACCATCACTTAGGAAGTAATGATCTGTACTTGTAACCCTGGATCAGAGGAAAAAACTATTTTAAAGACGAAAGGATAAATTAGCTGACATTTCATATAGCATTTCCATAGCATTGCAGAAATATAAGGACATATTTGATAAAAACTGAGAGCTGTCTCTAATATTTGTACTTCTTGTTCTTTGGTAGAAATAGTGTTCCCCAAATTTTCAGCTGGGCACACAACTGCCCAAAGTAAAGACTACATTTCATAGTCTATCTTGCAGCTAGGTGTGGCCATTTGACTAAGTTCTGGTCAAAGGCTGTGAACGGAAGAGAAGTGTACAGAGCCTGGCTCTCCCCTCCCCACTGACTGGCGTATGAACACGGAAGTGGTAAGCCCACCTTAGACCATAAGGACAAAGGCAATACTCTAGAGACTGTGGAGCAAAAAGATAGAAGGAACTGGGGTTTCCCAAACTGTAGAGCTGCCGCACAGGCCCTGGACTGTGTGTGGTAAAATAAACTCTAATATAAAGAAGTAATAAACGATCCTGTCTAAGCCAGTGCTTTGCATCTCTCTCATTCCAGCTGAAACTTTACTGAAAAAATCACTTAGGAGAAAAATTATATCTGGTAATAATTTCTCTTAATAGAAGCTCCTTCTGATGTATTTCAAAGCTTCATTAAACTTTATATAACCATAATATTTTAATATGAAAAGCAACTTAAAAAAAATCTGGTACACGTGCAGAATGCATTTCACAAGTTGCAGATTTCTGGTTTTAGACTTATCAGTACATTCTTAGCTTTTCAACTATATTATGCCTTGGTAAGTACTTTGAACAGTGAAGCCAAATGCTTCTTCAAGAGGCAGGCTCTATCCTACTAAATTAATGGTTAATAGTTATTTCCTACCCACCCTTCTCCAGCAATATACAGCCTTAAATTTAAAAAGATAAAATTTTCCAAAAAAGATTAATGACAAAATAAAACTAATGTCCAGGCCATTCGTTTTATGGTACCATCCTGAGGCAGGCCTGGTGGTGTAGTGGTTAAGTTCATGTGCTCCACTTTGGCGGCCCGGGGTTCATGGGTTTGGATCCCGGGTGCAGACAGACACACTGCTTGTCAAGCCATGCTGTGGTGGCGTCCCATATAAAGTAGAGGAAGATGGGCACGGATGTTAGCCCGGGGCCATTCTTCCTCAGCAAAAAAGAGGAGGATTGGCAACAGATGTTAGCTCAGGGCTGGTCTTCCTCACACACACACACAAAAAAGGTACCATCCTAAGAAAGACAAAGGCTGTAACCCCAACCTAAATCTGTATTCTTCTCTAATAATGGATGTTTTACTCTGTTCATATCTGTACAAAGACATACATACATCTCAGACTGCATACCTATATGTATGTGTGTCTCTTCCATAAATTTTTACTTGCAGGATTAACTGAAATCATGATAATCAAAATCTTCCTAATATTGTTATTACACATTGAGTTTCAAATGCCTGTTTCAGATGGCTCAAAATTATTTGATTTTGCAGAAACCTATTACAGGTTAAATTAAGCCTACTCACTGAAGTACTCAATAAAAACCCTGCCACTCTTTCACATATACCAGTATTATGGATAATATTTATTAATATTTATTATATCAGAGCCCTATTATTTATTTCATACTATATCCTCAATAAATACAATCTTCACTGTACACATAAAAAAGTTATTTGTGCAATTGATAAGAACATACAACAAAAGTTAACTGAATCCTTAAGGATAAATCAGAAATAAAAAGTACCATTTTCAATGAGAAAGACTGTATCTCATTTTCAATGTATTATCATGTCATCCCAGTATCCTTCAGGTCCCAGAAAGTTTTGGTTTCACTGCTTAAAACATTCATCCCATTACAAGAGAATTTAGAAAGACAAGAACATTCTGATATTTCTAAAGATATTATAGAATCAAAGTTATGCAAAACATTGGTTAAATAGCTTATACAACAAAAATAGTTGCACAGGTACCTCAGGTCAGAGGATGTTGTAATTCAATTTAAGTAATTATCTAAAGCTAATCATATTAATAAAAGTAAAACCCCAAATCTATTTTTCAGCCATTGGATTTATAAAAAAGTCAAAGTGAGATAAATTTGCTTTTTCACTGCTAATTGTTAAATTCAGTAGACAAGAGTTACACTGAAAGGAAATGATAAAATATATCATTAAATATATAAATTTATAAGGTACTTCAATGAATGCAGTTAGTCATCAAAGGAGTCAGAATTCCAAAGGGTGAAAATCACGTTTTCCAAAAACCAATTTGACCAGCAACAAAATATAAATGTTGTGTGAAGAAGGTCAAGAGACTTGAAAACTTGTTCCTAGTGTTCTGAGAACTCTTTCTGGAAGAGTTGAGGCTTAATCTGACACCATTTGTGCATAGAGATACTTATGTTATTACAGGGATCCAACACAAGATAGGAGCATTCAACCCCCTTTGTAGTCATAAATGTGAGGAAATTACCTGATTGTTGTGGTAGAAGTGTCTTTGCCTACTAAAAAGTGATGTTTGCCCTCTCTGATTTGCTGAGCCCAAGTGGGATGAAGCCATAGTACATGAGAAAAATGGCCAGCATAAACTGCAGGCATAATCCAATTCTCAATACTTAATTCTCTGGAAAAGAAATAGAGAAAGCATGAAAACTATTAGGGAGTGTTTTTTTCCAAATGTAATTTTATCCACAACAGATTTTAAGTGTGGTCCAAGGACCCTTGGGGAGTTTCTGAGACCTTTTCAGGGTGACCACTACCTCAAAACAATTCTCCTAATAACATTAAGGCATTATTTCCCTTTTTTATTGTACTCACATTTGCACTGATGGTGCAAAGCAATGCTGGGTTGATGTCCTAAGATTAATCAAGGCAAGGGCATCAAACTCTACTAGCAGTCATTGCATTTTTCACTACCAAGCACTAGCACCCCACCAGTCCCCCAAAACCAGTTTCACATAAGAATGTCATTTATGATTTTATTAAACCTTGATCGTGAGTATACATTTTTAAATATTCTGTGTGGCAAAATGAGAAGCGTATAGAAAACATTTCTGCTACCTACTTTAAAGTACAATGGTTGTCTCAGGGAAAAGCATTTGTGATTAAATTGCAAGCTGAACACCATTTTCCTTGAAAGAAAGATTGATAAACCATGGTTATTCCGACATGAATCTGAATTGTTTGATTCTACATTCCAACTAAGCTTTAAGAATCTACCACTTAGCGAGTTTTGCCATAGTATTAAAGAATATTCATAATTATCTGAAAAAGCTACGAAAATACTCTTCTTGAATTTTCTTTATGTACTTCCACCAAACAACATATGGCAACAGACTGAACACAGAAGCACATTTGAGAATCCTGCAAAAATGTAAACATTGTTACTTTTCTCACTTAATTCTTTTTGCTTTAGAAAATATATTTGTTTTTCATAAAAATACATTTTTTATGCTAACAAATATAAAGGTCTATTATTATTTTGAAATGAATTAATATTTTAAACCTTTCTCAGTTTTAATTTCAAATATGGTAAATATCAACAGATATAACTCACATAATAAAAGCTCAATAACTTTTAAGGGAGAACAGGAATCCTGAGACTAAAAAGTTTAAGGACAATCATTCTATGACTAACTGTACAGTCTGCATACCTGCTTCATAATTCTTTTCAATTTCTAAAATATAAAACCTCTAAATATAAAAGAGAGTAAAGACATGGTAGAGCTACCACATTTCTTTGGAAATTAGTGCCCTGAATTGGGGTTTTGGAAAAAGTCAACTGAAAGAAATGTAGTAGGCTAAAATTAATTCACACCAGCATTTATCTTTTAATTTTATATTATAACAGGAAAATTACTGCTATGTAACTTTTTATATTTTATGAGTAGGCTACATTCTAACAAACATGTACATAAAGAGACAGTGACAGAACTTCAGGTAATTTTATTACAGAAGAGAGGCTAGTAAGTTATTACTTAGAGATACATTACATATGATCCTTCCTGAAGAATGGAGTACAAATTAACAATTTCACTTCCATCTCTAAGATTCTACATAACTGAAAGTCAATAGGATTAGCCACCCAAAAATAAACAAATTCGGAGGTTGGAAGGACTCAATACTGGAAGGAAACATATACAAATGAAAGATGTGTTACCTATACAATTATTGAAATTTGTGTTTAAGACATTTTCTTGTGCCTCAGTACCCTTTTAAAGGGGACTTTTAAAGGGGAAAGGAAGGGAGAACAGATTCAGATAACCTCTAAAGTCTCTCTTACATCTAAGACTGTATTTTCTAAGGCAGAGGTTGGCAAAAATTGGCTGGGCTGCCTGTTTTTGTAAATAAAGTTTTACTGGAACACAGCCACAGTCATTTGTTTACATAGTGTCTATGGCTGCTTTCTTACTACAAGGGCAGAGATAAGTAGTTGCAACAGAGACCATATGGCCAGCAAGCCTAAAATACTCACTACCAGGCTCTTTAAGGAAGTTTGTCGAAACTTGCTCTAAATAAAATAAGGCAAACAAAACAAAAACAAAACTCATGAGCTTAGTGAAGTCCACTTCCCTTAATTGTGTATCATCTACTACAAATTGTATTTCAAGCACATAAAAGATCATTAACAAAATCACAATTACCCGAAAAGTGTTTCCTTATCAAACACAGTGTCCGCAGGCATATTCACAGGAATAAGGAGGTCTGGATGTGAATCAAAATGCACAAAACTTATATTGCTGGCAGGAAGATGCTTTGAGCCAATGGCCCGGTATATAAAAGGCAGAACCTGTAAAAGGCACATGCACACATTCAGAATTGGCACTGAAATTGTGAGCATACACTCAACAGCAGACTGGCAAACAATGCTAAACATAACTGCACATAATTTGAAGCACACAAGTTGTTAAAAAGTAGGAAAATATAAAATTTAGTCATTGTAGATGGCTTAATGATCTCAAGCTTCCTCAGAATTTCCAGCTTCTACCTCCAAAGGTGGGCATCTCTTGCTGCCATCTTGCCCCCACCACAAACTCAGCAAATAATGTGGGGAAACAGACAAGGACTGACGCTCAGGAAAAAACTGTTAATACGTGTTCTAGCATTAACGATGTTTCAAGCTACCCCAGGTCTCCGGGCCTTTTCCAAACCTTTAGGATGGTGGGGCTGGGCTAAGTGGTCTCTAAGGCCTTTGTCCTGTACAGTCTCTATAGTTCTAGGTTTAAAACAGAACTTGAAAGCACCGCCTAACCCAACGCTTGCTTTTTCTCTCTGGTCCACACACACTGTCTAGATCCTGAGAAACCCAAGCTTCCTCTCAACTTTCTCCATCCATAAATCCGGAATCACTCTCTTCCTCTTTCATTTCCAGAACTCCCAAAATCTACTAATGCTATTTAAAAAAAAAGTCTTAGATCCATGGGCCTCCCTTGTAGGCTTCCAGAACTCTAGATTAAGGCACCACTTTAGCTCCTTTAAAGTAGCACCGCCATAAAAACGGAAAATATCTTTAGTGTTTCTAAATGCAGGGCACCGTGTTAAAACGATTTATGCACACACTATGCACACAATACTCCTAACGGCCCTAAGAGTGCTTCCACGATTGTTCCCATTTCACAGACGACAGCCCACATTCTTAACGAAAGCCGTCCACCTAAAAGGCAGGACCGTGATAGAGACGCTGGGGAGACAGTTGGAAGCCAGCGCTCAGGTGCACGTTAAGGACCCGGGACTCAGCAGTCAGACTGCAGAGGTTCGAATCCCGACGTCCCCAGTTGTTGGCTGGGATTTGGGCAAACCGTGAGGATTAAATGCGTTGCCCCACGCAGAGTCAGGGCCTATTCTTCCAATGTGGCCGTTCTGGTGCTTTCCCCACAGCAGTGGAACTCGCGCGGATCACAAATTCCAGTTCTCTCTCCGGCCTCAGAAGCCGGGGCTCTGCCGCCTCCTTGGCTCTCGCGCGATCCTGCCCCCAGGCCCGGCAGCCGCCCGCTCACCTCCTGATGATCCTCCACCACCCACACCGGGAGCTCGGGGTAGCGCCGGAGACGAGCGCGCTCTCTAGCGGAGTCGCTCATGTTTTCTCGCCTGGCAGCGTCCTGACGAACGGGAGGCGCTGGGCGAGCACTCTTCAACGCCGGAGCCGCGGCCCCACCGTCCTTCCCGGGTGGAAATGCGCGCTCACCCGGTTGCGGTTCCGGGTTGGAGAACGTAGAGGGCAGGGGGCGGGCGCCGGAGGGCTCGACAAGGACGATTGGCTTAGATGTCCATCGCTCTTGTTGACTCGCCAATCACCGCGCACAGGGCGCTGCGGCGAGCCCCAGAGAGTTCTCTCCCGTGGTCCAGCTGTCTCGGGTTTGCTTTTTAATTCCCTCGGTTTCCTGTTCCGGAGGCGCGGGCGGCGCTCCGGTCTTGGCGGCTGCAATATAAGCCTGGCTTTGCTCTGACGGCGACCTCGCGGCCCGAGAGCCTTTTGTAGGTAAAGCGGGCTCCTTGCGGGTGTTGGGAGAGGGAGTGTTTCCGAGTGTCCGGATTTAAACGAGGCTGGAGTCCGGGACTGGGACGAGAGGCGCCTAGGAGTTAGGATCGGGGAGCCCCTCTTCAGAACTGCAGCTAAGCGCGAAAAAGCTACCCTAGGCCCGGATCCCGTAAATAAATGGAAGTGAAAAATGAGACCTTTCATTCATTTGCGGAGCGCATGCGATGGTCCAGGCCTGAGGCCGCGCGGGTCTCCGAGGGGAGCTCGCCTCGTGGGGCTCTCAGTCTGGCGGGAGATGCAAACAGGGAAACACGCAATTAGGGATCAGCGGGACGAAGGTGACCGGCCCGCAGATTCACCCGGGGGAAAGAGGGTGTTCTTAATAAACGCGTAGTCACACTGTGCAACTGTTTCTACATAGCCTGATGTTCCTGGACGTGTCAACTGTTCAAAAGAGCTGCCTCCGTTTCCCTTCTACCAAACAGCAACCTAGGAGTAGGCAGATGCAGAAAGTAGTTACTTTTCCAGTTGCTGTGAATTCCTTGAGTTTTGAATTAAAGTTTGCATCCACAACACAGCCTGACTATGCCTGTAGTAGGTCAGTTTCATAATCAGTGTTTTCAGATATTCTGTCTATAGAAAGATCCACGAGGATCTAATAGTGAATGTTCACCTGTTACACACGGTACGAGAGTGTTAGTGATCTTGACTGTTGCCCACCTCTAGGTTCAGCACACACCTTTCTGTTCCCCTAGACTTGGTGCATACCTCTTTTCTTGTGTTTATTGCATTAATTTTTAAAAAATGTATTTGTCTGTGGATTCTGAGTTCCTTGAATCCTGTAGGCTGTGTGTCCACAGGGCCTGCAATAGTGCCCCACATGTAGAGGCTCATTACATGTTGCATGAATCAGTGAAAAGGCCTGTTTCTTGTCTGGTTTTGATAGTGCAAATTTGTTGTGGAAGAGAAATGTACAGTAGCAACCTAGAAACATACCGTTGATGAGACAGTAAACATTTATTGACGACCTACTGTGTGCAGGATGCTCTGCCAGGGGCTGTGAAGGATACAGACATGATTGTGAATCTTCCCATGTCATCAAGGAACTGATAATCTAGTGGAGGAGTTAGACATGTGCACACTTGACTGTAATTTGAGGCAGTCTCTGGTAAGTGCTGTAAAAGAAGTAAGTACAGACTAAGAGCAAATGGAAGTAGAGGGAGTGGGATTACTTCCTAAAGGGAACCAGGAAAGGCTTCACAGAAGAGGTGGTATTTGACATAAGTAGATGGGTAGAAATGCAGTGGGCAAATTCACAGGGGATTTTAAGAGAGCGGGAGCAAAGAACAAGCTGGGTGATAGTACTTGGTATGTTAGGCAACTGGGAAAATCTGGGGTGATAGGTGCTTCATGGGGAAGGTAATGGAGGATAAGCCTTGAAGAAGTTGGGTCCTGATTGTGGAGGGCCTTAAATGCAAGTGTGGAGTTTGAATTTGATTCTGTTGGCAGAGAGTAGCCCGTGGGGGCAAGATCAGCTATCTAGGTCCTAGGTTTATCATGAGGGCCTTGGCCTGAATAATAATCATTAATCAGACACTATTTGGTGCCTGCTATTTGTTATGCACAGTGATGGATGCAGCTCAATAATCTGATATTATTTTCATGAGCCATTTGAAAATCTACCTTAAGCCTATTGGTAAAAGTTTTAGTTAGAAAGACTTTAGGAAGATGCTTTACATTAAAGCCTTTTGCACTTAACATTTATTTGGGTGTTTTAAACATTTTGCTAAAGTTTAAGTATTTAGAAGGTCATTTATGTTCACAGCATTCTATGGGAAGAGCTGAGAATGAAAATCAAGGATAACTATTGTGTTTATAAGATTAGAGTTATGTTTGAATCTGAATGTTGGTCTCACTGTGAAGGAAACTAGAGTATAGAGAGAGAGGAGAAATGATTTTTTCACCCAGTCTTTTAGCAAATGAGAGATGGAATATGCCTAAGTTTTCCATCTTTTTAGCTACTGATTGTTTTGAGTCAGCAAGACAAGTGTTAAGAACATCTTAAAAGTTAGTTGTAAACCTTAATTCGGTTCACTATGCTCTTAATTTTGTTAGTATGCTAAATGCATTGGAGAATGCAAAATCAGTGTTAAGATAATTGCAGAAATATTTCTACTGTTAGCAGTTTGGGGAACACTTTTATGTCTGTTTTATTCTTTCTGTCCTCTAGCGCTTATATTCTCTGTGGAAGATGTGACGTATCCAGACAGTACGTCATGATGCAAGGCAGTACGTGGTGAGTGGTATGATGGTAATGGCAGTGGTTTCGGGAGAGCAGAGAGAGGAGCAAACGCTGGGAAATGCTGGGTGGGAAAGATTTAGATATGTGAGGAGAGGGGGGAATGTGTTCATGTGGGCGTGTACTTGGCCAGGAACGCAGACCAGAGCAGTTAATGAGACATCCCGGAGTCCTGCCCCGATTGGACTTGCAGTTCTGAGGTGCAGGCCGACCTTGAAGATGGAGTTAGGTAATTCGTTGGTGAATTGCAATTACAGGCATACCTCGTTTTATTGTACTTCGCTTTATGGCGCTTTGCGGATATTGTGTTTTTGACAAATTAAAGGTTCGTGGCAACCCTGCATCAGCAAGTCTATCAGCACCATTTTTCCAACAGGCTGACTTTGTGTCTCTGTGTCACATTTTGGTAATTCTTGTGATATTTCAAACTTATTATTATATTTGTCCTGGTGATCTGTGATCAGTGATCTTTGATGTCACTATTGTAATTGCTTTGAGGCACCATGAACCGCACCCATATAAGACGGCAAACTTAATAAATGTGTGTGTTCTGACTGCTCCACCGACTGGCTGCTCCCCATCTCTCTCCCTCTCCCTGGGCCTCCCTATTCCCTGAGACACGACAATATTGAAATTAAGCCAATAAACAACCCTACAATGATCTCTTAAGTGTTCAAGTGAAAGGAAGAGAGCATGTGTCTCACTTTAAATCAAAAGCTAGAAATGATGAAGCTTAGTGAGGAAGACATGTCAAAAGCCGAGATAGACTGAAAGCTAGGTCTCATGCACCAAGCAGTTAGCCAAGCTGTGAATGCAAAGGAAAAGTTCTTGAAGGAAATTGAAAGTGCTACTCCACTGAACACAAATGATCAGAATGCGAAACAGCCTTATTGCTTATATGGAGAAAGTTTTAGTGGTCTGGATAGAAGATCAAACCAGTCACAACATTCCTTTAAGCCAAAAATGTCATAAAGTGCATTCTGTCACCTACACTTCTCAAATTCCCAGAAAAGTGCAGTGTAACTTTTGTATGCACTAGGAAACCAAAACATTCGTGCAACTCAGTGTTTGCTTTATTGCAGTGGTCCGAAACCGAGCCCGCAATATCTCCGAGGCATTCCTGTATTGTAGGACCTACCCTGAAGAAGCACAGAGTGTGTGAGACCAGAGAACCTAACAAAGGCCTGGAGTGTGGTGATAGTGGTTGTAGAAAGGCCAGCAAGGGTGTTACAGTAACCAGACAAGAGAGGGTGGTGTAAAGTGGATGAACTCAAGAAGTATTTATGAAGCTGAAATGATAGGAATTTTAAAATAAATTTTTAGCTAAAGGGGATAAGGGAGGGTGTTGAGAAGCCAGAGCTGGTGTATTGAATTATGAATATGCAGATTATGACCTGCCGAATGAGAGGGGAAAGCCACCTATGTGGGGTTGGCAGGTAGCTCCCTCAGCGGCTGTAGGCAGTTTTGCTGTAATCCTCTTTGCTATAGACATCTTTGCCGCAAACATGTTCACCAGTTAGTTATGCAGTGAAAATGTTTGTGGCAAAGATGTTTACTGTGAAAATGTTTACAGCAAAACTAATGGACACACACTCAGCATCCGAGCTCCCACTTTGGGGAAGTGAAACCTACAGGGTCGTTTTGATTGAAGGCGAAGTTTCAGTATACCCACACGAAGGAAGCAGAGTCACAAGATTTATTACTTACAGATCCAGAAGTGAGGGGGTGCAGTGAGCTGGGGGAATGAATCCTCTGTCCCGGGTCATGAGCCAGCAGGAGATAGAGAGCAGGGTAGCAAGCACCTATTACAGTCGTGTGCCACATAATGACGTTTCGGTCAATGACAATGATCCCATAAGATGAGTATCATATAGCCTAGGTATGTAGTAGGCCATACCATCTAGGTTTGTGTAAGTACACTATGATGTTCTCACAATGATGAAATCACCTAATGACACATTTCTCAGAACTATCCTGTCATTAAGCGACACCTGACTGTACTTATAAGCTGGTTGTGGCAGAGGTCACTAACTTTTTGTGGGCTTAACTCTAAGTGGTTATTTTAAAAGGTGCACTGGGAAAAGCAAAGCAGGAACTTATGGTGGGAATCCTAAACTCAGATTCTTACCTATGTGTTCAGACTGATCTGTGAGCAGGGTTGTCATACTGTAAAATGCCTAGGCGGTAACTCAGAAAAACAAAAGTTTTTCAAAAAGTAGTTTTTCTCATCGCAAGGAGGACAAATGGTCAGATAATTCCCTGGTGTATGACTTGAGGACCAATAGTATCATCTGCTGAGATAGGAAACACTGAAAAAGGAGCAAGTGATGTCTTGCAGGGGAATCATTAATTCCTTTTAGGACAGGTTATGTTGAATTTTCTGGAGTCTGTGCAGAGTAGGGAGGAAGGCAAAGACAGGAGGATGCTGGTGCACCTGTACAAAATGGGATGACATGGTGAGGTCAAGATTTTTGGGGAACTTGAGCCAAGGATATGATAGCAAATCGTTGAACAATGGATTGTTGAATTCATCATGCTGGAGGTGGAGCCACTGTGGGGAGTGACAAGGTCCAGGGACTGACCATGGCAGTCGGTTGGGTGGCTGAGACAGGGGAAGAGGACTTTATTGGCCGTGAAGAGTTTCAGATATTACAGAGAACTCAGTATTAGATGGGTGGAATATTCCAGCGGTCTTAGGGGTCTATTAGGTGCTCTTGAAGATGGTCAGGCATTTGTGAAACCCTGTTTACATAGTGAGTTTTTTTTAAACTTGTTCTTTTTCTTTCTTCCCACAAAGTCATAGAATGTCTTTCCACCCAGGACGAGGGTGTCCCCGAGGGCGAGGAGGGCATGGAGCCAGACCCTCAGCACCAGCCTTCAGGCCCCAAAATCTGAGACTGCTTCACCCTCAGCAGCCTCCTGTGCAATATCAATATGAACCTCCAAGTGCCCCTTCCACCACGTTCTCCAACTCTCCAGCCCCCAATTTTCTGCCTCCACGACCAGACTTTGTACCTTTCCCTCCCCCAATGCCTCCGTCAGCACAAGGTCCTCTTCCCCCCTGCCCAATCCGGCCCCCCTTCCCCAACCACCAGATGAGGCCCCCCTTCCCAGTGCCTCCTTGTTTTCCTCCCATGCCACCTCCGATGCCCTGTCCTAATAACCCTCCAGTCCCTGGAGCACCTCCTGGACAGGGCACTTTCCCCTTCATGATGCCCCCTCCTTCCATGCCGCACCCCCCACCCCCTCCGGTCATGCCACAACAGGTCAATTATCAGTACCCTCCAGGGTACTCACACCACAGTTTCCCGCCTCCCAATTTTAATAGCTTCCAGAACAACCCCAGTTCTTTCCCACCCAGTGCTAATAACAGCAGCAGTCCTCATTTTAGGCATCTCCCTCCATACCCACTCCCAAAGGCTCCCAGTGAGAGAAGGTCCCCAGAAAGGCTCAAGCACTACGATGATCACAGGCACCGGGATCACAGTCACGGGCGAGGAGAGAGGCATCGGTCCCTGGATCGGCGGGAGCGAGGCCGAAGTCCTGACCGGAGAAGGCAAGACAGCCGCTACAGGTCAGATTATGACCGAGGGAGAACGCCGTCCCGCCACCGGAGCTACGAGCGGAGCAGGTAAAGCACATGTGTGTTTCTTGATCATCTGCGAGGCCCAGACACGGGCCATTTCTGTGTATCAGCAAACCAACCAAAGAGGTCCAGCAGTGCATTTCAATTTATAAAGGGAAAGAAAGCATGTTTGGGGCTGTTTTAAAGAGGAAGAGACAATTGACAAGTAAAGAAGTTGATGTCAGAAAAAGCCACTTTTGAGAAGCATTCCAAAATTATCAGTGTAGTACAGTCATTTCAATGAGTGTAAACCGATTACTCTGCATAATACAGTTGACATTTAATGATGGTCCAGTGAAAGATCTTGTATTTTTGTGTATCATATTTAATTATGTTCAGTGTGATCATCATACCAGGTTACAGCACTTGCCTTCTTTTGGAATTGATGACCTGCGTGTGTTATCAATTAGAAATCAACCTAGTTAACAAGCAGAACCTGCTTCCTGATTTTTAGGATAAATGGAAGTTTGTTGTACATTGTTGCCTTCTTGCTCTGTTTCCTTGTAAAATGAAATAATATTAGTTACATGTTATTCAAGTTAAGAGTTTTCAGATTATAGCCTGTTTTAGGCTGTTTTGTTGTATTGAAACGTATTCATACTGAAGAAAGTTATATTTAAAAAATACTATTCCATTCCAGATTACATTTCTATTTTTTCAAAAGATCTAAATCTATATATACAAGAGAATAAGGTTTTGAGCAGATAGTCTTAAACTTGGGTTTGTTGATGGCCTTCTAGAAATGCTCTGAAGTTATATGCAAAATTTTATGTGTATGTGTGTTTTTCTATAAGTAAATTGGTAGCTCACAGCAGATTCTCAAGAGGTGGTATGAGTCTCTTACTCTAAAAGTCTAAGAAGCATTGGTTTAGATGGAAAAATAAAAATACACAGTTAATGATTGGACTAATATTTGTACCTTCAGTGAACTCTCTATATTGATGAAGATTTGAGGTTTTCCAGTTGTCAAGCTAGGAATGGTGCTGCTCATTCTGTCTCCTGTGGTTTTTTACCTTCGTTGTGTTTTGGAACTTCTGTGCTAAAAATGTTTGAGCTCCCCAAGCCAGACCACTTCATTACGTGGGCTATAGAGAGCTAGTCTTAGCTCTTGTGCAGTCGGTTCATTTCTCGGTTTCCATGTTTCTCTCATGACTGCTGGTGTGATTCTGAACATTTTGCCGGTAAATGGTAGTGGTCCTTCTCACCTGAAGAGAGTGACTGGTGCTCAGGTTTGGAAGAAAATGTGTTGTTGCATTTCCCTGACACCCAGTGGAAGGTTGAAGGGAACCTGTTTCCTGCAGAGGTGACTGGTTTCTGGTGGGCCAAAGCTGACTGAGAGTTGGTGGACTTTCAAAGATCTTTTCAGCATGAATTACTGTTTCTGGTCAATTTTGTTCTTAGTTATTCTGTGATGGGCTAGTTCGCAGAGGGCTGTGATAGTTTATTTTACAGTTTTATGGTGAAAATCCAAAATGGAAAGAGTTTGTTAATAGTTTTCTTCAGACTTTAAAGTGATTGTTAATAATCCTGTCTCTGGGGAAACATTTTGCTGCAAACTTTAACATTCTAGATAGCATTTTCTTAAATCTTCTTTGGGGTGCTGTAGTTAGAGGAGCTTTTTAGGGTTCTGCTGTAAAATCCTTAATTCTTCCATCTAGGTGTAAACTTGGAGTTAACGTGTTTGAAGAAACTCAGATGTTCTGTAAACTGAGGATCTCTATCAGTGAGTGAAATCAAGTGCCAAAAGAATTACGTTAATCTCCATTATCCTAAAGCACAACTCCTTAGTATGAAGGACCTACTAAGGTGGTTGGCTTGTTTTTTTAAATGGCATTTATTTGTATTGGAGTTGTTTTATAATACTGTACTTGGGATGTATGTCCTAGAGCTGCCTTAGTGGCACAGCCACATTATAATCTGTTCCCTTTGAGTTCTTAGGTGGAGTGTCAGTTATCTATCTTATGTGGAATGCTTCTGTGAAATAAACATAGGGCATGCGAAGTCCTTGTCTAACTTCTAGAAGTGTATTAGAGAAAACCAAAACTTCACAAATTTGTGCCTTAGATTGTGTTAAGTTTATGCAAATTCTATAGTCTATTCTCTGATTACTTCTCCCCTTGCTTCTTGGGGTAAGTGAATCTGTCCTTTTTCAAATTCCATCTTCCTTCTTTTTCTCCTCCTCCGAAATGTGGTTGAATAATAATAATAACAGGGCTGTTTTAAGGGAAACTATTTCTAGAAAAGGTTTATGAAGAAGTGGATATGTGTATTTGTTGTCATGAAAGATCAAGGTTACTGTGGGATGGGAAAAGAACCAGCCGCAGATGCAGCGCACCGAGCACGCTGCTTGCAGTGCGGCGAGAAGCAGTGCACTGGGTTCGTGTGAGTAGTGCCACAGCACAGTAGGCCCCAGAGCTGTCCTTTTGACAGGACCGTGTGTAGCATTGGAGAGCCAGTATTATGCACCTAAGGAATATGTTAATGCTCGCAAACGGGGAAGAGTTTTTGGAAAAGTAACCTAAACATAGTTTTTCTTGCTTTACATGGGTTCATCATAGAGTGTTATTAATGTGATTTATATCCAAATTGGTCTTTTCAGTTCAGACCCACTCAGAGGTAGTGATCATCGTAAGTGCTGTTCTTGAATGCAAAATTCTATTGCCTAGATGTTAAAAACAAACAAAAATTAGAAATATTATCTAAATAGAGTTTTTATTTGGAAATTTGGGTAATTATTATTTTCAGCAGCCATGCCATTACACATTACATTGTATCTTTGACATGTGGTACTGCTCGCTAGTTTCTATAATTGTGATTTACTTCCTAAAAGTAAACTGTAATTTTAGAGGTGTATCAGATGAGGGATGTGGAATCCCAAGCTCTGACTACTTTGTTTTGGACAACTGGTGTACACCTGAGGATTGTGTATGTGCCAAAGAATATTATTCAGAGGAGTCTTTTTTTGTGGAGGGGGTGAGCTTTAACTGAAAAAACAATTTTTGTTTTAATATCTAAGCAGTCACTGATCTCTGTCAGTTTCGTAAGTTTTGATTTTGATGTACTGACATTTCTTCTGTTTGGCTGTAGGTTGAGGATGTTTTTGAATTCAGAAATTCTTAGAGTCTTCCTGCTGGACTCAGGCTAAATATAGCATTCTTTTCTTTTTCTGTTCTAAGATTGGGTAGTTATTTCCCTTAGATTTAGTTCTGATTCAAAAACACTAAAGATCTGATTTTTGTTCCAGATCTTCATTGTACTTATTAAATAGACTCAGAAGTTTTTATTATTATTATTAAATGCTAGTTTTACATTGGAAGGTTTTAAAATCTCTCATTCTATTTTTACATTGGGTAAACTCAGCATCCCTGTTAGAGTTTTTTCCAGATGAAAATAGAATTTAAAGGTAAAATGACTTACAGTCTACTGGCAGGTAGTGATAGCTAGAGCTACAAACCGGGCCTATAACCTATAAGAGTTTAGAGCTCTTTCATTATTGAACCTTGTCCTAATCTTTACTATAGAAGCTATAACTTGCATTTATTTTATGAATGAAGTTAAGAGTTTTCTGGAAATCAGTAGGCAGTAGAATCCTTTAAAGTTTTCCCTGTAAGTTAAATAACCAAGGATTGGCTGGTTGGAAGGTCTTGAGAGATTATGATAAAATTCCCTTTGTTGCTTAGCCTCAAGTTATGACTTCTTTCTTTAAAGAAAACAGCAAAAAATATCCAAGTTAGTTAACTTCTGTAAAGTGAAAAGCTCCTAATAAATGAAGGATGAATAAAAATGTCCCATAGAGAATAGTACCTGAAAAATTATTAGGTGAAGTCCATTTATTTAGAAGATGAATTCAGTGAAAAGAGATGGTGTTTTTGAGTCTTTCTGTGTATTAATTCCTTTAAGAGAGCGGGAACGGGAGAGACACAGGCACCGGGACAGCCGAAGATCACCATCTCTGGAAAGGTCCTACAAAAAAGAGTATAAGAGATCTGGAAGGTAAGCAAGGAGTTGATGCTGAAAGAAGTCATAGGATTATCTCCTTGAATTCAGATTTTGTGCTTGTACAAAGTATCAGCCAAGTCTTCAAAACAGCCTAAGAGTCTGTCCAAAATGCCCTGTGAAAAGCTAATGCAGCGAGGAACTTAAAAATCTTTACTTTCAAGATGTACTGATTATGCACAAAGAAAATCTTGATAAATTTCCAAAAATTAGAAATTATATGGGCCAATTGTTCTGACCTCAATTGGTATAAAACTATATGTTAATAATTCAAGGTTTTTTAAAGAAAACCTTGAAAATTCATTTATGCTCTTAAATTTACTTGTTTTAGAAAAAAAGAGCAAAATTGCAGTCATGCTTGATTTAGAAAAATGACATTGAGATTTCTATGAACCAAAACTTACAGGATGTAACTAGTTCTATATCAAGAAGTAAAATTTGGGCCGGCCCGGTGGCATAGTGGTTAAGTTCATGCACTCTGCTTCAGCATCCCGGGGTTTGCAGGTTCAGATCCTGGATACGGACCTACACGCTGCTCATTAAGCCATCCTGTGGTGGCATCCCACATACAAAAATAGAGGAAGATTGGCACAGGTGTTAGCTCAGTGACAATCTTTCTCAACAACAAAAAAACAGAAGTAAAATTCATGGTATTATATGATGGTAATTAAGAACAGCACTCTGGAATCTGACAGATTTGGAATCATTTATTAGTTCTCCCAAATTTGTTCTTGGGCAAAGTTGTCTAACCTTGTTAAGCCTCAATTTCTTTGTCTAAAATAAGGACAGTTATACTTGCCTTATTGAGTGATCAGAGGTCATTGAGATAATACATGTTAAACACTTAGAACTGGACCCAAAGTTAGTGCCAAATAAATGGTAACTATATTTATAATTATCTGATCACCTGGCTGTAGAAATTGGTAGAGTATAAGAAAAGCAGAAAAAGGGACTTAAAAGAAATTAATGAAATCGAAAACAGAACTGTAGCAATATAACAATATTTGTAAATAAATGCCAGACTTCTTTGAAAGGTCATACAAGTTAGAAAGTGGCAAATCAAGAAAAGAAAAACATACATTTCATTAGGTATAAGAAAGAATGTATTATATAGGAGTGAATGAAATTTAAAAATTACAATTCATTGCTGTAAGTGCAGATATTTAAAAAATTAAAAAACTTGGATGTGGTGGATTGATTTCTAGGAAAACTAAAATTACAAACTTTACAGAAGAAGCAGAAAATTTTAATAGGCCAATAACCATGGGAAAAAAATGAAAAAAGTTGAATTTGTACCATTTCAAAAAAGGTTTAAACTGTTCTAGAACACTGAAGAAGGTGGAAAGAAAGCTCAGCTCATGCTGTGATACCAGGAAAACCCAGACGGTAAAACCTAATCAATGAAAAGAAAACTACAAGACAGTCTCTCTTATGAATATGGAGATAAAAATACTCATTAGTATATTAGCAAGTTGTTTTCAGTAGTGTGTTGAAAACGAGTTTATTCCAAGACTGCATGGATAGATAGGTTAGTATTAGGAAATCTCTAATTCTTTGCATCAGAATCTATAGGATTACCTACCTGCCTATTCGGTATTTAAAATAAAACCAGCATCCATTTATGAGTGAAAATGTCAGTGAACAAAGAATATAAGCAGACTTTTTAAACAAGATGCAGAACATTATCTCATGATGAACATAATGACATTATCTCAGAAGAACCAAATTTAATGTGGAAACCTTACAGGCCTTCGCATACAAGTTAGAAAAAAGACAGGGAGGCCCCTTTGCCTATCACTATTACCTAACGTTGTGTAACTTAATCAGCAAGCAAATGAAAATCATTGTCTTTTTGTGTGTCCTAGGTATTGTACTGGTGCAAGAGATATAGTCGTTAACAAGAGTCTCCATTTTACAGAAATGAAAAAGTTAAGTGCTGTGAGAAGTGCATTTGATGGAACAATTACGTCTTAATCTGGGAACACAGCAATGAAGAACTCAGTCTAGCGTAGCCATAGAGAAATTGACATTCTACTGATACCTGAAGTATGTGTAGGAATGCATTAGGGAAGGGAGTGGTAGAGAAAGAGAGGAGAGCATGTGTTGCAGGGTGGAGAAATGCCCTGAGAGGGTGAAGCCTGGAGGTTGGGAAGTGAGTATAGAAGGCTTTTATAGTAATCCATGGAAGAATTGATTGTCCCTAGACCAGGGCAATGACAGTGTAATGGGGAAAGGTAGAGGTAATTGAGAGATATTTACGAGATAGAGTAGGCAGGACTTGATAACTGTGAGCGTGAGGGAAGAAGAATCAGTAGTCGTCACCTGAGATCTGGTGTTCCTCGCTGAGGGTGAGCGAGGGACATGAAGAAAGAGGCAAGAGGAGGAGTTCAATTTTGGGCATGTGGTGTTGAGAATCTGTGAGACAACCAAATGGAATTGTGTGGGAGTTAATTGGATATACAGGTGTAAAGTTCAGAAAAGAGATCCTAGCTGGAAATACTAAATGCCATGAAGTAGATGAGATTAACTAGGAAGAGTTTGTTCAGTGAGAAAGGGCCTGAGGAGGAGGAGAAGAAGGAGGAGATAAGGATAGGAAAAAAGCCAAAATACGGTGTTGGTGGACATCATTGAACACCCATTTGAGGTTGATGATTTTTAATGTAGAGTGTTGGAAATCTCTTCAGTCTAGTAGTTTCTTTTCCAATTCCAAGTCGCTTGTGGAGAAGGCAGAGACTTGGATTCTGCGAGTTCTAGTTAATGCAGTAGATGAGAAAATAAAAATTAGATATGTAAATACGGTAAAGGAGGAAAAGTCATCATAGTGTAATATAGCATATTGTTAAACAATTTCGAATTTGGATTCTGAAATTTGGAATGCCTGAGGCACTTACCTATAAAAAAGATGTCTTGCTCCTGTTTTGAAATGCCCCTTCTCAAAATGTTAAAAAAAAGAGAAAAAAAAGAATACTAATTGATGTTCACAACAGACAACCCTGACCATCCATCATTCAAGACACCTGCCTAAAGGGGATGGGGTGAGGGTGTCTTTTGTCCGTGTTTCTTGATAATAATAAACATTTGGTGGGATTTTTAGTACATGTCAAAATGTCTGTGTCAAACAACCATATTAGCATTTGACTACTACTTAGTAGCTTTGTGATATTGGGCAAGTGATGCAATTTCTAATTCTGTTTCCTCGGTAGGAGATGTTCATATCTGCCTCATAGGATTCTTGTAAGGATTAAATATGAGTGTCAGTAAAGTGCCTAGCAGAGTGTCAGGCTCTCAGTAAGCACCAAAAACAAACAAACAAAACCACACCATTGGGAGCTGAGAGTTGCCAGCATTAGCTAATGGTATTATCAGGAAAATTCAAGAGGATCAGCTAAGAAACAATGAGCATTAACTCACTGAAGTTGAGAGTTATAAAACAAACATGCCAAAATTAAAAGCCTTCCTAAATACCAGGAATACCTACTTAGAAAATGTAATGGGAAAATAAAGTAGATTCATTATAGAAAATTTAAATTAATTAAAATTAAATATCTTAATAAATTAAAAAATATATAGATTAATGGGAAGAAAACTATAAATGTAGCTGATGACAAAGAAGATGATGTCAGTGAATGGAGGGCATGCCGTATTCCTGTAGTGGAAGTGGAAGATAGCATAAAAATACCAGTTTTCTTCAAAATAATCTACAATTTTAATGTAACTTCATTTGAAGTACTGGTTTTAGAACTTCATAATGACTCAAATTCTTCTTTGGAATAGAAGTGAGAACAATGAAGAAAAATAACAATGCAGAGATACTTGCTCTAGTAGTATTAAAATATTCTATGAACACATAGTTAAAATAATTTGATATGGGGATAAATAGATCAGTGAAACAAATATTGAGCAATATTCAAGTATATATATAAAAATTTACACCTATCGTAAAGTTGTTTATTCAAATCAGAGGAGAAGCTGATGTGGGGATAGTTGGTGAGCCATAGGGAGGAAAAAACTGAAATTAGACTTCTGCCTTATATCTTGGAGAGATAGAGTAAAAAAATTTAATATTAAAAGTAACTTCAGAAAATATAAAATATTTATTTAACCTTGGGATGGGATACCAAGCATAACACTAAGGCAGGAAGCACAAAAAAAAATCTCTAGATTGGGCCATATAAAAGTTGTATGTAAATACATACAATTAAAAGGAAAACAACAAACTGAAAAAGGTTACATTACATTCAACACAAGAAGGGTTATTATCTTAATAAAAAACTTTCAATAAGTAAAGACTACAATCCTAAATTTAAAAAATATTGGTGTAGCATGTGACTGGATGCTCATAAAAGAAGTGAATGTGAAATGTGTCATTTCAGTAGTGATAAAAAATTGCAAGTTAAATTAAATGAGATACTTTTTTCATCAGAATGGCAAAGATTAAAAACAATCATGTCGACAGGATATGTGGAAATGGGAACTGGTAGATGGTTTTGATTAGTCTAGACTGCTACTGCCTATCTGTAGAGAAGCCTTAAAAAAGTACACACTCTTTATGTGAAATAATCTGATAAGTGTGCAAAGAACACAAGTGTGTTCATTGTTTATGATGGCAAAAAAATATGGTATCAAGTGACTATGATCAGATTTGTTAAATTATGGTATATACATATAAAATAATAATATGCACTTATTAAAAATGGGTTGAGATATGGAGGTATTGAAATAAAAAGATGTTCCTGACTTACTATTGAGTGACAAGGGCAGGCTATAGAGTTCCTTTTTTGTTAAAATGTGTATAGTTTTATATATATTCATATATCTACGTTTAAACATATTTGTGAAATACAATGGTTAAGTCTGGTATTGTGGGTGATTTTTGTTTTATTTTTGTTAATGCTTTATTATCTTTTTACAGTGAATGTATATACATTTTACTTTATAGTAACTTTTTTTTCTGGTAACAGAACTAATGATGTACATTGTAATATTTAGAAGTTAATCAATAAGTAATCAATATATATAATCTTTCTAATCACTTACCCCTTCCCTCCAGTGTATATAATGTAGACACTCACACTTTCCCTGTCATAAAATTAGAAGTTAGTGGTACAGTTGATGGGAAGAGTTAATTTGCGACTTTGATCCAGATGTAAACTTTCTTGGATAATAGTAACCTCATTAGTGGAGCTGCAGAGGCTGCCAGCATAACACTAATAAAGCAGGTACTCTCCCTGGCTGGATTCTCAAGGTCTGTAGGGTTCCATCTAAATTTCTTGGTCTTAAATTAAAATCTATCCTATAGGTTTTTCCCTCCAAGCATATCCATAAGATGGGCCTTTGCAAATTTCAAGCCCCTGAAATTCAAGGAGATAGAGTATTTATCTTTTTTAATTAGTTAATGTTAGCCTTTGTGGGGATCATAATTAGGCAGAGTGGTTCACTAAGTAGTAAGTGGTGGTTCACTAAGCCCGAGTGTGGGCTTCCAGAGAGATGGGTAGGGAAGATGTAAATGGTTCACTCTTGCATTACGGTCCTCAGGCTAAATTTATGGCCAAGTTGAGACCATGTTCTGTGAAACCTTTTTTTTTCTTGGCAAACCAAGATGTGGAGGATTCAAAACTAGCATTCTCATGGCTGAAATTGTCTATACGTGGAGGTTTCCAAATACTTCCCAGATATCTTTCTCTTCTAGGAGTTATGGTTTGCCAGTTGTTCCTGAGCCTGCTGGATGCACACCAGAATTACTTGGGGAGATTATTAAAAATACAGATTCTTGGGCCCCACCCCTGGAGACTGTGAATCAGTAAGTAGATCTGGGGTAGGGCCTGGGAATTTGTATTTTTAAACAAGTAACTTCAGGTGATTCTGATGCCACCAGACTGGTGTTGGGAGTGACTGGTTTAACAAAAGTAAATATAGTGGTTTGGCATGGCATTTTAATTTTAGGTGAAAAATGAACTGAACAGGTGAAATAGAAGAGTTTTACAATGGAAGAACATTTTAATAATTAGCCTCCTTCACCCCTTTTGAAGTCGCTCCCCAAGTAGGGAGAAGAAGAGAGCTCGTTGGGAGGAAGAGAAAGACAGATGGAGTGATGCCCAGAGCTCTGGCAAAGAGAAGAATTATACCTCAATCAAGGAGAAAGAGCCGGAGGAGACGGCGCCTGACAAAAACGAGGAGGAGGAGGAAGAACTTCTTAAGCCTGTGTGGATTCGATGTACCCACTCAGAAAACTACTACTCCAGTGACCCCATGGATCAGGTGGTAGGTCTGAAGTAGGAGAGGAGCTAGAGACCAGGGTTTCTCAACCTTGGCACTGTTGGCATTTTGGGCCAGATAATTCTTTGTGGTGGGCCCTGCCCTGTGCATTGCGGACTGTTGAGCAGCATCTCTGGGCTCTATGTGCTGGCTGCCAGTAGACGTTCCCCCTCCCCCCCCCGAGTTGTGATAAACAAAGCTATCTTCAGACATTGCCAAATGTCCCTTGGGAGACCATCCCCCCCGCATTGAGAACCACTGCACTAGACAAAAGCTGTTTTACAAAGCCAAAGGCAAGATAGATTAATTAAAGTATCTCTTCATTCTGCATTTTTTATGACACTACTAGTCTTGATACTGGTGATTTTGTAAGCTCTCACTCATCACTACTTTATGCGCTTTGTGGTGTGTGTGTGTATTTCCCCCCAAATGTGTGTGTTTCCCCCAAAATGGGGAATAAGGAAGAATTTGAGTTTGTCTCTCACAAGTCTAACCTTGACCAAAGATAACCACAGGAAGTTTCCCATGCGAATTGGCTGGTTTTGTGGGAAACCAGGCAGGTGTCGTCACCGTTAATGGGCTCTTGAGAGACTTAGTGCACATGCTGCTCCAGATGGGGCTCGCGGGGTGTGGCAGCCCACACTCTCATTGCCGTGGTAGACTCCGCGACCTCCTTCGTATGCCCGCTTCTCTTTTCCTTTCCTTTCTTCCATCTCCATTTTTTTTGTCACTCTCCCATTTCTCTCTCTTTCTCCCAATAGGTGTTATGCCTCCATCCCATTAATTTAGGCATATTTGCCACAAGGTAGACACACAGTAATGTTCATTGATTAAATGAATGAGTGAAGGAATGAATATCTACAGATTGAGGACATAAGAGGTTGGTGATGTTAGATATAGTGCATGGGTTAGATAAGAGAGCGTTCTGTTGTTTGGAATTTTGTGAAAATAGTTTCTACTTGGACTGGACCCTTATCTATGGGGAACTTGAAAGGAGACTTGTCTTTGGAAAAAATGATTACTCATAGTGGTGTGATGTTTTACTTGATAAATTAGAGCAGGGTTTTAAGTCATAGTTCATGTGTTACAGGGAAGGGGAAGCTCACACACAAAGCACTTTTATGGTGCTGGAGCTTTGCTCCGTGCTTCTCGTATTACCTCCTGTATTCCTCAAAACATCCGTGGAAAGAAGGTATCTGTTAGTTAGGAATGCTGCTGTGAGTAATAATACCTGACTAATTGTGACTTAAATGAGCCAGGTTTATTTTTCTCAACCAATCATCTGGAGGGAGGTGGTGGCCGGTGTTCATTTAGAGGCTCTGTGATGACAGGGCTCTAGGTTGGCATCTGTAGTCTGCTGGAGCATCCACCACGATTGCAGGATGACCACAGCAACTCCAGACATCACATCCTTACACATCTGTGTCCAGACACAGGACGCAGAGGACAGTGTTGGGTGGAACCTTTCTCTAGCAACTTACCCAGAGCTCCCATGGATCCTTTCTTCCATCCCTTCACCAGATCTGCATCATATGTCTTCTCCAGGTATTCATTTTCCATCGCTGCTATAACAAATATCCACAAACTTCATGGCTTAAAACAGCACACATTTATTATCTCACAGTTCTGTCAGTCAGAAGTCAAACTTGGGTCTCACTGGCCAAATCAAGATGTCATCAGGACTGCGTTTCTTTCTGGAGAGAATCTGTTTTCTTGCTCATTCAGGTTGATGGCAGAGTTCAGTTCCTTGTGGCTATAGGCTGGAGGTCCTTGCTTCTTTGCTGGCTAGCAGGTATGGGCTGTTTCCAGCTTCTAGAGGCCGTGTGCGTTCCTTGGATCGTGGACCCCTTCGTTCGTCTTCAAAACCAGCAGCTCAGGTCAAATCCCTCTTGTACTTTGAATATCTGCTGCTTCTTCTGTTACACCTCTGACTCCCACTGAGAAAGATTCTTCGCCTTTAAGGGCTCGTATTAGATTGGGCCCACCCAGATAATCCAGGATAATCTCACCATCTCACATTATGTAACCTTAATCCTGTCTGCAAAGTCCTTTCTGCCGTGTAAGGTAACATATTCAGTTTCTGGGGATTAGGACAGGGACCTCTTTGAGCTGGGGGGTACTGTGGCTCAGCTGCCTTCTTCTGAATCAGGAGTTCTCTGCCCCAAATCTGAAGGGAATCATGGTTCTATTAGCAAGGAAGAAGGGGAGGATGACTCCCATAGATATTGTTATTCTTACAATGAAGCAAAGTTGAAGACATTGAAGTTCAGAGAGTTTAAACAGAGCTTTTTTTTTCCCTTACATTTTTATGAGTGTGTTAAAACTCCAGTGTAGAAGGAATGCTGGTCAATCAGAAGCCCAACATTTGCCTTTGCGTTTTGTCATCTGGTGCAGAGAGGTGGTAAGAGTGTTAGAGCTATTCCAGCCTCACCAGTGGCAGTGATGAGGTGAGGCTGAGGAGAAGCAATTACACTCTTGGGATAACTGCATATTTTATGATTTGTTTTAATTTTCTTTTTGCATCTGAAAGGTCTGGTCCTTATATTTTGAAAATTACTAAGGCAAAGAGTATGGACATTTAAAGCAATTTCTAACCTAGGAAAAGAGTAGGGAAAAGGGAGAACTAGGAATCGCAGAACCCCGTGTGTGTGTGTGTGTGTGTGTGTGTGTGTGTGTGTAGGAAGAGAGGGAAAAGGGAGAACTAGGAATCACAGAACCCCGTGTGTGTGTGTGTGTGTGTGTGTAGGAAGAGAGGGAAAAGGGAGAACTAGGAATCACAGAACCCCGTGTGTGTGTGTGTGTGTGTGTGTGTGTGTGTGTGTAGGAAGAGAGTAGGGAAAAGGGAGAACTAGGAATCACAGAACCCCGTGTGTGTGTGTGTGTGTGTGTGTGTGTGTGTGTAGGAAGAGAGGGAAAAGGGAGAACTAGGAATCACAGAACCCCGTGTGTGTGTGTGTGTGCGTGTGTGTGTGTGTGTGTGTGTGTAGGAAGAG